>CM060907.1:1009225832-1010475832 GCA_030737815.1 Allium fistulosum
TTTGGATTTAAACTTAAAATTGAATTGTTAAGAAAACAATGTTGTTTTGAACTATAATTAAAGTTGGAAAGCTAGTTGAATTGATAAAGAATCTTTAGTAGAAAGATTTGTTTTGAAAATTCGATAAAACTATTGAATTGTGAAAAATAGTAGACGAGTTAAGAACCATTTTTTCCTAACTTGTAATTTCGAGGACGAAATTCTTTTAAGGGGGGAAGTCTGTAACGACCCAGAATTTTGACCAAATTAAATTGAGAATATTTAATTAATTTTAAATATTTGAACGATGATTTAATTTGAATTCCCGATATAACTTTTAATTTTGCGATTAAATTATAAAATTTAATCTATTGAATTGAATAAAAATTTATATCTTCAATTTTAAGTTGAAGAAAAATATTTCGAAAGCTTTTAAAATTCGTATTGATAATACTGAAGATGATTGAAGCTTCAGAATCGGAATTGAAATTGATTTGATCAGTTTTAAATTTATACCGTTTCAATCGATATTTAAGAATAGCCGTCCGAGGCACAGTCTTGGAATTCGACGAAACCAGTTCCATTGGGTCCGTAATATTGAATTATTATCGGATTTCAAATTTCGTATCGATTGGAGTTGTTATGTAACCATACGGAGAGTAAACGCGTTGAGATTTAAATCGAATTCAATTTGAATTTAATATTTAAAATTGTCACATATCAGCCACGTTCTCCCCTCAACCACGCCTAAAAACACACCCCTTTGTTTCAGCCGAGAATCACGAAATTCATCGTGCAAATCATTCTTTGTTCAATTTTAAATACGTCCTCTCCCTCACTTTTTAAATCAAGCTTCAGTTCGAAATAATAATGGCCGACACTCTAATGAATATCTCTCTTACCCCTTTCCTTCTTCAGTTTAAAGAAATAATATGTATACGCGAACACGCTGCCTCGTTCCATTTAAATCGCGAATCCTCTTTGCCTCCTTCAGTGAATCGAAGGCGCAAAAGCAAATCAAAATTTCGTATCAGGGAAGTAATCGAACCGAGCCTCCCTAATGCTATGCGATCAATCGTAGGCGAGCAATTGAGGGCGGCACGCGATTCTCGAGGCAGCGTGGTTCCTGGAGGCGTACGATTGTCGCGACAGTGGAAACTGGAAGGCATCGATCGTGGGATGGCGATTTGGCTCGAATTCGAGCGATGAAGTCTGGAAGGGCAGCGTACGGTTGGGCGAGCGAGATAAAGTGGTCGCGAGGCAATCAAAGTCATGTTCGAAGCAGCAGTTGCTTGGCGGCGACGTGGTTGCTGGCAAGGCTAAGGATGATGAAGTGGTCGTGATTTGATATCGATCGAGCACGAGTTCGGGGCGGCGACGTCGAGTAGTATTGGGGGTTGCGAGGCCGAGATGTTCACTGGGATTCACGAACGATAGTCTGGGGTTGTTTACAGTAAGGTATTTTCTTTATTTAATTTATTTATACTTATTTATATAAGTGAAAAAGAAAGAAAAATAAATATATACATTTACAGAATAGAAATCCAAGTAGGAAGAATTTATATACAAGTATGAATGAAAATAACATATATGTATAGTTTGGGTAACAGGGAGAAATATAGAGTATAGCTCTATTTGTAATTAAATAAAAACATATATATTCACAAACATGTTTAAACAATAAATATACGTATGGAGATTTTAAAATGTTTGAAATATATAGGTAAAAAGGGTTTTTGTTTAAAGATGTACAAAGTATATATATATCTTCAGTCAAATATATAGATAAATATAAATATATTTTCATTTAAAAGGGATATTGATTTTAAACAGTTGAAGATAACAAAATAAAGCAATATATTTGTTTAGTTAACTTATTTAAAATTTATTTTTAATTACTAAAGGATTTTTCAAAAAAAGAAATTGGTTTGAAATAAAGGCATTGAATAATTGAAATTACCAAATGAAAATTTTACTTGCCCGATTTATTCGAATATTAACAGAATTGTATAAATTATTTATACAAGGTTTGAAACCATGAAGAAATGGTCAAAATGGAAAATGGATGGCAAATTAAAAAGCTAAGGTGAGATTTTTCTCACTCAAAATATATTTGGTATTGCAGTTATTGATTGATGATTGCTATTGGATGTGCTATTAGATATAGTAGGATATATCTATTATATATAGCAATATATACATATTGGCATATGTATATATTGGATTGATGATTTTCCCGCCTCGTATAGCGGATGAGACCCTATTGCGCCGTTAGTAAGCGGATTATTTTTATAAAACCTATATACCGCGATATTCCACCTCGAAGTGGAATTGGTATTGTGCTAACGTCTGTGGATGCAGGGAAACAGGTTGGAGGGATCCAACTGGATTCCTCAACTGTATTTATTTATTTACAGATATTGATGTATATTCTGTTATCATGTTGATATATGATATTGAATGTTGTGATTGACTAATTGGTGCTGTTGCATCATCGGATTCAAAATTTTGAAGTTTAAAAATAACGATTTTAACTTTAAAAGAGATTTTTAAGTATACGTTTTATTTGAAATTTTGAATTGATTTACTTCAAATAAATAAATGTTATAAATTTAAAGTTATGGAGATTATAATGTTAGTGGAATATAACCAAAGTGTCATTTTTGAAATAAAAATCGATTTATTTATAAAATGATTTAAGTTGGGATTTTTGAATAACTATAAACGATTTGTATAAAAAGATTTATACAAATTAATATTTATAAATCAAATGTTGGAATTATAAAACGAGTTTTTTTATAAGTGTTAAAATGAAGTATAAATTGGATTTCGGCATTTTAATTGAGATTTTTGAACAAGTATGAATGGTTAATAGATGAGATTTATAAATAGTATAAAAGTAGTTCGGTTATGGTTGAAAATAAGGTTATAAATGAAATCTTATAAGTAATAAGATTTAAAATCTGTGAAGTTTAAAAGAACGATTTCTTTTAAAATAAATGAATTGTAAGTTATTAACTTATAAGATGGACCTTTGGTATATACATTGAGTATAAATTGAATAGGTCATTAAAGAAGATTTATAAATCGAATTGTTAATAAAGGAGATTTATTAAATTGAAGTTGTTAGAAAATAGAAATAGAATTTATAAACGTTGTTTTATAAATTCGAAATCAATTGGATTTGATAAATTAAATATAGAAGGTTGTTAAAGGAGATATATTCGCGATTTTGGATAGCGAATTATTATTGGAATAAATGTGTAGAAAAGATTGAAATTTGGTTAGTGAAGTATATTCACGATTTTGGACAGTGAATATATTATTGAATAAAATGCATATGTTTTGGGGAAGTGATTTTAAAAATGGAGTTAATTGTTTTAACGATGTTTTAAAATGATTAAATATCGAAATCATAGATTTCAACATTCATTGTTGAAATAGACGTTTTCGAGGAATAAGGAAATGATGGACTATAACACTGTTATTATAGTAAATGATTTCCGAAAGGAAATGTTTTATATAGTATTGGGATTTATATATCTATCTTAATTCCGAATCCCTATACTATTGATTTCGAGTCGTCGTAACGATGTTTTACGCAACATTCGTTTTGACTCAAATAGATGTTAAAATTAATGATTTCCTTAAAGAATGAATATATACTTAATATTGATTTAAGTATATCGAATATTTTCAAATTCTGAAAATAAATAGATTTGTGAAATACTTATTTTTAAATAAGTATGGAAATGCTTTTCCAATATGAAATGAACTGTTTTGAGATTTTATCTTCAAAGATAAAATGAAATGTGGAAATTGATTTGAAATTGTTTTCAAATGGTTAAGTGTGGAAATTTTATATCTAGTAAAGATATTTTTGAAGATAAGATAATTTTGGAAAATTATTTGGAATCTGATGATGTTGCGCATCTTTATTGATAGTTAAATAACCGACTATCAATAATTACCTTAAATGGGTATTTGTTGTAGTTGGATGAAATTGAATGCCACACTTATTTTTGAATAAACGCTCACTATTCGGGTTAGCCGGGAAAGGACCATGGGGTCGTATAACCCATTCCGAATATGTGATATGTCGTTATGAATTGCATTCGAAGACCGGTGTTGAAGACCGGATATTTTTGAAAACGGAAGGATTACCGTCGAGTTACTCTACATCGGCTGATCTCCGGTTTAGAGGTTTTATCACCCTTAGTGACGGGAAGTCCGGACGTGATTTGAAATTTATCCGTATATGCAAGGGCTTCGTGAGAAGTGCCTTCGGTTCTGTTCGATCTCGGAATAGACTTGTATGGATTGTGTGTCTGACGTTACAATTTGAGATATAAAGCTGATTTCTTTCAAATACATTTCTGTTGGTGGCGGAGAATTTATTCTCTTAGCTTAACACCCTTCTCTGAGACGTACGAGCTCAGAGGTTATGTAGTTGAAATTTATCAGCGATATATCCCAATTTGGTAACGTGGCATACTGAGTGTTGCTGTGAAATGATCAGTGTTTGATCATTTGTGATATGATCATTTGTTTGATCTTATATCTTTGTGATCATAGGTTGATCATTTTTGTTTGACCCGAAGCAGGGCTTTGTAGAAAGCGTAGCTTTGTGGACGAGACTTCATCGAGCCTCACACCCCGGAAATGGTCAAAACAGGAAGAATGCGGCAAGGTTCTAGGGAGTAGCGCCCCTTAGTGTATGTCATTCCTTCTAGATAAAGGTGGTATCATGGTATGGAGCCCAGATACTTAACCTCTGTGGTTGCTGCAAATTTATTACTTTGTGGTTGTTGCGAATCGGGGATCCTCGGGAAGATCGGTGACGATCGGGGGATGGCATACGCGTGTCAGTAGTTACCTATTTTTGCAGAGGTAACCCGGCGTTGTGTTGGCAGAGATCCGGTTAGGTTCTCGGGTCGTCTATTCCATGGACGTACCCATCGTGGATAGGAAGTTCCTTAGCCTGACCATTTGTTGGAAATCCAAAGAAACAATACGAGCCTTGTACGGTTTTAGTTGTAGAACCTGCCATTCACTTATGGTGGTCACCACTGTTTGGATGGTAGCTATAGTAGGCATAGTTCGGAATGTCTATGCTGGCTAAGATTTATATTATACTTTCGAACTGTTTTCTACACTATGCACTAATAATAATATCAAAAAAGATTTGATTTTGCGTAGTAAGCATCTTTGACTATCATAAGAAGAAATCTCCTCCAATTCTGCGTTTGCATTGTGTGTGTGGTGGGAGGTCTTATGGTAGTTTCATTTTCCAAAAGCATTTCGAATTGACTTTGAAAATTATCTCGTTTTTGTTTTAAAGAATAACTGTTTTACGATCTCACACCAGTCACCATGACTGACTCGGAGTTTATTGTTCCCTTCTAAACTCTGGGTGCCCACCAATTTCCACACGGGCAGTCTAGAGTTAGATTATCAGGATATTCTGGATATTCTGGAGCTTTGGAAGCAAGCTGGATGGCGAGACGTAGTATTTGTATCTGATATTATTTATTCCGCTGTGTATTCTGTATGAGGACAAGTTTATATAACTGTCCATTGTTGTATTGAGTTGTATATTGACTCTAATGATTGATGTATGTATAAACTGATATAGCTCTTTGTTTTAAAAGACTAGTGTTTATTTATTATATATTGTTCCGCTGCGATATGTGAGATTCTGATATTGTCTCTGTTTCTATTGTTGTTCTGTTGTTCTTCTCTTTATTTTCTCTTTTTCTTTCTTCTTCTATCTTCTTCTTCTACCTTTTTCTTCTTCTTAAACCATCATAGTTCGTATTCCCGTTCATTTTGAGTTAATCAATGGAGATTAGTGGTTAATCAAGAGGTACGGATTTGCGGGCCATGACAAGCTTAGTCGTATACCTATGAGAGCATGATGATAAAGCGACTGCTGCCTATGTAAGCATATTATAATTAGTATAGCGATTAGTCCAACTTTTTATATTTTAAGTTATAAGTATTATTTATACTGGTGACCCTTCCAGCTTTTTGTTATTTAGTATAGTGATTAGTCTACTTAAAAATAATTAGTGTTATTTTAATTACTGTTAATTATACTCAATTGTATTTTGCATTACAACAAATTCCAGGAAGCACGGGCATAACTACTGGTTGAGACAAGACGGGATGAGTTGACTGCTTATGTGGAGGATGTTGTTTTCGAGTCTGTCATGGATCCACCATCCCGCAGCAGGCGCAATGGATTTGGGAACCAAGTAGTAATTTTCAAAAAATAAACTAAATTCAAATATTGCATATTTTTCAATTAAAGTTATGTAAATTACGTTTATGATGTTGGAGGCAATATAACAATTTGTTTTTATTCGCAGGCTAGGACATTTCAGAAGGCATATAAGATGGCTCAAGACAAAGAAGAAATTGCAGAGCTACGAGCCCAGATCGTCGAGCTGCAGGAGCATGATCGCCACCATGCTATGCAGATGGAGAAGTTGAACCAGCGCTTGGCGGAGTATATGGAGCAGCATGGGAGGTTTCCTTCGTCGGGTGGTTCTGCAGGGGATGATGAGTGATGATAAGTATGTTTTTTTTGTCAGTATATATACGCTTCGAGTGGGTGAGGATGTGTTTGATATATTTTGATGGATTGTATATTATCTTATGTGGATTTGGATGTTGATTTTTTGAATTATGTTGGATTTGGATATGGATTTTTTGGATTATGTTGGATTTGGATCTGGATTTTTTGGTTTGAATATTATGTTTTTAATTTATATGATTAGTGGTTTATATAAGCTCGAAATGGAGCTATTATGTGTATTGACGGATGTGCAGTGGTTGGAAGGCAGCAGGCTTAAAAACAGAAGAAAAAAATTCACACCCAAATTTCTGACGGCTTCAAACGGTTTCCGACGGCGTATCAGTCATCATATTCCAACGGTTTCCAATGTCTCTCTTCGGTAGATTTCAACCATTTTCGACAGCTTCGGACGACAATTTGGTCATTCTAATTTGCCACGTGTCCAACATGACCGTCGGAAACCATCCTAAAATGCCGTTGATCGCCGTCGGAAAAAGACCGCCGATGATGTCGGAAAGCGTTACTAACGAGATTCGTATTCCAACGGCCTTACCTACGGTTTCCGACAGCCTACCAACGGCCGTCGGCGGCTTTGAGCCGTCGGAAATCACTGTTGTTCTTGTAGTGGTTGCTCCATCCAATATAGTGTGTTATATTAATTATCCTAAAGCATTTCTTTCTTTCTCGTATATATATACTTGTTATATTGTGTTATATTAATTATTTATTTAATTTAAGTATATCTAATAGAAAAATCCATAAATGGTATATTTTGTGCTAGAGTTACAATGTGTTATAATCATAAGAAATTTATCACAATAAAAATAAGCATATCGTTTTCAATATTCCTATTCAATATATATCATGATCGGATATTGATACATCCATTTAGACTAGAGTACGCAACGCTCTCTAAATGGTTGACAACATATTACTCATGGCTGTTGAGAGCACCAAGGGGTTACGTATTGATAATTATTGGATAATTATGGAATGACTCACTCAATAGTTTTCTATTGGTTAATATAACTAAGGTCAAAAGGAAAATATCGATGCGATAAAATTACGTAGTTCGTTTGACTTGAGAATATTGTAAATCTTCAATGTGGAAGCTCCGCTTTGGTTATAGTTAAATTATGGCACAACTCCATTGAACAAATATAGTTGGGTTGAGTGGAAGCATTGAAAGTGAAAAACTATTCAAAACATGATTCGTCTCCTCGGTTATATGAGGTTAATATCACGATCAACTAAAGTCAACTCAAAGTCAAAGTCTCTGGCGAGTATTTATTTAATAATAATTAATATTATTGAATTAAGCACTTTGTGTTTCAACTATAGAGTTGATGATGGATGATATTATAATTTTGACTATTACCAAATTGATAGAGTTAGGGGTATGCCCTAAGGGTAATTATATAATTTGTTACATATGTCTAACTCAATAACCAATCTTATTCAAAATAAAAGGTGTTTTCTTTCTATTATATACTTGATATAATGTGTTTCGTAAATTAACTAATTTTAATAAAAGTCTATTTAATAGAAAATCCATAAATGATATGTTTTGTGATAGTAGTTATAAAATGTTGTAACTGTGTTTATCACAATGAAATTAAATATACCATATAAAATATTCCTGGTCAAGATGTATCGAGACTGGATATCGATACATCCGTAGAGACTAGAGTACGTAACGCTCTCAAAATGTTGGACAGTGTATTACTCATGGCTATTTGGGGGCACCAAGGGGTTACATATTGATAGCCACTAGATAACTATGGAATGACTCACTTGACAATTTTCTATTGGTTAATATAACTAAGGTCAAATAGAAAATATCGATGTGACAAAATTGCACAATTCTCTTGACTTGATAATACCGTTGATGTTCAATGTGGAAACTCTACTTTGATCATAGTTAAATCATGGCATGACATCCATCAAACGACTAAAGTTGGGTGGAGCGGTAGCATTGGAAGTAAAACACTATTCAAGAGAGGATTCAGCTTCTCAGTTATATGAGGTTAGTATCACGATCAACTGAAATCAACTCAAACTCAAAATCAGTTAATAATAATAATTATTATTGAATCAAGGATTTTGTGTTTAGACTACAGAGTTGAATATGGACAATATTGGAATTTTGCTCATTACCAAATTCCACAAGTCATAGTGATATAGTTTTGACGAAGAGAATTGGTGTAAATATTAACCACAACCGAGTAACGCTTAATAAAGTAAAATGATATTTTATCAAAACCAAGTAAGCGACGAATTTGGCCAAAATGTCATATTACCTGCTAAGTGACGTGTGAACGTTAATATTCGAATAGTTCAATATTAATCGTTGATAAAATTTACACCTATAGAGTCGCACAATAGAATCCTTGAATACTTCTTGACCACGTAATTTGATTAGTTTATAATTGTTATACTTTAATTAAATTAATTAATATTTATGATATATTAGTCATAAAATTTTATTTTGATTTGTTGAACAAATATTATTAAATACATTTATAATAGCTTTAAATATATTAATCGATATAAGATATCAATACGTATTTACATTGGATTTAAATGCAAAATATTTTGTTTGGACTTTAAGTTGGTTTGAAGCCCATATAGGGGGTTGGTTGACTCGACTATAATGGAGCATAGGGAGCGGCTATATGATGGTTTACGAGGCTAGGGTTGAACAAATAAGAGGAAAGAAAGAGCAAGAGATAATGTGGATCCTAATCATTACTTCTCTCTATATTTCTTCCTTTATAAAAGCATCTCTACCCACTTTCTTTTCTAACTTTTTGAGCCTCCTATTCCTCTTGGATCTGGCTGAATTCTTCATACCTCCTCCTTCATTGTCCAAGCACAATTCAAATAAAATTAAACACTATTCCATAACCGATGGTCTGCAATTCGAAATATAGCACCTTCAGAATTGGAATTTGATTTAGGGGTTTGTTCTAATGCTTCAAGGTATGGTACTTTAGCATTGGTGAAAGGAAATTATCTGATCTATGATTATATTTTAATATTTAGATACTCAATATATCATATATTGCTTTATTGGTTAAGTGGTGATTTTACTGTATTAGTATATCGTCGAATTATGAAAATTGTTTTCGAAAAACATATTTAACATTATTTATGAAGTATTGATTATTTTTCGACGTCAATTGAAAATTTTATACGGTTATATTTCAATGTGAACACTAAGAATATTCGCTATGAAATTAAACTATAATCAGGTATTTGTTTTCACAACAAAAGTGATGAACTGGAAAATACTAAAGTATCTAGAATTATTTACAAATATTTTGGAATTATAGACTAAGCCATAGTTTTAAGAAATATTTTTTATTATATAATTACGAATCATATGATACTAGTTAATTATATCTCAAATAGTTGAAGGAAATGGACCCATTTAGTGGAAGCGTCATAGGAGTTGATGAATTCTTCGAATTGATACATATAGATTTATGTAATCATAAATCCATTAATATCAAAACAGTTCCACGTACTTCGTTATATTCACTGATGAATCATCATAGACATGAACATGTGTATGTGATACACATGTATAAGTGTTTGATAAGCTCGTAGAATATAAAACGGAAGTAAATAATATAGCATGCGACATAAATTATTCGATTTGATCGAATAGGCTAGTATATTCCAAACATACCTAAAAATGAATAAAGATTCAACCTCAAAAGTCCCTCCTCCTTATGATATATAATGATGTATCGATAAGGAGCAGTCAAACTTTGTTAAATGAAGTACGATTAACTTTGAGTGAAGTTGAGTTAACTTCTTTCTATAAATTCGTGTACTTAAGAGTAGTACATGAGGTTAAATTAATTTCATTTAAAGAATAGTTTACACAATTATACAAGACAAGGGTTTGTAGGAAACCCCAACATATTCTAGGCCAAGGAGTTGGTAGGTTGTGTGAGTCGAAAGAATACACGTAATAAGAGTTTGTAAGGCATCTTGTATGAATCACCCCAAAAGGAATTTTAAAACGACTGTCATTGGATGACCAATTTATGTTTTGAACAAAACTTTTGTAAACTAAAAACCAAATCCATTTTTATATATAAGGCAATTCATAAATTTTTTATGAATGCCCATTTTATTGCACTAAGAAACAACAGTTGTTTCAAGAAATACCAACTTCATAGTAAATGAATTTCTTTAAGAAATTACTGATATAAAATGAATTTGGATATAATCCAAGGATAAAACTGATTACAAGGGATGAAATGAAATTGACCGAACCTAAATAAACACAATTCATTAGAACATCTAATGTGTGTTTTTATTCATTAAAGAGAAACTGTGAATTTCTTGTCAACGTCTAGAATTAATGTAACGACCCGAAATTTCTAATGGTTTTTATAACGTAATTAACTGAAATTTTTATGAAAAATAAAATAATAAAATTTGCCAATGGAAATTTGATATTTGGAATACGTCTATTTTAACATAGCAATTGGTAAATTTTCATTGGAAAATACGAAAGTAAATTCTGTTGTGTAATTTTCAATTTAAAATCAGTTAATACAATTTAAAAATGTTTATCATTTTTTGAGTGAGACGTCATATTTTGTTTCGTCAAATTTGGACTTCTTTAGCCCTGTTTATCTCAATTATGGCATTTTTGTAGCATTTTGGCAACAAAATATTGACTTCTGATAGGATGATTGTATCACACATATCTATGTACCATTATGTTCGTCTCGTTGTACTAATCTCCGCAGTATGTTCATTTATGCATTTCGGTATCCGGTACGCAGGGAAAACCGCGAAACGGTTAGCCGTATCGGTATCCGTTCGAGTCCATTTGTTTTCCGTGGCCATTCAATTGCCCACGTGATAAAATAAATAGCCACTCACCTTTATTATTTGCTGAGTCCAACCTATTGACGTTTGTTGTTCCACCTGTTCGATATTATTTGTTGATTCAATTTCCCCGGCTCATTATATCTCTTCTTGTTTTGAAAATATAAATATAATATAAATTTATATATTTACGTTGAAACTGCTTCCTCTTCTTTTGCCATAAGTATCAGTTTCCTGCTCACTTTCTTTCTTCTCTCTTGCTGTTCAGAAGAAAATACAAAGCTTCAAACCTGTTCATTTTTTTTGTTTTTTTTGTTTGCATAGATTATATAATAAAGTATAGGAGTTGTAATTGACTGCTCATCATCTTTGCCGCACGCATCAACCTACCCGCGCAACCTACCTCCGCCCTCCCTTTCGCCATCACGCTTCCTTCCTATCAACCTGCTCATCATCATTTTACCAAGCCTGCACGTCTCTTCCAGGCTCACCCTCTCACCGCCCCACCTATCCACCTGACCACCACCATCACAAAGCACACACAGCCCTCTGACCATACAAGCTCAGATCGCCTCTGGCCTCCTTAAGCGCAGCAGCTCCGGCCACTCGATCATCCGCACCCATCTCCTCTGTGTCCACAACCTCTCCACCCAGCAGCCTCACATGTGCTAGCATCACCATCCCGCCACCTCAGCAGTCCCCTTCCATGCGGCCAAACCCACATCTCCACCATCGACTAGATCTACCCTCCGCACCACCCTGCTGAAGCGGAACAGCCCACCACTTCATCTTCCCCGAGTAGCACCATCAGCCGACAACCCTCTATCGCTTTGTAATCACCCTAGCACTCCTCTTCTATAAGGTCTACAGCTATATCTGTATCAACCCCTAATCATTGCTCGACAATGTATATAAATCTACATATATTTGAGAACTACTGCCTTCCTCCTTTAAAACAAAATTATTTCATATAATGTATTAGTTCATATATGATTTGTTTGTTTATAATATAAGTTTATATAAGTTTATATTATCTGTTTGAGTTCATATATATGTTGTATAAATTGTATGATAGGTTCGCTTTTATATGTAAGTTATATGAGTTGTTTATATAAATGTTGGTATCAGAGAATTTGCTTGTCCGGTTTCCTCTATTATGTGTTACATATATTGATTTTAAGTAAAATAGAATATAGCTATTTTTACTTTAAATTGCGTACTTTAAAAAATATATATTCTGTTTGAGTTGTATACATATTAGATTTATATATATCGGTGAAGTATTAATTTCCGGAAAGGCTTGTACATGTAACCATTCTATATATTAATGTACCAATAATATATTAGTTTTAAGAAAGGATTTCATGTGTTGTACATGTAATATAATATATATATATATATATTTTAAATATATGTGTTAAAATTAATAATGATCTTGAAATATATAAAGATTTTTGATTTTGACATATGTATATATGTATAAATATAATATTGATTTTCAATATATATATATATATTATAACGATGTTATTTTAATACGTGTTTAAATTTTTGACTTTGAAATATATAGCTATATTTTTTTTTCATTGATCTCTAGTCCATCTTGATTTACATTCTCAATATCCAATTAGCCACAGCAGTTCTCTAGCCTTATCGCTTATCCGAGTGTGTGTCTGTGTCACTGTTCCCATTCTCATCATTCTCTAGCCTCGAAAGGTGAGAAATCACTGACGATTAACATTCTTATATTCAATAAATTTAATTCACCTTCAAATAACAATTGAAATATGCTGTTAAATTTGAATTGTTAATTTTATAATTGCTATATATGATATACCATTGTTTACGTGTGACATATGACACCATAACCTGTTGTATATATTTAAATTTGTTACTGATAATATATGCCTATGGTTGATCTATTATATTTTTATCATATTTGTTCTCACTCTGCAAGTTCCCTGTTAGTTTAGAATTCCCTATGGGTTGAAATGATACATACCCGAATGATCTCGTAGATTAAGGGAAAATTGTTATGGGTTGAAATGATAAACCCAAGCGATTTTTTATTTATTTTGAAATTTTAGGATTGCGGGTTGAAATATTATACCCGTAAATATTTAATTTGCGGATTTAAATGATAAATATCCGTATCACTTGACCATAGGATAGAAAAATATATACGGACACCGTTGGTCTATATTTGAAAAATGATTTCCAAAGTTTGAAAGGAAATATATGGGTTTTATTGAGTATTGACTTTTAAAAATAAAATATATAAATGCTATTTTTATATATGTATAAAATTTAGATTTTAAATTTTTATGTTTGGAAATTTTAAATTTATAAGTTAGTTTTGAAAATAAAATTTTTAAGATTTTCTTATAATTTTATTGTTTTAAAAATATATAAAATACGATTTAATATAAAATAAATTTAATAATAAAATTTAATTTAATAAAATTTAATTTAATTAGTATATTAATATTTTAAAAATAGATTTTTTATAACTTTAATAATAAAGGTTGGGAAGATAAATTAATGTTGACTTGAAATTTAAATTTGGTTAATAATTGAATTTAAATAAGCATTGATTTAAACTTATTGACTTTTTTGGTTTTGAAAGATATGATTTATAACTTGATTTGATAAAAGGTGAATTAATGAATATTCTCAATTTTAAATAAAATTGAGTCTGAATATTTAATATTGATTTAAATTATAAATTAAGATTTTACTGTTATAAAAATGATTAAGTGAATATTTTCCCAATTTGAATAAAATTAAAGTTAAATGTTGAAATCTAAATGAAACTTATATTGAAAATGTTTAAATATTTAAACTTTGTATCTTATTGGAATTGAAGTGATAGTTCAAACCCGGATTTGAAATCGATAAAAATTAAAATGGTTTATTGAGGATTTGAATTGAATCTTTAACCTTTTAAATTGAAAGTGTGGAACTGGGATTGATTTAAATTGAATTTTGAAATTTAAGTTGATTTGAATCAATTTGTGGAATTGGATGAAACAACTCCAATTTGGAAACTATTTCCGTATAATCTCTTTAAATAAATATGAACTATTTTAATTTACAACTATTTTAATATATAAATTGTTTTAATATATAAACTATTTTAGTTTATAACTATTTTAATATATATACTATATTTCAATATCTAAACTGTTTAAGTTGGAAGTGTTATGATTTCAAAAGTGTTATGATTTCAAAAGTGTTATGATTCCAAAAAAGTGTTATGATTGTGAAAGTGTTATAATTTTGAATGTGTTACGATTTTGGAAACGAATATTATTTAAAGTGAATAATGATATCGAGTTGATATGGTTTTGAAATGAATATGATATTTTGATATGAAGTATGAACCATTTGAAATGAAATGACCACGGTGTGAAATAAGCGTTTGGTTGTTAAAGAGACCGGGATCGGATATTGTCATACTCTCTGTCAATACCGAAAACCACTTTAACAACTGTGTACGTGGTGGAGATTCTAGAACGAAGTAGGATGGTTTGGAGACGATTCTGTATGAGGTATTTACGTAGCCCTGACTCCCGCGAGTCAGCTTGATGTGGCTAAAACAGGAGCCACACCGCGCCAAGTGAGGTCATTCCTCCTATCGGACATATTTCTTCGATACCATTCTATTACTTTGTGATTTGATTGGGTGCACCTTTGATTTGGGAGTGTGTCTCGAGGTGGGCGGTAGTAGCTGCTATGCATTACCACCAATCCGGATCCGCAAACGGTATATCTACCCTGGCATTGCCTCGTGTGCCTTGTCACATGCCCTATCGCGCCTTCTACGAGTTTGTTTTGTACCGTACCTATGGGGTGTCCTCTGGGTAAACCACCAGTTTGATGGATCGAACGACATTGTATAGACTATGGGAATATATAAAACGTGTTAAGGGGGATATGGGTAACGCCTTAACGCTATTTTAATAGTTTACTTTACTATAGACATATTATAATAGCGTATATTACTACATAGTAGATAGTTCCATGGATCCTTAGGGGATGGAAATCCCAAACATCCTTTAAGTTACTTGTATTACAGTTGACATTTCACTTGAGTTGAATTTACTGATATAAGAATGTTAATCCCGACTCGAGTGTTTTGTGTTTTGCTTTATGCTCAGGTCAGACTGAGTGTCACAACATCTGAGACTTACCTTTGGAGATTGGAGCTTTGTTTGAAGGTCTATCTATCCAGCTTTCAGTTATTCTAGTTTATTCCAGTCATTTAGGTTCAGACTCGTCAGTTTCTTATGTATCAGAGATTCATTTGTATTTGAGATTTTGTTGTATTTTTTTCCATATTCTGATGTTTATATAGTAGCTTCATGAACTACTATTTATCTATTTCGCTGCTTATTGTTGTAATACTCTGTGTCTGTAATTCTATGATTGATTATTTTACTGTATATGCTGAGTTTTGCCAAATATAAATTAACAATATGATATTTTAAGCAATTCAAGTCCGACATGTGTGGATGCGAATGGTTCGAAATATCGGGTCGTTACAATTAATAATCCTAGGTTTTTTATTTAAACCATTAAGAGTAACCTTTGCTCTTTATGGTGTTGTGAATTAGTAAGTAACCTTTGCTCTTCACAACGCATCGTCATAACTTCGAGGTATACGAAAAATATAGTTAACATTATCAATAACAATATCGATGTACTTTTAAATTGGATCTAAAATATGCAAATACTGATAGATTTTGAAATGTATGTAGGCCCATAGGCCAACTAGTATGGTTGGCCATGATAGGAGGTGGATGGGGTGTGATATTTTATTTTAAAATATGTGTTGAAATTGGTTTTAAAGAAGAGGTAAAAGTGAGATCTTGATCTCAAAATTTTCTCTCTCTTTCTTTTCCTATTTAAGCTCAACACCTCCCTCACTTTTAGTTTACTCTCTCTAGCCTCCATCTGCCCTATCTTTGCTAAAAATAACCACCCCCTCCTCTCTTTATTTTCAACCAAAATCAAATATAACTGAATTAAATCCAAGGTGTGGTAATCTCTTCGGTTAGTCTAGAAGGGATTGGATCCGATTCAACGTTCAAGTTGCTTTATCAAGGCCATAGTTTATGTAGCATCTAATTATATATATATATATATATTCATTTATACTATTATATGTTTAAAGATTAGGATTTATAATACATTGAATTTATAAATCTGTTTACTAATGATTTTATACATATGTATGTGTTCTTAAAATAAAATTCATATGAATACTTTTGCTTTCGGCCAAAAAAAATTAAAAGAAAAATATTTTTAAAATATGTTTAAATTTAATTTGAATTTTAAATTGATATTATATTCATTCTAAATATGTAAATTATTTAATAAATTTCTTTTACATGTATTTTCGCATAAAAGTGTGCGTATATGTATTAATCCGAAATCAAAATACAAACTTATATATGAATATATTTATATATTTCCGAGCTTTAGTTATAATATATTAATATACATATGCATATGTTTTATAATATAAACTACATTCAAAAATTATAATTCAAAAAAAATTCAATGAGAAATCCGTACGGAAATTTAAAAAATCATTTTGATTTAAACCGCATATTTTTTTTAAAAAAAAATTTGATTTTGTCGAAAACATTTTCTTGGCCGAAAAAACATATTTTGTTCTATGTTTAAATATATAATATTATTTTATATATTTACAAATTAGAATTCTATAAATTTTTAAATATGTATATATGCATATGTTTCTCTATATTTTCAAATTAATAAAAAAATTAATTTGTATATATATATTTATATATTTATACACAGTAAATATATAATATTTAATTTTAAATTTGAATTTCAAATAGGATATCAGTTTAGATCTAGATTTGTTTTCACATTTGAATATTTCTTATGCTATTTTAAATATTGAATTAGGTTTATGTTTAAATAAATTTACACATTATTATTTTAGGGCACACATATATATATATATATATATAAGTATTTACTTTATGTTATATATTAATTTTAAATAATAATAGACATCAAATACGTGTATAAAGGGGATAATGTGTTTGTTGCGGTGTAGATCCTATCGCTAATATACAGGCATAATAAACCATGTACACATTATATATTGCACATTCACATACACATCTATGTGTATTTGGTACACACATACTCAATATATATTTCATATTTATACAAATCAAATATTTGTATTAATCAACTAAATAAAGTAAAGATTTTACTTTTATATTGGATCTAAATCAATTTAGACTTCATAGTCCTAATAAGATCTAAAATGGTAAAAAAAATTCAAATTCACCCATTAAACCCGTTATGAGCCGGCCTAGTTCCAACAATTGTATTTGAGCCGGGTTACCAATGCAGTCTTAATTAGCAATATTATGGCTAATTTATTAAAGCATACCCATTTATTAGGGCGTCTAAAAAAGTAATGTCTAGGTTAGATTTGGGTAATCAAGTACCCTGCTCTATCTAGCTACTGGCCTAGTCCGAAAAGTGAAGTAGGCCCATAGGTTATCCCTAGTATAAATGCCCAAATTGGTTTAAGCCTCAGGCTAATTTTTCAAAATATGTTTTGAAATTAATAATAATATTTTAAATTTAAAAGGTTAAATTTAAAATTGGTAATAATTTTATAAATGTTATACAATTATTTTCATGATTGTTTTGACATTAAAATAATTATTTTCGCAAATCATTAATAATTAGTTAGGTTAATTAAATAAATAATTAATTAAAAGTTAATTTATTAACTCAAATAACATATATATTGGCATATGTAACATTATCCTAAAATGTTAATGTAATATATATATATATATATTCGAAATTAATTGAATTAATCAAAATTTTTTTGAGAAAAGTGTGTGATCCTCTAGAATAGAGAAGAGCACACATGTAAATATGTATATAACACAGAAAATAGGGTGCTGCCAACATGCCTGGCAGGTAGCTAATTATAGTACAAAAACAAAGAAAAGAACTCAAGTACCCTTGGAATGAGCTCCGGCAAGGCCACCGCCCATTACACCTCAATATCGAGCTCCGACAAGACCACCACCCAGTAATGAGAAATAATCACCATGCTGCAGACTCGGAAGAACTGGAAATGCGAATGATCTGGAATGAAAAGCGCCACTTTAAAGACTCTGAAGAACTGGAGAGAGCACCTCGTTGAAAAGTGAATCATTTGAAAAGTAGAACGTCCCATTGAAGATGTAGATTAACTGAAAAAAACTCATCACCGTGAACAGCAATCCTGCCATCAGCAATCCTGCGAACCTGCAAAAAGAATCAACACCATTTTCGGCCAAAACCTATATTTGAAAAAGGATCTAAAGAGAATTATAAGTATAATAAATATATATGTATATAAATGAAATTTATATACACATATATATGTATTAATGAAATAAAAGTAAAGATACAAAAGCTAAGATAATAAAACAGGATACAATACAAAATAGAAAACGGACTAAAAAGAATCCATGATCAAAAGAAGTTAAAAATCTGTAAATTGAAACAAAAACAAACTAAAACTAAAACTAAATTAAAACATATCATTATACTCCTTTGATCAAAAGGTTATTATGATAATCAGTGATATCATCATTTAAGTCTAAAAAAATGTTAATGCTACAATTATTAATGTCAAAAAATTGTTTTTATGTTTAAATAACTTAATATTATTACTAACCTTGTTAAGGTATTCTTTAAAGTGATTATATTTAGCTAATTTAAATTTAGGATTTGAGATCCAATTAAAACAAAATGAAGATATTATAATAACCAACTTATTAAAATGATGATGATTATTATTAAAAAGTCTCAGGTTTCTCTCAAACCAGATATACCAACAAATTATAATGAATAAAGTATCAAGTAATATGCTATTTTCCTTTTTAAACTTAAATCTTGAATTATTCCAACAATATTCGCAATCAGTAACTTTAGTTGTAAGATTAAAGTTAAAGATTTTAAGAGTATTATTCAGAATGTAATAAGTATCCATGCAATTATAGTATATATGTTTAATATCTTCAAAATGTAGATTACAAAAATAACATTTATTATCAATTTGCAATTTTTTTTCTTTTTAAAAATTCTGTAGTATTTAGTTTACCATGCATGATTAACCACATACGAATTTTAGACTTAGGAGGAGCATTTGTTTTCCAAATAAATTTAAAAGAGTTAATAGTTAGTCCCTAGAAATTAAGAAATTTATAGAAAGAATTAGAAGTAAATTTCTTACTCTTATCCCATTCCCAGCTAATATTATCATTTTCATTATCAATTTTATATAGACTCAATCTAGCATAAAGCAAAGAAAGTTGCCTAAGAGTTATACCTACTAAAATTGTATTAAAACTAAAATTCCAAGGGGGTTATTTTCAGGAGAAAAAACATCTATAATTAAAGCATTCTTAAAATTACAAATTTCGTAAAGCTCTTTAAATTCAACCCTAAGAGGGATTATAGAAATCCACCGGTCATGCCAAAAAGAAGTACTATTACCTGAATGAACTATTATATTAGTACCTAGGTTAAAAATCTCATGATATTTTAAATTTGATTTCCAAAAATTAGACAATTTATTTATAATTGTAGGACTTATTTGATGTAAATTATTACTTCCATTATAGTAATGTTTAGTAATAATTTCTTTCCAAGTAGAATTATCGTTTATATCTTTAAATTTCCATAACCACTTTCCGAGTAAAGACAAATTCATATTACGCAAATTAATGACTCCTAATCCACTTTCCTTTTTGGATTTACAAATAGTTTCCCAATTAACTAGAGATTTAATACTACTATTAGAGTTGTCCCCACTCCATAAGAAGTCCCTTCTAATTTTATCAATTTTGTTAATCACCCAATCTGGAAAAAGATGAATGGACATCCAATAGATCTATGTGTATTATAATTGAATTAATCAAAATTATTTTAACCTAATAAATTAATTAAATGTTCATTATAAATAATATAACATACATATATAAGATATATGTGTATAACTATAAATGTGATAGTGTACATATTCAATTTAAAATGTTTAAAATGAAAAAAAACTAATTATAATGCTAATTAGTTGATTAAATAAATAAATTTTAATTAATACATCAACATAAAATTATATGTAAGATTCTTATATAAGTCAATTAAATGATAAATTTATGTAATAATTAAACTTATATAATATGAATATATAATAAAAGCTGGAACAACATAAAACCCTAATTAGATCTAAGAAATGAATGCATACGTAAAGTATGTATGCTATGATTTCAGATGTATCCAACACTTGAATCACGAGGGTATTTCATAAGAAATAGATTATTCCACAAGTTGATATCACTCAATTAAATATATTAAAAATTATGAACTTTAGTAAAAATGTTGTCCTCTACCATTTATATATTAATAAATTGCCTGTATACTCTTTGGTTGTTGAGCAAACTCAAACTAGGGATGTTATATGTGTCGTATTATTAATATATTAAATATACGAAGTAAGATAATTATATATATTTTTGTTGAGCAAACTCAAGGTACATATACTATACTTAGGCCGTCACGAAATGATAGTACAAATGAATAATCTTTTTCTATTTGTTGAGAAAACTCAAGGTCAAAATGAGAGTAGGACAATGACCGTGGGTTAGGAGTTCTATATGTTACAATAAATAAGGTATTATCCATCGTTTGTGGGCCTATAATTTGTTGAGCAAACTCAAGGTTAAAATCCCAAGGCAAATGAGTCTTAAAACCATTAGTGAAGTCAAAAGAATTCTATGTTTCATCCTAAAGTTTTGAGAAACATAAATGTAACGACCCCGGATTTTATATAAATTTAAAATGATAATTTATTAATTTTGAATTAATATTTGTGGAATAAATCGATAAAATGGAGCGAGTTTCCTCGGATTCAAGTATATTCTGTATGAATCATTTTAAATTTAATGAATATTGTATATATGTGAACATTTGATTTGAATTTAATTCTTAGACAAATGGTTTAAAAACAAATGAAAAATAATAATAAAAGCAAATACAAAATACTTAAGCTAATAAATATAAAACAATAAATATAAAAGTAAAATAATATAAATAAATGTAGACAAAATGTAAGTTAAAAATAGAAAATTGATTTATATCAACATCACCACAAAGTAATAAAGCTTAAGACAAAGAAAAATAAAACAAACAAGGAAAAAATTGCATAAGCTTTTGAAAAACAAGACACATATGAAAACATCAAGATAGCAAACTATCTCCATGCTTTGTACAGCCGAGATAAGATGGAAACAAATAATAAAGTATAAAGATTGTAGACATAAGGTACAACATAATAAATGCAAGACACAATGTAAAAGTATAATATGAAGCATAAAGTACACAATGAAATATTTTATCAGCCGAGACAAAGCATAAGTGTATAGATAATTTTATGCAAATTTGTACAAACTAAATTGTATCAGCCTCCATTCCTCTGATCTAACTGTACAAAAGAAATTATAATATACAACAAGTACTCAAGCATTAGCCTCCAAAGTTTCTGCTCTCCAGTGTACAAACAAATATAAATATTGTATACCCTGTACAACTCCTCTTTTATATCTATCAACATCTTCATCTCAGTTTTTACCATTCGAAACTGAGTAACCCCTAAAGCAAGCATCCTCTTTAAAACTTGAACAAACATAAACAATTGGAAAATGAATTCAATAACTTCAAAGCTTGAGAGAAGAATCAACTTGATTCGAACCTACAAAGCAACAAATTCAACATAATCAAAGTTGCAGTTCAAAAAACATCAGCTTCAGGAATCAAAACCAAAGCATTTAAAACCTGGAACCAGAAATAAGAAGACTGTCCCCTGTTCTCTGTTTTTACAGGTGAGCAAACTTCTAAACAAATCCTTTTATCTGTGAGTAAACTCTTATTTTAAACAGTTAAGTAAATACAGGATTTGTTGCTTATAAAATTTTGAAACAAGAAACGCTAGCATAGGTAGATTTAAGTGTGCGATATGTTTGCAATGATATAAACTGTGCATGTCTGTTGTGGATATTACCTCTGTACTTCATTCTGGTAAACAGTTTTATTTAAAAATTTAAACCTGTTAAATCTAGATGGATGCAGCATTTACATAAGATGAAATATGATATGTATTTGCTTGGTTGTTTAAATATGATTTATGTGTATTTGTATGTGAAAGTTGTTGTGCATTGCCTGGAACAAAAGTCTACTTTGTTCCTTGATTCTCGGGTTCTAAATTTTAAAAGAAAACCAACTGCTCTCCTCTGATCTGTTATGTGTAATAATGTTTGAACAAATGATTGTTAGAAACAACAGGAATTAAGTGGTAAAAGTATTTTAAGTAGGAATTGATGATAGTTTAACTGGACTAAAGTATTACAGTAAGAATCTTAACTTCTCAAAATCTCGACTTTAAAGTTTTGTTGTTTCAAGATTATAACTTGAATCCACGTTGCAAATTAGGATTTTTAAAACAAAATCCATGATTTTTAACATTTAATTGAATGAGGAATCTGAAGTTAACCAGAAAATGGGTTTTGGGTGATTACTGGTGATCGGCGTAGTGCTAGGGGTCGAGATTAATGGTGAAGGTGGCTGGAACGTTGGGGTTTCCAGGAAAAATAGTGTAGAATTTTTCTGATGACGATGGTGGCCACGCGAGGCCAATCTAGGGTTTTGGTGTTAGTTTTGGTCGTTGGGATTGTCAGGGCTTGTACGTCATCGGCGATGCACCAGAGGCGATCGCATGTAGGGGGATCGGAGCGAGGGAACATGAAGCGGCTCTGGGAGGAGGGCCATTGGTTCCAGTTGACGTGATCGATGGCGGCAGGGGAATTTGTGGATCATACTTCGTTCCAGTTTTTTTCGATCGAGAGACTCGATTTTTTCTAGATGGAGATATCGGCGATCTAGGTGGTGGTTTCGTTAGAGAAGGTGGTTGTCGACTGGGGGATGGTCGCGACATTAGCCGAGGATGGCCGGAATCCTTGTGCACGTGTACGTGCATCTGGGTGTATCAGTTGTTATTTGAGTGATTGTGGAAGACGAGAAGATTGGGAAAGAAGAGGGGTGCTCGGGTCGATCGCGTGGTATTTGTGGGTTTGACTCGAAGGCAGGCTCGGGTTGTTTTAGCATGGTATCGGGTTAGTTTTAGGACTTAAACAAAATTTTGAAAAAATACTCACACGGGTTAGATTGGGGGAAAACTCGAAGCACCTAGGTATTTCTCTCGGGTGTAACTCGAAGTCGGTCCCAGGTTGGATATAAAAACAGATTTTTGACTTTAAAAACTAAATTTAAATTTTAATATTGTTAACCCATATTTTAAGATAATTGATTTAGTTTAAAATCGAACTAATAAGGGTTAATTAATTATAAATTAAAGGTTAGTTAATTAATTAATTAAGATAATTAAATAAGGAGAAGTTAATTAATAAAAGTGATAAAAAGATAATTTTTAAAGTTTTATTTAAACTTAAAATTTATATGTTGAAAATTATGGTTTATCTTTTAGATCTTAAATTATTAATGGTTTATTAAGTAATAAATGTTTAAAGAATAATTACTTAATTAATGATTGATTAAAGATCAAGTAAAGGTTAATAAATTAAAGAAATTAATTTAAAGATAAGTAATTAATATGATTTATTAATTTATGTGAGTGGTTAGGGACGATCACTTATTGAAATTTTATAAATTAAATGGTGAATTAAATAACTAAAGGATAATTATTTGAAAATTTAAGGTTGATGAATTTTAATTAAAGGTTAATTCATTTATTACCGATGGTTAATTAATGAATTAAAGAAAAATTAATCAAAATGATTTGTAAATTATTGAAGTTAATTAACCAAGATTAGTAATAAATTCATAAGAAATAAATCTGATTTAAATTAGTCAGATAAATTCATTAATTTTATTTATGAATGTTTGGATTCTGTTGATTGATTTGATTTGTTTGATATCTCTGATTGTGATACTTTGTGATATACCCTGATTTATGTTGTGATCTGTAGTTTACTTATCTGTGACCTTTATATATCTATGATCTGTGAATGAACAATAAGCGTTGTTCTTATACCGCTTATCGAATTATATTTCTGTATTCTGATATGTGATGATTCATTGTGTTGCACTATTGTGTGAAATCCCTGGACCACACTTTTACACACACAAATATGGATTTCACGTGGAAATCGGTTAAGTCACAGAGAATTCAAATCGATGTTTTTGAAATTGAAATTTTAATTTCAATTGATTTTGAAAATTGGAAATTTGGGTTTAAAGATAAAAGCTTTTGAAATAGAATTTCAAAGATAAAAGTTATTTTGAATAACTTAACCGAGTTTTGAAAATTTAAATAATTTGATTTAAATTTGAATTCAAGTTTGAAATTGAATCCTATGATTTGAAACTAGGGATAAAAGATGATATAAATGTGTTTGTATGAATTTAACCATTTTAAAAGTATAAGTTGGGAATTTGAATTTAAACCAAGGATTTCCACTCGTATGGATGAATCATATTTTCTGAAATGAAACTGTTTGTTTTCAAATGATAAAAGCTTGCAGATAAGAAATGAAATTCCAGTTTAATTAAAGGAATTTCAAGATTGAGTTGAAAAAAATGGATTTTCCCAAGTTATGAATGAAATTGTTTTGAAAGCTATGAATTTAATCTGTTATTTTTAACAGATTTAAAATGATGTTAGTTTAACCCATTTGAAATGGAATTGTTTTGAAAGCTATTAGTTAAATCTTTGATTTAAAGATTTAACGAGTTAATCAAATTGAAATGGAAATCGATTTGGAAAATCTATGAATGAATCTTTGTGAAATTAAGTGAACTTTGTGAATTGAATCTTTTTGTTTAAAAAGATTAAAATGGTAACTTGTTTAAACCATTTGAAGAAAGATTTTTGGGTAATAAGTTGTGACTTAATTGAAATCCCAATATCCATATGTTTTGAATATTGCGCTCACTATTCGGGTTAGCCGGGAAAGGACCTTTGGGTCGTATAACCCATTTCGAATAGTGATACGTCGTATATGGATGGCATTTGAAGACCGGTGATGAAGACCGGATATTTTCGAAAATGAAAGGACAACCTGTCGAATGTCTCTGCACTGAGTTGCTCCGGTATAGAGATTTATATCACTCTTTTTGTGACGGGAAGTCCGGACGTGATTGGAAATTATCCGGATTTGCAAGGGCTTCGTGAGAAGTGCCTTCGGTTCTGTTCGAACCCGGAACAGACTTATATGGATACATGTCTGACATTACACTTTGAGATATAAAGCCGATTTCTTTCAAATACATTTCTGTTTGGTGGCGGAGAATTTATTCTCTTAGCTTAACACCCTTCTCTGAGACATACGAGCTCAGAGGTTATGTAGTTGAAATTTATCAGCGATATATCCCAATTTGGTAATGTGGCATGCTGAGTGTTGCTGTGTGATGATCAGTGTTTGATCATTTGTGATATGATCATTTGTTTGATCATTTATCTTTGTGATCATAGGTTGGTCATCTGTTGACCCAAAGCGTGGCTTTTTGAAAAAGCGTAGCTTTGTGGACGAGACTTCGTCGAGCCTCACAACCCGGTAATGGTCGAAACAGGAATTGTGCGGCAAGGTTTTCAGGGGTAGCTCCCCTAGGGTATGACCATTCCTTCTGGAAAAGGGTAGTATCATGGTATGGAGCCCAGATACTTACTCATGTGGATACACTTTCTTTATGATGTGTGATGTTGGATACCGAGCTCGGATAAAGGTCCCAAAGGACCGGGGGTGGCATATCTGAGGTTTCTTTTATCCCTTGGGAAAAGGGGTTGCCGGCCTTGTTTGGCAGAGAACAGTTGGTTCTCGGAACGTCCCGCCAGAGGCGTTTCTTTCGTGGAATAGGAAGTTCCTTAGCCTGACCATTTGTTGGAAATCCAAACAAAACAATACGAGCCCTGTACGGTTTTAGTTGTATTACCTGCCATGGAATGTGGTGGTAACCTGCTATTGAACATGGTAGCTATAGTAGGCATAAGTGCGAAATGTCTATGCTGGCTAAGATTTATATTCTACTTTCGAAATTGTTTTCTACACTATGCACTAGTAATAATATCAAATGATTTGATTTTGCGTAGTAAGCATCTTTGACTATCATAAGAAGAAATCTCCTCCAATTCTGCGCTTGCATTGTGTGTGTGGTGGGAGGTCTTATGGTAGTTTCATTTTCCAAAAGCATTGCGAATTGACTTTAAAATTCTCTACTATTTGTTTTAAAGATAAACTGTTTTTTTTGCTCACACCAGTCCCATGACTGATCCGGAGTTTATTGTTCCTTTCCTAAACTCTGGATGCTCAAAATTTTTCTACACGAGCAGTCTAGAGTTGGGTTTTTCAGATAGTCAGATTAGTAGGTTATCTGGAGCTAGTTCAGTCTTTGGATCGGACTGCACTTGCTTATCTTGGTGTATCGTTATTGGGAGTTCAAGCTATTTCTGGATTAGTGCTTTGAAGATGGAGATTATCCGCTGCTGATGTTATCATTTTCTTTTCCGCTGCTATTTGTTGTATCATATCTCTGATGTATATTGATATTCATTGTATCATTCTGTTGTATCAGATATTGTATCAGATATTGTATTATTCATTTCTTCCGCTGTGTTATTTACTTAACTGTGTTATAAGCTCCGGCGACTCGGATTTGAACGCTTGAATCTACGACATTCGAGTACGATGTAAAGTATGGATGTCGATTTTCGAACGCGAAAATCTGGGACGTTACAATAAAAGTGTAACGACCCAGAATTTGACCACTTTAAAATATACTACTTAAAGTGATTTTAAATATAAAAT
Organism: Allium fistulosum; assembly: GCA_030737815.1. Taxonomy (NCBI): domain Eukaryota; kingdom Viridiplantae; phylum Streptophyta; class Magnoliopsida; order Asparagales; family Amaryllidaceae; genus Allium; species Allium fistulosum. The sequence continues at coordinate 1,009,253,178 of CM060907.1, forward strand.
ATATAACATTTTATGATTTAAATAATATCAGATAGGATTTGCAAAGAGAAATATACACAAACATAGGAATAAATGCTTATATCGACAAAAGTGACAAAATCATGATTTCAGAAAAGTAAGTTTCAACGGTTAAATAAATTATTTTAATTAATTTATGAGTATTTATATTTTTAAATAGAATTATACAAATTTATTTTTAAATTTGGTTTACATAAATAAATAGTTTAATTAAAACGTCAAAATGTGACCGTAAAATATTTTGTCAAAAATCAATGTTGGTCGAATAAAAGTTGCCGCAACGTTGTTGCACCTTTATGTATATATACATGTACACATTTTTTAATACGTTAAGTACTAACAATTAACTAATCAAGTTTAATTTTGCTAATTAAGGTTAGAAATTTCTAAAAAATCAATAAGAAAAAGTAAACACAAAAGGAAAAAATCATGTCAAATCAAATCAAATAAAATCTTTATTTTATTTTCCTTATGCATTAAATGATTAAGACATAAAGTAATGATTTGAAATGTGATGTTAAGTGTTGAAAAAATTAGTTTGCTTAAAGTATAAGCAAATGGTATTTTGGTCTTTATACAAAATAATATTTTGTTCAAAACTTTTTTCTATAAATACCTACCACTTCTTTCACAAATGACACACAGTTTCCATTCTTCTTCTTCTTCCTTTTCTAAGCTTCTTCTTCTTCCTTGGAGCTTTAATGGCTTCCATGCCTCTCTTAAAAAATTCCAAAAGCGTAACAAAGTTATGGCAAAAATAATCAACAAAAAAGTATAACATTTAAGTCATGTTCAAGCTAGTAAGTTCAATCCATCCACCCAAGGCCATGCCCATCTAAAAGCCATCTCCACCTCTTTTTATCTCAACTTCTAGGATTGCATAGCTATAGCCGGATTTCAAGAAGTTTGGGAAAATAGCAGCGAAGCTATAGTTAAATCCGTAGTGACAAAGTTAGCAAAATTGGTAGAAAGTATGGTTTAGATCTGGAGTTCCTTGCCTTAAAGTTTGACGGAGTGGAATCCAAAGTGAGTTATTTATTCCTTTAAGTTCGCTAAAATTATTGCTAAGTTTAAGGAACTTTAAGTGTTAAGTGTTGCTTGAAAACCCTTGTTAAATGCTTGTTTACTTTGTTTGCTAAAACAATAGTTTGATTTTGACTATGTTTGGATGGTTAATTAAGTATTTTAAAATTTAGAAGTTAAATACTTAATAGGTTATGCGGAAACGACTAGTACACGTGTTTCGTCTGTGTGATTCAAGGAGACTTGGGCGAGGGATGGAACATGTCGAAGGGAAAACCCGGATGCTCCAAAATAAATATCAAACCATTTTAACCCAAGATAAAATAAAAAGTGTTATAAATATTTGATAGAATGAGCACTGATTATTATTTATTGATTGCGATTTTGCTCGACCAGTTTATGAGCAATTAATTATCCATATGCATGGGCTGGGTAGAAAACAATTGTAGGCTAACATCTTGTGATTTATTTCATGATTTGACTAAATGGTGTTTAGTGATAATGTTGGTTCGTCTAATTATTATAACTGGTTATAATAATTTAACTTAAATTTAATGAATTGTTTTGAAAATTGGTTTTCAATTTGAAATGTTATAAAATGTTTTCCTTTAAAAGGGAAAAAAGAGATATTTGAGAATAAATATTTTGAAGTGATTTTATATAAAAGTAATTTATATAAAGAATGGTTTTATAAAAATGTATTAGAAAACGGAAAAAATTTCAAGGACTAAACCCGATGGTTTTAAGATGATCTTTGAAAGGATTTGGAAATGGAAATTATTGTAGATTAGAAGTATTTGTAATTATTAGTGTAAATGATTTTGTCACTTCGGGATATAAAATGATTTGTTATGTTACCAAAGATTCGGGTAACCCATAACTAAAAATGTGGGCAAGGCAGGTGCAGATGTTCTGTAGCCTCAGTATAGTCCGCTCTCGTTGTAGAGGGATGTACATATCTATATTTATTTTCGAAAGGCTGAGACCCAGTTGCCTTGTTATGGCTAGAAACCTCCCGATCAGCTAGCATATAGTTTTGTATGTTTGCATATTGATATCATTTCATAAAGGTGATTTGTTTTCAGATCCCGAAGTAAAAGACTAGTTTGAATATAAAAGATATTCATATACATATTTCAAAAGTTTTGAAATAAGAATTCGGGAATAAAGTCCAAAGAGATAATTTTCGTAAAGATAATTAGATTTGGAAATCTAAATGTGAAAATTAAGCTATTGGAACCTACATTTGCATGATATATGCTATGAAGTTTGTGAATTGCATATTCGCTGTTGCATCGTAGGCTCCATGTGTCACATACCGAAATTTTCGACTTTCGAAAATTCGACATCGATACTCACTTTATCGACTGCCGAGCAATCGAGTGCCGGAAACTCCAATAGTGATGGTTTTAAGAAAAAGAAAAAGTAGAAGAAGAAGAAGATAGAATAAAAAGAGAAGAAAGAAAGAAGAAGAACAACACAGAACAGAAATCGAACAATATCAGAATCTCACATATCGCAGCGGAACAATATATAATAGGTAAATGAATAATCTTTAAAACAAAGGACTATATCATTTTATACATACATCAATCATCAGGGTCAATATACAACAATGGACAGTTATATAACTTGTCCTCATACAGAATACACAGCGGAATAAATACTATCAGATACAAATACTACGTCTCGTCATCCAGCTTATCTCCAAGCTCTAGAATATCCAGAATATCCTGATAATCTAACTCTAGGCTGCCCGTGTGGAAAATTTGTGGGCACCCAGAGTTTAGAAGGGAACAATAAACTCCGAGTCAGTCATGGTGACTGGTGTGAGATCGTAAAACAGTTATTTATCTTTAAAATAAACAACAGAAAAACTTTAATGTCAATTCACAATGCTTTTGGAAAATGAAACTACCATAAGACCTCCCACCACACACACAATGCAAACGCAGACTTGGAGGAGATTTCTTCTTATGATAGTCAAAGATGCTTACTACGCAAAATCAAATCATTTTGGATATTATTATTAGTGCATAGTGGAAAACATTTCGAAAGTAGAATATAAATCTTAGCCAGCATAGGTACCATTATATTATGCCTGCTATAGCTGCCTCCTGAGGAGACAGGTTATACAATTTAAATCGTAAAGGCTCGTATTGTTTCTTTGGATTTCCAACAAATGGTCAGGCTAAGGAACTTCCTATCCACGATGGGTACGTCCCTGGAATAGACGACCCGAGAACCTAACTGGATCTCTGCCAACACAAGGCCGGGTTACCTCTGCAAAAATACGTAACTACTGACACGCGTATGCCATCCCCCGATCGTTACCGATCTTCCCGAGGATCCCCGATTCCAACAAACCACATAGAAAAAATAATGCAGTAACCACAGAGGTTAAGTATCTGGGCTCCATACCATGATACCACCTTTATCCAGAAGGAATGACATACACTAAGGGGCGCTACTCCCTAGAACCTTGCCGCATCCTTCCTGTTTCGACCATTTCCGGGGTGTGAGGCTCGACGAAGTCTCGTCCACAAAGCTACGCTTTCTCAAAAAGCCCTGCTTTGGGTCAAACAAAAATGATCAACCTATGATCACAAAGATATAAGATCAAACAAATGATCATATCACAAATGATCAAACACTGATCATTTCACAGCAACACTTAGTATGCCACGTTACCAAATTGGGATATATCGCTGATAAATTTCAACTACATAACCACTGAGCTCGTACGTCTCAGAGAAGGGTGTTAAGCTAAGAGAATAAATTCTCCGCCACCAACAGAAATGTATTTGAAAGAAATCAGCTTTATATCTCAAATTGTAACGTCAGACACACAATCCATACAAGTCTGTTCCGGGATCGAACAGAACCGAAGGCACTTCTCACGAAGCCCTTGCATATCCGGATAAATTTCAATCACGTCAGGACTTCCCGTCACTAAGGGTGATAAAACCTCTAAATCGAAGATCAGTCGATGTAGAGTAACTCGACGGTAATCCTTCCGTTTTCAAAAATATCCGGTCTTCAACACCGGTCTTCGAATGCAATTCATAACGACGTATCACATATTCGGAATGGGTTATACGACCCCATGGTCCTTTCCCGGCTAACCCGAATAGTGAGCGTTTATTCAAAAATAAGTGTGGCATTCAAATTCATCCAATTCACAACAAATACCATTCAAGGTAATTATTGATAGTCGGTTATTTAACTATCAATAAAGATGCGCAACATCATCAGATTCCAAATAATTTCCAAATTATTTCATCTTCAAAAATATCTTTACTAGATATAAAATTTCCACACTTAATCATTTGAAAACAAACCTCAAATATTCATATTTCAATTTTATCTTTGAAGATAAAATCTCAAAACAGTTCATTTTATATTGGAAAAACATTTCCATACTTATTTAAAAATAAGTATTTCACCAATCTATTTATTTTCAACATTTGAAAATATTCAATATACTTAAATCAATATTAAGTATACATTTCATTCTTTAAGGAAATCATTCTTTAGACACATTTTATTTGAGTCAAAACGAATGTTACGTAAAACATCGTTACGACGACTCAAAATCACTAGTATAGGGATTCGGAATTTAGATAGATATATGAATCCCAATACTACATCAAAACATTTCCTTTCGGAAATCATTTACTATAACAACAGTGTTATAGTCCATCATTTCCTTATTCCTCGAAAACGTCTATTTCAACAATGAATGTTGAAATCTATGGTTTCGATATTTAACACATTTTAAAACATCTTTTAAAACAATTAACTTCATTTTCAATGTCACTTTCCCAAAACAATATCCATTTTACTTAACAATATATTCACTGTCCAAAATCGTGAATATACTTCACTAACCACATTTCAATATTTTCTACACATTCATTTTAAGGATAATTCGCTATCCAAAATCGCGAATATATTTCTTCTAATAACCTTCTACATTTAATTTATCAAATTCAATTGATTTTCGAATTTATAACACAACGCTTATAAATTCTATTCCTACTTTATAACAACTTTGATTTATAAATCTTCCTTTATTAACTTCTATAAATTCACTTATCAAAATAAGTGATTTCGGATTTATAAACAACGTTTATAAATCGCATTTATACTTTATAACAATTTCAACTTATAAGATCATTTCATTTTGAAATTTCTATTTATATCCCATCTAAGTGCAAAAGTCAAATTTATAAGTAAATTTCTTATAAATCTTTTATTCTACAATATCTATTTACTTTATAACTTCACGTTATAAATCTATTAATTTCATTCACTTATGAAATCCATTTATACTTCTTTCTAACACTTATAAAAATTCGTTTTATAAGTCCAATATTTCGATTTATAAAATATCAATTTTACAAATCTTTTTTATACAAATCGTTTATAGTTGTTCAAAAATCCCAACTTAAACCATTTTATAAATAAATCGACTTTTATTTTAAAAATGACACTTTGGTTATATTTCACTAGAAATTATAACTTTTATAACTTTAAAATTTTAATGTTTATAAATCAATTCAAAAATTCCATAAAACGTATATTTTCAAAAATCACTTTAAAAAAACCCTTTTAAAATAAAAGTCGTTATTTTTAAACTTCAAAAGCTGAATCCGATGATGCAACGCATCAATTAGTCCATCACAACAACAACATCATATATCAACATATGATAACAGAATATACACCAATATCTGTAAATAAATAACTACTGGTGAGGAATCCAGTTGGATCCCTCCAACCTGTTTCCCTGCATCCAAAGACGTTAGCACAATACCAATTCCACTCTAGTACGGAATTATCGCGGTATATGGGTTTAATAAAATATCCGCTTACTAACGGCGCAATAGGGTCTCATCCGCTATACGAGGCGGGAAATCATCAATCCAATATATACATATGCCAATATGTATATATTGCTATATATATAGATATATCCTATAATATCTAATATCACATTCAATAGCAATCAACACAATCAATAACTGCAAAAATTCCACATTCAATTTGAGTGAGAAGATCTCACCTTAGCTTTTAATTTGCCATCCATTTTCCAATCCAATTTGTTTTTCTCCACTTTAACCTTGTATAAATAATTTATACAATCTATCAATATTCGAGATAATCGAACAATTCATTTCCATAAAAAAAAAATTTAACTAATGATTTAATTTCAATCAAAGAATTAAATTTTAAACTAATTTTTTTTTTAAATAATTTTCTTGGTAACTAAAATAATTTAGATAAGTTAATTAAACAATTTATCACCTTAATAAATTATTTTAACATAACCAAATGAATCAAAGTATATACATGCTTATTTACTTTCTTTTATTTTTGAAACTATATACACTAAAATAAAAATCAAATTTTTATATAACGTTAAGCATTAAAAATATAAATTTCCAAAAAATCTTTCTGTGTATATATATTTATATAACTGCATTTAAATATTAATAACCAATACAGATTTTTAAATCTATTTTTATAAAATTCTTCAACATTTTAAAATCCTATATATATTTTTAAATTACAACAGAAATGGTTTTGCCTTTTACTGTAAAAATTAAATACTGGGTTATGTATACATTTTCCCCTAACTTTAGCTATATAAAATTATCCTCTACTTTAAAATTTAACAATAAGTTACAGTACACTTTTTTTTCCTGTTCTCAGTTTAACATACATATATTTTATTAAAATTTTGAATCAAGATGAGCAAATAGTATATATATATATACCTTGCCTAATCGACCAAAGCCTGTGAGCCACGAATCTCCAGTCGAGATTACACTCGCGAAAGTCTCCGTCCTGCCTCGAGTCGCCAGTGACCTAAACCCACGCGCCTATCAACTGCCATTATCGTCGAATCCAAACACTGCGACATCACCAATCGCAGATTCAAATTCCAGCAATTCAACTTCGACGAACTCCATCTCGCGACCAATACTTCGCTCAAACAAACGTCGCACTCGATCGAAGACCCTAGCCACGTCGCTGCCACCGCTCGACTCGAGAACCCAAGATGAATCGACAATGACAAGTCGAACAACTCGAAACCCTAAACTTCGATTCGCCGAGCACCCTGCCTCCTCGAACGCCATTGCGAGCCATACCCTAGTCGCTCCTCCACACTTCCACGCGACCAGATTTTGATTTTATTTCGAACGAGACTCCTCTTTTTTTTCCGAGCTTATGATTTTGGTTCGAATTATAGAGAGGAAAGAGAGGGGGAAATATCGATTTGGTTAACTGTATGTTTTCGAAATTAATTTCGATTTCGTTTGATAAAACTGAGTTGATTCTCGCGGCCATTTTCTTTCTTTTTGTTTAAACGAAAGAGCTTCGTTCGATTTTCTTTGTTTCTGAACGAGATGGCGTACTTAAAATTCGAAGGGAATGGGTTGCACGATTTGGTATCGTGTTTTTGAGCGTGATTTTAGGCGTGGATGACGGAACGAAAAGTAAATGAGGTGACAAATTTTTAAATTTAAATTCAAATTGAATTTGATAAAGATTCAACGCGTTTATTCACCGTGTGCTCACATATCAACTCCGAAAAATACGAAAATTGAAATCCGGTAATAATTCAATATTACGGACCCAATGGAACCAGTTTCGTCGAATTCCGAGACTGTGTGAAAATTGACTATTTTTAAATATCGATTCGAACGATTAAATTTCAAAACTGAGCAAAACAGTTTAAATTTCAATTCCGAAGCTGCTGTTATCTTCAGTGTTATCAATATAAACTTTAAAAGCTTTCAAAATATTTTTCTTCGGATTAAAGTCGAAGATACAAATTTTTATTCAACGTTCACTAGATTAAATTTTATAATTTAATCACCAATTTCAAACTTAGATCGGGGATTCAAATTAAATCATCGTTCAAATATTTAAAATTAATTAAATATCCTCAATTTAATTCGTTCAAAATTCTGGGTCGTTACACCATGAGTCCTATTTGCGATAGGAGAACTACGTTGGTTTTATCATGTATCTAATTAGATACCCAATTAGATAGGGGTACGTAGGCAGTCACAAATGGTAGTGATGCAGCCCCTAAAATAATATAACCCTTTCATGTTTATATGTTATTGGTTGTTTATCTTCTGTTGTTGTATCTTTCCTACTTACTATTTTATTCCGAATTTACATTGTTTATTGAGTTCGCAGGTAAGGATAGTGTTGTCTCTCTCATCAGAGTTGTGCAGCGGTAGATTTATAGTCATTGTATTTGGTATGTATTAAAGCACACTTTGTAGAATTAATAAATTAATTAATTACTTTGATAAGTTGTATAATTGAAATTGTATCCTATACATTTAGTAATGTTGAATATTTATCAAATATTGTGTATTAAGTTGGTAGTTTTCATTCATAGTTTTAGAACGGACGAGTTTTTCGGCGATCTTGACCGGTCCGAAAACAACGTGAACAACAAAATCAAATTCCAACGTGTGACGAGTCAAACGATAATCCATCTTTTACCCAAAACGACGATTTGCAAATAACAACTTTTGAAATTGAAAATAATAATCTTAATGAAGTTGTTGAAAACACGGTAATTGAGTTGGATTTCAATTCATTTGAGGGTGTCGAACCAAATTTAAAATTCGATTTTACTTTTCTCGATTTTGAAAATTTTAATACAACAACTTTGGATTTTGAACTTGAGATACGCAATGAAGTTGTTGACAATCCAACAAAGGAAGACGACTTTAACGAACACGATTTCTTTGCACTTTTTGAAAATGAGTTGTCAAACTCTGATAGGGAAGAGTTACACCACCATTCTGATTTTGAAATCAATAATTTTGAAGAAGTTTTCAATGATAAATTTGAATTTCAATTTGGTGAAAACAAACTTGAATTTCAATCAATTGTTTTATCGACCCCAAAAATCATCGAAAATAAAACAACTCGTACGATTTTCAATAAAACGACATTCGTTTTTCCAAATCAACATTCAACTTTGAAATCTTTTACGATTTGGTTTTTTCGAGCTTGAGTTGTGTCTCGTATACTTGACGAGACAAATGAATTGGTCTTTGGAAGACCGTTTCATTTACTTTTTGACGATATACTTTCTGATCTCGTGTAAATACCGTTAATTTTCATTTAAATAAAGGTCATGTTTCTATTTTTTTTTCTCCTTCCACTTGGGTTGACTGTGGGGACACAGTCAAAATCAAGTGTGGGGGGAGACTCACCATCATTTTCAATTTTTCCAAAATTAAAAAAAAAATCTCAAAAACGAAAAAAAACAAACAATTTTTTTTAAGAATTTTAATTTATTTTTAAAGAAACACTATAAGATAAATATATGGTTTTGGTTTATTAAATTGAAATTTTTGAAAATTTATTCGTGTTAACAAAAATAAAAATGAAGTTTGATTACAAATAATAATGGTTTAACTAGTATATAGGAAGATTCATACGTGATAATTATGAAATATATCCTAATTGAAAATCTTTGTTTTAAAAAAAGTGGTTGATTTAAAGTAAAGGTTAGAATTTTTTTTTTGTCTTCTAAGTTAAGTGGTGCTAAGATGATTTTGCAAAAAACTCTCTCTTTCTATAAAAAAAAATCTGATAAAGAAAAAAAAGAAGAAAAAAACATTTTTATATATGTAAATATTTTCTATTAACACCTACGGTCGACAGGTGTGTAGACTTGTGTGTACACTCGCCATGCTCTGTACCTTTCTCACGTAAGCCCGAAAGGCGGTGCATGATCGGTATATCTGGCCTCTATTTATCTGAGCTAGGTGTATATATATAAAAATTCTTTTTAATAACGCCTACAATCAATAGGTATTCACACTCGTGTGTTCACTCGCCATGCTCTGCATTCCCCTCACATCAGTCCGCAAGGCAGTGCATGGGTAATATATCTGGTCTTAGTTTATCTGAGTTAGGCATATGTAAATATTGTAAATATCTATAAAATTTTCAAAAAATGAAGAGAGTAAGCAAATGAAATCCAAGCACTATTTTAACTTATTTGATTTGATTTGTTATTGAAATGAAATGAAATACCACTTTAATAAACTTTGATAATCAACTAAGGACCTATTTCATGGTTACACTTTGTTATCAACTGAAACAATGAGTTAAACTATTGTCTATTTGTTATGATAACTTAATTTTTGTTTGAAATTTCGACGAATAAATGACTTAAATTTCAAGATAATGACCAAACCTGTATTTAACTTATTTGTGTCAATTTAAAAATAAATCCTTCATTTTCAAAAACTTGCATTCATCTCCTTGTAAATAAATCTTGCATTTTGTAAATATTTTCATTCTGCATTTGGATTTTGTGGGTAGTATCCGCTGAAAACCCTCACGTGACAACATTTGTCCTACTGGGGACACCCAGAGGTTTAACGGCTTATTGCATACGCTCAATGCAATCGTGCTTCCTACGAAAACAGATTTATCTTAGTTTTCCTTTATTCGAGGATGAATAAAAAGATAAGTGTGGGGGTATTTGATATGCACGTAAATGTGCATATTTTTACCACCATATTTAATCTAATTAATTCAAATAAATGATCATAATGGGTATTTTAACTTGTTTTAATCAAAATCCATATTAATTCCAAATTGTCACATATTCATCTTCATCCAAGGGCAAAATAGTCATTCTTTGTGCATAAATTAACTTGAGAAAATTTAATTAGAAATTTCCATACTATTTTGTAGGAATTTGATTTCCATTACAAGTGGTTTCATGAAGAAGATATGCATGCACAAAAAGAACACAAAGAAAAGAAGATGGAAATAATTCAATGTGAAGATCATGGAGGACCCCACCTACCCACCTACCTTAATGTACACATTAGAGGCTAATGCACATGCTTATGGAATTAATGGCTTCATGTACACTAAATGATGATTAATCGATGCTAATGGTTACTTGGCCACCACACTTCCTAAGGGGTAGTTTGGGCATTCCCCAAATTATGGATTAGGGTTTCATGCTTGTATAAATAACCCATTATGTTCATGTAACCTCCCTCTCCCTTAGTCTCTCTTAGTTTAGTTTAGGCTCAAAAATAAAACTCAAAGCTCTCTTTCTCTTTTCATGGCTACTTAGCCATATTTTTATTTCATGTAACTTTTTTTTAATGTTAATTAGCGCTCTCTTTTCTTTTACATGCTTCTTTTCCTTTCATGTTGTAGTGTAGATCTCTCTTATTTCATGCAAGTAGATTAGTTTTTCCTTTCTTTTTTCTCTCTCTTTCCTCTTGTTTTTTTAATGTTGCTTTCTATATTTGTTGATTTGATAACAAAAATGAGAGGCTAATCCCTTCAATTTAGGGGTAATGATGCTCTCTTGAATCATGTAGATGCAACATAATTTCTCATTTATGTCTCTCTTGTGCTTAATGGAAAGTTGGATGTTTGTGTGATTTTGTGTTTAATATTGAGTTTGATAGCTTATGTTGTTCAAAACAAATAGGCTATGCTTAGTCATATGAATCACTAATTACCTCTACATCTACATATGATCATGGTAATGGAAGTGGATTTAGAATCAAAATTTGATGGTTTATGTTTCTAATTCAATAGTTAATAAGCCATGCTTAAAATATATTCTACTTTTAATTTCATATCATTTTAATTGAAGTTAGTAAGTGGGTTAGAGGGTGCATTAAAGATTGATAGTTTAAGTGTGTTAATTAATAACACAATTAGGCCATGCTTATGATAAATGCATCAACTAAACTCACAAATGACCAAAAAGAGATCATAATTTCATTATGTTGATTTATGTGATCTAGAGAGTGGAAGTTGCCCCTAAATTGTCTTAACACTCTCATATTTTTATCTATTTCCTTTTAGCTTGTTTTTACTTTCTTTTAGTTAGTTAACAATCACTCGACTTTGGTTTAATTTGATTGAATAGAATTTTTAATATCATCAATTCCCTGCGGATCGACCCGTACTCGCCACGTACTTCAATAGTACGCCGTGCGCTGGCGGTTATATTTTAATTTAAATTCGTTTGACGGTTTTCTAAACCGATAGAATTTCCATCGACGAACACCAGGTCGTCACAAAAAGTCTAGTGGGAGCTTATTACCAAAATTAAATGTAATGTTTAATCTTAATAGTATTATGAGAACACCTACTATGAAGTAACGGCCTAATCTGTAAATTGAATTTGCTGAAAAAGACTACAACAAAGTTGTTTTCTGAAAACGACAAACTCACTAGACCTAACCACATAGACTGGTTAAGAGTAATTGAGATAGTACTTACGTACGAGCATCTATGGTCATCTATAACTAAACCTCCAAGGGAAAAACTCACTGACAACACATACCCCGAAATAAAATTGGCTTATAACAAATGGGTTTCAGATGTAGAAATCTTCTAGATTTTCGTGCCGTGTACGTTGACAAACCATTGTAGAGACAACACGAAAATAAGAATGTCCATCAGATTTTTGATTGTCTCAAAGCATTCTTTGGGAAACTGTCTCATTCCACTTTGTTATGAACAAATTGTGTCAAATGGCATGAAAGTGGATATGTCTTAATGACGAAAGACTAGGTAATGACCCAAAATATTTGATGTTGTAAATATTAAATTAATTAAGAAAATAGAATTTTAATTACTGGTGAATTGGATATCATATTTATAACTATAGGAAAGGTCTTTTTGAGTTAATCAGTTTAGTATATAATTTTGATGTGATTGGAGTAACGGTTTGCAAAACAGAGAGGTTACAGTGTTTAAATAGGGTATGTAGCCACTTTCGGGCCAAAAGATTACATATAAATGAACCCGCCTCATTGCCTACATAAGTAAGTGTTATACCCTAAATTTTAAGGATGGATGATAAACAAAGATCCATCGTGTGCTATTGGGAGTCATCATGATTAATTGAAGCCATAGCGTATAATTCAAGGTCATTAAGTGAAGAGTAAAGCTATCATGTGCTATTGGGAGTCATCGTGCTTAATTAAAGCTATTATGTATAATTCAAGGTCATCAAGTAAAGAGTGAATCCATTGTGTGCTACTGGGAGTCATCATGCCTAATTAAAGCCATCATAAAGAACTATTGTGAAGTCATCGTGGTACGAAAGATTGGGACCATCGTGGAATATTCTTTTGAAGACTTCGCATGTTAATCATATGTTAATAGAGCCTTCGTGTGCTGATAGTGCTCTTGTGTGATAGAACCATCATGTGTTGACTAGAGCCTTCGTGTATTAATCAAAGCCATCATATGTCGAATGAGGCCATCATGTGAGCCATTGTATGTTGATTGGAGCCGATGCATATCAACCTATTTGAGCCATCGTGTGATGACTCGGAAGATGATTATCCAAGCCATTATGGATAATAACCTCAAGTTATCAAGCCATTATGAATAATCTATTCAAGCTATCAAGGCCATCATGATGATTCAAGAAATCATGATAATTCAAGCTATAGAATGGATGAAGTGCCATCATAATGAATCATGCTATCATGATGATTCAAGATTTCATGATAAATCACAAGCTATCATGTATTGATTTAAGTCATTGTGTGTTGAATAAAGCCCTTGTGTGCCAACTAAGGCAATCATGCATCAATTAGAGGCATTGAGTGCTGATCAAGGTCATTGTGTGTTGATCAATTGAAGATTGTAGAAGGTAAAGGCAAACAAATGGGAAGAACAAGCCATCACACAATGGTGAAATTTAAGCAATAGCCTATACAAAGAGGTAGTCTATTAATATGAGAGGAATTGTGCATAACAAAGCTCTAAAGCACTCTTGTACATTTTCCTAACATGGATATTCGAATGGATTTTTAATTTTTTCGGTACTCATTAACAGACCTATTCCCACCAGTAAACTTTTAAGAACTCGTAGTTTTTCAATATTCTCATTACAGTGAAATTTATGCCAGAATGTATGTGTTTTTTCTCATATACGGCGACATATATGCAGTTAAACATGTGAATAGCCAGTCTGGTTTGAATGAGCTTTTCTACTGAAATAGAAAATAAACGTGCAAATAAAATATACGTACTCTGTTGATGAACATTTCATGGCATATGTATACATGATATAAACATATTTGTTGATATTTCTACTGAAAGTTCTATTATAAACGTGCAAAGATTCAAAGTTCTTTCTTTAATTTAACTCCAAAGAAACTTAAACTGAAACAATTATCTTATAATTATGAAGTTTAATAAGAAAAGTTATTGAATGCCAAGTCTAATTAAATAACTTGATTAGAATCGGAGGTTACATAATAAAAGGAAGATCTAAATCTAATTAATATTATGTATAATATGCTCATACATATGAGTTTGAGCTGTTGAATGTTATGGAAAGACAGATTAGAAACCAGAGACATATGTTCTACTCCAATCACAAACAACAAAAGCAGGAAAAACAAAAATACGAAAAGACATTGCTTATTTTTGAAAGACTTTGCTAAGTCTCGCCTTAACAACTATCACTGATAGTTTAAAGCTTAAACTTACTTGTCATTGCACCAGAAAAGACAAACAGCAGAAATGCTAAGAAGCAGACTAAGCGCGATAAATAGGTACACATATTGCTAATTGTTTATGACATTCAAGACTTTCTTTTCTTCCAAAATTCACAACCCACCAACACTAACGGAAAAAGAATCTGATGCTTCCCAAAGAGTTGTCACGACCAAAAATAAATTAAAAGAAACTCACTAAGGAAAGTTAAATGCTTAAACACAGTTGTTTTATGTATGTAATTTGTTGGAGAATCGATCTATGTTGTTGATTTGGTATCTCTGATTTAAATGTTGTTGGCTTTTACTTTGTTTTGGATGTTTCATTACTATAATTTAATTGATCTCCAGTAGCACTATTATATTATTACACAAAAGGAACAAACAGTGTGAGAAAAGGCCACATAGAAAGGTATATAAATACCATTGATGTGTTCGTATATGATTCATTACAAGATACATACACATTTTATATTCATTCAGTTATTAAGTTGACTGCTGACCTATTTTTAGTTTCCAGAAAAACTCATAAGTCGCCAAACAATATGAAATGTTTTATATTTGGATAATTGCAACTTTAATTTAAAGATAGCGACAAATGTAGCTAAGAAGTTAAATCCAAAAGATCCAGGACGTGGCAAATTCTTCAGAAGCATATCAAATTATAGAAGGGAAAATTCTCACTCGGTATGACCAAGACAGAAACTTTGAATTTCATGTGCTCCCTTTAAGGGTTGCCTTGGGAATTTTGTAAACTGTAAATAAGAAGTCAACATGATGATTTAACTCAAACATAGAAGAAACATACGACTTGTGCCAGATGAAATCACTGTTACCAAAATACCCGAATTTTGAAGTCTCGATCTGCAGTAGCAATAAACCCTCCATCAGGTGAGAACTCCTGCAATTCGATAACTAAACAATCAGTACATTTATCAGCCTTTATTTATATTTATTTTTAAAAATATGTTTCCAAATATACTAGCAAAAAAAGCTACAGCAAAACAAAAGGTTGCATACCAAAACAGAAAAATTAAGTGAAAGTAGTGCTTCCTGAAGTTGGAAGACCAACAACTTTTCCAACAGCAATTGTTTTTCCTGAGAGAAAAAAGGAAGATTAGAACAATTTTTACACCAAAAAGTACTCTATGTCATGTGATTCAAATTACTGATAATACCTTCTGTACGAAGAGTAAACCTCCCAAGTTGTGGATAAGCAACCTCCATCAGCTTTACAATCATCCTCCTAATCACTGTCGCCTCACCACATCAAATCGCAAAACCCTATCGCTTGCTGGAATTCGAACAACCCAAGTCGAACCCAAATCGCCAGCAGCCTAATTCCTCAAAACCACCACATCGTGAACCAACCACAACATCAAATGCAGATGAAATTGGAAATTTTATTTTCGGTTTTGAGAAAGCGATTTTGATTTTGAGGAGATTGTGGAAATCGACTTTTGTTCTTAGCGATTGATTTCGTTTGATTTAAAAAAAATTAACAAGAAAACGGGCAACATTTTTACAGAGCAATGGAAAATGAAGTAAAAGAAAAAATGGCCGGCCTTGTTTTCTAATTGAAAATTAGGATTCACCTATTACAACGGACGTTTTCAGCCCGTTGTAAAATTGTCACTTATTACAACGGGCCTGAATAAACCGTTGTAATAGCCTTCTATTACAACGGGCAACCGATGCCCGTTGTAAAAAGGGGGTTGTGTATGGCATCTTTTACAACGGGCCTGAATGGACCGTTGTAATAGCCTTCTATTACAACGGGCAACCAATGCCCGTTGTAAAAATGGCGTTGTAATAGGGTATTTTTGTTGTAGTGTCGCCACGTACTTCAATAGTACGCCGTGCGCTGGCGGTTATATTTTAATTTAAATTCATTTGACGGTTTTCTAAACCGATAGAATTTCCATCGACGAACACCAGGTCGTCACAAAAAGTCTAGTGGGAGCTTATTACCAAAATTAAATGTAATGTTTAATCTTAATAGTATTATGAGAACACCTACTATGAAGTAACAGCCTAATCTGTAAATTAAATTTGCTGAAAAAGACTACAACAAAGTTGTTTTCTGAAAACGACAAACTCACTAGACCTAACCACATAGACTGGTTAAGCGTAATTGAGATAGTACTTACGTACGAGCATCTATGGTCATCTATAACTAAACCTCCAAGGGAAAAACTCACTGACAACACATACCCCGAAATAATATTGGCTTATAACAAATGGGTTTCAGATGTAGAAATCTTCTAGATTTTCGTGCCATGTACGTTAGATAAACCATTGTAGAGACAACACGAAAATAAGAATGTCCATCAGATTTTTGATTGTCTCAAAGCATTCTTTGGGAAACTGTCTCATTCCACTTTGTTATGAACAAATTATGTCAAATGGCATGAAAGTGGATATGTCTTAATGACGAAAGACTAGGTAATGACCCAAAATATTTGATGTTGTAAATATTAAATTAATTAAGAAAATAGAATTTTAATTACTGGTGAATTGGATATCATATTTATAACTATAGGAAAGGTCTTTTTGAGTTAATCAGTTTAGTATATAATTTTGATGTGATTGGAGTAACGGTTTGCAAAACAGAGAGGTTACAGTGTTTAAATAGGGTATGTAGCCACTTTCGGGCCAAAAGATTACATATAAATGAACCCGCCTCATTGCCTACATAAGTAAGTGTTACACCCTAAATTTTAAGGACGGATGATAAACAAAGATCCATCGTGTGCTATTGGGAGTCATCATGATTAATTGAAGCCATAGCGTATAATTCAAGGTCATTAAGTGAAGAGTAAAGCTATCATGTGCTATTGGGAGTCATCGTGCTTAATTAAAGCTATTATGTATAATTCAAGGTCATCAAGTAAAGAGTGAATCCATTGTGTGCTACTGGGAGTCATCATGCCTAATTAAAGCCATCATAAAGAACTATTGTGAAGTCATCGTGGTACGAAAGATTGGGACCATCGTGGAATATTCTTTTGAAGACTTCGCATGTTAATCATATGTTAATAGAGCCTTCGTGTGCTGATAGTGCTCTTGTGTGATAGAACCATCATGTGTTGACTAGAGCCTTCGTGTATTAATCAAAGCCATCATATGTCGAATGAGGCCATCGTGTGAGCCATTGTATGTTGATTGGAGTCGATGCATATCAACCTATTTGAGCCATCGTGTGATGACTCGGAAGATGATTATCCAAGCCATTATGGATAATAACCTCAAGTTATCAAGCCATTATGAATAATCTATTCAAGCTATCAAAGCCATCATGATGATTCAAGAAATCATGATAATTCAAGCTATAGAATGGATGAAGTGCCATCATAATGAATCATGCTATCATGATGATTCAAGCTTTCATGATAAATCACAAGCTATCATGTATTGATTTAATTCTTTGTGTGTTGAATAAAGCCCTTGTGTACCAACTAAGGCAATCATGCATCAATTAGAGGCATTGAGTGCTGATCAAGGTCATTGTGTGTTGATCAATTGAAGATTGTAGAAGGTAAAGGCAAACAAATGGGAAGAACAAGCCATCACACAATGGTGAAATTTAAGCAATAGCCTATACAAAGAGGTAGTCTATTAATATGAGAGGAATTGTGCATAACAAAGCTCTAAAGCACTCTTGTGCAACCATTCCACCTTTGTTGACACCATAGCCAAGATAGCGATCCGTGTAAATTGCTATAGTATTGAGATAATGACAAGTGGCACCATCAAGGCCATATATCTTGGCAAGTCACTGATCCATCTCAACTTCAATCAACTAATCCAAACGATCTATGCCATTCTCCAACCTCTTTCAATTGGGGCTCACCCCACCTAAAAGGGGGCTATGCTCTCCTTTCTCTATCTAGCACAAATCATAATTTGGGGTTGGACATTTCTAAGCTCCCTTGAGAGCTTAAGATCTCCTTTAATGGCCGATGTAGAAGAAGATGGCTTCGAATATAAGGACCATTTTAATATCAATTTACAAATTAACTTCATTCATGAAATTTGAATTAGAACAAAAGAGGATGACTTTTATTTCTAGCATATTTACCATTAAATAAAAAAATTGCATATATTCCCAAATTTCACTTTGATTGCATATAAAAGAAGAATGATTTGAATTTTTGATATCCTGGGCATTTTAACCTATATTATTTTTATTATGGATACAATTTAAACTCTGTTTGAATTCTATTTATTTCAATGTTAAGCTAGAATCTGGTTTAATATTTTTTGTGCTTATATTGAGAGTTAAACTAAAAGCCCTTGAATTTAAAAAAGTGACCAAAATACCCTCAATTTCGATAAAATTTAAAATTATAAAAATACTTTTAGAAAATAATCAATATTTTTGTGAACACTTTGATCGAAGAATTTTTAAAATTGGATTAATATCGAAGATATGAATTTTGAAAGTTTTAAATTTTCAGAAAATAATTATTAACCACTGTAGGTTAATTTTGTAGTGAAACCACCATCTTACAAAGACACAAATCATACATGATGACTCCTGTCTTCTACCATAACAATAAAGACATTTCATAATGGAAAACACTTCACGACAGTCCAACTCACCTTACTCTTCATCATTAAGCGCCAACTCCTAACTTATCACCCATTAGTTCATGAAAGAAATCATACGAAGGCTCTAATCTCAACACCACATTGATCATAAAGACTGTGCATGGTGACCATTCAAAATTAATAACAATGACCTCAATACTTCAAGATAACACCTTCTATTATAGTCCAACGCCGTCATGTACAATCAAGCAATACGCGTGTACAAAAAATACACGATAACTTTAGATGATGACACACGATGATTAAATCGATTGCAACCCAACAACCTTTTTGTTCAATTCTTCAATTCTTCAAGTAATGATACATGAAATGGTACATGAAGAGATATTTAATAATGCATGAAGAGAAAGTACACGATGACCTTTTTCCGTTATACACGATGGCTCCAGATTTAAATCATTTTCAATGACTTCGAGGAGGAAGACAGTTCAGCCACCACACAATGATGACTGTTCCATCTTCTTATAAAGATCTTGACCCTTTGCGAAGCTTCAATAGGCTTGAAACTAAATAAGTACATAGTTCACCAACTATGAACTTTCCGACCTGGGTCGTCGATAATAATTGGGAAGGTGATAGATATTGAAAAAATTGTCGCTGAATAGAGGAGGAGCTATTAAGTTTGACCATCTACTTCAGTCTATCAACTTCGATGTCCACTTACAGTAAAGAATTCGAGAACAATTAGGTTTTTGACCAGAAAATTTAGATTCGGTCAAAGACCAAATCTCTCTACCTACGGCATTAATAATTCCTTGAGCACCGTTGAAACGAAGCTCTTCCTCCCGGCAGTAGTGTGGCTATTATAGGGTTGAGGGGGCGGCTGAGAGAATCAGAGAAAAGAGTCATTTTCTTACATTTGGACCCAAATTCTAACGAACTGGGGACGATCTATGGTAATCGGCCACATGGACTGGTTGTATGTGACAAGATCTATGAGCTCATATAATCAATTTGACAATTGAGTTAAAAATTTGGAAATTGTTAATGGATAGTCATGGTTAACCATATCTAGTCGCGAAAACCAAGTAGAGGTAGCTTCTGACAAAGCCAGTATCATTGGAAAGATCTCAAAAAAATCCTAACAACTACAAAGACCGTTCACTCATTTCTATCGGTATGTGAGAGAAATTGCAAGTTGAAGTTAAAAGGATAAATAACAATCAATTTTGAAATTCAAAAATTGAATTTTTTGAAGATTTGAAATGATTAATTATGAATTGAAATATAAAATGAAGCTAGGGGAACAATTGAGTTTTGAAAATAAACATGTAAAGGTTAATTAATCGCTTTGAGAGATAACATAAAAGGTAGTGCAGAAAGAAAATTCTGATAAAAGGTAATAAGGCAAAAACAGATACATGAAATCTGCAAAAATTGTGAAACTATAATCTACTTATATCTATCGTAAACGTATCAAGTAAGTGCCCATTACTAAATTAGAATCCCTCTTATATTATAAACTAAGGATATATCTTAATTATTTATATTTGAAATTTACGATTTACTAATTGGGAATTTGAGTTTCTTTGCAGGCAGAGGCAAGGGTGTCAAGCTAAGAAATTTTGGATTTTCTTATCATGTACAAATAATAAAACTTTGAAAATCATTCTCGGAATTATCGAATAAAGCAACGAAGCTGAGGAGTCTGTATTTGTCATTTCTAAGCATAGATTTGAATTCATTATTATTATGGGTTATAATTCTGGTTACCAAAGGAAACTTCATGGTATTATAGTTCTTGCTATCAAATGTGGATTGCTATCTAATTATGGAGCTTAAATTCAGACTTTCTCCTATGAGAGATGGATTCCTTCATGGACTTCTGGTTTCGTTATTATTTGGATGAGAAAACTCCTACTATTAAACGCTCTCTTTGTTGAACTATCTCCTTCTTATTTATGGTCGAGGGGATTCTCAAAATAAGATACTATTATGATTTCGAGTATTAGATGAATTCCTGTAGAACCTGAACTTGAATCAAATACTTTTACAAAGATTTTCCCCTAAACCCTTTATATTCATTTCAATACTTAAAAAATATCCATATACTTATTTCAATGGTATAAGTATATTCACAACTGAGAAAGATTCCCTTTTATTCCATTCTAAAATCATTTATAAACTCCTTATAAATCTCTAAAAACCATTTTATAAATCTTTGAAAATCATTTATGCTCTCTTTTATAAATTTCAATCACTTATAAATTCTTTTTATGCATTTCTAAAAATACTTTACAAACTTACTGTAAATCTATAAAACTATTTATAAAACTCATTTTATAAATCTATAAACCCATTTATAAAGTCCCTTTATAAATATCTAAGAACAATTATTTACTCTTTTACAAATTCATAAAAACCATTTATAAAACTATTTTATAAACCTCGAAAACATTTATTAATAAATAATAATCATTCACTTCAAAACACTATTATACAATAATAATTATTAATAATTAACATTATAAATAAATAATAATTATTAACTTTAAAACATTAATAATTTTCGAAAACATTATTAGTAAATAATTTTTATTAGTTTCAAAGCATATTAATTATTTAAATAATTAACTTTTCGAAATATTAAAATAATGATAAATAACTTTAAGATAATATTAAATATTAATAAAAAACTTAAAAAATATATTAAATATAAATGAATAATCCTTTAAAAACATTTCTAAATGACTTTGAAAGGATAGATAATAAGGTTGGAGTAAAGTAGAAATTAAACCCCTTTTAAACGAAATAGTTTCGAAAACCCCAAATTAGATTATTTTTAAAATCATTCTCTGTCTCAAAAACCAACTTTAGCCCCAAATCATAATTTATAGTATTCTAAAATAATAATTTGAGGCCAATAGCCACCCAACGCTTAACCAATATTGATATTGATTTCCTATTGGTACAAAATTTAAGTTTGAACATATAAAAATTCGTAACCCATAGTGTCAACAATCAGTTTTGATTTTCAAAAATTCATATAATAGGAATATTATTGAAAACATTTCAACAATGGCGAGGAATCCCGTTGGATCCTTCCAACCTATCCCCTTGCATCACAACTCATATATATCAGCACATATATATGTAAATAAAATCAAGGTGGTGAGGAATCCTATTAGATCCCTACAACCTATCTCCTTCATCACATATAGTACATAATCATATAATATGGGTCATCCGCTACTAAACAGTACATATAAAGGTCATCCGCTCCAGGGGCAGGAATAAATCCAAATCAAGTAATAAAGCAGTAAATCATCCAAACATCCAATCGACAATTTTTATCAACTACATTACATACTGGTTAACAAAAAAGGTGAGTTTAACTCATCGAAACTCCAGTTGTCGCTTGCCCATTCTGGTTTTGTCTGAAAACGACGTTTGAATTCAACGAAAAATTCCTCTAGCTCTAATCTCTGCCAAATCAATTGCATGATGTAATATTCGCTTCTATGAACCCAATATGACAAACTGCGTTCGCTTAGGACCTAAAACGAGCAAATTATTCAAATTATAAAATTTACGATTTAAATAATAATCATACCCCCTTAATTACATAATTAATTTAATTAAACCTTAATTAGTCTAAACCGAGCCCTAATCCTCCCTCCTTCTTTTGCGTTTACTCTAGGCATGAAAAATGCGACTCCATCAACCTCCATCGTCGCCTACGCGCCTCCATACGACGCCGCACCTTCACTACGTGCTTCCCCGTCCTCAAGACTCACCGCCTTTAGCCTCGTCACCATCAGTGCCATCGATGACAAGCACCAGTCGCCAAATGCCAGCACAGTTAATCATAAATTCCGTTGGCCTTTGTTGACCAGAAGTCACCAAACTTCACCGGTACCTCGCCCTCCCCTTCCTCCACAACTTTGCTTCAGGTGACACCACCAAAAACGCTGCCATCGTGTCTGGAGAGCCCGATATAACTGCCTCCTTTATCAAGATTTTACGGCCATCGCCGTATGATTTATGATGATTCGACCGTACAAGTTGTTCCACTCGTCGTTGTGAACAAAACCCCAGTTATGGTCGAGGCCTAAAAAAACCTTCGGTGTCTTCAGTGAACGCGGGCCATTGGATTTGGAGGAGAATCAATTTGAAAAATCGCGAACGATAATTCTCCAGTGTGAAACTCGATGACTTAAATAGCTTGGGGGGTATGGTTATAAGGTATGGGCTAAAGATAGGGTTATGGTCTGATGTAAGTATGGGTACAGTATGTGAAGTGGTGTGCAGCTACAATTATATTATAAAATATCTAGCTTGGCACACTCAAAAATCTTTAACTACAACCGTGCGTGCCGTGTGACGTTCTATACTAAATACCCCTATTCCAAATACAATAGGACTAGTATCGTGACCTAGTTCGATCATATACAAAAGTTAGCTTTTATAAATCAAATTATATTGTATTAAATTCTCTTAGTTAATTCTTACCTGTTTCAAGCTCGCACGATCACATGATACGTCCAACGAAACTCGACGGCATACGAACATTAATTATTATGGTTCCAATGGCATTGGTTTCGTCAAAATTCAAGACAGTGTGCCAGGATGATAATTTCAAACGTTAACTACCTTTAAATTATAACAAAAGTTTAGTATTATCATTCCTATTTAAAAAAAAAATTAAACAAGATTTCCATATCGTTTTTACTCACTTATTTAAATATTCTAATTATTTAAATTCACTATTCAAATAAATCTTTATATTAGAAATTCAAGCTGTTTGGTTTATAAAACTAATATTTCAATATTTATTAATTAAATATTTCCAAATCAAATGACTAAAATTCCGAATTGTTGCATTCTTTCCTCCTTAAAAGAATTTCGTCCCCGAAATTACCAAGGTAAGAAAAATGCTTCCAACACATTAACTTTTCAAAAACCAATTAGTTGAAACTAGTTAAAATTCTCTAAGTCTTTAATTTACGGAATATTCGACAACGTCTCCTTTGCGCGGCTAGATCGGAACAACTACAAATCATCACTATGGACCTAAACCAACCAAAAGAAAACAAAAGCCAAACAGCTGATAATAAAATCATCAAACCGAACAAAATAGAAACATGTACCTATTTGTCGGGCAACCAAACTTTACTTATGAAACCAAAAGTGTCAAACTAGTATTTGCTTCCGTAAACCTACATCTTACTTACAAATAATATTCAACCATAAAATTTCTAACCATATTATTATGCATTTTCTAATGTCAACATTTAATTATGATAAAGCCCGTAAGATGTACATATACCATCCAAACACAATATCAAACCCGATCGCTCGCTCGATCACACAAATTTCACTTCCGAACTAGTATCGTCCAATCGACTTCTCTAGTGTGGACTTCGATCCGGTTCCTTGATTACAAACAGCCGTTCTCCTTGCATAGCTAAATATTATGATAGAGAACTTAAGATTAAATCAAAAATCTGTATAAAGTGTTTGCTGTTGAGGATCGAGTGAAAAATCCTAACTCAAATCGGTGTAAATCACCTTGAAATCAAGTACTCAAATCTGGATCAAATAGTTTTGCGAATAAAATGACTTGTGTAGAACTTACGTATTTATTCTACTTGGTTTATTTACACAACCAAATTCTTTTTATTCACATTTAATTTTAAACCCAAATTAATTCATGCAACTAGTATTAAATTTAATACTAATAACATTTATGAATCATTTCATAAAGCTTTTACGTAAGTTTATAAACACATATAAATTACATTTAGGTTTAGTAAACCATTAAAACTTATGCTTTAAAACCATTCCCTCTATGTTAAATCTGTTCTAAACTATTACATACAACATTACTTAAATGTATAAATATTTTATGACTTAAGCCTATATTGTATAACCTTCGTCTATATCCTCGGAGTATATATACAAATTCTAAAATTTGTTTAGCCTACTATCTTGTCAAATTTATAAGTTACAAAAATTATTTTCCTTTAATTTCACCAAACACCTAGCTTCCATTTCTAAACCAAATTTGGAAGTCCCGACTGTGCGAAATCGTTAGAATTCCCTATTTCATTTCAATACATGAAAATTTTCCAAAATTAATATCAAAACCAGGTACAAAACAAATCTACTCTAATGCATAGGTTGCATGCATCTGTATAATACTTAGTTGAAAATTTCCGAATTAAACACCCGGATTTGTTTCAACTCCATTTTGAAATAATATATAATATATATCTCATTTTGTATAACAAATCATATTCTGAGATTTAAAGCAAATTTTTTTCTTCAAAACAACTTTAAACAAATTTCCATGGTAGCAATCTCTCACTTAGAAATCCAAAAATGAACACCGATGATGTCACGATCACCATCAGAATTATTTTCCAACGACCAAAATGAGTTCAGTGCTTTCTATCTCCCTTTTAACATTCATTTGAAACTTTTCTATTTTCTTCAAAATCAATTAGAAATATTTATATTCAAAAATATTTTCAATTATACTATTATTATTTTTCCAAAACCTTGATAACCCATCTCCAAAACCATCGGGGTTTTAACTCTCAAATTCTCAGCTTAAACCCTTTTAATTTATAAATCACATTTATAAACCATATTTATATAATTTCTCTTTCTTATATAAAATTAATTCACAAATGTTATTTTTTTGAGTTACGACAAACAATCTTTATTTAAAATCAAATTCTAACCCAACATTACCTTCGAATGCCTTATAGTCAAATTGTGAAACTAAATTCACAAGGTATTCGTTTTTAACGTTCCCACAATCACTAATCTACCCAACCTATGCAATAAAAGAATAAAACTACTCCTAACTTAGCATAATAGTCAATGCCCATAAACTGGTCAGGCACAACTACCTAATCAATAAACAATAGTAAATGCTCCTAATTGGATGAGCATGACAAATCAAAAAATAAATGATAGTAACCGAATATCATCATTTTCCAAACAACCAAGCATACAATATATATAACCATACTGATTTCTGAAAAATTATCCCTTTATATATAAAATATAATCTAGGTAAAATTATTTTATTTACCTTGTTTAAAACAATACTATGTCGAATTGCCCTATTCAAGTGCTTAGAGATCCCTATCAATAACGTTAATTACTCGTATTGACCAGAATCCATATGCCACTCAACAGATCAATTAACACAATATAAAACATTTTTATAATCATTAACAAATACACGCTCGTATCTATAATACACTCAAACTCATTCTAGGGTGCTACTGACCCTACGACTATTGAGTTCACCCTACCAAAGCCTAGGTGTTCGCTCAACTTGGCTCTGATACCAAATGTAACGACCCACCCTTTTGATCCTTAGAAGTCGACACTAATACTTCCACGGTATTCACGTTCTAAACAACCGAGTGCCAGAAAAACAGATTGTTAGAGAAAAAAAGAAGAAAGAAAAAAGAAAACTAAACAATTCAAAATGTCACCACACAACGAATAATCTATGATATACAACGTATCTTTACACAAACAGAAATTGTAATATACATACATCAATCAGAGTACACTAAAAATATTTTATCCAGAACAGTTATAACAACCTATCCTTACAAATGCTTATAATTTTGAACGTCTAATGCAGCAGAAAATAACATATACGTGAATACGACTTGAAGGCCTCCAGCTCGTCTCCTGAGCTTCAATGCACCAAAACTAAAATATGTAAATATGCTCGGGCAGACCCGAGCATTATAAGAGAATAACGCCCGGATCAGTCTAGTAAACCAGCATAAGAAAACTCTTATCAAATCAACTAATTTCTATATTTAGGAAAACCCTTTTTAAATAAATGGTATGTCGTAAGGCCACGCCGTACATAAACACGAACGGGTTTTTACATTACGATAACCAAACACATTTCTATAGAAACTCCTCTGATATTATAATAATGTATATGGTTGACTCAATCTTGATTCTCTTTGAAGTAAGTATTTAAGTCCTCACCGAGGAACTCGAATTTACAATCATACTTCCAAAGTCAAAATTGGCCAGATTTGATAGTCAGTTATTTAACTATCAAATAAACAAACATTCAAATCAGTGATTTATTTCCAAAGGGGAATCCAACATCGATTAAGCATATAAGCAACAACTAGCCTCTATAATCAATTCTTTCTTTAATTAAAATCACTTTGTAAATTACTTGAATCAAATACTTTTACAAAGATTTTTCCCTAAACCCTTTATATTCTTTTCAATACTTGAAAAATATCCATATACTTATTTCAATGGTATAAGTATATTCACAACTAAGAAAGATTCCCTTTCATTCCATTCTAAAATCATTAATAAACTCCTTATAAATCTCTAAAAACCATTTTATAAATCTTTGAAAATCATTTATGCTCTCTTTTATAAATTTCAATCACTTATAAATTCTTTTTATACATTTCTAAAAATCCTTTACAAACTTATTGTGAATCCATAAAACTATTTATAAAACTCATTTTATAAGTCTATAAACCCATTTATAAAGTCCCTTTATAAATATCTAAGAACAATTATTTACTCTTTTACAAATCCATAAAAACCATTTATAACACTATTTTATCAACCTTGGAAACATTTATTAACAAATAATAATCATTCACTTCAAAACACTATTATACAATAATAATTTTAATAATTAACGTTATAAATAAATAATAATTATTGACTTTAAAACAGTATTAATTTTCGAAAACAATATTAGTAAATAATTTTTATTAGTTTCAAACCATATTAATTATTTAAATAATTAACTTTTCAAAATATTAAAATAATGATAAATAACTTTAAGACAATATTTAATATTAATAAACAACTTTAAAACAATATTAAATATAAATAAATAATCCTTTAAAAACATTTCTAAATGACTTTGAAAAGATAATAGAAAACCTCAAATTAGATTATTTTTAAAATTATTCTCCATCTCAAAAACCAACTCTAGCCCCAAATCATAATTTATAGTATTCTAAAATACTAATTTGAGGCCAATAGCCATCCAACACTTAACCAATATTGATATAGGTTTTCTATTACTACAGGGCTTAAGTTTGAACATATATAAATGTCATAACCCATAATGTCAACAATCAGTTTTGATTTTCACAAATTCATATAACAGGAATATTATTGAAAACATTTCAACAATGGCGAGGAATCCTATTGGATCCCTCCAACATGCCCCCCTGCATCAAAACTCATATATATTAGTATATGTGTGTGTGTGTAAATAAAATCAATGATGGTGAGGAATTATGTTGGATCCCTACAACCTGTCCCCCTGCATGACATATAGTATATAATCATATAATATGGGTATCTGCTACCAGGCTGGTACATATAAAGGTCATCCGCTCCAGAGGAGGGAATAAATCCAAACCACAGATAAATTTGTAAATCATCCAAACATCGAATCAATAATTTTTATCAACTATATAACATACTGATTAACCAAAAAGGTGAGTTTAACTCATCGAAACTCTAGTTGTCGCTTGTGCGTTCTAGTTCCTCCTGAATTCGAATGATGTTCTTATTCAGCGTAAAGTTCCACTAGCTCCAATCTCTACCAAATCAATCCCATGATGTAATATTCGCTTCTATGAACCTAACTTGACAAACCATGTTTGATTTGGACCTAAAACGAGCAAGTTATTTGAATTATAAAATTTACGATTTAATTAAAAATCATACCCCTTAATTACATAATTAATTTAATAAACCTTAATTAGTCTAAGGTGAGACCAAATCTTCCCTTCTCGTCCACGTTTGCTCCAGCCATGAAAAACGTGACTCCATCAATCTCCATCGTCGCATATGTGCCTCCGTACGATGCCGCACAATCACCTCGTGCTTCCCTGTCCTCGAGAACCTCACCGCCGTTGGCTTCATCACCATTGGTACCGTCAACGATGAGCACTAGTCGCCAAATGCCTGTGCCATTAATCACAATTTCCATCCCCCTCTTTTGACTTGAGGTCACCAAACTTCGTCGGTGCCTCGCCCTCCCCTTCCTCCATAACTTTGCTTCAGGCGACACCACCAGAAACGCTGCCATCATTATTGGCGAGCCCGATATAACTGCTGCTTTCATCATGATTTTACGGGTATCGCCATAAGAATTAGGACGATCTGACCATCCAAATTGCTCCACTCGTCATTGCGAACTAAACTCCAGTTATCGTCGAGGCCTAAAATGGCCCCAATGTCCACGGTGAACGTGGGCCATTAGATTTGGAGGAGAATCAATTTGAAAAATCACGAACGGTAATTCTCTAGTGTGAAACATGATGACTTAAATAGCTAAGAGGGGGTACGGTTATAAGGTATGGGCTAAAGGTAGGGGTATGGTATGATGTAAGTATGGTATGGTATGTGAAGTGGTGTGAACATACTATTATATTATAAAATATCTAGCGTGGCGCACTCAAAAATTTCGAACTCCAATTGGTGCATGTTGCCTGGCGTCCTTTACTAAATACCACTATTTTGAATATAATGGGACAAGTATCGTGACCTAATTTGATCATATACAAAAGTTAGCTTTTATAAATCAAATTATATTATATTAAATTCTTATAATTAATTCCTACGCATTTTAAGCTCGCACGACTATACGATATGTCGAATCGTTACAAAACTCAATGACATACGACAACTAATTATTACAGTTCCAATGATACCGGTTTTGTTAAAATCTGAGATAGTGTCCCGGGATGATAATTTCACACGTTAATTAAAATGAATTATTGTTAAGACCATTTTAACTACCATTAAAATATAAATTAAAAGTTTAGTATTATCATTCCTATTTAAAATAAATTTAAATAAGATTTTCGAATCATTTTTATTTAAATTGAATCTAAGATTTAGTTATTTAAATATTCCAATTATTTAAATTCACTATTCAAATAAATCCTTATATTAGAAATTCAAGTTGTTTGGTTTATAAAACTAATATTTCAATATTAAAAATTAATCAATTATTTCAAAATCAATTGACTAAAATTTTTGATCGCTACAATGGAGGTTTCTAATTAAGGAACCTGATCGAAGTCCACACTAGGAAGGTCGAGTGAGCGATACTCGTTCAGAAGCTAAGTCTATGAATCCGAGCAAGTGGTTGGATCAAATATTGTGTACAGATGGTTTATGTACATCATACGGGCTTAAGTATATCTGTATGATTTGTTGTGTGGCTTAGGAAAGTTTGGAGAGCAACTTTCAATTTTGTTTAAGGAAGTTTAGATAATCTTTTAAGCAATAACCAAAGGTTGATGAGCGTGAAGGTACGCTTAGAAAATTATCAATATCCTTGGATGATCGAGGAAGGTATCAACCTAAGCAGAATTATAAATCTTGTTGTTTGGTCATTTAACATTTTAAATAATATTAAGTGTTAGTTTATTCCTTTATGGAATTTGATTTGATTGATAGTGTGATTTTATATACTATAGTTTATAATTATGATTTTGTAAGCAAAGGATTTTAAAGTTGTTTATTAGGACTTAAATCCCATTTCTTTTGAAAAATGTTTTCGAAAGAATTTGGGTAAGAAATAATATCATTATTATTTTGAAAACTTAGTGAAATATCATTCTTTCAAGATATTTGACAAGAGTTTTTGTGACGTGGTTTTTAAAATATTTTATTATGACTAAAGTTGGACGATTGGGAGTTTTCCAATTTGGAAGACTCGCCGAGTATATTTGGTTACTCTAGTTATTGTTTTAGGAGGAACCAGGATACCACTGGATGCTCCCTGATTGTTTTGATTCTCGAGTTATACCATGCTTCGGTAGGAGGAGCCCCTTCCTTGTCATAATTGATTTTGGTTTTGATAAATTTCTCAGAATTTGAAAATATATTTTGAATATAAAAACCCAGGCATTTATTTCTAAATTTATCATTTGAAAAGATTGATTGCATATTATTTTATTACATAGTATTCTCTGTACTTTTGTTGCATATGGTTACTTTTGGTTGCATGTGGTTTATGTCACACTAGAGTTGCATGTAGATTTATACCATGCCAATTTTTGATATGTGGAGTCGTATCATTTTTATTTGTTGCATCATATTGTTATGTTGCATATGATTGTTTTATGGTTTATGTTGCTTGTGCTTATGATAGAAATAGCTAGTGTATTGCTCTTTTATTAACATGATTCTCTTTTGAATTATTGTAGATTTAGAGATTGGTGATTGATTGATGATTTTATGCCCCATATATGGAAGAGCACTTTTGGGCTTTTGTTTTCATTGTTGATTTTGGCCAGTTGTAGCGAGTTGAAGTTTTCTGGATCTTACTGTGCAAAGGAGATGCTGCCGAAATTTTCCGTAGTTTAAGAAACTTTAAAAGCCTAAGGGTCAGAGGATATTTTCTTTTCTTGGGAATTTCGAGGACTAAATTCTTTTAAAGAAGGAGAATATAACATCCCAAAAAATATTTTAACTCCTTTTAATTAATAAATAATAATGGTAAAATCATTTTGTAAATTTATTTACCAAAATAAATAATTCGAATAAATATCGGTAATGTGATCGAAAATATAAACCAATATCAAAACGCATGAAATTATCATTATGGGGCGTTGTTTCATATTTGACAAAACTAGTGCCGTTAGGTCATAAATAATGTGGTGACGTAGCCGTCGAGTTTCATGTCGATCAGACATGTTGTGTGATCATGCGAGTTTGAAGCGTAACATTTTAATTAGAGAATTTAATAATAATATTTATTTTATTATAAATAGCCCATGAACCCTTCTCCACTTCGTTACTCTCCACTCTTCCTCTTTCTTTTTTTTACTATAAGAAAAATAAGTAGCCTCCATTATAATTTCTATTGTTCTCGGAGCTAGAAAAGTCGATAGAGCTCAACGTTGGATTCTTGGGCTCGAGGGAGAGAGGTCTTCGATTTGCTATGTGCGATTTTGGGTACAAAGAGGTTTGGGGTCATCGCTTTTTTCGATCGTTGCCTAGGGTTTGAGATTGTCGGTGTTATAGAGGGTTTTCGGTGAAACAATGATCGCCATGTCGATGCTATTATCGAGAAGCACAATCCTGCACCAACGTTCACAACTCCGATCGTCAATAGTCAATCACGACTTTTTCCTATATGCATGGGGCTGCTACGGTTGCTTTTTGATGGAGGGTTGCGGTAGTGATGTGGTTGGGTTGGTTGTGGAGAGGGCATATAGAGGAGCACGTGGGAGGTGATGGTGCATTTATTCGTGGAGGGATGAAGGAGAAATTGTTAGGGGAAGGATCAGCTATTGTGTGTCAGCATCCATTCACTGTGCATGTTAATTTAGTAATTAGGGGAAGAAGATTTAAAAAGGGGATTAAGGCTTGTAATTGTAATTTAAAGTTAATTCATGAATATTTTAATCCCAAATCTTGTAAACCCAATAACTTTTCCATATAAGGTCGGATTTGGACGCAGTCTTTTGGATTGGACTCGTATCGATGTTATCTACATGTTGAAGTTGGATTCGTTAAATTTAAAGTTAGTAGAATTTTGAGCTAAAATTGAAGGGATCGAACCGGAATGCGAAAGCATCAACTAGAATTTTGGTGAGTTAACTCACCTCTAAATAAACTATATGATATCTGTATTGTTATAGATTATTGTTGAATTCTTATATGATAGTTTATATATTGTTGTTTGATTGTTTTTTTGGATTTTTTTCCCGCTTGAAAGCGGATGGCCTGAATAACTATTGTTTTGCAAGGGACTTTTGTAAAGGGACCCTAAATGGTTTCTCGCAATTATTAATTTATTGTTATATGCATCTTGCTTATACAAATGTTTGGTTGTTGTTTAAAATGTTAAAATAGAAAAATATGTTGAATAGTCGTGCTTTCGCACTTCGAAATCGCGCTATTGCACTTTGAAATCCATCTCTTTAAATCTTGTGCTTGTGTTTACGTTACTAAATATATGGTCGTGCTTTTTCATTTTTAGATTATTGTTTAAAACATGTGTTGATGACTGGGAAAAGGCTATACAACCAAACTCCAAAGTGTTTAAAAGTATGTAAAGTTTTTATCGTAGTTTAGCGGCACTATTTCTAACTTTTATAAAATGGTTTTAAACTTGATTTTTCTTCTTCAATTATTTTAGTGAACTTTTCTAACATATATTTAAGTGTTTCAAAAGTGGTTTGAAATATATATGTATGTATACATATATATTAAATAATTTAATATAAATTATCGAAGAAGAAGTTTTATTTTCGAAATAAGGGAAAGAAATGGTTTTGAGTTTTAATATATTATAAACTTGAGATTTTCTAAGTAAAATTTGAAATTGATGTTTTTATTTTAAGTACTTTTGAATTTATTGAAAAGCTAAAAGAAAGCAAGGATTATAGCACTGTTGTTGTAATAAATTATTTCTGAGAATTGAGAAAAGAATTAATGGATTATAACACTTTTGTTAATAAATGATTTCATAAAGTTATTAAGAAAATTGGTTACTTGACTTAATAAATGTTGATATTCTTAAATCTTTGGAGGATTTTTATTTTGAAGTTATAAATGATAGTTTATAAATGAGAATTTTTTTAAAAAGGAATGTTTTAAAAATAAAGCTAAGTGTAATTGATTTTGGATTTACAATAAACAATGTTTTAATGACATTTGTTTTTTTATCCTTCATTTTGATACACATAGAAATATAATTTGTTCTTTAAAATAATATTTTAAAGAGTTTTTTTTAAAGTGTTTTACAAATATTTGTGATATGACAATCAAGCACAAGTGTGAGTCAAATGTTTTAAAATTATGATTTGTTTATTGAAAATATTATTCTTACACTTAACACTAAACGTTGAAGGAACTCTTGCTATTCTTAAATTTAAGAATGTTATCGTGACAAGGTAAGACGCAACACTGCCCTTACTTGCCCGTCTTTGTTGTTTTCCCTAGGGTAGTGTTAGTACGGGATCGATGAGATGTGATAAGTGTAAGACATTTAATTTTCATATGCGATCATTTTGTTATTCCCGATAGTTGACTTATTGACTATCGATCCTGCTATCTTCTTTGTATTCGTCGATTCAAGATGATTTTGTTGTTCATTTAGGGCATTTAAACTCTTGCTACTCTTAAAGTTAAGAATGCTATTGAGTCAAGATAGGAAGCAACGCTGCATTAACTTGTCCGGCTTTATTGTTTTCGCCGTGGTAGTACTAGTTTGTTTTTCGATAGTTGATTCATCAACTATCGATTTTGATATCCTTCTTTATGCTTCATCAATCTAAGATGATTTGTAGCTCATTTTGAGTGTTGGTAACCTATATTGAAGGACTAAAACTAAAGCACTAGAGGGAGCCAAGCCATTTGGGTTGCACCCATCAGGGTATGTTCACATCTATCTAGAGAGGTTTTAGCATGCATGCATGGATGTGAAATTTTTGGATGCTTGCAAAAGTTTAATGGGCTTTGGCTTGGATGTTCTCGAGATTGATGCATGTGCTCTCAAGTATATTTTTTCTAGAGGTATACTTTCGGTGTAGGGGGACGCACCCTTCTAGTCATGTTGGATAAATTCCTTCTCCTTGTTTGATTTGAACCTTGGAGTTAATTCTTTCTTAATTGCATCGAGAAGTTTATTGAGCTCTTCTCTATGTTTAATTACTGCTGTCCATTCTTTAAGTTTTGATTTTGATCTTGTCTATATCCATCCTTTCTTGTTTGGATTATTATTCCGATTTGTTTTCCATTTCTTCATTATGGGTGTTGTTCTTGTGAGGTAAAAACCAGTTCCGTGTTTAGTGGAGTGTTTTTACAGAATTATTATATGTTCCTCGTATTTCTTGAGTTTTCTCGTGCTAGTTTTCTAAACTGATCCGGGTGTTATTTTATTAATTGTTCAGGTCAGACCGAGCGTTTTCCAGGTTTTCGATGGTGGGACATGAAGCTCATGGAGTAGTGGTGGATGTTCACCTGCCATAGTATTTTATTTTTATGTATACCCATCAGTAATCATAAGGTTAGGAAGTCATAACTGTCCAAGCTGATGGGGTTTGTTTTTAACTCTGATATACCTTGTATCTTAGAGTGGCAGCTTTTACTGTATTTCTTATATTATATGTTGTTGTTCCGCTGTGTTTCTAGTTTCCCTGTTCTTTTTCTTTTTACCCTAACAATTTGCTTTTCTGGCACTTGGATGCTCGACATTTAAACACCGTGGATGTATTAAGTGCTAATTTTCGAGGGTCGAAAATGTCGGTCGTTACATTTATACACACCATGATGTTCACGCTAACTGATGAAATGAAATTTATGAAATTGAATTAGTATGAAGAAAACCCGTTCCGCTTGGTGGCCTGGCCTTACTATGTTTTGTGTTTAGGGTATGGTGTTAGTCATGCTGGACTTTATGTCTGGCCCGTGTTTTTATTATTATTTTCCCCATAAACTCATGGGTACTCATTCGAGTAGGCTGAGTTTATGAGCATAGCCAGGTTTTCTTAAAGGAAAATAAAAGGTTCCAAAGGCGAAGTAGGAGGCTTAGTAGATAATAAAAGTTATTTTGAATTCCGCCATTGTGAAACCAAGGTATATAACTAGCTAACTGTTTGCATCGCCATCTTCATATATCAAGCGCAACACTATTAGCTATGTTTCTATTACACTTACCTTGCTTGGGAACATATTTGAAAATTAATAATGTAATGAAAATTTATGTAGCGAAAAATATTAAGTTACTATGTTTACTTAATGTTGTGAAATAAGCAAATCTTATTTTGTAACTTTAAAAAAATTCTAGCGATGACTGTTGTATCATCAACGTTGATTTTTGAGTTTCGTAATAGGAGTGTTACAAAGACACTCGATGAGTCATTCTGTAATTGTCTGAAACAACTACATGTACGTAATCCCTTGGTACCCCTAAGGGTCATAAGTAATTCACTATCCATCATATGGAGAGTGTTATGTACACTAGTCTCAATGAATATATCGATCTCGTTCATGATACGTCTCAACTAAAAACATTTAAGGACAAGTTTTTATTTTATATGATTCAATACTCATGGTTACAAGAATGTTTGTAACAACAGTCG
Source organism: Allium fistulosum (assembly GCA_030737815.1). Classification (NCBI taxonomy): domain Eukaryota; kingdom Viridiplantae; phylum Streptophyta; class Magnoliopsida; order Asparagales; family Amaryllidaceae; genus Allium; species Allium fistulosum. Next base: position 1,009,289,476 of record CM060907.1, read on the forward strand.
GATAAATACTTTTTCTAAGAATTTTCTACTTATGTACATTTGATATATCTAAAACATTAATTATATTTCAGAATAACAACATGTACAATATGACATAAAATTAAAAGCTTACTTAATTTTGAATAAGATAGCACTATAGGAGTTAAGTTATATAATCAGATTATATAATTGAACCTAAGGTACATCCTTAACTCTATGATGTGTATGGTATGCAGAAGTGCACTACATAATATAACACTCTCTCATGCTTCCAAACAAGTTCTCGATACATGAATAAACAATGTGTTGGATGGTAATTATTAATGTAGACAGTATGTAACAATCCGCACCTCCGGACACACCGATCAAAAACTAAAAAAAGTTGTTTGGACTCGCATGATCGCATCTTGTCAAGAAATATGAATCATTAGGTCTTATTTGTAGTTTATATGATACAAAGACAAATATAATTTTTAAACATTTTATACTTTCAGATCTCATAATAGAAAGAATAAAATATGAATACTGAAATATCCCAACTCACTACTGCCTTAAAAATGGCAGTAGTCACTATAAGAAATGTCCTAGTAGTGTCTTCAGATAATATACATAAGTTTGAAGTGAAATAAAACAAATAGCAAATGACAATAATAAATATAGCTCTAAGGTGCATTGTCACCTCTTTCATGCATCTTATTGCAAAAGTACCATCTACTATCTTGTCATTCTTGTAATAGGTATAAAGAATGGAAAATAGAAGGGGTCAGGCAAGGTCTGCTGAGTGATTAATATCACTAGTGGTATGGTGTCAATAGGCAATTAAGTTATCATTTATAAGTACACAGCTTAAGGGTGTTCGTTTGTGTGCATGTTCTATGTATAAGCAATCAGTCAATATATGCAATATAAGGTAACGATCCTTAATACGCCTAAATCCAATAATAATCTATGATGGTTTCCACTCGAAGGTGGGACGTCCAGGAACCAAGCAGACCTAGGAATATCCCGAGTGTACGGTCTCGGTAGTAAATCGCCTAACTATACACTGATCAAACATTCTCAATGGTAAACCACTTAAGTTGCACATGCTCTAAGTATACTTTCAATGCTTGAGCACATACACCAAGCACATAGTCCAATTGAAAACTTGCCACCAAAGCATCGCATAAACAACCTCATTATTGCATGTGTCCTATTCTCTATATCATTCAACCTAGAGCATAAAGGGTCAACAACAATTTGACCCCCCTAATCCATAGTTGCATTCGCTTATCCACTCCCTCATCATGCTATTGGTGGACATCCTCGCTCCTCTCGCCTCACCCCTACCCCCACATAGATGAAATATGCGACTAAGGCTTACTATAGTTATAATAATAGCAATTAACTATTATATAATCGTATGCCGTGTTGAATATCACATTATACAACATCATAAAGTGTGAACCTTGGTATGTCACCAAGTGTGAAACAATTCCAATGTGTTACATAGCTCTATGCAAAGGAATGGGAACACATTTCTTCGAACTATCCTATTTTGCCTGCACCAGGTCTAGGTTCAATCTGGGATGCCTACCAAAATTAAGACATCTGAACGCATCATTCAAACATCTGGACATCTTTTAGACATCTAAATATTTGGTTTGGACATCTGACTTCTTGCACCAAAACACTACAACTAATCAGATCCAGACGTCTAAATATTTGGTTAGGACATCTGACTTCTTGTACCAAAATACTACAACTAATCAAACGTCTGAATCCACTACCAGACTTCTAATCCCTACTTTAGACGTTTGAATGTGGATTTCAAACATCTAAAGCTAGTCGAAATTCAACGTCTATCTTTCAGATTCCATTTTTCTTAAATTCAACTGTCTGATCCTGCAATTTAGATGTTTGAGCTAGTGTATTTTTACTCGTTCTCGTTTTATTTTGGTTAACTTTATTACAGACTTAAGTATAACTGTATAATTCATCTTTATACAAGTATTTAGATACATGTCAACTAATTTCAAACTTTCTACATAGTCTAACTAATGGATTATATATATAATTATTCAACGATTCATCTATGTATATTCAATTTTATTCAAAGTTGATAGAATCAGATCTAAGTGATTTTATGGATGAATATATAGATTCACTTTTATCATTTCAAATCTATTACAAAAATCAGATCTATGTGATTTTAAAGGTGAACCTTATTCAATCTACCCTCTCCCTGATTCATGTCAATTATATTATTAAAGCAATGCAATAGAGTTTTCCAAATTATCCAGTTCATATGAGTTATCCATTAAAAACATTAATTTAATTTTAAATTTTAAAAATCAAATAGATGTATATTACAATTTAACACATACATAACCACATAACCATTTTGTAAATAATTCCATCCACCTTATACATTGTTTTGGTAAACTTCCATTACAAATCCTAAAGCTTTTCTCCTTTGATTTAGTTTGAATACAGGCCTTATTCTTCTATTTATCTTGTTAAGTATTTGGATTAGATCTCTTTGTTTCTATTTGAATTGAAATTGATTTAAAGAATTTTGATTTAAAAACATGGAAGAAGGAGAAAAAGAATAGGGTTTGAAGCCAAGGTTTGTTGGCGGCTATAGAATGAAGAGGAATGAACGTAAAATGAACTAAGGTTGCTTATCCTTCCCGTTTATAGCCAAAAATCCGAAATTCCTCCTCATCCCACTTAGATCTCGACCCGTTTCGCCTTAAAATGCACACTACGTCAAATAACTTGTATCTCCTACATCCGGTATTCATTTTTGACGTTATATATATGAAGTTGGGATTAAAATATACTTAATGCAATGGAAAGTCAGATTTTCCAAATTCCTTCATTTGTAAAAAATTAGTTTTTCGACTTTATGTAAAATCACAAGAACGCCTCTTTTAATAAAAACATTTATTTAATTAAAAAAATAGAGGATGTTATAGATTACTTTAACGATCCCAAACTAATCTATATAGGTAAAAATCCTACCTTGACCAATCTTTGTCTGGAAAGTGAATGCATTTCTGAGGAAAATGAAGATTATAGAATTGCTCAAGGCAAGTAGTGGAGGAATGTGTATTCCTGGATTTTCCAACGATCGAAATCAACAAAGTCCCTAAAATCAACACGTCAACCTACATCGATCGGCATCAGACGATATATCATCCTCCATTTTGAAGCTTGAAAATAGATAGTACTGATGCTGCAATCATCCTTAACATTATTTCCAAGTGACAAATTGAGATCAGTTGTTGTATCATTAACATCAAGAGCACAAGAATTTACAAATTTTAACTAAACATTTTCATTCATCAATTTGCAATTTCATTACATTTCATTACATAATCATTTTGATAAAATACAATAAATACAAATATAGTCCTAAGAGCGACATAGGAGATGCCCCCTTGGATGATCAACGTCTTAACTACTAGATGGTTACAATATCCATCGTTACATACATTCAACAATAAACAAAAGTAGTTAAACTGCACAACAAAAATAATACTCCTAAATAGTAGCTTCCCACATGCACATCTCTAGACGCTTATTCTTCTAACCTGAAAACACTACTCTCGGCTTTCCAATTTCAATCGAGTAACAAAGAGTTTTGGGATGAAGAAATAGCTTCGGATCGGGCAAAAAGTCTGACGTGAATAATATCAGTCTATCTCAAATCAAAATATAGGTACTTAGTGAAACCATGTCGCTGAGCGGAATGGGTTTTCCCTCACTAATTCCTCATCAAACAATATGTCATCCATAACATATTCTATAACCAAAATAATCAGAACATAATCAAACAACAATATTGTTATCATGCATGTATGGGTTAAAATGAATGGTTTGTCATTCATTAGGGTCAAGAGGGTTATACATTCCATTAATTTCCCAATGAAAAATAGCCCATGACATGGTTTTCCTAGGGTAGCTATGACCTATTTTAGTTTTCTCATGCTAACTAAAAACTTATTGAGCTAACACGAATAAAAAAAACCAAATAGTCTAGAATCTCTTGTCCAACAAGAGGAAATAACCTCAGCCTTTATCCAACAGAAGAAGCTATGAGTTCCTTTCTATTTGTAACTCCAAAATTTTATCCTCAATATTGGCATAGCCTTACTCATCGAAATCGCAAGCCTGACCAATTTGGGCTTTAAGGTTAGAGGATAGGGCGTGACCCTACCCAATCTCAACCTAAAAATCCGGTTTTAAATATCAACGAGTCTTGTTTTTTGATCAGTCGGGCAACCTAATACAATGTAATATTCTCGACCTCCTAGATGCAATTATACTCACTTAGAGCATTAAGTCCGACCATAACTATTACTGGAACAACCTTATCTGCTCATCAGTTCCCTAATCCCGAAGGTTATAAGTATTGCGTGATAACATATTACATATAAGTGAGCATGTCAACAATTTAGCATATGAAATAATAAATGATCAAGATACAAAATTGAACAATTGCATATCATCATCCATCACAAATATATTTTCATATGATAGCCAATTTGTACACTAAATTTACTTGTGATGAAGTAATACTTTCCTTCACAAATACTCTTTAAAAATGGGAAAAACATATCTTCTTTTCTTTTCTTTGAAATTTTTTACCTAACATAGAGTTAAAAACTATCAAATGTTATAAAAATAGCTATCTTCCTTTTTAAAAACTTATGCTATCACACATTGAAACATATCATGCAATTGCATGTTGAAAACATAGGCCATCGCATGTCAATTAAGTCATAGCTATCACGTCTCCATACTACATGAAGCTATCACATGTAAAACAACTTGTCAACCAAAATAAAGCCATCGCAAGTTGACAAAATATATTGCTATCCCAAGTTGAAAACATAATAGCCATCCCAAGTTGACACCATATAATGTTGCAAGTTGATTAAATAATAGCCATTGCAAGTTGAAAAAGTAATAGTTATCACAAGTTAAATGATAGCCATCTCAAGTTGATAAAATTGATAGTTATCTCAAGTTGATAAAATAATAGCTACCGCAAGTTGACAAAGTATTAGATATCGCAAGTTGATAAAATACACTGCTATCGCAGGTTGACATAAAAAAGCTATCGATATTGATAAATAGGGGTTATTGCAAGTTGATTAATGACATTTCTGTAATTATTTACAAAACAAATTAATTTCTTCTAAAAGTAATAATTTTTTACAAAATCAATTTCTTTGTCAAATTATTATTGGTTAATAAATCTTTTCAGAAGTTTACGGTAAAACAAAGAGAAATCTTCTCTTATTTCCCAAAATATTAAATTTCTATTAATTTTTTTGTTAATTACCATTTTGCAATTAATACCCTCTTTATAAAATAATTTATATCAAATTGTAGTTACTCAAAAAAATTTCAAAAATTTGAATTACCCTGTTTAACACCGTATAAAAATTTAGAAGCAAAAATAATTATTTTCTTATTTTAAATAATAAAACAAAAAATTTCTCATTTTCTTAACTTATAAAATTCATACTAAATTCATAAAAATTTCGAACGTTATGAAATTTAAAATCCATCTTTAAAATATTGTTCCAAATATCATATTAAAAACCCAAAGATTTAGAGATAAAAAACATTGCTTTTACACCAAAACCCCCCTGGAAAATCCCCTAAAATCTCAGATAATAACCATAGCCCATGTGATTGATTATCTAATTCATATGCATGATAAGAGAATATGCTAATATCTTTGAGCCTATTATAGGACTATCATTGAAATGTTACATTATTTTCAAATAGATCTCGTACGTGGAGCTGAACACGTAGGTAAACTACCTAGCATAATGACACCTACCAAGATGAAGGAGTTAACGATGCAGCTAGAGGATTTAGAAGATAAATTTTTATTAGACCAAGTAGTTCTCCTTGGGGAGCTGTAGAGTATTCATGGAAAAACCAGATAGGTTGTTTGGGTTGTGTATTGATTATATAAAGTTGAACGAGAAGGCGAGAAAGAATTGATATCCTTTTCCTAGAATAAACAATTTGTTTGGTAAATTGAGCATAGCCAAGATGTTTACACAGTTGGACTTAGCAATGGGTTTCCTTCAATTGATAGTGGTAGAGGAAAGTATAGCATTGACGGTGTTTCGAATAAGATATGATTTGTATGAATAGTTAGTCATGCCCTATGGACTGACCAACGCGCCTGCTTTCTTCGTAGACTTAATGAATTGACCTTTTCAAGAGTATTTGAATATTTTTATATATTATAGAATGAATGAGATCATGAAGTTCATCAATGAATAGTTCTAGACACACTGAGGTAGCATCAGCTAAAGGCAAAGTATTCAAAATGCATTTTTATGAAAAAGAAGTGAAGTTTCTCTAACATGTAGTTTCACAGAATGAGTAATTTATGGATTCATTGAAGATCAAAGCTATTAATTGTTGGAAAAGACCCGAGATAGTCATTAAGATTAGAAGTTTCTTGGGTTTGGATGACTAGTACTGAAAATTTATTTAATATTTCTCTCGTATAGCAGCACCGATGACTAAGCTGACAAGGAAGGATGTATGTTTATTTGGGCTAATAAATAAGAAGAAGCATTTTAGAAACTAAAACATTTATTGATCAATGCACTTGTGTTGATTGTTCTGGATGGAAATCAAGGTTTGGTGGTGTATGCTGATGTATATAGAGTTGGGTTAGGAGCTATATTGATGCAAAGAGGTAGAGTCATTTCCTTTGCTTCTCGACAACTTTGACCGCATGAAGTTGGATACCCTACTCATGATTTGGAGTTGGCGGCAATGATCTTTGCATTGAAGGTGTGGAGGCATTATCCTTTGGATGAAAGATTCGAGTTGTCTATGGATCACAAGTCCTTGAAGTATTTATTCACTCAAAAGAAGTTTAATACAAGGAATCAAATATGGTTGGATTTTTTAGTAGTTTATGACTTTGGGATCGAGTATAAGCTGGGAAAAAGAAATAAAGTTGTTGAAGTTCTCAACAAAAAACATCAAAATATGGTATTGGTGATGTTATCTTAATGGAATGATTTAGAGGCGTTGGCTTCTTATGGTGTTGGAATGAGGTCGACGACCAATTCAAGTCAGAGTACCGCAATGATCTTATATTTAGAAGTACGATTGATGTTAATCGAAAGAATTGCAGTATGGCAAAAACATGATTCAATATTAGCCGATCGGATAAAGAGACTAGAAGTGAGATTTATGATTTGAAAGATTCTGTACTTGACCAAAGAGGATGGTTAAGAAAGAAAGGACAGTTGTGTGTTTCAAATGTGGATAAGTTGAGAAGAATTTCTTAGAAAGTGTCATCGATTGAAGTTTACTATTCATCCCGAAGGTACGAAGATGTACCAAGATTTGAAGAGACATTTCTTCTAGGAAGGAATGTAGAGAGATGTAGGTTTATAGTTGAAGCAATGCATGAATTGTTAATAAGTAAAAGTCGAGCATTAAAAGCCAAGCAGATTACTTCAACCTTTAAAAGTGCTACTTTGGAAATGATATTCGATACCTATGGACTATATAGACGGGTTCCAAGTTCAAATAGGGGAAATGAAAGTATTTTGATAGTAGGCGATAGATGGACCCACAATACATACTTTATCCCTATTAAGTCGACTAGGATGGCACCAAGTTTGGAAAAGATATTCAAAAGAATGTTTTGAGACTTCATAGAATACCGAGCATCATTGTAAGTGATCGAGATTCATTATTTACTAGTGAGTTTTGGAAGAGCTTACAAAATATATAAGGCACCGAGTTGAAGATGAGTATGGCATACCATCCGCAGATTGATGGGCAAATAGAAAGGGTTAATAAAGTACTTGAAGATTTACTGAGAGCTTGTGTAGTAGATTTTGGAGGTTAATGGGAAAACCATTTGCACTTAGTTGAGTTTTACTATAATAGTAGTTATCAGACCAGTATAGGGATGACACCCTTCGAAGAACTTTATGGATGGCTATGAAAATCACCTGCTTGTTGGTTGGAGACAGGTGATAGACCGATACTTGGTCCGGATGTGGTGAAAGAAGCGACTAAAAGGATTAAACTAATCCGAGGAAGGGTGAAGGAAGCTCAATCATGAATGAAAATTTTCATGGATAGATGGCGTAAGGACTTGGAATTCTTAGTTGTAGATTATGTTTTGTGAAAGTATCTGCGATGAAGGGTGTTCCACATTTTGGAAAGATAGGAAAGTAGACACTTAGATATGTTGGTTCGTTTCCTATTATAGTGAGGATTAGAAACTTGCGTATCGCATTGAGTTAACGAATACTTTGGTAGGAGTCCATAATTGTTTTCACCTATCCCAGCTAAGGAAGTATGTGCATGTAACGAATGGGATTTTCGACCCTCGAAAATCGACACTAATACGTTCACTGTATTACGTGCCTAGCATCCAAGTGCCAGAAAAACCGATTGTTTGGGGAGAAAGAAAATAAAGATAGAACATAATAGAACAAAAATAGAATTTTACACGAATGGAATAATCATATATTGTTAATCACAAAATCTTTTACAGCAGAAAATTTTGATTATAATACCATAGTCTAACCTAGATTCAGTCTGGACAGTTATGAATCCTTTGTCCTTACAACTGTTGAAAACAGCAAAATAAATGCAGTGGAAAAATAGAATACGTTCATACGTTGATGAAGATCTCTAGCTCTCCTCTGGAAACTCCAAGCACTCTCAGCAAAACCTGAAACAACTCGGATCTTACCCGAGTATTAAAAATACCTGGATCAGGCTTGATAAACCAGTGTGAGTCATGATTTATAAATATATATGATGGTGCCATAGATCAACTTCGCTGTCGAACAAAACCCTTTTTGAAAAAGAAGAGTATCTCATAAGACCATGCACACACATAAATATGGACGGGTTTTACCTTATGATAACCAAAACACTAAATACTTAAACCATTTGATATAATTTCTAATTACATTGCTTTGAAAATCCTTTCCAAGTAAATATATATAAACATAGCCGAAATTGTTACCATTATTAAATTCCAACAAGGGGTAGCTGAATGTTTGCAAGGCATTACAGTTATTTTGGGAATACAACCAAAACCGTAAAGCTCGTATTGGAATCAAATTTCCAATATGATAGGGAAATAGTGGCTTTTTCCTTCTTTTGTGGATTTTTCCACATATAGCAATCATAGTACCCGATGGCTTTTCGTACAAGGACTCATACACCACTGTACATCTCATATTGCTACACTACTATGTATTCGATAACTTTTCGTACAAGGATCTATACACCACTATACCATAAAATATCGAGGGCCCAGACACTACTGGCCTCTAGGCAATAGATGGCCTTTTCTTTCCGTATCTGCAATAACCGATTGCCTGAAATATACATCCTGCCGACCATGTAATTACCCCTATCATTACCAGAAAGTGAGGCTTGAGAGGCTACGCTCATACTTTCCACAGAGCTTTGGTTGCCGAACTGCCAAAGCATGAGTATTTTGAAAACTTGATTTGCTCATATTTCAAAATCTACTAAACAAAATCTCGATCATTTTCTTTTGTTTGAAAACTATGATTATAAGAGTTCGGAAAATTCTTATTTCAATAAATTCCGACTCTTATTCCATCGTTTAAATGGATTTAAACTTTTACGGCATGAAATCGAGAACCGTTACACGTCGTGTCTATTTTTGACTCAATTTTCATAACTTGTCAAAACTTCACCAAATTGGGTTTTATAAAACATTTCTAAACCATTTAAAACAATTTCAACTAATATTTTTCATGGTAAATTTCATATTCACTTTTAAACTATTTCATAATATTATATTATTATAATATTCATTTTCAACCATTTTATATTTCAAAACAATCAAGAGGCTCAATAAACTTCATACACATATTAATATGGATTTATTCTCCATAAATTAACCATAGTTAATCACTTAACCATTTCTTATAATGATTTCTCATAATTTACCTCAACCCAGTTATCAAGGTATAACCAACCATATAATCAACCAATTTCCAACCAAGCATATCAATTAACTAATTAAACATGCATATCATCATTTTAAGTTTTAATAATTGGATCTAAACTCGAGTACTCACGATTTACATCCACTCCACCAAACTTTTCCGTAGCTTTCTAAATCGAACCGACGGCACTTCCTCCTCTTTTCCTTGCTCCAGAGCTCCTCAAGCTTGCTCCTTCTTCTTTGATGATCTCGACCATGACTTTTGGAGTGGTGGTGCTCGGCTTTGGGTGGTGATGAAGGGTGGCCGTGAGTTGTAGAAGGGTGGAGGAGGTGATTGGCTAGTTTTCTGAGGTGATTCGACCTTGTATATATGTGTATATAATTTTATTTCTTTTTTGAGATATTTTGGCATAACTTTGCCATGACTTAAAAAACCATTGAAGTAGCTTAGAATGAAGAAGAAGTAAAAAGTGTGAGGAAATGAGAGGATATGGAGGTGTATTATAGGAAAAAAACTAGGAAAATATCTTCCATCACATCTCCTACACCATGTGCCAACCCATTCTCCTCCCTTCCTATCATTTTTCAGATTGATCCCCTCCTTCATGTTCCTTTATCACCTCACTTCACTTCATGGCATGTGCATTGACTTTCAGGATGCTTAAGGGTGAAGTATGAGAGAAATATCATGATATTTGTTTCATTTGTATAAATGTATGTATGTATGTATGTGTATGTGTATATATGACAAGCATATATATGTATATATGTGTGCATATTTATCTTATAAGGTTTCAATGACTTAAAACAACTTCTATTCGTTAAATCGTTACGAATTCCAATTCCGATCTTCGGTCATATTTTCACTTATAAATTAAATTACATATAAACGTGAATAAAATTTGAAAACTATTTCCTTATCATTATAAATGAATTAAAATGATCACATTTGAATTATAAAACCATAAAAAGCCAAATTAAATAATTGTTTACAAAAAGTTCTATTATATTGATAAATCGATATCAATTTTCCTTAAGATTGCAAATATATATCTTTATAAAACTATTATAAATGACTTATTTTTTGGCAAAGCCAACCGGTTTTATAGTGGCCGTACCACTATATTATTAATAGAGAACAGGTGCCCTGTACATGCACAGAACAACTATAAAAAGAAATAAAATACAGAGTAGGAGTTAGACAATGATGCCTAAGCAACTATTACTGACATAGAAACTGGTCAGCTGACTACCAGGAGGATTCACTTCCATCGTCCATGCTTTCTGGGCCTGTAACATGTAGATAATTTGCAAAATTGGTAACAATTTTAGGGCAGTACCAAGAAAATCCTTCCGATAGATAAATTTCCTATCCCAACTCAAGTCACCAAGGATATCTTTATTCCTAGCACCACGGGATCTATCTATAGTAAGCATAAGGTCTCCACCAACATAGTGTAGGCATCGGGATTCACCAAGTTTTTCACTAACAAACATATAGAAGTCATGTTTAGCAGGGTCATATCTCATCTCAAACAAACTATGTATCCAAGCCTTCTCCGAAGTGTCCCACTCAATTTCTGTAGGATCAATCGGAGAACACGTTAACGTATCTAGAGCAGTAGAGGAAGGAGTAGGAACAGGAGAAATTTTATCCTTATTAGTAGAAGGAGGTAGCACAGGGGGAGAAACATAAGAGGTAATAGATTGAGCAACTTTCGAAGTTATAGGAACCCACTTGCGCAACGGAGGATGGGGCAGAGGAATCTTGACCGGACGTGGGTCCGTACAAGACAAGATCGGAGCCAAGCATGTAGGCGCCAAATGGCCAAATAATCAACAAGTAGTGCATATATCTAGCGTCCAACCATATCTAATACGAACTTCTGCTACATGACTAGGAGCAGTCTGAACATGTTGCGAAGAAGGAAGAGGCTTGTCAGGTTTTACTTCAATCAATGCCTTAGCATATACCAATTTATCTTGTGCGACCGTGTTAGAATCAAAGCACTTCAGTTTCCCAAGAAGCTAACTAGTTCAAACCTTCTAGCGGCTGTAAAAATGACGGAATATGAGAAAAATAAGTCCAAATAGGAATAGACATCACCTGTTCTCTAGCACCATGCACGGATGGAGACCAAGGTGTAATTATGAAGGGTTTTCCTTCAATGAAAGTTGGATCAGCTTCTAGAACACGCAGCCGGTCTTCATTGTTGGAGAATTTGAAATAGAACATTGAGTCAACATAGATAACACGGAGTTCTCCACTGATTTTACAAACATAGCAAAAAAAATTCCTTGTGTCCTCAATTGTCTGATTCGGGTGAGGAACGAACCCAACTAAGAAACTAGACCAGAAATCAGCTCCAGCTTGAATGACAGAAGGAGGAGGCAACAATATACCATTGGCTTCCTCAATTACAAAGTCAATGGGCTTGTACGTTCCTGCATTGCAGGGCAAGGAGCGAAAAAATGAGGACCACTGCTTCAGAAGGATGGGATAGGCACCGTATGATTTAGGGATGCAGCTGAGGGATTAACAGGAGCAGCAACAATAGGATAAGACAAAACTGGTAGGACAAAACTGTTTATAACATTTTGTCGAATAGGTTTAGTGTGTGAATCATCAGAAGGCAAGGTTATTACATTGGGAGTATTAGCATCAATCAACAACTCGCCATTCATCTCAGAGATACTCCAATTTCCAATGACATCAGGGGCAAGTAATGGGGTGATAGGTGTACCTGTTTTAATAGCTAGAGGAGGGATGCCTAAAATCAGAGTAGCTAAAGCTAGGATTTCACCAATCAAAGACTCAAGGACCGGTATGACGTTAGTACAAATCCTAGGATTAGGAAGGTTGATCGGATAAACTGAAGGATTCAAGTCAATTGCGACACCATCAGCACTAGGGTTACCATCTTCTATCGATGTAAAAGCAGAGACCTGAGCCGAGAGAGGCTTCTCAGATCGAAAAGAGCACAAAACAACATTGGCATCAGAAGGAAACACAGATGTACAATCACAAGAAAGAGAGGATGCCACCTTCAATATCGCTAGTGGAGAATATTTTTTGCCGCTTCTGGTAACAGCCCTGGTAGAGGGAAGATGTGCAAATCTAGATTTGCCCTTGCGGTTTTTAGCCATAGCAGTTTAGGCGAAATTACAGAAGTGGAGAGAAGACAGATTGCAGCGAAGAAGAGAGGGGCGGCTATTTGTGTTTAAAATGAATTATTATCACTATATAACTAATTAAAATGAATTATTATCACTATATAACTAATTAAAATGAATTATTATCATTTTAAAACAATTATTTAAACAATTATTAAATCATTAAAAGCTCAATTTAAATTCATAAATTAATTATTAAATATAATGATAGTATTGCTGATGTCATAAATACATTTTATTTCCAAAAATAAAATAATTATTTTTATTTCATATTCTTGTTTAAATAAATAAATAAGTGTATGTATCCAATTCCGTGCACGACATTTGGCGATTATACAGTGGTTTATTGTTAAAATGATTTTCAGCCATTTTTTCGATATTCTTCCAATGTATATATTTTCGTCGATACTTATTCAAAATAAGATTACAATTATTATTTATATTCAAAATACCATAGTTTATGTTAAAAAACTTATACTTGAATATTTTAAAACTAAATATATTTTATCAAAGTGATAAATTTGCAGCTCGTTATAGACTTCACTCCTTAAAATAATTTCGTCCTTGAAATTACAACGCAAAATCCAAAGGTGTTTGCCCAAAATATTTATTTTTAAACTTACACATGTACGATGTATATAGATCATTCGTACACAATATCTGATTCGATCTACTATTCGAATCCACAAATTTACTTTCGAACTAGAATTGATCCCCCAATCCTCTAGTGCAGACTCCGATCAGGCTTTCCAATCAGAATTTTAGTTTCGCTTGCATGACTCTCAACTATGATAAAAAAAACTGAAGTATCCAACCACAAACCCTCATCAATGTTCGTTGTTAAGAATCGAGTGGTAAATCGTTTTCGGACCTGCTTAAACACCTCAAAGTTTCGGTCTGGAATCTTATATCAAAATCGGGTGACAAAATTATCTACATACCTCATATGTGCTTATTAACATTCAAAAATCTTTATATAACTTTTCATAAAACTTTTATCTTTTAAAGATGCTTCTTTATATGTTATCACTCTAAATATTTATTTCCAAATATTATTCATAAAGAAAACATTTCATCTCAAAGGAATCATTTCAATTTAAAAGATAATTTAACTTTTATTTTCCAAAATTACAATCAACTTCTCCCTTTATAATATATTCCTTTTTTAACCAACCTTGATATTAACCTATAGATTAATAATTCAAAATTATCCTTTTAACTTAAGGAAAATTATATAGATCGAGTAACTCTAAAATAATACCAAGGAATTGGGTACTACTAATAGTATCCTATATCCCCTTAACAAGAAGGGTAATACTTAAGAGAAGTGTTTACCATCCGAACATATCTCTTGCGCATTTTTAGTTATTTTCGAGCCACTCAAACTAGTTATCATTCATGACTTTCTTACTTTCTTACTTTCAAATTTCTTATTTGAAATTTCTTTTCAAAAATTCATTAGAGATTATTTTGTTTATAAAACCCATTTTACAAATCCCTTTTATAAAATCATCTTATATTAACTTTCTTCCTTTTAGAATTTCATAATTCTTTTCCAAAATACCCAAAATTTTGTTTCTCAAAATTTATATAACATATCTTTCATATCCATCTTTTTCAAAATTATTTATTCGTGTAAAATACATTTTTATACTACATGCTTGTTTTATTATCTTATACAAATTCATTAACCTTAACCCCATATTATTATCAAACATCTTATAGTCAAATCGTGAAACTTAATTCGCAAAATGTTTGTCAATCAACAAATGACAATATTATCATTCCTTCAATCACAAAATAACATACTATAAATAACTATAAATTTTTTTAAAATTTACATCTTCATATATAAAATAAAAATTTAGGTAAAATTATTTCATTTACCTAAAATTTTCAAAATCAGTTTGTCGGTTTACTTTGTTTGAGTGCTTAGGAATCCCTACGGATAACAGTGATCAGGCGCATCGACTAGAATCCATAAACTACTCAACAGATAAATCAATTTATAGTCACTAAAAAATATGTGCTCATATATACTCTCAACTCATTCTAGGGTGTTACTAACCCCATCTCTAATGAGTGACTCATTATAGGGTATTACTAACCCTATCTATAATGAGTTTTACCGCACCAAAGCCTAGGTGTTCACTCAACCTAAGCTCTGATACGAAATGTAACGAACTGGATTTTCGACCTTCGAAAATCGACACTAATACGTCCACTATATTGTGTGTTGAGCATCCAAGTGGCAGAAAATCCGATTGTAAGGGGAGAAAGAAAAATAGGATAGAATAAAACAGAACATATATACACGAATGGAATAATTATATATTCTGAATCCCAAAATCTTTTACAGTAGAAAAATTTGAATATAATATCAAAGTATAATCTGGATTTATCCTGGACAGTTCTAAATCCTTTGTCCTTACAATTGCTGAAAACAACAAAACAATTGCAGCGGAAAAATAGAATACATTCATACGTTGATAAAGATCTTCGGCTCTCCTTTGCAAACTCCAAGCGTTCTTAGTTAAACCTGAAACTACTTGGATCTGAACCTAGTATTAAAAATAGCCGGACCAGGCTTGATAAACTAGCCTGAGTCATGATTTATAAATATATATAACTATGCCATAGATCGACTTTGTTATCGAACAAAACCCTTTCTAAAAAGTAAGAGTATCTCATAAAACCACGCTGCACATAAACATGGATGGGTTATTCACCTTATGATAACCAAAACATTTAATACTTAAACCATTTGATATTGTTTCTAACAACATTGCGTTGAAAATCCTTTCGAAGTAAATATATATAAACATAGCTGAAATTGTTACAATTATTAAATTCTAGTAAGGGGTAGCTGAATGTTTATAAGGCATTACAACTATTTTGGGAATATAACAAAAACTGTAAAGCTCGTATTGGAATTGGATTTCCATCATAATAGGGAAATAGTGGCATTTTCCTTACTTTGCGGAGTTTCCCACGTATAACAATCATAGTACCTAATGGCCTTTCGCACAAGGACTCATACACCACTGTACATATCGTATTGCTACACTACTACGTATCTGGTGGATTTTTGTATAAGGACTCATACGCTACTATACCATAAAATATCGAGGGTCTGGACACTATTGGCCTCTAGGCAACAGATGCCTTTTCTTCCCGTATTCGCAATAACCGATAGCCTGAAATATACGTCCTTTAGACCATATAATTACCCCTATCATTACCG
The DNA here is from genome assembly GCA_030737815.1 of Allium fistulosum. Lineage (NCBI taxonomy): Eukaryota > Viridiplantae > Streptophyta > Magnoliopsida > Asparagales > Amaryllidaceae > Allium > Allium fistulosum. The sequence goes on from CM060907.1 coordinate 1,009,305,864, forward strand.
AAATGTGAGGCTTGCAAGGCTATGCTCATACTTCCCACAAAGCCATGCTTTGCTTTTTACAAAGCCACGCTTTTATTTTTACAAAGCCACGCTTTGCCTTTCTCTTAACAGGTTCCACTTTGAATGTCACATTGCCATTTCTAACAACACAATATTGATTTCCACAAATGTACAACCTCTAAGCTCGTACATCTCAGAGAAGGGTGTTAAGTATAAGAGAGTTACCTCCTACACCACCGAACAGATGTACGTTTATAGAGATCAATGTAAGTGGTTTTAGAAATGCAATGTCAAACATTTATCCATACGAGTAGTCCAGAAATAAAACAAACTGAAGGTACTCTCTTATTACTTCCTATCCAGAATCACCCCTAGGATTAGTAGTGAGTAGTCCTTGCATTGAAGATTTTCATAACAGAGCACTACTGCCACCATATATATATTTATATATATATAATATGAAATCGTGGGGCTAGTGGCAAGCAGCCCTTCATCATGAAGATCACCATCTTCAAAATCATTGTCTTCAACATGTCTTCGCTTCCGAACGTATACATTGGCTCATAGTGGTTTTCAGATACGAATCACCCAAATTCGACTCCGGTTTCTCTGAATCAATCATCGATAAATGATTTCAAGTATATAGGTGATAATCAAACATCATATCCAATTTATTAATCTTTCCATTCATTCAATTATCTTTCAGAGATATATTCTTTTCAACTATTCCATTTACCATCTCAAGAGTATATGGAATCATTAAGCCTCATTTATCAAATTCTTTGGTTAATTAAACCCTTTTAATCTTGGAATAATTTCTAAATCATTTTACCCTTTACTTAGGAAAACATTTCCAAATTATTTATTTAAATCTTAATAAAGATTTCTATTTTCAAATCATAACCTTTATCTTAATAAAGATTTTTCATTTTGAAATCATAACCTATAAACAGGTCGAAAACGATATTATTTAAAACATCATTTACTATAAACCCATGCATTTAGTATTGAGTAGAAAATGATCCATAGAAATTGTACTAATTCTACTCGATATCAATTTTTGTATTCAACCTTTACTATCCATCGAATAACGGTGAAATCACCTTTTAAATTCATATGAATAGTATGGATTCCCTCCTCGGAAATTAACATTAAGTACAAGAAGTTTATTTCTATACAATCCAAGTTGTTTAAATTTGAAAAATTGAATCTTTTATACTTATCTCGTTTCCAACATTTTGACCTTATCTATCCCTCGCCCAGGAAAAAGGCTAGGTGAGCCAGGGCAATGGTTGCTCTTGAACATCTCCTTAGTTTAAGCACCTCACATCTAGATCTCACAAATAGAAAATTCTAGTCTAGTCATCGGGTTTTTGAGCCAAGATTAAATCAGTTATTTATAACATCTTTTCTTCTAATCATTTATTTAAACTCTTTTAAAAATAATTTATAAAGCCTCCACATTATCTTTAAAATACTTAATTATTTATTTGAAAACATTTATAAAAGATTTCATAAAGAATACTTAAGTTTAAATTCATATTTTAAAATTTATTAAAAAGTACTGCGAATAGTGCCGTAAAAGCTTATTTGATCAAAATGACTTTTCAATCATTTAGAAACTCATTTTTATAACTCAAATCTCTTTTAAAACATTTATAGAATTTATACTTATCGAGATTTAATCACTTATTTATAATAGTTTTTCTTCTAATCATTTATTTAAACTCTTTTAAAACAATTTATAAACCCTCCACTTTATCTTTAAAATACTTAATTATTTATTTGAAAACATTTATAAAATATTTGGGAAAGAAAACTTAAGTTCAAAGCCATATTTCGAAAGTTATTAAAAAGTGCTGCAAAAAGTGCTACAAATATTCATGTAAAAGCTTATTTGATCAAAACGACTTTTCGATCATTTAGAAATTAATTTTTATAACTCAAATTTGTAACAACTCTAATTTTAACATTATTTAGGACATTTAATTAGTTAAATTAAATGAAATAATGTAAATGATTAAGGAATTGAGATTTGTGTTAATAGAGGGTAGCCGTGCCTAATGAACAATGAACTAAAAGGAGATTAAAATGAAAGAGATAAGGGAAATAGATAATGGCAAAGTAGGAATAAGTTATATTTATATACCCTAAACCCTTATACCACTTCATTTTACACGTTTACGAACTAAAATCAAAACATAGAAGAGGTCGGCCACCATTAGGGGAAAAGTAAGAAAAAGATAAAGCTAGAATCAAAAGAAGGAAGCTTGATCAACTTGGTCCAAGATCAAATCTCAACTCCTTAACAAGCAAGCTAAAGGTGAATAATAAGTTACATCTCATATTTTTTTTGTTTTCGGTTATGGTTGGCATTCAAAATTATTTTGCAAATGATTTGCCATGTTTTGATTGTTTAAATAGAGATATATGCTTTTTGATGATTTTTGCTATTTTATATAGATTTTATGATAAGGTTTAACTTGAAAAATCAATCAAATGACATCCAAATACCTTGCAATTTTGATATAATGTCAGAAATATTATTTTAGGGTTGGGTTTCAAGTTTCATAATTTTTTGAATTAATGTGGATTTGTTATGAATTTTCTAGTGAAGAAAATGGTTAGTTAGGTTTAAAATTATTACGGTTATTTTCTATTGACCTTGGGTCAGAAATTTATATATGTTGGAAAACATATTAAAATTTATTTATGGGAATTTTTGGAGAATTTTCTTAAGAGTTTTAATAAGTAAATAAAATTATTTAAGGTATGAAACTTAAATGTTTTATATGTTTATAAAAGGAGAAGGGTCAGTTTGTAAAAGTTTTAAATTATTAATCTCTGAAATTTGGCAGCATTTTTAGAAAAGATTTTGGAAAAGTATTTGCAACCAATCATATGTTGACAATCAAAGCAAGTTAGTAGAAAATAAATTGCTTTTTAAAGTTAAAAATTAGTTTTACAAGGTTTTTGCTGTTTTGCCACTTTCGGCAGCCACCTTTCGACCATATACTTCCGCCTCTACCTTAGTCGAAACCAATACACAAGGTATCAAAGACTTGGTACGTAGTGGATTGGACATAGGCGAAAGGTGTAGAGTCGAAATAGGGCTTTCGAAGGGGTTGAGACATTGTTTTGCTTTCAAAAGGAAATGCCACTTGCTTTACTTTTGTAAAGAACGCTTTCAAATGAGATATCTTTTGACTTGGTCAAGTGTTTTAAAAGAAAAGAGCTTTCGAAAGAGGTTGCCGCCTTTGTTTTAAGAAAATGCTTTTGAAGAGGTCGAAACCCCTGCTGCCGCATCCTACCTTTTGAAGCAATGCCTTCGAAAGGGTTCTTTCGCTTTTAAACTAAGAGCCGCTTCTCCAATGCTTTTAATGGGATTGGTTTCGACACCATCCACTTCTTTTACTTAGGAAATTACTTTCGAAGGAGTTGTTTTCGACTTAGTTCTTTTAAGACCCATCTTAGATTCTAAAAGTTAAACCCAAGGGTTTCGAAAGAAATGGTTTTGAATGATTTCGAAAGGTTGATCCATATGTTCTTACTTGAACCTAATGCTTTCGAAAGGTTTGTTTTAAGTAGAAGACTTTAATGCTTTCGAAAGGCATATGATAAAGGTTTCGAAGGGGTGGTTCCCCAATGTTTTCGAAAAGGTTTACCTTAGTGTTAGACGGAGGGTTTCCAATGCTTTTGAAAGGCATGTTTGAAGTGTTTTGAAAAGAGGACGTCTAAGGTTTTATAAAGCATTCGAAAGGATACTTTCAATGTTTTTGAAAGGTATGTTTTGGCCTCTTGGCCTAAGGTTATAAAGTAAAGTAGATTACTTGTATCGAAAGGGGATACTTCAATAGTTTAGAAAGGGGTACTTTCAAAGGTTTCGAAAGAGATTGTTTAAAGGTTTAAACAAAGGTTTTGAATATTTTCATCAATAATGTTTTGTGTAAAGAATATATATATATATATATATATATAACATGGCAAAGTAACTTGAGTAAAGCATAGAGTATGTTTTCCTTGTTTAAGTATGATTTAAACGGTTAAATCAATTTGAAAAGGTTTTCAAGGAAAATTTAAAGGGTTGCTAAACTTAAGTAAATGACTCAGATATTAGAATACCAGATGGGACCGGTATAGGATCGTGCCCTGTACATTAGCTATAGCCCCTAGCTAATTTAGTCCAAAATTCCAATGTGTAGGGCTTAGTCACAGGTAAGACTTAAATGATGGTTACACACAGAAAGGAATATATACAGTGAAGGAGGATAGGTTATTGGTGAGCCCGGAAAACTATTAGGATCAGGTGACTCATGGAGAAGTAAGTTAAGACAGACTGCCAGAAGTTTGTCTAACAGATGTTAGATTATTTATTTTGTCTGATAGGCCCAAGTCAGCCGATGGTTTGTAGTTTGCCAAACAAAACTATATTGTCCGGAAAGATGGTCCCTTTATTACCCGATTTTGAGTATATATTATATGACTATTATTGTTATAATCAATTTGATTAACCAGTTTGGTTGCCGGAATTTGATTTGCAAAAAGATATGTTTTAAAGGGATATTAGTGAGGGGAAACCTGTTCTGCTAAGCGGCATGGTTTCACTTAATATCAGTAAACTGAGAAGTAATTGTATTATTCACACCAGGCTTCATATCTGACTCGAAGTTTATGTTTTTCCCCTTAAACTCTCAGGTGCTCAACATTATTTTGACTAGATTGAGAGTTGAGGATTTATAGGTTTTAGTAGATGGACGAATAAAGCTTCCGGAGACGAGTAGGAGGCTAATGTTAGCTATTTAGGAGATGTTATTTTTTTATTTCCGATGTGATGTATTAAGACAGTTTTTGTTTATTTAGTACTCTGATCATCCAATCTTCATATGTCGCTCTTGACGTAATTTGTAATAATTATATTAGTTCAATGCTAGGAAAATGTTTGGGATTATGCAATTGGATATGAAACATGATTTTGGGAAATGTAATCAGAATTTTTTTTTGAAACCTACGATTTTGTTTCATATTCATGTGCTTCTGATATCATGGATACCATTAACATTACCGTATTTTGTCGCCGGAAGTTAATACTATAGATGACTATAGCATCTGTAGCGTTTAGCTTTCGGCCTCAAGATAGGGGATGTTACAACTTGGTATCAGAGCATAGGTTTATGAAAAACTCTAAACTTAAAATGTATTTGAAAACATAATCCTAAGGAATTAGATAAAAATCGGGGTATTGGATAACGCCATAGTAACGTACTTGTATTCGCTATATAAGTATACGCTTTATCTCTATTCTTCCATCTTTATTAGGCTATTCTTCTGTATCTTACGAAGATTCTAATATAGATATCGATGCTAGGGGTGGAAGAGTTAACCTTGGTGGGGGAAGCACCATGACCAATGGAAATGCCAGACCATATACTAGGAGAAATCAAGGTCAGGCGCAAGCTGCGAATGTGGGTGCTGGAGTCCCGCAAGTAGACATGGGAGCAATGTATCAGTTCTTCGTAAAGGTGATGCAAGCGGGAATTGTTGCTGGAGTAGTTGGAGGAAATATCGAAGGAGGAAATCAAGAAGCTCCGATGGTGGACAACTATGCTATTTTAAGCAGAGATTATGCTAGGTTGGGAGGAAAGCCGTTTATTGGCACTGATGGCGCAATTGAAAGGGAGAATTGGTTACTTCATTGCGAGAGGATTTTTGCTGATTTAGAGCTCAACAATGAGTAGAAAAGGAGACTCACTTCTAGATAACTACAAGGAGCAGCACTGTATTGGTGGAACAGTGTTATTGTTGGAGCCAACAAGGAGACTATGACTTGGGCTGAGTTCAGGAGGAGGTTTGAAGAAAGGTTTATGTCGGAAATTGCTAAGTCTACTATGCTCAGGAAGTTTGCTAAGTTAAAGTAGGGGGATATGACTGTACTTGAATATGCAACAAGGTTTGAGGAGCTAGCGAGATATGACTATGCTACGGTTGATACTATTATTAAGAAAAATGAAAATTTCATTCGGGGGTTGAAGCCTGAGCTTGCTAAGGCCATGTTATTGCACATTAGAGATCCATGTGATGTTGTTGTTGAGATGGACTTGAGGCATGAGGAGATGCTTGCTTATCTTAAAGGAAATAAGGCAAAGGAAGCTCAAGGAGGGCAAAGTCAGAAAATGAATTTTTTCGACAAAAAAGGAGCTCAGAAGGGTGGAGCTGCTAAGAAAGGGAAAGTAGAGGTTGTCTGTTATAAGTGTGACAAGAAAGGACACTACGCTCATGAATGCCGGACAGGTAAAGGAAAGAAAGCTGCTGAGAAGAAAGGGGTGAAGTGTCTCAATTGTGATCAGATTGGGCACTATAAGAACCAGTGCAATGAGCCAGCCAAGGATGGAAAAGGCAAAGTGTTTGCATTGGAACTAGCTACCTCGAGACCAATAGCAGAGGAGAGGGGAAAAGCTGTGTTGGGAGGTACGCATTTGATTTATGGTGTACTAATTAGAGTTCTATTTGATACGGGTGCATCGCATTCTTTTATATCTCATTGTTTGGTAGATAAGCTTAACCTAAAACCCTCATACCTAGTTACTTCCTTAAGGGTTGCAAATCCGATAGGAGGTTATGCGACTCTTGGGATGAGATGTGACCACTTAGAGTTTGAATTGTTAGGTCATGTATTTGCTTGCAGTTTGCATGTGGTTGATTTCGTAAGGTTCGGAATTATTTTGGGTATGGATTGGTTAAGTAAATACGATGCTAAGATATTTTTCCATGATAGAAAATGTCACTTAGACACCCTGACTGTAGAGATCGGATCATATATTCCGTAGAAAACCCTAGTTTTGAGGTCAACGCTTTATTGCGTAGTGTGGAGGTAGAACACAAGTTGAATCGAGTTTTCGTTGTTCGAGAATTCGCAGATATCTTTGAACTTGTAGTAGGATTGCCGTCGAAACGAGCCATTGAGTCCGGATAGATTTGGTACCAGGAGCAAAACCGGTGAGTAGACCGCCAACCAGAATACCACATACTGAGATGAGGGAGCTCAAGGTGCAGTTGGTGGATTCGAAAGGCAAGAATTTTATCAGACCAAGCAGTTTTCCTTGAGGAGCAGCATCAGTGTTTGCAAAGAAACCGGACGGATCGTTAAGGTTATGTATCGATTAACGTAAGTTGAATTTGAAAAAGGATAAAGAATCGATATCCGTTACCTAGAATTGACGATTTGTTTGACTATTTGAGTGGAGCCAAAGTATTTTCCCAGTTGGATTTAGCAATAGGGTTCCATCAACTTAGTGTGACAGAGGATAGTATTCCTTTGATGGCGTTTAGAACAAGATATGGATTGTACGAATGGTTAGTAATGCCATTTGTACTAACTAATGCACTAGCATTCTTTGTAGATTTGATGAACCGAGTTTTCCAAGAGCACTTGGATAGGTTCGTATTGGTATTCATAGAAGATATATTGGTATACTCTAAGGATGAGAGAGAGCATGAAGTTCATCTTAGAGTGGTACTTGAGACGTTGAGGCATCATCAACTAAAGGCAAAGTTTCGAAGTGTCATTTCTGAAAGAAAGAAGTGAAGTTTCTTGGTCATGTAGTCTCGGAGAAAGGGTTGTCAGTAGATCTGACTAAGATCGAGGCGGTGAATAAATTGAAGAGACCCGAGACGCTGACTGAGATAAAGAGTTTTCTCGAATTAGTTGGATACTATCGGAGATTCATTAAGGATTTCTGACGGATAGCGACACCGATGACTATGCTAACGCAAAAGGATGTGAAGTTCGTTTGGACTGATAAGTGTGAGGTGGCATTCCAGAAGCTAAAACATTTATTGACTAACACACCCGTGTTGGTTGTTCCAGAAGGGAATCAAGATTTAGTAGTGAACACAAATGCATGTGGAACAAGTTTAGGAGTTGTGTTAGTGCAAAGAGGTAAAGTGATTGCTTATGCATCTCGATAGCTTAGACCACATGAAGTTAGTTATCCAACGCACGATTTTGAATTAGCTACGTTAATTTTTGCATTTAAGGTGTGGAGGCATTACCTTACGGTAGAGAGATTTGAGCTGTATATGGATCATAAGTCGATGAAGTGTTTATTCTCTGAGAAGGAGTTGAATATGAGACAGCATAGGCGGTTAGAGTTTTTAGCCGCTTATGACTTTAGTATGGAGTACACACCAGGAAAAGGCAACAAGATTGCAGATGCACCTAGCAGAAAACATCAGAATGTAGTATTGGCAATGATAACCGAGTGGAAAGATTTAGAAGCATTGACTAAATGCAGGGTATAGTGGAGATCTGAGGCTAGGTCTAGTATGGAAACTGCTATGTTGGCATGTTTAAGATTGCTGCTAAGCAGAAAGAGGATCCAGTGTTAGCGAGAGGATTAGAAGGCTTGAGATTGGAACTGAGATCGATGATCTAAAGGATTTTTGTCTTGACCAGAAGGGATGGTTGAGAAAGAAGGGACGGTTGTGTGTTCCGAATGTTGAAACTTAAGGAAAGAAGTTCTTGGGCAATGTCATAGATCCAAGTTTACGATGCATCCCGGAGGCACCATGATGTATCAAGATATGAAGAGAAGCTTTTATTAGGAAGGTATGAAGAAATATGTAGGCTTATGGCTGAAATAGTGTTTGAACTGTCAACAAATAAAAGCTAAACATCAGAAACAAAGTGGGTTACTTCAGCCTTTAGATGTTCCAATATGGAAATGGGATTCTATCACAATAGATTTTATAGACAGGTTGCCAATGTCAAATAGAGGAAATGAAAGTATATGGGTCATAGTGGACAGATTGACCAAGAGAGCCCATTTCATTCAAGTTAAGTCAACCAGAACGGCACCTGCATTAGCGAAGTTATTTATGAAGAATATATTTAGACTTCATAGAATTCCTAGTAGTATGTAAGTGATAGAGATTCCTTATTCACTAGCGAGTTCTGGAACAGTCTACAAGAGATTTTAGGTACCAAGCTCAAGATGAGTACCGCTTACCATCCATAGACCAATGGGTAAACGGAAAGAGTTAACAAAGCGTTAGAAGATTTGTTACGAGCTTGTGTACGAGATTTTGGGGAATCATGGGAAGACCATCTACACCTAGTGGAGTTTTTGAACAACAGTTATCAAGCTAGTATAGGGATGGCACCGTTTGAAGCTTTGTATGGAAGGCCATGCAAATCTCCAGTTTGTTGGTTAGAGACCGGGGATTGGTTAGTTCTTGGTCCGGATTTGATTAGAGAAGCTGTCGAAAAGATTGAGTTATTTAGAGCTAGAATGAAAGAATCTAAGTCTAGGCAGAAGAGTTGTGCTGACAAGAGAAGGAAAGACTTAGAATTCTCAATTGGAGATCATGTTTTCGTCAAGGTATCACCAATGAAGGGTGTGATCAGATTCGGGAAATCGGGAAAGTTAGCACTGAAATTCATTGGACCATTTCCTATTATAGAGAGGATAGGGAAACTCACATATAGAGTGGAGTTACCAAACAGTTTGGCAGGAGCCCATGATGTTTTTCATATTTCTCATCTAAGGAAGTGTATTCGAGATCCGAAGACTACTATAGCACCGACCATGTTAGATGACTTAGTAGTGGAACCGAATTTGACTATAGCTAAAAATCTAGTTCGTATAGTTACAAGAGATGAGAGGAGGCTAAACATGACAGTCAGATTAGTTAAAGCTTAGTGGAGCGACGACGAGAGAGACTGTACTTGGGAAACTGAGAGCAGGATTAGAGACGCTTATCCTGACTTGTTTTATAGTATGTTTTACCTTTATGATTGACTTTGATGAGCACCTTATCGTAATTTCAAGGACGAAATTATTTAAGGAGGGGAGTCTGTAACAACCCTAATTTTAATTAACATTATTTAGGACATTTAATTAGTTAAATTAAACGAAATAATGTAAATGGTTAAGGGATTGAGATTTGTGTTAATAGAGGGTAGCCATGCCTAATGAACAATGAACTAAAAGAGGATTAAAATGAAATAGATAAGGGCAAAGTAGGAATAAGTTATATTTATATACCCTAAACCCTCATACCACTTCATTTTACACGTTCACAAACTAAAATCAAAACATAGAAGAGGCCAGCCACCATTAGGGGAAATGCAAGAAAGAGATAAAGCTAGAATCAAAAGAAGGAAGCTTAATCAACTTGATCCAAGATCAAATCTCAACTCCTTAACAAGCAAGCTAAAGGTGAATAATAAGTTACATCTCATATTTTCTTGTTTTCGGTTATGGTTGGGATCCGAAATTATTTTGCAAATGATTTGCCATGTTTTGATTGTTTAAATAGAGATATGCTTGTTGATGATTTTTGTTATTTTATATAGATTTTATGATAAGGTTTAACTTGAAAAATCAATCAATTGACATCCAAATGCCTTGCAGTTTTGATATAAGGTCAGAAATATTACTTTAGTGTTTGGTTTCAAGTTTCATAATTTTATGAATTAATGTGGATTTATTTTGAATTTTCTAGTGAAGAAAATGGTTAGTTGGGTTTAAAAATAATCATAGTTATTTTATATTGGCCTTGGGTCAGAAATTTATATATGTTGGAAAACATATTAAAATTTATTTATGGGAATTTTTGGAGAATTTTGCTAATAGTTTTAATAAGTATATAAAATTATTTAAGGTATGAGACTTAAATGTTTTATATGTTTATAAAAGGAGAATGGGCAATTTGTAAATGTTTTTAATTATTAATCTCTGAAATTTGGCAGCATTTTTAGAAAAGATTTTGGAAAAGTATTGGCAACTAATCATATATAGACAAACCTGTGCAGTTAATGCCCCGCTATTACCCCGCTATAACCCTGCTATATCTCATAGCGAATTTCTACCGCTATGATTTTCCTATATAGCCCCAAATATAGCCTTTCCGCTTTAAGCCCCGCTATTTCCGCTATATCCCGTTATTTCCGCTATATCTTCTTTAAAAAAATGAATTGAAAAATGATATTTATACATTATAAAAATTATGAAAATTAATTTATTTAATAGAAATTTTAATATATTTTCAGAAATGAAAATACTTTAATATTCTACTAAATTCAATTATGTTATATAACAGTTTTACCTTTATTTACAATATATTCGCACATGTTTATATTTAAAATTATTTATGTATTAATTTTAATTCAATTGAATGCTAATTTTTCATTTAATTGCCATTTATATATTTGTAAAAACATTAGGTATGAGTTTTATATGCTATTTTAGTGTCATCCGCTATATCCCGCTATATCCTCGATGTATCCCTGCTATGACTTTTTGCACCTCCGCCGCATTGAATCTGCCGAGCACTTTAACTGCATAGAGACAAACAAAGCAGGTTAGTTGAAAAGATGCTTTTTAAAGTTAAAAATCAGTTTTACAGTTTCGCCACTTTCGGCAGCCACCTTTCGACCATATACTTCCGCCTCTACCTTAGCCAAAACCAATACACAGGGTATCAAAGACTTGGTACGTAGTGGATTGGATATAGGCGAAAGGTATAGAGTTGAAACAGGGCTTTCGAAGGGGACCTTGTTTTGCTTTCAAAAGAAAATGCCACTTGCTTTACTTTCGTAAAGAATGCTTTCGAATGAGATAGCTTTCGACTTGGTCAAGTGTGTTAAAAGAAAATAGCTTTCGAAAGAGGTTGCCGCCTTTGTTTTAAGAAAATGCTTTTGAAGGGGTCAATACCCCTACTGCCGCATCCTACCTTTCGAAGCAATTCCTTCGAAAGGGTTCTTTCGCTTTTAAAATAAGAGCTGCTTCTCCAATGCTTTCAAACGGATTGGTTTCGACACCATCCACTTCTTTTACTTAGGAAATTGCTTTCGAAGGAATTTCTTTCGACTTGGTTCTTTTAAGACCCATCTTAGATTCTTAAAGTTAAACCAAAGGGTTTCGAAAAGAATGATTTTGAATGGTTTCAAAGGTTGTTCCACATGTTCTTACTTGAACCCAATGCTTTCGAAATGTTTGTTTTAAGTAGAAGACTTTAATGCTTTCGAAATGTATATGATAAAGGTTTCGAAGGGGTGGTTCTCCAATGTTTTCGAAAGGTTTACCTTAGTGTTAAATGGAGGGTTTCCAATGTTTTCAAAAGGCACGTTTAAAGTGTTTTGAAAAGAGGATGTCTAAGGTTTTATAAAGCTTTCGAAACGATACTTTCAACGTTTTTGAAAAGTCTATTGTAAATGGTTTCGAATGGTATGTTTTAGCCTTTTGGCTTAAGGTTATAAAGTAAAGTTGCTTACTTGTACCAAAAGGGGTACTTTCCATGGTTTCGAAAGGGATACTTTCAAAGGTTTCGAAAGAGATTGGTTAAAGGTTTAAACAAAGGTTTCAAATGTTTTCATCAACATTGTTTTGTGTAAAGTGTATATATATATATATATATATATATGTAACATGGCAAAGTGACTTGAGTAAAGCATAGAGTGTGTTTTCCTTGTTTAAGTATGATTTAAAGGGTTAAATAAATTTGAAAAGGTTTTCAAGGAAACTTTAAAGGGTAGTTGACCCTAAGTAAATGACTCAGATATTAGAATACTAGATGAGACTTGTATAAGGTTGTTCCCTGTACATTAGATATAGCCCTTAGCTAATTTAATCTAAAATTCTAGTGTGTAGGGCTTAGTCATAGGTTAGGCTTTCGTGATGGTTACACATAGAAAGGAATATATATATAGCGAAGGAGGATAGGTTATTGGTGAGCCCGCAAAACCATTAGGATCAGGTGACCCTTTAAGAAGTAAGTTAAGGATAGACCGTCCAAAAGTTTGTCTAATAGATGTTAGATTATTTATTTTCCTGGTAGGCCCGAGTCAGCCAGTGGTTAGTGGTAAGCCAAACAAAACTATATCGTCCAAACAGATGGTCCATTTATTACTTGATTTTGAGTATATATATTATATTACTATTGTTGTTATAATCAGTTTGATTGACCAGTTTGGTTGCCGGATTTTGATTTGCAAAGATATGTTTTAAAGGGATATTAGTCAGGGGAAACCCTTTTCGCTAAGCGGCGTGGTCTCACTTAATATCAGTAAACCAAGATGTAATAGTATTATTCACACCAGGCTTTATTTCTAACTCGAAGTTTATGTTTTTCCCCTTAAACTCTCGGGTGCTCAAAATTATTTGAGTAGATTGAGAGTTGAGGATTTACCGGTTTTTGTAGGTGGACGAATAAAGCTTCCGAAGACAAGCAGGAGGCTGATGTTAGCTATTTTGGAGATGTTATGTTTTTATTTTCGTTGTGATGCATTAAGATAGTTTTTGTCTATTAAGTACTCTGACCATCCAAGGGGGCATCTTCATATGTCGCTCTTGGCGTAAGTTGTAATAATTATATTTGTTCAGTGCCTGGGAAACGTTTATGCAATTGGATATGAAACATGATTTTGTGAAATGTAATCAGAAAAGTTGTTTTTGAAACTTGTGATTTTGTTTCATATTCATGTGCTTTTTATAACATGAATACCATTAACATTACCGTATTTTGTCGCCGGAAGTTAATACTATAAATGACTGCATCATTTGTAGTGTTTAGCTTTGGGCCTCAAGATTAGGGATGTTAGAAATCTCTTTAAAAACATTTTAAAATATTTATAGAATTTATTCCATATTTTAAATAATTAAAAATATCAATTTTAAAGAATTTATCGCTTTGATTTCCGAACTGCTAAAGTATGACTATTTTGAAAACTTGATTTGCTCGTACTTCCAAATCTACTAACTGAAATCTCGATCCTTTTCTTTTGTTTGGAAACTATGATTATAAGATTTCGGAAATTTTTTATTCCGAAAAATACTAACTCTGATTCCATCACATAAATGGATTTAAACTTTTATGGCGTGAAATCATGAACTGCCGTTACGCGACGTGCCTATTTTCGACTCAATTTTTATAACTTGTCAAAACTTCACCAAATTGGGTTTCGGTGTTTATATAACATTTATAAACCTTTTATAAACCATTTAAAACCATTTCAACTAATATTTTCCATATTAAATCTCATATTCACTTTTAAACTATTTCATAATATTATATACTTATAATATTCATTCTCAATTTTTTATATTTCAAAACCATTAAGAGGCTCAATAAACTCCATACACATATTTATATGGATTTATTTTACATAAATAAACCATGTTTAATCACTTAACAATTTTTTACTTTGATTTCTCATAATTTATCTCAACCAAGTTATCAACCATATAACCAATCATATAATCAACCATATATTCAACCAATTTTCAACCAAGCATATTATTAACTAATTAAACATGCATATAGTCATTTTAAGTTTTAAATAATTAAATCTAAACTCGAGTACTCGTGATTTATATCCACTCCACCAAAATTTTCCGTAGCTTTCTAAATCGAACCGGCGACACTTCGACCACACTTCCTCCTCTTTTCCTTTCTCCGGAGCTTCTCGAACTTGCATATTCTTCTTTGATACTCTTGGTCTTGAATTTGGGAGTGGTGGTGCTCAGCCTTGGGTGGTGATGGAGGGTGGCCGTGAGTTGTAGAAGGGTGGAGGAGGTGATTGGCTAGTGTTTTGAGGTGATTCAACCTTGTATATATGTTTATATAATTTTATTTCTTTTTTTGAGATATTTTTGCATAACTTTGCCATGACTTAGGAAGCCATTAAATAGCTTGGAATGAAGAAGAATAAGAAGAAGAAGTAGAAAGTGTGAGAAAATGAGAGGGTATGGAGGTGTATTTATAAGAATAAAACTTGGAAAATATCTTCCATCACATCTCCTACACCATGTGCGAACCCACTCCCCTCCCTTCCCATCATTTTTCACATTGACCCCCCCTCCATGTGCCTACATTACCTCACTTCAATTCATGGCATGTGCATTGACTTTAAAGATGCTTAAGGATGAAGTATAAGAGAAATATCATAATATTTGTTTCATTTGTATACATGTATGTATGTATGTTTATTTGTATGTGTATGTGCATGTATGACATGCATATGTATGTATATATGTGTGCATATTTATCTTATAAGGTTGCATCAACTTAAAAAAAATTCTATTCATTTAATCGTTACGAATTCCGATTCCGATTTCAGATCATATTTTCACTTATAAATTAAATTGCATATAAATGTAAAAAAAATTGAAAAATAATTTTCATCATTATAAATGAATTAAAATGATCACATTTGAATTATAAAACCATAAAAATCCATATTAAATAATTGTTTATAAAAAGTGCTATTATTTCGATAAAGCGATATCAATTTTCCTTATGATTTCAAATCAAATGTACACCTTTATACAACTATTACAAATGATTTATTATCACTATATTAAAATAAATTATTATAATTTTAAAACAATTATTTGAATAATTAAATAATTATTAAATCATTAAAATCTCAATTTAAATTCATATATTAAATATTAAAAATGATGACATTTTTGATGATGTCATAAATACATTTTATTTCCAAAAATAAAATAAATAATTTTATTTTATATTCTTGTTTAAATGAATAAATAAGTATATGTATACAGTTCTATTGGCGACTTATAGCGATTATAGATTGGTTTATTGATAAAACAATTTTTAACCATTTTATCGATATTCTTCCAAAACATATATTTTCGTTAATACTTAGTCAAAATAAGGTTACCATTATTATTTATTGTTCAAACATCATAGTTTATGTTTAAAAACTTATATTTGAATATTTTAAAAATAAATATAGTTTATCAAAGTGATAAATTTGCGGGTCGTTACAGTGCACGATCCAGAGACTACCATCAAGCCAACAGTTTTGGAAGATTTAGTAATGGAGCCTAATATAACTATCATTAGATGATCTATTCGCATATTGGAAAAAGTTACAAGGAGCATAGAAATAAGATAGTCAACTTAGTAAAAGTCCAATAGTGTGACTATGAGAAAGACAACACTTGGGAGACATTGGACATGATAAGAGAGGCCTGTCCTGAGTTATTTTAACTGTATGTTCTATACTGATTGTATATACTTTTGATTAGTAGTTATGCTAGCATTATTTATTTTATATGCTTGTGGCACATGTTTGCATGATTGATATGCTTGTTGATTTTTCTTATCGCAATTTTAAGGATGAAATTCTTTAAGGAGGGGAGCCTATAACATCCTTAATCTTGGTTGCACATTATTAGGGTATTTAATTAGAAAATAATTAAAAAATGCCATGAGAGGATATAAATGTATGGATAAGTGTGGATAATTGCCATATTACTATAGTTTGAATTTCAAATTTAAAATAGAGAATTTGATTATATGGAAATTAATTAAAGGCTTTAATTATATTACAGAGAGAAAGAAAGAAATATAGCACATTAAATTATTTCCTTAACACATTCTCCCTCTTACATTGTATTTTCGGCCTTACTCCCTAAAAAAGAATAGAAAACTAAATGCAAAACCAAGAGCTCTCCATTAAAGCAAACTCAAGAAGAGGAGGAGGAAGATAAAGCTAGGAAAGGAATTCAAGGCAATTATCTCCATTTACAACTAACCAAAGGTAAATAATATTTTCATCTCTTTATTTTTGGATGTGTTTATTTTGGATTCAAGGGTAGATCCAAAATTTTGATTGAGGTTTATCATACACATGAACTAGATAATCATCTATATAAGCTATAGTTATCATTTGAGATTTTACGGAATTTTTATAAGGGGATTTAGGTGTAAAAACTATAATTTTGAACTCCAAATGCTTTCAATTTTTCGATATAATGTTTGGAATGATATTTTGGAGATGAATTTTTAATTTCATGATTTTTCAAATTATTATGAATTTAATGTGAATTTTCTAATTTGATAAAATGGATAATTTTGAGTTTAACTTTTAATTTGTGAAAACTAATTATTTTTCTTCGAAATTTTTGTATCATGTTAAAGAGAAAGGAGTTTTTGAGAATTTTTTCCCAAGTAATGAGGATTTATAATAAATGGTTTTGTGAAGAGGGTTTTGACTACAAAAAGGATAATTAATGGCGTAATTATTAGAAAAATCATATTTGAGAAAGAAGAATAATTTTGTTTTTGTTTTGCTGCAAATTTATAAAAAGATTTTGATTAACCAATGAAGTTTTGAACAAAGAATTTAATTTGGTAAAAAGTTGTTACTTTTAAAGGAAATAAACCAGTTTTGTATAAAATTACAGAAATGTCATTGTCAACATGCGACAACCCATATTTTTCAACATCCGATCTATCAATTATATCAATTTGCGATGATTTGCTTTCCAACTTGAGAAATATATGTTTTTATCAACCTGCGATAGCTATTGTTTTTATCAACTTGCGGCAGCTATCTGTTTTGCCTATTTGCGATAGCTACATGGTTACCCACTTGCGATAACTATATATTTTCAACTTGCCATAGCTTTTATGTTTTAAACTTGGGATGACTGTTATTTTTTCAACCTACGATAGTTATATATATTTTCAACTTACAATAGCTCTTATGTGTTCAACTTTTGATAACTATATGGTATCACCTTGCGATAGCTATATATATATATATCTATGTATGTGTGTATGTATATGTATGTGTGTGGGTGTCTATATTATTTGGTCAACTTGTGATGGCTTTACTAGGTTGATATGCGATGACTATGGTTGTTTTAACATGCCATAGCTTCATGTAAGTAGACATGTGATAGCTATGATTACTTAACAAGCAATGGCCTAAATTTTCAACATTAGATAGTAGGATTTGTTTCAATGTGTAATAATGCAAGTTTTTGAAAAGGAAGATAGCTATTTTAATCATCTTTGATAGTTTTTTACTCTATGTTCGGCTAAGTTTTCCTGAAATAAAAATATTGTTTTTGTTAAGTATTATTACAAGTTTTCAACCAAAAGAAAAGTTGTTTTAGCCCATTTATAAAGACTTTTTGTGAAGGAAAATACTATTTTGTTATAAGTAATTTTGTGCATTAATTTAGCTATCATATTAACATATATTTATGATGGATGATGTATTATATGTTAAATTTTCTATCTTAATCTGTTATTACCGCGTACGCTAAATTATTGACATGCTCACTTGTATGTAATGTATTATCACCCAACACTTATGACCTTTGGGATTTAGGAACCTATGATCAGTTAGGGTTGTTCCAATAGTGTGTATGGTCAGACTTAAATTACCGAGTGAGTGGAATTGCATCCAGGAGATCGGGAAGATCACAATGTGTTAGGATGCCCTAAACTGATCAAAAGACATGTCTCGTGGATATTTTAAAACCCAATTTTCTGGTGGAGACTGGAGTAGGGTCGCGTCTTATCCTCTAACCATTAAGCCTCTGATTTTTCTGGTCAACGATTCCAATGCATAGGGCTTTGCTGATGTTGAGACTAAAGTTTTAGAATTACGCATAGAAAGAAACTCATAACAAAGACACTCACCATTGCTTTTCTTTGTTGGACTGAAGCCAAGGTTATTGCTTCTTGTTGGACTAGAGATTTTGGACCATCTAGTTAAATTTTTGGCTAGAGTTAGCTCGATAGGTTTTTAGTTGGTTTGAAAAAACTAATATAGGTTCATAGTAACTCTAGGAAAACTATGCCATGGACTATTTATGGGAATTAGTCAATTATGGGAATGTGCAACCCTTTGACCCTGTGAATGATGGACTATTCATTTTAATCCATTATGCATAATAGAATGATATTTATGTTATGGTTATGTTCTAATCATTTTGGTTATAGGTATATGTTATGATTGACATACTGATTGTAAAGATACCATGACGGAAAACCTGTTCAGCTCTACGGCATGGTCTCACTAAGTATTTATAATTTGGTTTGAGATGGACTAATATTATTTACACCAGACTTTTTGTCTGACTCAAAGTTTTTGATTTTCCCCTAAGCCCTCGTGTACTCAATTGAAATTTGGTAGGTTGGGAGTAGGGTATTCAATTTAGATGAATAAGCTTCCGAAGACGTGTACGAGCCAAGCTACTATTTAGGAGTATTATTTTCATTGTGCAAAGCTTTTTTAATGGTCGAATATATGTAATGATGGGTATTGTAACCATTAAGTAGTTAAGACTCTGATCATTCAAGGGGGCATCTTCAAATGTCGCTCTTGGAACTATATTTGTATTTATTATATTTTATTAGAACAATGCAATCGTGGGGTTATGTAATGAAATGTAATGAATTTGCAAATTGATGAATGGAAATGTTATTTTAAAAATTTGTAAATTCTTGTGCTCTTTATGTTAATGATACAATAACTGATTTCGTTTTGTCACTAGAAAATAATGGTAAGGATGACTGTAGCATTAATAGTGTCTATTTTTTAGCCTCAAAATGAGTGATGTTACAACTTGGTATCTTCGAGTACCCATTAACCCTTTCTGTTTGCCCATTAGTCTGCAGATGATAGGCTGTACTCATCTTTAGGTCATTACTCAATATATTCTGTAAGCTCTTCCAGAACTCACCAGTAAAATTATGATCTCTATTATTTACAATGATACTCGATATTCCATGAAGTTTCATAATATTTTTCGTGAATAGCTTCGCCAAATTTGGTGCGGTCTTTGTTGACTTAATAGGGATAAAATGTCTGCTTTTGGTCAGTCTATAAACTACTACCCAGATACTTTCTTTTCCCCTATTCATCCTTAGCAACCCGTCTATAAATTTCATAGATATTGAATCTCATTTCCACTGTGACACTTTTAAATGTTGAAGTAACCCACTTGGCTTTTGATGCTTGCCTTTTATTTGTTTGTAATTCATACATTGCTTTACCCATAAGCCTACATCTTTGTTCATTCCATCCCAGAAGAAACTCCTCTTCATATCTTAGTACATTTTTGTACCTTAGGGATGAATAGTAAACTTCGATCAATAACATTCTCTAAGAACTTCCTTTATAAGACTATCCACAATCGAAACACTTATTCTTAACCATCCACTTTGATCAAGTACAAACACTTTTAGATCATCAATCTCATTTCCTACTTATGGTCACTTAATCTGTTTGGCAAATGTTGGATCACATTTTTTCCTTGTTGCAGTTCTTTCGATCAATTTTGGACGAACTTCTAAACAAGAGGTCATTGTGGTACTATGACTAGCACTGGCCGTCGACATCAGTCTAACTATACAAGAAGCCAACACCTCTAAATTGTTCCATTTAGATAACATCACCAACACAACATTCTGATGTTTTTTGCCAAGCAAATCAACAACTTTATTTCTTTTCCCTGACGTATATTCAATCAAAGTCAAACACAACTAAAAATTCCAACCATCTTTGTTGTCTCAAATTTAACTGCTTCTGAGAGAATAAATACTTCAAGAACTTGTGATCCATAAACAACTCAAATCTTTCTCTCAAAAGATAGTGCCTCTACACCTACAATGTAGAGATCATCGCCGCTACCTCCAAATCATGAGTAGGGTATCTAACTTCATGCGGTCGAAGCCATCAAGAAGAAAAGGCAATGACTCTACCTATCTACATCAATACAGCTCATAACCTGGTTCCACATGCATCAGTATACACCACTAAATCTTGATTCCTATCTAGAATAACTAACACGGACGCATTGGTCAATTGCTTTAGCTTTTGAAATGCTTCTTCACATTTATTGATCCAAACAAACCTCACGTCCTTCCCTATTTGCTTTGCCATAAGTGCTACTATACGAGAGAAATCTTTAATAAATCTTTGGTAATAGTCGGCCAACCCTAAAAAACTTCTAATCTCAGTTACAGTCTTGGGTTCTTTCCAACTATTAATAGCTTCGATCTTTGATGGATCCACAGACAATCCTTTCTTCGAAACTACATATCCAAGAAACTTCACTTCTTTTTCCAAGAAATGACATTTTGAAAATTTTTGCTTTGCAAATGTTACCATCGTGTCTAGCATTATTCTGTGATGAACTTCATGCTCTCGTTGATTTTTAGAATATATCAAAATATCGTGAGTAAACACCAAAATGAATATATTCAAGTGCTCTCAGACGATTATGTTCATCATGTTTACACAGAAAGTAGGCACATTGGTCAGTCCGAAGGGCATGACTAACCATTCATGCGAACCATATTTTGTTCGAAACGCCGTTAATGGTATACTTTCAATCACTACTCTTATTTGATGGAAATAAGCTGCTAAGTCTAAATGTAAGAACACTTAGGCTCCACTCAATTGATCGAACAAATCATCTATTCTAGGCAAAGGATACTAATTCTTTATCCTCTTTTCGTTCAGCTTTCTACAATCAATACACCGCCTTAACGACCCATATGGTATCTTCACGAACATCAGTGCGGCTCCTTAAGACAAATTGCTTGGTCTAAAAACTCTTCCCTTCAAAATCCACAAGATGCACCATTAACACCATCTCGGTAGGTGTCATTCTGCTAAGTGGTCTACATACAGGTTCAGCTCCAGGTACGAGATCTATTCAAAACCTACTGTTTTTGTGGTAATTCCGTAACAGGCTCAAAAATATGAGCATACTCTCTTACTGTGAAAAACCCGATTAATTTCATCCTCCATGCCTTCCATTGCTCTGAACATTGCACATATGTCAAAACTCGATTCTTTGTTGATTATATAATTTGATCATGGAAATTATGGTGTATTAAGAATATTATTCTATCTTTATAAAATATCCTAGCATCATATCAGCTTAATCAATCCATAAATCCTAAAACCCATAAAGTAAAATGCATGCAATTTGTAGGCAAACATATGACATAATAGTTCAAATTCTAAATGGTCACATCTCACTCCAAGGGTTGCATAATAGCCTATCGGATTCACAGCCCTTAGAGAAGCATTAAGGTAAATTGTTTCTAGATTTAACTTATCTGCAAAACACTTACAGACAAAAGAACATGATGCTCTAGTATCAAACAACACATTAACAGGAATGTTATAAAAAATAAATGTACCTCCTAACACAAACTTTCCTTTCACTCCTCTGTAGTTGTTCCAAATGCTATAGGTTTCAAAGGGAAAACCTTTCCTCCTTTAGCTTTGACCGGTTCATGACACTCCCTCTTGAACTGTCCTATCTTGTCGCAATTAAAGCATTTTAATTCCTTCTTATCAACAACATTTTTGCTATCAGCCGGGTGACACTGATTTGCAAAGTGCCTTTTCTTACCACAATTATAGCAAATTACTTGTGAAGACCTGTCTCCTCTACTCTTGAAAATCAACACTAATACATCCACGGTATTCACGTGCCATAAATCCAAGTGCCGGGAGGCAGATTTTCAGGGGTAAAGTTTAAAGATAAAAGATAGAAACACAAATTCTCATATTATGTTAAAATATATGGATAGTACATACAACCACTCTCACTAGGGTACATCAGAGTTTTGGTATGAACTAACCCAGCCGGAACTATTATAACTGCCTACTCCCACACTTGCTGGTATTAACTAACTTAGACATAGCGGAAAAAAATAAGTAGACCGATAGACATCCACATCGGGTGCTCCAGCTCCATGCTCCAAAAAACCACTTCCAGCATGCTCTTCCCTAAAATACTCCAAACAGAATCCTGACTACTTGGCTGCCCGAAAAAATAGGGAACCTAGAGTTTAAAGGGAAAAAAAACTCTGGGTCAGTCATGAGACTGGTGTGAGAACTCAAAATACATTGTTTGAAAACAAAAAAGTATCTCATAAGACCACGCCGCACATAAACATAGAATAGGTTTTTACCTTATGATAACCAAAACATTCTTACATAAAAATACTTGATATTATTTTTAATGACATATCTTTGGAAACATTTGCAAGTAAACTTATTGATCTTAGCCAAAATTGTTACATTATTAAATTCCAGCATACTAACCACAAACGCGTGTTCTACAAACAAAAGGGCAGGCACTTATTGGAGAATGGATTTCCATACAAATGACCAGGTGAAGGGACTACCTTCCAGTAGTACATCTTTAGAGGAATGTACCGACGCCCAACCAATGGTCCGGTACCAACACCAGGTCAGCCTCCCTCTTTCTAGATAGTACCAAATATGTCATCACCCCAGTCATGACCAACCTATTCGAGACGTCTCTTAGCATACACCACAATAATTTAAACCCGAACGTCATAGCAAGTAGAAATATATCTAGAAGGGGATGATCGTATCCTAATGGTTGTGAACCACATAACGTTGCTGCATCTACCCTGTTTCAGCCATTTCCGAGTGTGAGGCCTGTGGTAACGATTACCTTTCATATAGCACATAATCTTTCTCTGAATGCCACACTGCTATTCCATGGTCACACAACTAATCTTTACTAACGTATAACTCCTGAGCTCATACGTCTTAGGAAAGTATGATAAGCTAAGAGAAGTTGCTTATTTTAGCTTTAAAACATTTATAAAAGATATGGAAAAGAATCGTTAAGTTTAAAGCTATATTTTAAAAGTTATTAAAAGTGCTGCGAAAAAGTGCTGCGGAAAGTGCTTATTTTAGCTATATTGATCAAAACGACTTTTTATTATTTGAAAATTGATTTTTATTACTCAAATCACTTTTAAACATTTACAAGATTTATTCCATATTTCTAAACAATTTTAAAACATCATTTTCTAGGAAATCGAATTGTGGATTACGAACAGCAAAACCGCGATTTTTTCCAAAACTTGTTTTACTCATATTTCAAAATATACTTATCGAAATCTCAATTTTCTTTCTTCGTTGGAAAACTATGGATAAAATGGTTTGGAAAATTCTTATCTCGAAGAATTCTGAGCTATATTCCATCGTTTACACTTATTTGACTTTTATGGCGTGAAATTGCGAATTACCATTACGCAACGCAACTATTTTTGGCTAAATTTTCAATTCTCATTCAAACTTCACCAAAACACTTTTAAATGTTTATAAAACGTTTCAAACTCATTTTAAACTCATTTTAAACCATTTTTTTTAGAGAGGTTTAACCTTCCATATATACCAATTCATTAATATGAGGAAAGTGATTTCCTTTGTGTTTATCGACGTGTATTTCCGTGACTTACATATATATTCAACATTCACATGAAAACATCCAAACTTGATGATCAAAGCATAATAAACATCCATTTGCAAATGTCATATCATCATCCAAAATATAATATAATAGTTTAGGAGTTCTCAACTTTAGTTTTCAATGATTAATTAAAATTTGCTATAGCTCCGCTACTTGGTTTCCGAAGCTCACTATTCTTCAGATTTTATCTCCTAGATGCCTCGACCAAGACTTGAGATGGCTTGGCAGTGCACGGCCTAGTGTGGAGAAAAGAAGTTCTCGACCTAATAATGAAGTGGGGTGGAGATTTGAAGAACAAAGAGAAAAGACGGAGTTTCGGGATTGTTTTGAGGTGTTTAAGTATATGTAACTATATATTAAGTTTTAAATTCCTTTTGAAATAAAATTTGACGTTATTTCTCTTAGGATGGAAGCCATTAAAGTGGAAGACAAAGCTTAGAAAATATAAAGAAGAAGATGAATGAAAATGAAGAGAAAAGGCTAGGGTATTTACAGGAAAAGAAGAGTGTAAAAGTATCCATGCATACATCATCATTTTCATCACCATTTCATGGCTTCACCAACACACCTCCCCCCTCCCTAGGCACGACAAAAGCCTCCCCACATGTGCCCACCACTTCCATCTTCTCATGTATGCATATGTTGACCTATATATACTTAAGGAGTAAGAAATCTTAAAATATATTATATATTTTATATCATACTTCTATACTTAATTATTTTAGTATGTTTATGTGCATGATTCATGTATGCACATGTACATGCATGTGTGTATGTAACATATTACTACAACGTTGCAAAACTTCTACATATTGTATCATTACAAATCCCGATTCCGATTTTCGGTCATATTTTCTCATTTAAATTAATAAGCATGTTTTGGTAAACAAATTTTGAAAATAAATTTTCTTATCATTCCTAACTAATTGAAATGATCATATTTTATTTATAAAATCATATAAATTAATATAAATAATTATTTACAAAATTATTGTTATATCGATAAAGCTAAACGATCATTTATTTAAAGTGATATATTTACGGGTTGTTACACTACTTTCAATTTATAGAAGCTCCAACTTTCCGGGCTTCCTTTTTACCAAAGAACTTTATCTTTTTGCCTTGAAAACCCGCAGTTTCCATAGGCTTATTCTTTCTAACAGAAGAAAATAAATCCACATTTTTCAGAGCCATGTCTACCACTACATTAAACGGATCTCTAAGATGTGGCATCCTTGCCCTAGCAATCTCCAACTTTAGTCCTCGAATGAACTTCTCATTCTTCTTAAACAAGTATTAATGATGATTTGTCCATGCTTTGAGAACTCATCAAACTTCGTAGCATACTCCAAAATAATCATTTCACCTTACTCCAACTCCAAAAACTTTCTAAACAAAGTTAATTTAGCCGCTTCACACAAGAACTTCTCCCCGAAACTTTCTTTAAAATTAACCCAAGTAAGTTCCCCTTCCGGTACTCCTATAGTGATATTATTCCACCAATACAAAGCAGCCCAATGTAACTGCCATGAAGGAAGTCTCATCTTTTGATCATCATTCAACCCTAGATCAACAAATATCATTTCACTCGGAAGAAGCCAATCCTCACCGGGATGACTTTCTTCATCCCCAAGAATGGTTTTCCTCCTAAGCTAGCATAATCCCGACTAAATGGAACATAGTAGTTAATGGCAGCTACGTTTGGTGCAGAAGCTTCCACGTTACCAGCGTTACCTCCAATCAGTCCGGCCATTGCTTCGGCTTGCATCATAATAACAAAGAGTTGGTATATTGTTCCAATATTAACTAGTGCGACTTCTACACTCACATTATTATTAGCATTATTTTCATTGGTAGTTCGATTAGCATTCCTAGCATTACATTGAACACTTCCAAAGGCCATGGTGCTTTCGCTTCCCAAGTTTATTCTTCCACTTCTTGTACCCATTTCTCATAATTGCATACAAATCTTTATAAGATATAGAAGAATGATCTAAGACAGAGGGGAGAGTTTAGATAGATATCCATACTTATATATATAGCAAATAACAAGTACATGGTTATAACCTTATCCCATTCCCCAATCGTTATTCTTTCTAATTCATTTCAGTTATGTTTTTCAAAAATCTTATTAAGTTTTATGTAAACCTCAAAATTTTAAAATCAATATAAAGTTGTTGCAATTTTGTAAAATCCCCCTACTTGGAGGCCCAAAACTAACGGTTACGGATGCTGTAGTCATCCATAGTTCTTAATCCTTGGCGACCAAATACGGCGGTGCTAGATACATTGATACACAGATCACTGAAATATGGAAAAAAATTTAACAATTCAAAAATACATTTCCACATTCCATTCAAAACATTTGATGTTCATTATATAATCCAAAAAATGTTAATCACATTCAGCAAAATATAATTATTACACATATGCCAAGAGCGACATATGAAGATGCCCCCTTGGTAGATCAGAGTATATAATAAGGCCAATAAATTTGCCTTTACAAACAAAACACACAGTGGAAAAAGATATCTCTAAATAACTATATGCCTCCTGCATGCCTCCGGAAGCTTTATTCATCTAAGGAGAGAACCTGAAAACCCTAAACCTCAAACTACTCAAAATCAATTGAGTATCCAAGAGTTTGACGGGAAAACAAAAACTTTGAGTCATACGTAAAGCCTGGTGAATAATAGTCTATCATCTCAAATCATTTGGATATCTAGTGAGACCACGCTGCTTAGCGGAACGGGTTTTCCCCTCGCTAATATCCTAAAACATTTATAAAACCATATACTTTGCTCCTGCATCCACAATGGTAAAAAACATAGTATTTCAAAACATTACGATGATATGCAAAACACCCAAATCAAATCTGAATTACCCATCTCCATTCATTCTGACTATCTATTTCAATTATAGTTTCTAGGATTACTATTAACCTATTAGTTTTTATGGGCTAACTAACAACCGATTAAATATTTATGGACTATCTGAATCGATTACACAGCTTTCATGTGATCACTAAGAACCTATTGGTAACTCCAATATCTTTCTGTTTATCCTAGTTTTCTTGGGCTGACTAGGAACCTATTGACTATCTGTCAATATCTAAATCCAGGTATAGTTTTCATGGGCTAACTATAAACCTATTGGCCCCTACCTGTATCTTTTCCTATACAGAGTTTTCATGGGCTTACTAAGAACCTATTGGCCCTTGCCAATATCAAGCATAGTTTTCATGGGCTTACTGAGAATCTATTGGCCCCTGCCAATATCAATCATAGTTTTCATGGGCTGACTATGAACCTATGACTTGACCATTTAACCCATGTTACCCACATGATTCTAATTATTCCATGTTACTCACATGTTTAACTATAATACATGCTATCCACGTGTTCATCTTTACCCATGTTATCCACATGTTAAACCTATGTATATTGGTGTCCCCAACTAGGTTATCTTATTTAATAACATATGACAAAATAAATACAATGGTATCCCCAAATTATAAGTGTCATAGTTATACAAATATTGGTATCCCTAATGTCTAGTGTCAAATATATAAGTGTTGGTATCCCCAACTATGTGTTGAACTCATTAAACCCACCCTAGTATCCCCAAGATTAAACAACATTTATTATATAAGGTTACCCACCCTACATATTCAAAATGGTAAGGGTGGTATAAACAAACCCTTTCGGAAGTATTCCCTTTGGAGGCAAAGAAGAACAAAGCAACATATTCAAAAGCAATGAAAACAACTTCAAAAGTATTCCCTTCGAAGGTGTCAAACTTTATTTTAGCTATGACTTTTTATAGGTGTAGACTTAAGGTCTCTAACCTATTCCATTGTGTTCAAATGATGATTTCCATTTCCGTAGAGTGGTCATAATAGAAAAACGGGCTTATGGTAGAGAGTTATGCCTGTTCGAAGTTTGCAAACAAAGCTGGTGAAAACTGCTGCGAAAGGGGCCTCGAAAGGTTGCAAAAGGGTGCTTCCGATGGATTTGAAAGGATGCGGTCGAAAGAGGTTTCGAGGTTCCGAAGTTCTATAGAGGGGTCCATAACTGCTGCAGAAGCGTGCTGTCGAAAGGGGGTTTCGACAAGGTCGAAAGGCTCCTTCGAAACAGCTGCGAAAGGGTCCAAAACTGCTATAGATCAGACTTTATTATTTTCAAAATATTTAATTATATTAATATATTAATATAATTATTAAGCCTTTTTAGCTTAGAAAATTCATAATATATCGAAATCACTTGGGAATAATCCCAAAAATTCACCAAAAATCTGAAATAACATTTTCTACATCATTTAAAAATTTTAGGCCAAAATTCATTATTTTATTATTTTTAATAATTAAAACCCAGAATAAATGCTTTTTTCTCTTTAGGAAATTCATAAAATATTCCTATTAACTCCGAAAATTATGAAATTAAAAATGCATCTCCAAATTATGTTTTACACAACCTATTCAAAAATCAAGTCGTTTGGAGGTCGTATACTAAGGTTTTTACTTTAAAACTAATCATTTTAATTCCATAAAAATTCCAATAAATCACCATAAATCATTATTCTATCCAAACAATGATTATTAGATACAAACATGATCAACACAGCAAAAGACATTCAGTTACTATCTATAACTGATCCAAAACAAGGAAAAATGAGATGATTTGCACTATTGTTCACTTTGATTAAGTTGTTGGAGTTTGAGATTTGTCCTAGCTTTAATCTTCTAGCTTTCTCTCTTGGATCATCCAAGTTTGCTAATCTCCTAAGGTGTTTTAATGTCTAGTTATAACTTCTCTTTTATGTGTATTTTGATTTATGAAATGGTAGGCGAGAATAATGGAGGGTTTAAGGGTATATGGGTGTGGCTATTCCCATATTGCCCTCCTCTTATTTTCCTAACTTATAAATTATAAACCATACTTATACATTCATTAGTTTAGCCATGGCCAAGTTAATTGACAATTAAATCTCAACTTCTTAATCAACCACATTATTCTATTTAATTTATCCAATTAAATGTCCTAAATAATGTTAAACAAAAATAAGGGATGTTACAAATTTGATTAAACATAGTCATATGTTGTCAAATTAGTGCAAAATGAGCTTTACATCATCACGACAAAGAACACTAGGTCGATCAACCCAAAGTTGAAGATCGAGGTTTTAAGCACCGATCGTTATAGATATGGTAAAGATAAGTGTAGATATAGGTAGAGAATCATATGATCAATCAATTGATGTTGATTCTGCCTTGGTTGGAGTAGCTCATCGAAGTATAGACCATAGGTTGATGGTAAAGGGCTACCGTGGAGTTAGCAAGAAGAATGCATGATGGAAAATTTTGGCTAAGTCCCAAAATACGCGCACACACACACACACAGATATATATATATATATATATATATATATATATATGTTTGCGCCAAAATTGGTCATAAACACCCGATAGTTACTAATTCACAATAACAGATCTCAGATGAACAACAAGTATGCAAATCACTCAGAAAAGTCACAATAATGCAGTAAATGACACAAGATTTATAGTGGTTCGGCGATCTTGCCTACGTCCACTCTGAAGTTGGTGATTTTATTGATATTCTCTTGATGATTACAACCAATTACGGAAGATTACAGTGGATTGTAGCTCGGAGATTCGAATATATCAGCAATGCTGAGGTGTAGAATCGAATCCGGCAGAGTCTGGACGTTGAATCGCCAAAAGATCCCTTTTCTGTTGGCTTCAGGGGGCTATTTATAGGCGTAGTAGGCTAAGATCGCGCTCAAACTTCGGGAGACTTCTCCAGGCACGTGTGGGGGCCCACGCGACCAGTTCCACCAAGTTTCAACTCGATCTGTGATCGATACGAAATGATTTCGTATCCATCAAGAAATGATCCAATCGAGCTGAAACTTGGCAGAAACATTCTTTACCTTGTGCGCAAGCTTCTGTGAAAATTTCATAGCATTTGGATTTGTAGATCGTGAGATATGATCGATGAAAGCTTGCATTTTCGTAAGCACTGCCGATTTCGAACCCATGGTTTCGTATCCATCCTTCTCGCATCGATCAGGGGCACGTGCACACAGTGACGTGGAGCGGGCTTTCCGTATCGATCCAATCTTTGCGGCGAGTTGACCGGTTCATTTCCACAAACTTCCCCTTGTTTATACCGAATGCCTTTACCCAGTTTGCATCGATAGATACGAATTGAACGATACGAATTGATCGATACGAACTGAATCGAGGCGAACCGAGGTTCTTTGGTGGATACGAATTTGGCACGAATCGATCGATACGAAACACGCCGCCCGCTGATGGATACAAAGGTGACCGATGCGAAGCGGTGTGGTCTAATCGATGCGCACGCCATCGATTCGAACCCGATGGATACGAACAAGGCCAAACTGGATGGATTCGAACATGCTGAGGCGCTGTCATTCCGATGGATGCGAACCTGGTGGATTCGAACAGGACATCGCCTAGACTAAATGATGGATACGAACAGCATATCCGAGCTAACTTGTACCGATCATATCTCACTCATACGAGCTCCGATTAACCTGGAATTTGGACCGCTGACTTTCATGGCTTTGCTTGTCATGTCCTATCAATTGTGGCCTGATCCAGGCTCAAGCAAAATTCATCGATATCCTAGCACAGCAGTGTGTAACCATTCTTTGAGACAAACTATCTTTGGTTTTTCGGTCGATCTTTTGGTATCGCGGCCTTGCCAAAAGGCGGGATAACACTTGCCCCCCAAAACATGCCTTGTGACAGGAAGGTGTGTTTTGGAATGCCATAAGCTGGATGTTTATATTCTGTCGATGACCTACAAAGAACTTGACAGTTTCATATGACCTCGAATGATGATCGTTCGGGATCATGTGCCATTTGAGGTGAAATGTGACCGTTCGCGGTCGAATGCCGTTCGTGGCAAATGGTGGAATGGGACCATTCGCGGTCGGGTGCCATTTGCGGCAAATAAAGGAATGGGACCGTTCGCGGTCGGAGGTCATTCTTAAATGAATCGTGATCGTTCGCAATCGGATGTTGTTCTAGACGAATTGTGACCGTTCGTGATCAAGTGATGTGGAAATAAGAATGTGATGTGGAAAGAAGAATGTGATCGTTCGCGATCGTGTGCCGTACGAGGCAGAAATGTGAGTGTTCGCGATCGAATGTCATATTAGGTGGATTGTGACCGTTCGTGGTCGGGTGCCGCACGAGGCAGAGTGTGATCATTCGCGATCGAATGTTATATTAGATGAAGTGTGACCGTTCATGGTCGGGTGCCATACGAGGCAAACGGTGACCGTTCGTTGTCGGGTGCCGTTCGAGGCAGATTGTGACCATTTGAGGTCGGGTGCCGTTTGAGGCAAATGAGTGTGCCCGAGTGGGACTTAGTATTATCGATGTCAGGTTCACGTTCGGGTGAATTTCTGAATCAGCGATCGTGGCGGTTCGTCGCCATACAAGGTGTGCTTGTGGACCGTTCGCGATCCAAAGCATACGCGAGTAACTTCTTCTACAGAATTGTAAATATCAAATTAACGTTCACATGAATTCCATAATAGAAATGTCCAAACAAGAAAAGTCTAAATGTCCAAATCAACATGAAACAAAAGCAAAGCAAAGATGTCAAAGTGTAAATTCTCACTACGAGACGGTCAATAATCATTCAGAGCATGCCTGTGGATCGTTCGCGATCTCATACATGTGTAAATGGTTTGATGGTGTTAGTGAGAAGTTTACGACTCGTTCATCGTTATTTAAATCAATTGATAACCATACGTTGCCCCGGCTCGGGGTCACCCCTAGCTGATGTAGACGGTGGTCGCTCTGGTTCCACCGTTGGAGCTCGCCTCCTCACATACAGAAGAAGCCTACCATTCCTGATATGCCCTTCTACCTCATCCTTCTGGTGTCTACAGTCATTTGTGCTATGTCCATTCAGCTCGTAGAATAAGCAATATTTGTATGATTTTCTCTCGTCAGTAGTCGGATCCCGTCGCATTGGTCTACGATAGGCAACTTGCTCTCGGGTGTCTTGGTAGATTCGCTCCAAACCCTCGTTCAGTTCTGAATAGGTGGTAAATCGCGGCTCCCTCCTTTGCCGCTTTAATCTATCGTCATTTTCTCCAGCTTTCCGCTTCCCTTTACCAGTCTCTGCACCTTTTCCAGGTGAATTACCGCCTCTAACTGCGTAAACATCGATTTCTTCTTCTCTTTCTATACGAGCATCCTCTAATCGCAAAACTTTTCTGCCTTGTAATAAAATTCTCCTAGATCCATAGGTGGGTCTTTAGTTAGTGAATTTTTGAATTCTGTGCCATCAGCTATTCCGGACACAGCTGCCATCATAATCATGGATGGATCTGGCCGATCCACCGATGCTGCTGCTGCATTGAATCGCGTCAGAAAATTCCTCAAAGACTCCCCAGCTTTCTGCTTTAGCGTTGCCAAACTCATCACATTCTTGGGTCTTGCAATGTGGACCCTAAATTTCTCCATGAATCTTTCAGTTAAATCTGCCCATGTTCTTATGGAGCCATTCTCCAACTGCCTAAACCATAATGCTGCGATATCTTTTAAATACAATGGAAAGCACTGGGCCATGACTTCCTGTGATGCCCGCAGTACCTCCATATGCCTCATATACTTCATCAGATGGACCGCAGGGTCCGTCCTCCCATTGTACATCTCCACTGATGGTAACTTGAATTCTGGTGGTTTCCTAGCCATCTTAATCGCAGGAGAAAAGGGACTCCTGTTCACGTCTTCAAGATCTTTGTTTACTAATCCGCCTCTCATGGCTCGCCTGACCATCTCTGCCAATCTATCATTGTCTCCAAGCTATAGTCCTCGTTCACTACCGTCGATCTGCCCCCCGAGTCCGTGTGAGCTTTTAGGTGTCTGCCCCCTGGCTGAGCGTTCATCCCTCTATCGCCGCCAGGTTGCTCGGATGTCCTTGTCTCTCTTCCCGAGTTTGGATCAACATGTCCTAAGTGTGTGCCCCCCAGTTCTGGCGCTGCGCCAGATGGTCCTGTTCCATTCTGAACCCTGGTTGTTCCTTGATTTTGCGCTCCAAGTTGCCCAATCTGTTGAAGCAAGTTCTGTATCATTTCTTCTTGTCTTCTCATTATTGCCTCCATCTCATCCCTGGTGATGAAGGCTGAAGCTTGGTTTGCTCCTGAGGAAGCCTCTTGACTTCCTTCGTGTTGACTTCTCTCTGGCCTCTGTCTTCTACTTGATTGTCACGTCATAACTTTTCAAATCCGAACTTTTAAACCTTTGAATTCAACTTCCAAGCAGTAGAATCCCTGAATTAGCCTTCTCAGTGAAAGCACCAAAAATGTTTGCGCCAAAATTGGTCACAAACACCCGATAGTTACTAATTCACAATAACAAATCTCAGATGAACAACAAGTATTCAAATCACTCAGAAAAGTCACAGTAATGCAGTAAATGACACAAGATTTATAGTGGTTCGGCGATCTTGCCTACGTCCACTCTGAAGTTGGTGATTTTATTGATATTCTCTTGATGATTACAACCAATTACGGAAGATTACAGGGGATTGTAGCTCGGAGATTCGAATATATCAGCAATGCTAAGGTGTAGAATCGAATCCGACAGAGTCTGGACGTTGAATCGCCAAAAGATCCCTTTTTTGTTGGCTTAAGGGGGCTATTTATAGGCGTAGGAGGCTAAGATCATGCTCAAACTTCGGGAGACTTCTCCAGGCATGTGAGGGGGCCCACGCGACCAGTTCCACCAAGTTTCGACTCGATCTGTGATCGATACGAAATGATTTTGTATCCATCAAGAAATGATCCAATCGAGCTGAAACTTGGCAGAAACATTCTTTACCTTGTGCGCAAGCTTCTGTGAAAATTTCATAGCATTTGGATTTGTAGATCGTGAGATATGATCGATGAAAGCTTGCATTTTCGTAAGCACTGCCGATTTCGAACCCATGGTTTCGTATCCATCCTTCTCGCATCGATCAGGGGCACGTGCACACAGTGACGTGGAGCGGGCTTTCCGTATCGATCCAATCTTTGCGGCGAGTTGACCGGTTCGTTTCCACAAACTTCCCCTTGTTTATACCGAATGCCTTTACCCAGTTTGCATCGATAGATACGAATTGAACGATACAAACTGAATCGAGGCGAACCAAGGTTCTTTGGTGGATACGAATTTTGCACGAATCGATCGATACGAAACGCGCCGCCCGTTGATGGATACGAAGGTGACCGATGCGAAGCGGTGTGGTCTAATCGATGCGCATGCCATCGATTCGAACCCGATGGATACGAACAGGGCCTAACTCGATGGATTCGAACATGCTGAGGCGCTGTCATTCCGATGGATGCGAACCTGGTGGATTCGAACAGGACATCGCCTAGACTAAATGATGGATACAAACAGCATATCCGAGCTAACTTGTACTGATCATATCTCACTCATACGAGCTCCGATTAACCCGGAATTTGGACCGCTGACTTCATGGCTTTGCTTGTCATGTCCTATCAATTATGGCCTGATCCGGGCTCGGTCAAAATTCATTGATATCCTAGCACAGCAGTGTATAACCATTCTTTGAGACGAACTATCTTTGGTTTTTCAGTCGATCTTTTGGTATCACGGCCTTGCCAAAAGGCGGGATAACAATATATATATATATATATATATATGTGTGTGTGTGTGTGTGTGTGTATGCATGTATGTTTATATATACATAATGACATTATGGATCGGTACTGATTAATAAAATCGAAATTTTATCACTTTCTAAACAATTTTGCATCATAGCGATTACAAATGAATTCTGGTGAATTATGGACATTAATTTACCTATACATTGATGGAGTTCTTGTCGGAAAAGACGAGCTCTCGAGACAATAAAACTTTGAAATTTATATGATTGGAAAGACATGGCTCAATCATTATGGGGAGTTAAAGTGTTCATTGAAAGATATAACTCTTTAAGGAGATGGTCTGAAAAATCAAAACGCATGTTCGACCAAGGATTTAGATGCTTATTTCTTAATAAAGCACACTTTGTATTCACAGAAGCATGCTTAGAGGAGGGAAAGGGGTGTCATCCTTGGTTTCTCACAAGCGATGATTCGATGGTATTGGACTTAAAGATGATGAAAAGTGGATAAAAAATTATGAACAATCGAGTACAAGATAATGCAAAAGAGAAATGAGAAATTCTCTCAAGTGCATTGTTCAATACTAACCCATGGTATGGATTGTTACTGAAACATAAACTCATTGGTTCTTAATGAATTCTTGGTATATTCTAACCTTATAGCATGGAACAAAGCTAAGACATGAAGTAATGGTGGATTGATGGACAAAATGGAGCAAGATAGATAAAAATGCACAAGTCCATCCAACGGTATAGATAAATGCATAATTTAAACCGATGGATGGGCAGTGCCTATAACATAGAGGGACACCAAGCAAGAACGGGATCGAAATATTTTCACTGAGGGGAGGTTCTTCCTTTTTTTTAATCTTAAACTATGCTTAGATTTCTAGATTTAGATTATGATTATCTTTGGATACTTATGAAAAGCTTTATAAAATTGTATTAAGAGGATGTTGTCAAATGCTGAACTGCTATAAATTGTTGTTTTGTTTTTTCCTTTTTTCTTTACATATTTCTTCACTTTTCCGCATAACTTCCTATCGTATAGATATAGATATGATTTTTTGAAGTTAGAACTTATGAATTACGTAGATCAAAGACTAAATCCACATTAAAGCTACGATCAATGATTACATATCGAATCATTGGTTCTTTATAGCTTTCTTGAGTGTGTTAGACCAATTTTTAAGCTAATATTTTTGTGTTCTTTCACTGAAAGCTTGAAGGTCTCAAGCTAAATTTCTGATTGTTTAGATTTAATTTAAATTTACATGGAAATTAGATGTAATAGGTCCTATGAAGAACTAAGGAAAAGAAGCTAGAAGGGTTAGTGAAGGTAGAAGTGCTGGTGGATGTATTGGATGTGCTGGATCACAAACTCAGCCATCGTCAGTACTTGTCACAAGGGTAAAGCTTGAAGGAATTGTTGCTAGAGTAAACCATCAGTTGGAAGCAATGGAAAGATGTTGATGGATGAGTTAACTTGACAATTTCATTTGGTGTGGCAAGCCCCTCAAAGAGATCGACATTGGGCGAGAGATTGTGAAAATGATATACTTAATGGTATGCTATAATGGCATTTATGTAATTTGTTATATATATTTAACTTGATAGCCAATCTTGTTCAAAGTATATATTATTTTCTATCTATTACATACTTGTTATAGTATGATATAATTAATTAAGTAATTCACTTAAAGTATATATTAAATAAATAAAAAATCCATAATTAATATGTTATGCGATTGTAATTACAATGTGTTGCAATCGTTAGAACTTTGTCACATTAAAATTACGGGAAATGGTGTAGTATAAATAAGACTAGCATGAACGGATCTTAAGGCTTCTTTAACACTAGAGGGGGGGAATAATGTTTTATATGTTATATAGAATTTTCTAAATTGTTTCGGGATTTTAAATTAAATATAGATAATCAACATAGATATATGTTAACAGGCAGTCATACATATATATAAATGCAATAACAGAAAAGTAAAAGTAAAACAGATAACACTAGGAGTATTTATACTTGTTCGGATTAACCAATCCTATGTCCAGTCTTGTACCGTATATGTACAGATTTCCATTCAAATATCCACTTTAAATAGCAAGCAAGCAAATCAGAATACAATCTCCATTTCAAGGTAACGAGATACACCATCCTGACTTTTTGAGCTCAGGGTAGATTGCTTGATTTAACCGGGCAACATACACAATCACTTAGTTTGATCGGGCAACATGCACCCACTTGATTTGAATGAGCAAATAGCACACCCACTTGATTTGAATAGGCAACAGGATCACTTACACAAATAGTAGTAGAGTTTTGTTGATTCCAAACACAAATAGTTGTACACTGGATACAAAATATCCTATAACTATTTGATAGCACTTTGATCTTTGAATAGATGAGAGAATAGCTGCAAATCAGTAAGAAGATTGTAGAGAATGAATGTAGTAAAGTGGGGCTTTAATTTGAAGAGTATAGAAAGTGGATTTTATGAAATATATAAGGAGAATTTGGAGTAAGAAGAATATAGGGAAAGTAGTTATTAAAATTCATTTTCTAGTCCACTTTATATAGTGTATCAAAATACCTATGTAGCCTATGTCGACATACCCTTCTTAAGTTTGAAAAAAATTTAAAGTGTTTATAAAAGTCTAATAATTTGTAAGACATTTAAACATGGTTTTTAAATACTTTTAACATATAAAACTTTTTACAAAATATTTGTAAAATTATACTTTGAAAAATAAATTAAATATTTTTATGAGAGAGTATTCAAAGAAAAAAAATTTATATTCAAGGACTTTAATAAGTTAATCTAATGTCTATTAACTATAAACTATAGTCTTGAACTCTTCTTGTCTTTAAATTCATGAGTCTCCAAATATCTTGATCGTCTTTGAATCTTAATCTCCAGTCTTTTTACCGATTAGCCT
The DNA here is from genome assembly GCA_030737815.1 of Allium fistulosum. Lineage (NCBI taxonomy): Eukaryota > Viridiplantae > Streptophyta > Magnoliopsida > Asparagales > Amaryllidaceae > Allium > Allium fistulosum. The sequence continues at coordinate 1,009,343,572 of CM060907.1, forward strand.
TCAAACTCGATTATCCAGTACTTGTATAAACCTATATAATATCCTGCAAAATATTATATACAACCTGGAAAAACATAAGTACTTATACTTATATGGTGGTTGTCATTAAAATATATATATATGGTATTAACAATCCCCTCTTTTTTGATAATGACAACCATGTAAATATATTTATTATAAAATATAATGTAACTTCCCCTAAATTGGTTAACTCCCCCTTAATATACGCATATATTATACTTATATTTTTCTCCCCCTCTGTCATCAACAAAAATTGGTAAAGTAAAAAATAAACTCCCTCTAAATATGAAATACTATGTAATAATGTTGTATATGGAATCAATATCAGAAATAAGTGTAAAAATAATATTTCTAAGAAATAACTATATATATAATTATAATTATATTTGTTTTTACCATTCAGCATAAATTTTATATCTATTCATTAATTACAAGAAAAAGTACAAACATAACTAGAGTTAATTATACAAATACATATTATAAGTACAAATTATAAATTAAAATACAAATTAAAACCTTGATTTTCTTCGGAATTTCGACCCATCCTTCATATCTGAAGTTCGGATTGGTGTTGATAATTTCACAATCTTCATTATCTATTTTCGCTTTGGAGTTTGATCATTCTGAGGTGTTGCTTTGACCTTCTTTGGTGAAATAGAAATAAAACATCAAAGAGAATTGAATTTTTTTTCATCTTATTTGATCATTTGCATTTGACTCTACTAAAAGTATCGTTGATTGTAAAGAATGAAGCAAAGAGCATTTTTGAAAGATTGAAGAGTTTCTTTTAGATTTTCACTAAGTTTTTGTTTTGAAAAATTGGTGTTTGAATTCATTTTTATGAAATTAGATGTGTAGAAAGGAATACGATAAGATGATGAATTGATTTCTGAGTTTTTCTGGAAGAAACATGGTTTTATAGAAGTGAAAAGTCAGAATAATAAATAATCTCTTCAAAAAATAACTAACTAATTTGAATTTAAAATTCTAAAAATTTCATGTGTCGACAAACATATGGGACCAATGTTGAGATATGCAGTAATTTTCTTGTTTCTTGTTTTCGTTTTAATTTTTGTTTATATTTTAAGTTATTTTGGTTTACGGTTCCAGAGACCAAAAGAATATATCTAACAACAGAAATGAAGTCTTCAAGCAAATTTCATCAATAAAATAGAGATAAACATTGATAAAATGAAAAATATGCGAAAATAACATAAGTAAAAACTAAAAAACGTAAGGATAGTTAGGATAGATCTAGAACGATGGTGTTGAAAATGAAGAATTTCCACCAAGTTTTCTCATTATCATCCCAAAGTATTTGTGTACTTTGTTCAAGAGGTTAGTCAACTCCTTACGAAAGGAATGTTTAATCTTTTTTTGATTACTGAGAAGCTTCTCTTGGTTTTTAAGAATTTCTTTATTAGAATAGTGGGATGGTTTTCAATGATTTTTAGGGAAGTGTCCATTTCATCCTCCTCTTCTTCTTGTTCTTTCTCCTCATCAATTTCCATATCTTCACTTTCTTCCTCCTAAAGAATTTCTTGCTCTTTTTCTCTTGCCAATCTTTCTTCGTTTTTGGTACGAGATTCATAGTGTTAGAATTCAAGAGGGATGTGCATAAGAGAGAGGTTTGTTTTGTCGAAAATTTTATGAGGCAAAATGTTTTCACCTCTTAAATCAATCCAAAATAGTTGAAAATTCTAGTTAAGTACACACCATGATAAAGTGTGTTTTGATGTCTAGAAATTTCTTTTGAAAAAAGTCATCCAAAATCACTTGAGCCTAATTTATATCATATTTTCCAAAAATAGCGGAAAGAACTTTGAAAACTTTTTGAGTGAGGTTGTTGTAATTCCTCATTCTCGGTGTAACACTTTATTGTAAAATAAGACTCATTAGTCTTGCTTTAGGTCAGAGATTTTTGCCCTTAAAACCATACTCTTCATCATTTGAAAACAAATCGTGCATAACTTCTCCATTTCCATAATCAGTTTCAAAAGTGGAGAGTTCATTTCCTCTACTTTTACAACCAAGAATTTCGCAATCTGGTAGTATCTTTGATACTACTCCAATTTTGACCATCTTCTCCCTGATAAAAAATTTCATTCAAATTAGCATAAAACATTTTAACCAAACTGGGATAGCAATCAACATCATTTTAAGATAAATCGGTTAAACCAAAATACAATTTTCTAAAGCAAGATCTTGTAAGCCATAAGAATAAAATTCATTAAAATTAGCAAACTTCCCGAAAATACTTTTCCATAAGTAGCATACTCAATATAAGTTTCAATGAACTTTTGACCATTAAAAATTGACTTTTGATTCTTTTGGTAAGCCTATTAGCATTGGATGAAGGGGGTTGGATTAAGGAAGACATTATTGAATTGTTCGAAAGGAAAGAGAGTGAAGAATAAGTTTGAATTTTGGAATAAAGTGTGTGTGTAGAAGATGAGGTAAGGAGTGAATAAATAGTGGTTGAATTGTCATGTGATAAGTAAAAAGGTGGCATTTCAAATTTTGAAATTAATACAAAAGAGAGAGAATTTCAAAAGTCTAAATTTTAAAAAGGTTCTCCAAATTTTGCCAGATATGTCAACATACTTAGGTGCCATATGTCGACATATATGCCGAAATTTTAAAAACTTGAATAAAAGGAAATATTATATATATATATTGTGTGTGTGAAAGAAGGGGCTAAAACCCTAATGGCGACTGGATCTACATCTGGAATTCCCGAAACCCTAGGAACGGAAGAAGAGGATGACGGCGGCGGATGGAAGGAGGTTAACTATAGAGGAAAGGCTAAGATCTCGTTTGCTGAGGCACTTAAATCTAATAAGGGGACTCAAAAGGCAAAATCGTGGATTGAGGCTGTTGGTTCTAGAATTGAACTCAAAGACAACGCAGTATACTTTGAACCACAAGCTAATGGAGAGGAGATATATCAACTAATAGACGAAGAGGATTATGCTGAATCAAAACGTTTGTGGCAACACTCGATTTATGCTTATATGGCGGGTAAAAGGCCGTATTTTGTGCACTTTAATGCATATATTAAGAGGGTTTGGAATCCAAAAGGAGCTTGGGATATTTTTCCTCGTGAAAATGGGTTTTACTTAATCAAATTTGAATTGGAGGAAGATTATCAAAGAATCATCAATGGCGGCCCGTGGTTTATGGACAGCAAACTAATAATAATATGTAAATGGGAGGCTGATTTCAATTTTGAACGCATTATGTTAACAACATATCCTATTTCGATTAAATTTAATGATCTGGATCTTGCTCTATGGAATATGAGATGCATTAGTAAACTGGAAAGCTTAATAGGTAAGCCGATTGACATTGATGAAAATACAAGAAAAGTTAAACGTATTAAATATGCTAGGGTTCTGGTAGAGATCTCAGCCAAAACTGTGTTGCCAAAGACAGTTAAAGCCATAGACAAAAAAGGCAATGTATATGAGCATGAGGTGGAGTACGAATTTGTACCACCTAAGTGTGGTGAGTGTATGTGTTTTGGTCATATAAATCAGCAGTGTCAACTTAGCAAGGCAGAAAAGCAGCAAAAAATATGGGTAAAGAAAGTTATTACAGACCACACAACAGAATTACCTAAGACTGGAAGCCCAAAAAATGGAGAGGAGAATACAAAAAATATACAAAATATCTCCTCTACTACAGAACAACCGAAACAACAAGAGAGCCCTATGGTGTTGGAGTGCGGATCAGCGCAAGTATGTCATCCAGTTCCTGCTCAGTCAGGGAAGACACCTTGTACAGAGGATCACTTGGGTAGTCCTGACTCAATGAATCCATTGGTTCAGACTGAAAATCTTCAAGAGGGTTCGCAGATATTGGAGCCATTGACTAATGGTCACAAGGAGGTGGGGGAGGAACTGCCGGGACATCCACAAGTTGGGCATTGAACTGGAATCGTCTGATGAGGAGGAGGAAGAAGATTTGTCAGAGGATATTAGTAAGTATACTGAGTGCAATATAGAATATGAAAATCAATTCACCATTGATAAAAAAGGGAAAACTGTTACATCAGTTTTGGTAGGAACTGCTCCAGTTACTAGGAGCAAATCCACCAAAAAATTATAAATGTCTATCATATGTTGGAATGTGAGGGGTCTAAACAATGACACACGCATGTTAGACCTCCACAACATTAAGGCTAAATATAAGCCTACTATTCTAGCTCTTCTGGAAAATAAATTGAATAATAAAAGTATAGAAATGATTAGAAACCAATTTGGGAATCAGTGGGTATTCTCAACAACTCAGGTTAAAGGCAGAATTATAGTTGGTTGGGAAAGTAATTACTGGAAAGGCAACATTATTAATTTGAGTGACCAACAAATGACCATAAAATTTAATAATATTGGGGGGTTGGAGACTGTTGTAACATTTGTGTATGCAAAAAACTTAGCTTCAGAAAGAACAGAGCTATGGAAACAAATAATTGATAACTCAAAAAGTATAAATTGTCCTTGGATAGTAACTGGTGACTTTAATGCTGTCTTAAAAATTAATGAGAAAAGAGGGGGGCTTACATTAAGGGTAGCACAGGTAGCAGAATTCAATAACTGTGTTCTATCCAGTGGTCTTGCTGAAGCACACCATTCTGGGCTGAAATTTACATGGAAAAGTGGTGAGTCGAAGAAAATTGCTTCTAGACTAGACAGAGTTCTTGGAAATGCTGAATTATTTAACAAAATTCCAAATTTTAGAGTAACTGTTCTACCTTGTTCCACAAGTGATCACTGTCCCCTCTTGTTACAATTCAATGAAGATGAAGAAATACATAAAGGAAAACCTTTCCGATATGCAAATCATTGGCATTTGATAGAAGGTTTTGATGATGTAGTGAACTTTAACACAGTAAGTATTCCTCCAGGCAACCATATGTTTCGACTTGTAATGCTCATCAAAATCATGAAAAACAGAATAAAAGATTGGAACAAGTGCAGACCTAAGACCACTGACAAAATCACAGAAATCCAACAACATTTAGGAAGCATACAACATAAACTGGATGATGACCCTCTACATGAAGGCCTAAATGCAGAATTCTACTTACTTCAAAAGCAACTCAAAGAAGAGCTACACAAGCAGGCAGTAGAGTTAAAGCAAAAAAGCTAAAGAGAAATGGCTTCAGCAAGGAGATGAATGCAATAAGTTTTTCTATACTAAAATGTCTTTAAGACAACATCATAATAACTTATATAATGTTTTAAATGAGCAGGGTAATACTTCCAGACATATTAAGGACATAGAAGATCAGGCCATCGCTTATTTCACCAGTCTGTATAATGGTGAGTACAACAACCAGTTACCTCATATCAACTATAGAAGGAGGGTCTCTGATGAGGGGGCCAACATGCTGACTGCTCCAATTATGGAAAAGGAACTGAGAAATGCTGTCTTCTCCATTCATAGTGATTCCTCCCCTGGGCCTGATGGCATGGGGGCAGCCTTCTTAAAAATGTATTGGGTAAACCTGAAAGAATTCATGTTAAAAGCTTATAATGAGGCATTAGAAACTGGAGAATTCATACAAGAAATCAATCACACTTTTATTTCCCTCATCCCCAAGACAAAGAAACCAGAAAGAGTGGAGGATTACAGACCAATTGCCTGCTGCAATGTTAGTTATAAAATTCTGAGTAAAATTATCTATGATCGATTAAATAAAGTCCTCCCTGATCTTATTTCGCAGTGTCAAAGTGCATTCATTAAAGGGAGGCTCATATCAGAAAATTCTCTGATGGCTCATGAATTAATCAGGAATTTCAATAAACAGGGAGCTGATAAGTTATGTATTAAAGTGGATTTGCAAAAAGCCTATGACAAAGTGAACCGAGGATTTATAACTCATATGCTTGCATCTATGGGGGTTCCAATGAAGCTCTTAAAACTGATAAAATACTCCCTAGACACCCCTACTTACTCAATCATGATTAATGGTATTCCTAAAGGGTACATTCGAAGTAATCGGGGGATTAGACAAGGTGACCCGCTATCTCCATATCTTTTTGCTGTAGCTATGGAGTGGTTCACCCTACAAATGGAATTGGCTTGTTTACATGAATATATACACCCAATATACAATAACCTCCCGAGGATCACACATCTATTATATGCAGATGATTTGTTAGTGGTAGTGAAAGGAAACATGAAAGCAATTGATAAAATCAAGGAGATATTCACAGAACTAGAGCATTTTGCTGGACTTAGACTTAATGAATCCAAAACTAAATGCTATTTTAACAAATTCTGCCAAAATAAGCAAGCTATGTTAGGAAGATTGGGGTTCTCAGAGGGACAACTTCCTGTTAAATATTTAGGAGTTCCTCTATCAAATAATACTATTACTGATGCTGAATGTGGCAAGTTGGTGGATGACATAAGAGACAAATTACAAGGGTGGAGATCAAAGCTGCTATCTTTTGCAGGGAGAGTTGAATTGGTGCATACTGTAATCACTTCTAAAGTCAGATTTTGGTTACAATCTTTCCAAATTCCAGATTGTTCGATTACAAAGATCAACTCAGTCTGTGCAGATTTTATATGGAGAGGAGGGATGCATAAAGTTAAATACTCTGACTTGTGTAGGAAAAAAGAGGAAGGAGGAGTAGGTCTGAAGAATCTTTTTGAACTGAAAAAAGTTTATGGACTGAAACTAGCTTGGAATGTTCTAACTTCAATGAATCTATGGGCTTCATGGATGAGATCGAGATATCTTAAAGACAATTTCTGGACTATTAAAATTGACAGTAATGCCTCTATGACTTGGAAGAATATTTTACTACTAAGAGATGAATTGCAGAAGCATTTAGACAGGGATATTGCAAATGGCATAAATACTGACCTCTGGAGAGACCCGTGGTTAAATTCAAGAAGTTTTATCGAGAGACTAGGATGGGATACTTTCTCAGATTATGGAGCTCCTAATCGCAAAGTGGCTGACATAATAAATAATGGAGAATGGCAACATAACAACTTGCTAATCTCACAGTATAAAGAAGAGATACGAGAGAAAATCATTCACAGTGACAAAGTGGAGGATACATGGTCCTGGAAGAGGAACTCGAATAGTAAATTTAGCTTCAGGGAAGTTTGGGAAGATTCAAGAAACAAATATCCTGTAGTCAATTGGTCTAAGGTGGTGTGGAGCAGATCAAATAGCCCGAAAATGGCGCATACTTTATATAAGGCAATTCTCGGAAAGCTACCAACAAAGGACAGATTGCATAAATGGGGGATTGTAAACAATACAACTTGTAATCTATGTTATACTGAAGAAGAATCACATGAACATTTATTTTTTGAATGTGAATATTCCAAAAAAATTTGGGGTATTCAAAAACTGAGATGCCTATGTATAAACAATGTTCAGAAATTAACTGAGGAAGTTGATTACCTGCACGGAGGAAGTAATCTCACGGAGCTGATGAAGGAGATTGGCAAAATTGGACTCACAGCCACCTTGTGGCACCTTTGGAGGGAGAGGAACTGTCGGGCTTTCGATGACAAACAACAAAATGTTCAATTTCTCACGAATTTGATAAATAGAGACATCAGTATAATAATTGGGAGGATACCAAGGAAGATGCTTACCATGGCAACGGAACAAGAAGCACGACTAATGGAGAAGTTGATGTTGAAGGTATCGAACGGACGAGGTCAACTAGAGAGCTGGGAGCCGCCATAACCCTAAAAATGGAAGTTTTCTTGTTGCGTTTGTATCTTTGTCTTGATCTGTCTGTCGGAGAAGCTTTTTGTATATTATCTTCTGAGTCTGTATTATGCTGCTTTGGGCTGCAAAGCCCAACATAATCCAATTTACCCAGTTTCAAAAAAAAAAAGTGTGTGTGTATGCTTATCATATTATATATATTTATATTCTTATATGTTATTATTATTATATATCTATTCCTATATTAAGTAATTTCTAGAAAATAAAAAATGAAATATGAATTGAAAAAGTACCGATTTTTTGTTCCCCTTATTCGATCTGATTAATCTTCCATCACCGTGAAACGCATATTGATATTTTCAGTGTTTGGTTTGTTGTCAGTGGATATTGTATCAGAATTGTCCGAAGTTGCATTGTAAGCCTCTTTTCTCTTTTGTATTAATCTGTTTTGATGAAGTCTTTGTTTTCTTTTGCTGCAGACAATCTCTTTGTAGATGACCAGATTCACCACGGTCGTAACACTTAAAAACATTTCCATTTCACGAATTTCGGTTTTCAGTTTTACGATAGTTGTTCACCTTTTTGTACTTTAGAAATTTTCTAAAATGTCGAGCTATAAGAGCTATTTCCTCATCATTATCAACGTCATTAGAATCGTTACCGACAGGTGTCGCATTGAATGCTATTGATTTCTTTTCAATCACGTTGTTTTCCCTTCTACCCTGTAACTATGCTTTATAAGACATTAGATTACCAATTAACCCTGCAATTTTCAATATACTAATATCATTGGCTTCCTCTATTACTAATGTCTTTTGATCCTATTCTGAAGAGAGTGAATTAAGGATTTTGCTAACTTGATCTCTTCTAAGAAATTTTTTCTAATGATACTAATAAATGGACTATTGTCTTGAAATCTAGAATACATGTCAGAAATAGACTCATTCGGTTTCATTTTAATAAGTTAAAACTGATTGGTTGGCATGGAAATCTTAGTTTGTTTTACTTTACCAGTGCCCTCGTGTGTGACTTGCAATGTTCTTCACACTTCATAGGTAGAATTACAAATAGAAACTCGATTAAATTCATTTTTATCTAAGGAGCAAAATAAAATATTTATGGCCTTGGAATTATTAAGTGCTTATGTCTTTTGGTTAAGTGTCCATTATGAATAATCCGTTTGGGGTTCAGTGTATTCACTTTGTGTGATGTTCCAAATATCTAAGATACTGGATTGTAAATAAATTTTCATTCTATAAGACAAGTAAGCTTAATTGCTACCATTAAATAGTAGGGGTTAATCGGTTGATTGACCTTCTACAAAAGTGTTAAAAAGTGTACCACTAGTGTTACTAGCTATTTATACTTTTCAAAAATCAAATAATGAGTTTTTGAAAACCTAATGCTCTGATATTAAATGTGGGAAATATTGTAGTATAAATTATACTAGTGTAAACGGATCTTAAGGCTTCTTTAACACTAGAGGGAGGTCGACACTAATACATCCACGATATTCGCATGCTGAGCATCCAAGTGCCTGAAAGACAGATTGTTAGGGAAAAAGAAAGAAAGGAAAGAATAGAATCTCACAATGTGATGAGTAACATATAGTATACACCAGATATTTTCCAGGAAAAACTGTAATATACATACCATCAAATCAGAGTACACTAAACAAGTCATCTGCCTGGAAAGTTATAAAAACCTATCCTCACAGATGCTGATAAATACAAACAACCAATGTAGTGGAAAATAAACATATATGCAAATAGGTCTAGGAGTCATCTAGCTCGTCATCTGAAGCTCCAAAGCATCCTAACTAGATCTGTAAATATGTTCAGTCTGACTCGAGCATTATAAAAAAATAACGCTCGGATTAGTCTGGTAAACAAGCATGAGAAACACACCTCAAATAGATTTTTATGTTATAAAACCTTTCAAATTAAAGGTATCTTGTAAGACCACGCCGCATATAAACACGGATGGGTTTTTACCTTACGAAAACCAAAACATTTTTATAAGAAATCCAGTGATATTATAAAAATGTCTAGGGTTTAAAATAAATATTAAATATAGCAGAAATTATTACATTAATTAAATTCCAGCATAATAGGTATACAACTAAGTCTGTAAAGCACTTATTGGAGAATGGATTCCATACAATGACAAGGTAAGGGATTACTTCCCGTAAAGTACATCTCTAGATAATGTACCGAGGGCCTTACATGGACACCCTGCGAACCAGGACCGCCCCTACCCCTTAATAGATAGTTCCGAAGATTTCATAACCCCAATTGTTTTGCATCCTTTTCCGAGTGATCTCATGCACAACCAAATCCATAAATGTATATATCTAGAAAGGTTTATGACAATACCCTAATAGGTGCGACCCATATATCCCTGAAGCATTCCCTATCTTAGCCATTCCCGAGTTGTGTGGCTTGAGGCTACGATTACCTTTTATATAGCAATTCCACTTGGAATGCTAACACTGCCCACTAGGCAGAAAGGCAATGTCAGCATTCATCTATACAAGTTTGTTCTGGGTCTGAACGAAACCGAAGGCACTACCTCTACTACGGCCATTTTGGAATCACCCTCAGGATTAGTAACAAGTAGACCTTGCACCTCAAGAATTCTGTCTTTAATCATATTCAAGGTGTCTTCCATTCGAATGCTTATGTTGGATCGAAGTGGTTTCCAGATAACATGTTTGATCCTCGTCTCTCCGAATCAACAACCGATAATTTCCGGTTGACTCATTACCAGCTCTTTCAGATGTAAATGGAATATACCAAAGTCCCAAGGGGATATTTAATATATCCCTTAAAGCTGGAGACGTTTCACCAAAATGAGTTCTCCTGAGGGAACTCAAACCGTATGAACACGTGAAGCTTTTATTTACTTCATAAGTCGAAACTGGCCAAAATTTGATAGTCGATTATTTAACTATCAAATAAACAAACAAGCATCAATCAAATCAGGGATTTATTTCTATGGGTAAAACCAACATTGGTTAAGTACAGAAGCAACCACTAACCTCTTTAATTAATTCTTTCATGAATTAGAATCACTTTGTAAATATTTGTATCAAAATTATTTTACAAAGATATATTCACAAAACCTTTATACTCCTTTCAACACTTGGATAAATATCCCCTTTTATACAACTCTAAAATCATTTATAAAACTTCTTTTATAAATCTCTACTCCTTAACAAATTTATAAAACAATTTCTATAAATTTCTAAAATTATCGATAAAACTCTTTTTATAAATCTATATAATTATTTATAAAACTCCATTTATAAATTTATAAATCCATTTATAAACTTTATTCTTTTATAAACTCCTTTATGAAGATCCCGTATAAAAATCCCTCATAAAACCTCTTTATAAAAATCCTTTATAAAACCTTTTTTTAAAATTCTTATAGACTCAAACCCCATTTTCATTTATAAACTCTTTAATAAATATTTTTTATTTAATGAGATTCCTTTTTATAAACTAATTTATTATTTATAAATACAATTAATCGGATAAATTAATTTACTTTAAAATCCCTAAACAAATAATAAATTAACTTTCGAACATCACTAATAGAATAATTTTTTAACTCCAAAACAATATTAATATAATAACTAATAACTTCAAAAGATTATAAATAAATAATTATTATTTACTTCAAAATATTATTATATAATAATAATTATTAACAACAAAACATTACTAATAAATAATAATTATTACCTTCAATACATTATAAGTATAATAGTTAATAATTTCAAACCTTACTAATAGAACAGTAATAATTAATCTTCAAACATTATTATATAAATAATAATTACCTTCGAAAACATTATTATAAATTCCAGAATGTTATTAATAAATAACTATTATAAATTCTAGAACATTATTAATAAATAATTATTATTAACCTCAAACAATATTAATTATTTAATAAATAACTTTTCACCATATAAAATATTGATAAACAACTTTTTAACACTGTTAAATATAAATAAACAAATTTTAAAATATTTCTAAATGATTTATAAAAGATAAAATAGAAAGATTGGGGTAAAATAGGGAAGTCCAAAATCAGCTTAAATAAAAATATTCTAGAAACCCAAAGGTTGGATTTAAAATCATTCTCCGAATCAAAAACCAATTTCAAGCCAAACAACAATTAATAGTATTTTCAAAATACCAAATTGAGGACAATAGCCACCAAAGCACTAAACCAATGTTGTTATTGAATTTTATGACTACCGGGTTAAGCTTCAACATATAACAATATCGTTACCAATAGGGCCAAACAATCAGGTTTTGATATCCAATAATGTATACAATATGACAATGACTGAAATAAATCAACAATAGTGAGGAATTTCGTTAGATCCCTCTGCAAATATCCTGTTAGTCATATAAATTCCTTGCAAATGATTTTATAAACTGACCGTTTTCAAAAACGACAATTCATCAAAACCAAACAATCAATAATACAACAACCAAGCATACAATCAACAATTTTTATTTATATAAAACATTACTGATTAACCAAAAAGGTGAGTTAAACTCATTGAAATTCCACTTATCGTCGAAACGTTCTAGTTCCGTCTAAAAACGAACAACGTTTGATTTTAGATGAAATTACTACAAGCTCCAAATTCCATGTATCCTATTCCAGAATGTAGACAATGATTCCACGATGACAACATGACTGACTACGTTTGATTTGGACCTAGTATGAGAGAGATATTGATTTTACAAGTTATTGAATAAATTAAAACAATTAATTCCTTTAATTACTTTACTAATTACATTACCTCACATATTCCCTCTTCCCTATCCAAACATGCCCACTGTTGCCTGTATATGGCCATGTACCACTCTTTGTACACGCATGCCTCAAATCCACCAACCACTCGATGAAACGCAAATCCGACTTCACCGACAAGTTTCTCATCGAATTCTCCATCCACCGGGCATCATGACTTCACCTCCGTGAGCTTCCTCCAATTTGCCTCGTGGCCATACCCAACAGGCCCCTCCCGACATCAGAATACTTAAGAAAAGGCCGAAGCCTCTAATTTTCAGCCATGAGGTGCTATTATTCACCAAAAATCCAAATCCGCCCTTCTATTTGCCTCTCGTTGCCACAATCGTGAGAAAACATAGACCCTAGTTTGCCTATAAAACTGCCAAACTCAAGAAATGAAGTCACACCCCTCAAAACGCATACTATCTTGAAGATCTCCTCAAAACAAGTCCAAAGAAACTTGTTTTAGAATTTTTCATTGAATATATCATGATACTTTGATTTTTAGAAGATGAAGTTATTTACTTTATTTTATTTCTTCATTTTGCTTACTGGAATATGTTACAAATGGAGGCAGTGAAAAGAAAGTAATGTCCTTGATTGTCTGAGGGTTGATATATATATTGCAACACTCCTAATTTTAAATAACATTATTTAGGAAATTTAATTAGATAAATAAAATAGAATAATGTATAGGTTAGAGTGATAAGGGAATTGAGATTTGAAAACTAATTAGGATCATGCCTTAACTAATGAAATTATAAGTGTGATTTATAAATTAGAAACTTAAGAGAATAAGGCAAGGGGAAATGGGAATAGCCATATACCATAACCCTTAAACCGCTTACCTCATTCTCATTCACATTTTCATAAACTGAAAACATAAACAAAGAGAGTTGAAGGCTGGCCATAACCCTAAGAAGAAGAGGAGCACAAAATCCATTTAGAGGCTAAGATTCAAGTTAGGAAGATTAAATCAAGAACAAATCTCAAATTCCTTATCCAAACAAAGGGAATAATGATCTAAAGCATCTCATATAAGTCATCTTGAATGTTTAAATTTGGGTTTGAGTTTTGAAACCATATGATTGGATGAATGATGATATGTTTCTATTTAAATGCCATGCTATAATTTAAACAATGATTTTGTGGAATAATATAGTTCGGTTTTAAGGCTAAAATCAAGCAAATGATTTCCAAATGCCATAACTTTTGAATATGTTATGTAAAATATTATTTTGGAGATGGGTTTTAATTTTCATAATATTCCAAGCTATGGATAATTTATTATGAATTTTTAAGTGAAAGAAAGGTATATCTCGGGTTTTAATTAATTCGAGGAATTATTTAATTACTTTTGGGCCGAAAACTTTATATGATAAAGATATTATCCTTTTGGAATTTATGTGAATTTCTAAGATATTTCTCAAGAGATTTGGGTGAGATTTCGATTTAAGTAGACAGATTAGTATTTAATGATTAATTAACTACAATGGATTAGTTAATAATTTTAATTAAATATTAGAGCTTTGGGAATTACATGCGGCAGTAAAATCTAAAAAGGATTTTACAAAAGTTTTGTTATCCAATAGAAAATTGAAAAAATAGGGGGTTAGCTAAAAAGAAATTACTTAAAAAAGCATAAAATTAGTTTTATAGCAAATTACAACTTCGCAACTTAGCATGCTTGCTTTCGCCACCATACTCCCATTTATAAATTTTCGCATCCATTCAAAGCCAATGCTCATGGTATCAAGCATTTGGCACGTAGTGTATTGGAGAAGGCGGAAGGAAAGAATGGCGTCGAAGGCATGCTTGCGAAAGGGTTGAAGCCGCTTTTATTCGTTTTCGAACTCATTGACCCGCCCTAGTTCTAAAAGTAAGCTTTCGAAAGGGTTGCCACTTTTGAACCCCATCGATACCCATGCTGCCGCACCAATACTTCTACTTTAGTTAGAAGCTACTTTTATAACCATAGGTCAATGAGTGCAGAAGGTAGGTTTCGAACCAATACCCCTCCGTTACCATTGAAGCCGCCTTCCCCAATGTTTTCTGAAGGATTGATTTAGCCACTTTGCAAATAGTTTTGAAGGCAGTGGTTTTTGAAAGGGTAGCTTTCGAATGTATCCCTTTTTTATACTTTGAAGTTTGTTTTGTTTACAATGAATGGTTTCGAAAGTGATACTTTTAGTTGGTTTCTAAGCTATGCTTCCATAAATTCTTACTTAAACACAATGCTTTTGAAAGGTACGTTTTTAACTATTTTGAAAGGTATGTTTTTGAGTTTTTCGAAAGGTACGTTTTTGAGTGTTTCAAAAGGAATGTTTCTGAATGTTCGAAAGGTATGTTGGATGGTTTCGAAAGAGAATATCTAAGGTTTTAAGTAATGATTTCGGAAAGGGAGAGCAACAGAGGGCTTGTTTGCTCTATGAAGTCAAAAGGGAGAGTGACGGAGGGTAAATCATGATGTCACAATGATTTAAAGGATATAGTCAAAAGCCTTAGTTTTCAAATTTGAGAACCCAATCTCATTTTTAAAGTAAATACATGGCAATGTAAAAGGGTTTTGAAATGGCATTTAACTTTGAAATTTTAGAGGAAGTATTCCCTGCTAAAGATAGTGGGTTAAGGGTATTAACCATATTTCATTAGAAAATGATTACAAGGAATTAAACAATGGATGTTTTTGTTGTTGTGTTATTTGATCAGTTATCATGTGTACTTGTGTAATCATATTCACTTCATTATTAACCCATAACTACATTTTGGTGTGTTAAGGGCAGAATAACAGGCTAGGTTGACCCAGTAGTGAATGTACATTGAATTTAGTCATGTGTGAGTAGAACTGCATCTAGTAGGTCAGACAAATCAGAATATAGGATGCCCAAGACCGATCCAAAGATTATTGGTTTAGACAGGTTCTTAGTAAGCCCATAAAAACTATGTTATGGAAATCATTATTGGCAAGATCCAATAGGTTCTTAATGATCCCATGAAAACTATGTCCAAAACAGGTTGTTGATAGAGATCAATTGGTTCTTAGTCAGCTATGGAAACTATGACATGAGATATTTTTTTGGAGAATCCAATAGGTTTATAGTGATCCCATTAAAACTACGATTGGATGATGTTACTGGTAGACACCAATAGGTTCTTAGTGATCCCATAAAAACCATGAAACCGAACAGATAGTTTGTAAGCTTGGAACATGTTATTAGTTAGCCAATGAAAACTAATAGGTTAATAGTGACCCCAAAAACTATAACTTGAGACAGATGGTCAGGTGAATGGGGGTGGAAAATCCAAAGCATACTGCAAGTTTGCATATCATCGTGATACATTTTATTATGTTATGTCTTAATCCTTATGGATGCAGGGGCACAATATATGGTTATTATAAATTGGGTTAAGATACTAGTGAGGGGAAAACCCATTCCGCTAAGTTGCGTGGTCTCACTAGATATCTATATGGTTTGAGATGGTAGGTTATTATTCACACCAGAATTTTTGTCTGACTCGAAGTTTATGTTTTCCCCTTAAACTCTTGGTGCTCAATTGATTTTGAGTAGTTTGAGAGTTAAGGTTTTCAGGTTCTCCTTTAGACAAATAAGCTTTCGGAGACGTACATGAGGCAAGCTAGCTGTTAAGAGTTCTTTCTATTTGATTCCCTTATGTAATTGGATGAAATGGGAAAGTTGTTTAATTGCCTATATTTAGACTCTGATCAACTAAGGGAGCATCTTCATATGTCGCTCTTGGCATAATTCGTAATAACTATATTTCTCTGAACGTGGTTTACGAATTGAGTTTATGTAATGAATCTGAAATGCTATTTGTAATGAAACGAGAAATTTGTTTTAAATTGAATTTAATTTTTTTTCATATTCATGTGTTTCTGGTATCTCAAGGTATCTAACATTACCGTATTTGATCGCCGAGAATTAATAAATATGGATGATTGCAGCATCCGTAGCAGTTAGTATTGGGCCTCCAAACGAGGGTGTTTACATATATGTAGTTTGCAAATTCTGGTGTCTCATCGCATAGATTTTCGTCCGCATATGAATGACTAACAATGAAACAAAAATATAGTCGCTCTCAAAACAGTGACAAGACCTCAAAATAATAACAATATACACTGGTTAACGTATTTTATAAAATCACAAAAACATTGCCGTTTACCGAATAATCGTCAAACGAAAATTTAAATAATTTCCAAATAAAAATATATGGAAAAATCAAATAAATAAATTAGAAATATGTCAATAAATATCGAGTCATTATATATAAAATAAATTTCTTGATTATTTATTTGAACTATTTATGATTGCATATAAATTAACAAATGAATTTTCTGTTATTATTTATTGATTAAAAGGAGTTCAAACGAAGCTATTCAATCTATTAAATCAATATTCAAATTAAAATCCCGATATTTAATATCACAATTCAAATAGTAAATTCATAATTTAGAAAATTTAAACAATACCTATATTTGAAATCAAGTTATCAAACCTTTCTAATTTAATATTTAAAATTAATTAAATATTTAAAACCAAATGACCAAAATTCCGGGTTGTTACATTCTCGCCCCTTAAAAGAATTTTGTCCCCGAAATCTCCACCGTCATGAAAATGTTTCTATATCTTTAAACCTTTTCGAAACCGATTAGTTGAAATAGTTTATTAAATTTTCTATGTCTTAAAGTTATGGAAAATGTGACGACCGCCCATGACCCCTGCACCGAATCTAGAAACAGCGCGCTGTAAAGTGTGCCAGGCAACCATGGACGATTGTCAAGGTTAATTAAAGCAACAGAATCTATCGTATTACTCACAGCGCATGGACAAAATACAATAGAACATATGTATAGTGAAGCTTTACAGAACAAAATGACATCATATAAAACTCCATAGTAGTTGAATACAATCATCCAAATAGTCAATACATCAAGCCTCACTACATATCTCTCAGAGAATACAAAACAGCGGAATATCCAGTACATATAATAAGAAGGTAATATGCAACCCTCCAGCTCGTCTTCGATATCAGCATCGTGAGAAGAGGACAGCATCTGTCACCTGCTACCTAGTCTGCCCGTCCCAAAATGGACGAACAGCCCAAGGCAATAAGAATTAAAAACATAAAGCCTTGAGTCAGACAACAGTCTTAGTGAGCAGTAAATTAACTAACAACATACCAAAAGAGCATAAAGGAAAAGGAATAGGAATACAACCCTCCCACTCCAACATCATTCTACAATGATAGCCCCAGACACACACTAAGCAGAAGCAAACAATTTAAAGTAAAGCTACTATCACTCGAGTCAAGGGCGATGTTTTCCAAGTACCAAGGCCTAAATCAGATAAGCACCCAGAAAATACCGCTCTTGAGTCCGAATGACGATACAACCAAACATCCATGACTCTGGCTATCACTGTTATCATTGCTTCGATATCACCGTTAATTGAATGACCGGCACATTCTTTCAGCCGTCCGTCAAGGGCTAATGGAAACCCCGGTTCTAGACATAACTCCCGCACGTCGTCGCAACCCGTGCCTAGGACTATCGAATCTGCCCAGAGTACTCGACCATCAACAGTTAGTCGTTGGGACTATCGAATTTGCCCAAACGTACTCTTGCTTAGAGCATGCTAGAACCTTCAACAACGATGCTATCCAAACCTCCTAGTCATCCTCCTTGACGACTATTCTCATATCCATTCATTATCCTCAACTCGAATCATATCACCGAGTTATCAACATGCTTGGAATGATCCCGTCTGGATTAGACCAAGTCTTCATCACATGATGCCTCGCTTCATTACATCCTCGCAAAGCCTCATCTCAACATCACATCATCAAATCTATGCATAAGAGCTTCATCATCCCGCTACATATGCCACGAGCAGCTTTCCCAATTCAAGAGCCTTTCCCTTAGCTTTTGAATCATCTTCGATCTAAATCTAATCATCAATCATCTAGTTCATAGCAATCAATCAAATCAAACATCAATCCAAGCAATCAAGCATTCAAATATGATCTAAGTAGACAACTATAACAATAATGGCATTTTCGTAATTAAAGAGTTGAAAGTCCAATAAGCATGAAAACATGAACAATATCTCTACAAACTTGATGAATGAACTTGCATAGGTTAACATGTGATAAAATGGATGTAACATCATCATGAACAATGGATCTACATGGATCTACACTTAGGATGAAGAAAATGCATGGAAATCTCTATTTTAACACCAAATCGAGCCAACAATCCGATATACTCCTTTGGATCCGTGTGAGAGATAATCACCACTCACCAAATCACCAAAACAAACCCTAATCAACACGCTTCAGATCTGGACAGCGAAGGATCGAGCTTGATCTATCACGAATCCGCTTCAAACGAAGAAATCTCTCTTGAAAAGATGAAGATCTTCAATCTAAGCTCTTGAATCTTAAATCTTGATCTTCGATTTGGATGGATGGAAGCACTAGATTAGAGTGGAGAAAAGAAGTGAAGAAGTGTAGAAGTCGAGCTCTCAAAATGGCAGCACTTCGTCGCTTCAAAATCCAGATCCCAAAAAGTGAGAAAGACCCTTCCTATTTATAGCAGAAATTTCCTTAAGTCATAACTCGGCTATCTCCCTAGGTCGTTTCCGACCTAAGCCTCTCCGTCCTAAGCCTCTCCGACCTAACAGATGCACGCGACATAACAGTCTTCGACCTAACGACTTAGCCTATGCGCGACTTAGCGACTTACGACTTAGCGTGCCCTAATAACCGCTGGCACGCGACCTAAAACTTACGCGACTTAACAATCTCGCGACCTAACACAAGCCATAGACAACTGGACTGCGACCTAACTACAAAGCCAAAGCCCAACGACCTAACAACTCGCGCGACCTACGACCTAACAAGTGCGCGACTTACGACTTAGAAATCTCGCGACCTAACACTTAAGATATACCATGCGACCTAACAACTCATACAACAAAACCACACACGCGACCTAACTGGGTTATGTTCTAACTCCTTAAGTCGCCTAACTCTTAGGTTGCTAACACGCTAACCTTCTTAGGTCGCTAACCTATAGGTCGCTCCAAGATACTAAGTCGCCACATTCTATAAGTCATTGGTTTTCTTAAGTCATCTACACTACCTAAGTCGTAAACTCCGACCTAACTATCATAGGTCGCTAACTCGAACTGCCGACCTAAAACTTAACTCACCCATACACTTAGGTCGCTCACAACAGTTTCCTTAGGTCGTTGCCGACCTACTCTACCCCACGACCTAACCCCAGAATACTTAGGTCGTCTACTACTCTTCCTTAGGTCGCCTAAACCTCTTGAGTCGGTCACGACTTATCACTTAGGTCGGTCACTACCTTAAGTCGGTCAACCACACTTCCTTAACTCGGTGAATTCCTTAAGTCGGCAACTCGACCCAGACTTACCTCTTAACTCGTCCAAACCGACTTAGGACTTAGAAAAATCCTGAACGATTTATCAACAATGCAACCAATTGTTAATTATTTCACGATGTTTCGACCCATAAAATACGGGTCGTTACATTCTCTCCCCCTTAGGAATTTCGCCCCCGAAATTCCAAGCAAACAAAGCAATCAAATACTATTCTGTACGCCTACCATCCATAGCAATCAACAAACCATGCATCCAATTCTAACTTAGCGTACAGAATTCTTAGACTTAAAACAAGTTACAATATCGCGAGATGAGATGACACCTTAGGGCCATACCTTGAAGAGTTCAGGATGAGCTGCCTTCATCCTCTCTTCCACCTCCCACGTACAGTCGTTGTCATCATCACTCCATTGTATCTTGAGTAACTTAACTACCTTCCTCCTAAGCTGTTTCGTGTCGGTTTCGACAACACGAAGCGGCCTACGAGGTCTTCTTTCGACCGGATCAACTTCGAAATCTTCACAGCTATCAGCAAAAACCACTGTATTCGAGTCGTGCATATACTTCCGTAGATATGATACATGAAAAACATTGTGCACACTCGACATCTTCTCTGGTAACTCCAATCTGTAGGCGAGCTTTCCAATTCGCTCGATGATCGGGAATGGTCCAACAAATCTCGGAGTCAATTTTCCTTTCTTCCCGAATCGAATAACATTCTTCAGTGGAGAAATCTTCACAAAAACCATATCTCCTACGTCGAATTCCAAATCCTTACGACGCTTATCGGCATAACTCTTCTGACGGTCTTGGGCTGCCTTCATTCGTTGCCGAATGATCTCTATACAATCCGAAGTCTGCCGAATCATCTCTGGCCCAAGTATCAGCTTTTCTCCAGTTTCCAACCAACATGTCGGAGAGTTACACGGTCTTCCATACAATGCCTCATACGGTGCCATACCAATACTAGACTGGTAACTGTTGTTGTATGCAAACTCCACCAAATGAAGGTGATCTTCCCATGATCCTCCAAAGTCCAAAACACAAGCTCTGAGGAGATCTTCCAAAACCCGGTTGACTCTCTCGGTCTGACCATCTGTTTGAGGGTGATAAGCTGTACTCAGACATAACTCGGTTCCCAAGACTTCCTGGAAGCTCTTCCAAAATCCACTAGTGAACAATGGATCTCTATCGCTCACTATACTCTTCGGAATACCATGGAATCGAACTATCCACTTAACATACAACTCAGCCAACTTTGATGCAGTCCTAGTCGATCGAACAGGAATGAATCGTACACTCTTAGTCAGACGATCCACAATGACCCAAATCCCTTCATTTCCCGTTCTGGTTCTAGGCAATCCATCGATAAAATCCATCGACACTTGTTCCCACTTCCATGTAGGAACTTCTAATGGCTGAATCAATCCACTAGGCTTCTTCTGTTCGGCTTTAACCAACTGGCAGTTCATACACTTGGAAATAAAATTTCCAACATCCTTCTTCATGCCTTCCCAGTAGTAGGTTCTCTTCATATCCCGATACATCTTATTTCCACCTGGATGAATTGTCAGCTTCGAGTGATGACTTTCCTTCAGAACCTCACTCCTCAATTCATCTATATCGGGAACAACTAGTCGTCCTTGCTTCCGAAGCCAACCCTCTCGATCGACCTCGAATCCTTTATCCTTTTCTGGATCCAATCCAGATTCCAAATCACGGATAATCTTGACAAGCTTATCATCTCGCTTTTGACTCTCGCCAATCCTTTCCACAAGAGTCGGTCTTATTGATAAGTTTGCCAACATCTCAGGTTCCAATTCACATCTAGGCCTGAAGTCAAATCCAGCTAAATACTCGAGATTCTTCCACTCCGAAAACATGGCTCCCAATCCTGCATGTCTTCGACTTAACGCATCTGCCACTGCGTTACCTTTTCCCGGAGTATAAGCTATACCAAAATCATATGATGCCAAAAACTCTAGCCAACGTTGCTGCCGAAGATTCAAATCCTTTTGGGAGAAAAGATACTTCAACGACTTGTGATCCGTAAACAATTCGAATCGAACTCCCAATAGATAATGCCTCCACATCTTCAGAGCAAATACAATCGCTGCCAACTCCAAATCATGAGTCGGGTAATTCCTTTCATGCGGCTTCAGTTGTCGACTGGCATATGCAACAACTTTATCCCTCTGCATCAGCACTGCTCCAAGTCCAGTACCACATGCGTCGGTGTAAACCACCATCTCATCATTCCCACTAGGAATAGTCAAAACAGGAGCACTCGTCAATCGCTCTTTCAGGATTCTGAAAGCTTGCTCGCACTTAGCATCCCAACTGAACACTTGGTTCTTCTTCGTCAATCCTGTTAACGGTGCAGCTACCTTGGAGAAGTCTTTGATAAACCGTCGATAATATCCTGCTAATCCAAGAAAACTTCTCACATCAGATGCATTCTTAGGTCTAACCCAATCCTGGATTGCTGCCACCTTAGCGGGATCTACCGCTATTCCACTTCCAGAAATCACATGGCCTAAGAACCTCACTTCACTCTTCCAGAAGTGACACTTCGAAAACTTAGCCTTCAGCTGATGTTTCCGCAAGATTTCCAAAACAATACGCAAGTGCATCTTGTGCTCTTCTTCAGTTCTGGAATAAATCAGAATATCATCCACGAACACAAGTACGAACTTGTTCAACTGATCTCTGAACACTCTATTCATAAGATCCACAAAATATGCTGGCGCGTTAGTTAATCCGAACGGCATTACCAGCCACTCAAAGAAACCAGATGGTGTCCGAAAAGCAGTCTTCGGCACACTATCCTTAGCTACTCTCAACTGGTGAAATCCCGTTGCCAAATCCATCTGAGAAAACACCTTAGCTTCGTGAAGCTGATCAAACAAGTCATCTATTCTCGGCAATGGATACTTGTTCTTCTTAGTCACCTTATTCAGCTCACGATAATCGACGCACAATCTCAACGACCCATCTGCCTTGGTTGCAAACACAACTGGTGCACCCCACTCGGACACACTACGCCGAATGAATCCTTTCTGCAAAAGATCATCAACTTGCACCCTCAACTCCTGTTGTTCCCTAGGCGCCATCCGCCTAAGAGGCATCACAACAGGTCTGGCTCCTTCAACTAGATCTATTCGAAACTCGATCTCTCTATGCGGCGGCAACCCTTTGACTTCATCAAAGACATCCTCGAATCTATTAGCGATCGGCACTGATGACAGTCCATCCCGTGGAACAACTAGCGAATACATGAAGCTCATGAAGACGCCTTCTTCATGCTTACATCGTATCACAACCTTTCGCCCCTCCACATTCTCGACTGTCACTTCCAACCTTTCGTAATCAACCTTTGCCGCATACTTCCTAAGCCAGTCCATACCCAAAATAATTCCGAACCCCGCAAAGTTCAGAACAAAACAATCACAAACAAAAGAGCAACCATGACTCGACACAATCAGACCATGGCATAACATACACAAACAAGATGAACCCCCAACTGGATTAGTCACAACCAATGGCCTATCAACAATATCCGGTTCCAAACCTAACCGGTCTACGAGTTCATTACAAACAAACGAATGCGACGCTCCAGTATCAAACAGAACTCTAACCGGAACACCACATAGGAAAAGAGTACCTTGAACAACCACACTCTTCCCTTTTTCTTCAGCAGTAGGAGCTTTCGAAGACGACGGAACAGCTCCCAAAGCATAAGCTTGCACAATCTGCTTGTCCTTCCTCGGTTCTGGACAATTCTTCCTGATGTGCCCTGGCTTGTCACAGTTGTGACACTTCATCGGTGCCTTCGGATTCTTACAATCCTTAGAGAAATGGCCCTTCTGCTGACAATTGTAGCAAGTCACCTCGCCTTTCGGCTTCTTCTGGCCATCCTTACCCTTCTGCTGCTGCTGCTTCCTCTTCTGGTTTCCACCCTGCTGTGGTTTAGACTCTCCCCTGGTAACATCAACAACAGGTCCTTCCTTAGGAAACAGACTCTCATGCCTAAGAGCTTTCTCCACAAGCTTCTCAAATGAATCGTCCAAATGATCCACCAACTGTCTCCCAAGATAACCATCCAAGCCGGTCACAAACTTCTCATTCTTCTGATAAGCAGATTCAATATATGACCGAGCATACTTGGACAAAGCTTCAAACTCAGAAACATACTCAAGAACAGATCTTCCACCTTGCTTGAGCTCCACAAACCTCTTGAACAAAACAGACTTCTGAGCTGTAGAAATGAACTTAGCTTCAAATCTAACTTGGAATTGCTCCCAAGTAATCTCTTCTTCCGGAGTATTGATGGTAATAGAGTTCCACCAATCAGAAGCTCTCCCTTGAAGCTGTCTCGATGCCAACTTCCTCTTAGTTGCATCCTCAATTCCCAAATCACCAAAGATCCTTCTACAAGCATCTATCCACCTCTGGACCTCAATAGTTGATTCTGTTCCCAAGAAAACCTTCCCTCCAAGAGCAGTATAGTCCTTGCACAACTTAGCAAAATCCACTGGTTTCGGAGTTTGGACTTGAACTCCAACATCTACTGCTGCCCCCGGAACTGGTATCCTTCTCATGATCGAAGTCATCATAGCTTCGAACATGGCTGCATAATCAGCAGTCTCTTCAGTAGCACGGCCTTCCCTAGCAGCTGGTCTCCCTCTTCGACTCATTCTCAATATCTATAAAAAGGAATGATCAGAACATCTAGAGAAACAACTGCATAAAGGACTCAAACTCTACTAAGCTACTAAATTATAGATAGTATTCATCCATCAAAATACAATTACGTCTCTCATACGTAGTTACGACAGCGAGCGTTGGGTAAAATCGATTAACCAATGCTCTGATACCAAATGTGACGACCGCCCATGACCCCTGCACCGAATCTAGAGACAGCGCGCTGTAAAGTGTGCCAGGCGACCATGGACGATTGTCAAGGTTAATTAAAGCAACAGAATCTATCGTATTACTCACAGCGCATGGACAAAATACAATAGAACATATGTATAGTGAAGCTTTACAGAACAAAATGACATCATATAAAACTCCATAGTAGTTGAATACAATCATCCAAATAGTCAATACATCAAGCCTCACTACATATCTCTCAGAGAATACAAAACAGCGGAATATCCAGTACATATAATAAGAAGGTAATATGCAACCCTCCAGCTCGTCTTCGATATCAGCATCGTGAGAAGAGGACAGCATCTGTCACCTGCTACCTAGTCTGCCCGTCCCAAAATGGACGAACAGCCCAAGGCAATAAGAATTAAAAACATAAAGCCTTGAGTCAGACAACAGTCTTAGTGAGCAGTAAATTAACTAACAACATACCAAAAGAGCATAAAGGAAAAGGAATAGGAATACAACCCTCCCACTCCAACATCATTCTACAATGATAGCCCCAGACACACACTAAGCAGAAGCAAACAATTTAAAGTAAAGCTACTATCACTCGAGTCAAGGGCGATGTTTTCCAAGTACCAAGGCCTAAATCAGATAAGCACCCAGAAAATACCGCTCTTGAGTCCGAATGACGATACAACCAAACATCCATGACTCTGGCTATCACTGTTATCATTGCTTCGATATCACCGTTAATTGAATGACTGGCACATTCTTTCAGCCGTCCGTCAAGGGCTAATGGAAACCCCGGTTCTAGACATAACTCCCGCACGTCGTCGCAACCCGTGCCTAGGACTATCGAATCTGCCCAGAGTACTCGACCATCAACAGTTAGTCGTTGGGACTATCGAATCTGCCCAAACATACTCTTGCTTAGAGCATGCTAGAACCTTCAACAACGATGCTATCCAAACCTCCTAGTCATCCTCCTTGACGACTATTCTCATATCCATTCATTATCCTCAACTCGAATCATATCACCGAGTTATCAACATGCTTGGAATGATCCCGTCTGGATTAGACCAAGTCTTCATCACATGATGCCTCGCTTCATTACATCCTCGCAAAGCCTCATCTCAACATCACATCATCAAATCTATGCATAAGAGCTTCATCATCCCGCTACATATGCCACGAGCAGCTTCCCCAATTCAAGAGCCTTTCCCTTAGCTTTTGAATCATCTTCGATCTAAATCTAATCATCAATCATCTAGTTCATAGCAATCAATCAAATCAAACATCAATCCAAGCAATCAAGCATTCAAATATGATCTAAGTAGACAACTATAACAATAATGGCATTTTCGTAATTAAAGAGTTAAAAGTCCAATAAGCATGAAAACATGAACAATATCTCTACAAACTTGATGAATGAACTTGCATAGGTTAACATGTGATAAAATGGATGTAACATCATCATGAACAATGGATCTACATGGATCTACACTTAGGATGAAGAAAATGCATGGAAATCTCTATTTTAACACCAAATCGAGCCAACAATCCGATATACTCCTTTGGATCCGTGTGAGAGATAATCACCACTCACCAAATCACCAAAACAAACCCTAATCAACACGCTTCAGATCTGGACAGCAAAGGATCGAGCTTGATCTATCACGAATCCGCTTCAAACGAAGAAATCTCTCTTGAAAAGATGAAGATCTTCAATCTAAGCTCTTGAATCTTAAATCTTGATCTTCGATTTGGATGGATGGAAGCACTAGATTAGAGTGGAGAAAAGAAGTGAAGAAGTGTAGAAGTCGAGCTCTCAAAATGGCAGCACTTCGTCGCTTCAAAATTCGGATCCTAAAAAGTGAGAAAGACCCTTCCTATTTATAGCAGAAATTTCCTTAAGTCATAACTCGGCTATCTCCCTAGGTCGTTTCCGACCTAAGCCTCTCCGTCCTAAGCCTCTCCGACCTAACAGATGCACGCGACATAATAGTCTTCGACCTAACGACTTAGCCTATGCGCGACTTAGCGACTTACGACTTAGCGTGCCTTAATAACCGCTGGCACGCGACCTAAAACTTACGCGACTTAACAATCTCGCGACCTAACACAAGCCACAGACAACTGGACTGCGACCTAACTACAAAGCCAAAGCCCAACGACCTAACAACTCGCGCGACCTACGACCTAACAAGTGCGCGACCTACGACTTAGAAATCTCGCGACCTAACACTTAAGATATACCATGCGACCTAACAACTCATACAACAAAACCACACACGCGACCTAACTGGGTTATGTTCTAACTCCTTAAGTCGCCTAACTCTTAGGTCGCTAACACGCTAACCTTCTTAGGTCGCTAACCTATAGGTCGCTCCAAGATACTAAGTCGCTGGTTTTCTTAAGTCGTCTACACTACCTAAGTCGTAAACTCCGACCTAACTATCATAGGTCGCTAACTCGAACTGCCGACCTAAAACTTAACTCACCCATACACTTAGGTCGCTCACAACAGTTTCCTTAGGTCGTTGCCGACCTACTCTACCCCACGACCTAACCCCAGAATACTTAGGTCGTCTACTACTCTTCCTTAGGTCGCCTAAACCTCTTGAGTCGGTCACGACTTATCACTTAGGTCGGTCACTACCTTAAGTCGGTCAACCACACTTCCTTAACTCGGTGAATTCCTTAAGTCGGCAACTCGACCCAGACTTGCCTCTTAACTCGTCCAAACCGACTTAGGACTTAGAAAAATCCTGAACGACTTATCAACAATGCAACCAATTGTTAATTATTTCACGATGTTTCGACCCGTAAAATACGGGTCGTTACAGAAAATTTCGACAGCGTCTCCTTTGCGCGGCTCGATCGTAAAAACTATAAATTGCCACTATGTGCCCAAACCAACAAAAGAAAACAAAAGCCAAGTGGACTCCTATGTTTGGGGCATAATATCATAAAACTAAACAAAATATAAACATGTATCTATTAGTTGAGGAACCAAACTTTACTTATGAAACCAAAGCGTCAACTAACCTTTGCTTCCATATCCCTACAACTTACTTGCAAATAATATCCAAACATATACTTGGATTTTCACATGTCAAAAGATATAATTGCCTGTACGATGTACATATACCATCCATACGCAATATCTAATCCAATCGCTCGATCAAACAATTTCATTTCCGAACTAGTATCGCTCACACGACTACTCTAGTGCGGACTCTGATTCGGTTCCTTGATTAGAAGCCTTCGTTCTTTTTGCATAGCCATGTACTATGACAGGAAACTTCAAAATCAAATCAAAAATCTGCATCAAGTGTTCGCCGTCAAGAATCAAGTGAAAAATCCTAACTCGGACAGGTGTAAATCACTGTGAAATCGTGCACTTGATTTTGGATCAAAAAGTTATGCGAATAAAATGATCTACGTACAACTTACGTATTTATTACTGTTCGTCGACGGCAATTCTATCGGTTTAGAAAACCGTCAAACAAATTTAAATTAAAAATAACCGCAAGCGCACAGCGTACACTTGTAGTACGTGGCGAATACAGGTCGATCCGCAAGGAATTGATGATTTTAAAATTCTATTCAATCAAATTAACCAAAGTTGAAAGTGTGATTAGCTAAAAATGTAAGAAACTAACAAAAACTAGAAAAAGAAAAATAGATAAAAATATGAGAGTTAAATGACAATTTAGAGATAAATCCACTCTCTAGATCATATAATTCAACAATTAATGAAATTATGATCTCTTTTTTGGTCATAAGTGAGTTTAAATGATGTGTTTATCATAAGTATGGCTCATTTGTGCTATTAATTAGCTCAACATAAGCCATCAAACTATAACACAACCTTTAAACCACTTTTAATTCTCATGAAAATGACAACAAAGTTGAAAATGAAAATCTATTTTAAGCATGGCTTATTAACTATTGTTTAGAAATATAGACCATCAAATTTTGATTTACACATTCACTTCTTTGCCATAATCATATATAGATGAAGAGGCAATTTGTGATTCATATGACTAAGCGTAGCCTATTTGTTTTGAACAACATAAGCTATCAAACTAAATAATAAGCACAAAATTACATAAACATCATTTTCCATGAAGCACAAAAATAGAGCATAACATTTATCAAAATGTTGAAGCTATATAATTAGAGAGCTTCATTACCCCTAAATTGAAGGGGTTTAGCTTCTCATATTTGTTATCATATCAACAAATATAGCTTGCAACATAAAACAAAACAAAGAGGAAAAGAGAGCTAAATAAAAGAAAAAACTAATCTACTTGCATAAAAGAAAATCTACACTACTAGCATGAAAGGAAATGAACATGTAAGTAAAAGGAAACAATAATTAACATTGCATAAAAAGAAAAGAAGATTACATAAAATAAAAATGGCTAAGTAGCCATGAAAAGAAAAAGAGAGCTTTCTTTTTATTTTCCTAAGAGAAGAGACTAAGAGAAGAGAGCCTAAAAGAGAGACTAAGGAAGAAGAGGTTACATGAAACATAAGGGGTATTTATACAAGTGTTAAACCCTAATTCATATTTTTGGGGAATGCCCAAATTGCCCTTGAGGTAGTGTGGTGGCCAAGTAATCATTAACTACCACTAATCCCCCACTTAAATGTACATGAAGCTTTAATGTCCTTTTATCATGTGCTTAATTCCTAATTGAAAATCAAGGTAAGTGGGTGGGGTCCTCCATGGTCATCACTTTGAATTATTTCCATCTTCATTTGTTCTCTTCACTCTTGTGCTTGCATATATTATCATGAAGCCACTTGTAAAATTCATCAAATTTCCTATAAAACAACATAGAAAATTCCAAGTAAATTTCCACAATTTAATAAATGCATAAAAATGACCATTTTACCCCTATATGAAGATGAATATGTGACAATTTGAAAATAATTTGAATTTTGGTTTAAACAAGTTAAAATACCCGATATGATCGTTTATTTAATTTAAATAGATTAAATATGGTGGTAAAAATATGCACATTTACGTGCACATCAATTACATTGGTTGCTAAATTATACTAAATTCTTTTCATACACATTCAATTTTAAATCACATTTAATTTTCCAATAGTATTTCGTTTAATACTAATATTCATTACAAACCATTTCACTAATCATTTTGTTTTACTTTACATAATTTAAATTTTATCTCGTAATTCAATTTGCAAATTACTTTTCTTAACTATACCAATTATTTTAATTCACATTTATTATTTCTTAGTATATTCCCTTTAGTACTAAAATTATTTATGAACTATTTCATAAAATTTTAATTAAGTTTATAAACATTTTTAAAACACAGCTTACGTTTTATCAACACTTTAAAATTTAAGTTCATATTCTTAATTAATACTAGAATTCATTTTATGAGTCATTTCATAAGATAGTATAAGCCTACAAACATTCTATAAGACGATAATTACCTTTTTAAGGAATCATTATTTTAGATTAAGAAATAATACTTAAGTCTATTAACATTCTATAACTCAAGTTTTTATTTGCAAAATACTCTTCTATTTCCTAAGAGTATATATATACAATAACATATTTGTTTTACTTAACATGAATTTTCAATAAATTTAAAACTTATTTTAAACTATTATCATCTCAAATTCATAGTTACAAAACCTATTCCTTAAATTTCTCACAACAGTTAGCTTCAGTTTCTATATCAAATTTGGAAGTACCAACTGTCCAAAATCATCGGAAATTCCATTTAATTTTAATAAATGAAAATTATGAAACAACATATCATAATGAGACGCACCAACCAAAATACCCTAATGGATAAGTTACTTAAGTCTATAGTATCACTTAGTTGAAAATTTCAAAATTTTAAATACCTGATTTTTATTTCAAATCATTTTGAAATAATTTTATATACATATCTCCTTGAATCTCAAATTATACTTTTGGGATTTTTAAATCAAGATCTTTTTTACCAAAATAGCTCTAAACACATTTACCATGGTAGCAATTCCCCACTTAGAAACTCAAAAATGAACGTCGATGATGCTGTAGTCATCATCGAAATTATTTTTCAGCAATCGAAGTGAGTTTAGTGCTTTCTATTTTCTTCAAAATCTTTTAGAAATATTTCTATTCCAAATATACTTCTAAATACTACTAATATAATTTTTCCAAAACATTTTTCAAAACACTGGGATTTAAGTGCTCAAATTCTCAGCTTAAATCCCCTTTTATTTACAAACTACAGTTATAAATCATACTTATATAAAATTTTCACTTCCTTATATAAAACCATTTCACAAATGTATATCTTTATTCAAATTATAACAAACAACTTTTACTAAAGTTAAATTTTAACCCAACATTATCACTGAATGCCTTATAGTCAAATCGTGAAACAAAATTCACAAGGTATTCGTTTTTAATGTTTCCACATTTACTAATCTACCCAACCCATGTAGTTAAAAAGATAATACTGCTCCTAATCATCCACAATAATCAATGCCCATAAACTGGTCGAGCACAACTACTCAATCAACAAACAATGGCCAACACTCCTAACTAGGTGAGCATGACTAATCAAACAATAAATGATAATAATTAAATATTATCATTTCCTAATAGACAAACACACCGTTAATAACTATACTTAGTTTGTGAAAATTATTTCTTTATATACAAAATATAAAATCTTGGAAATATTATTTCATTTACCAAAATTTTAAAATAATACTATATCGGTTTGCCTTGTTCAAGTGTTTAGAAACCCTTATCGATATAGTTGTTCCTTCTATATCGACCAGAGTTCAGAACCACTTAACCGATAAATCAACACAATATAAAACATTTTATGTCACTAACAAATACACGCTTATATATATATATATATATATATATGTATATGTGTGTGTGTATTTATATATAGACACACACACTCTCTCTCGAACTCATCTTAGGGTCTCACTTACCCTATCTCAAATGAGTTAATCCTACCAAAGCCCATTTGTTCGCTCAATCTAAGCTCTGATACCATGTTTTAAAGACCCGCCTTTTCAATCCTCGAAAGTCGACACTAATACATCCGCAGTATTTGTGTGCCGAGCATCAAAGTGTTGGAAAGACATATTGTTGGGGAAAAGAAAGAAAAGACAGAACAAAATCTCACATTGAGACGAATGCTATATAATATACTTTCTAAGAAAAACTGTAATATGCATACCATCAATTCGGAGTATACTAAACAAATCATCAGCTTGGACAGTTATAACAACTTGTCCTCACAAATGCTGATAAATATAAACAACCAATGCAGTGGAAAATAAACATATATGCGAATATGTCTTGGAGTCATCCAGCTTGGCTTTTGAAGCTCCAAAGCATCCAAACCGGATCTATAAGTATGCTCGATCTGACCCGAGCATTATAAGAAAATAATATCCGGATCACTCTGGTAAACCAGCGTGAGAAACAGACCTCAGATGGATTTTTATATTATAAAACCTTTCAAAATAAAGGTATCTCATAAGACCACGCCACACAAAAACACGGACGGGTTTTCACCTTATGATAGCCAAAACATTTTTATAAGAAATTCAGTGACATTATAATAATGTCTAGGGTTTAAAATAAATATTGATATAGCCGAAATTGTTACATTAATTAACTTCCAGCATAATAGGTATACAACAAAGTCCATAAAGCACTTATTGGAGAATGGATTCCATACAATGACAAGGTAAGGGACTACCTTCCATATAGTAAACTCTAGATAATGTACCGAAGGACTCACATGGATCCCTTGCGAATCATAACCAACTCAATCCCTTACCAGATAGTTCCTTATATTTCATCACCCTGGTTGTTGCAACCTTTTCCAAGAGCTTTCATGCACAACCAAATTAATAAATGTATATATCTCGAAAGGGTGATGACAATAACCTAATGGGTGCGACCCACATAGCCCTGAAGCATTCCCTATTTTAGCCATTCTTGAGATATGAGGCTTGAGACTACAATTACCTTTTATATCACAATTCAACTTGGAATGCTAACACTGCCCTCCAAGCAGAAATGCAATGCTAGCATTCATCCATACAAGTTCGTTCTGGGTCTGAACGAAACCAAAGACACTACCTCTACTAAATCCATTTTGGAACCACCTTTAGGATTAGTAGCAAGTAGCCCTTACACTTTAAGAACTCCATCTTCAATCATCTTCAAGTCATCTTCCATTTAGATGCTTATGTTGGTTCGAAGTGGTTTTCGGATAACATATCTGATCCTGGTCTCTCCAAACCAACAACCGATAATTTCTGCATTACTCATTCCTGGTTCTTTCAGAAGTAAGCGGACTATACGAAAGTTCTAGAGGATATCTAATATATCCCTTAAAGTTTGATACGTTTCACCATAATGAGTTCTCCCAAGGGAACTCAAACCGTATGAACATGTGAAGCTTTTATTTACTTCCTATTTCAAAACTGGCCAAAAATTTATAGCCGATTATTTAAATATCAAGTAAACAAACAAGCATCAATGAAATCAGGGATTTATTTTCATAGAGAAAACCAACATTGGTTAAGTACATAAGCAACCATTAACCTCTTTAATTAATCCTCTCATGAACGAAAATCACTTCATAAATACTAATATCAAAATACTTTTACAAAGATATATTCAAATACCTTAGTACTTCTTTCAATACTTGGATAAATATCCCTTCTTATACTTCTCTAAAATCATTTATAAAACTCTTTTTATAAATCTCTAAAACCATTTATAAAACTCTTTTATAAATCTCTAAAACAAATTTACAAAATTCTTTTTATAAATTTCTAAACCATCGATAAAATTCTTTATTATAAATCTATAAAACTCCATTTATAAACTTATAAACCAATTTATAAAACTTTATTCTTTTAAAAACTCATTTATAATGATCCCTTATAAAAATCCATTCTAAAACCCCTTTATAAAAATACTTTATAAAAATCGTTTATAAATCCTTTTCTAAAATTCTTATAGACTCAAACCCCATTTTTATTTATAAAGTCTTTAATCAATCTCTTTTATTAAATGAGATTCCTTATTATAAATCAATTTAGTATTTAAAAATACAATTAATAAGATAAATTAATTTACTTTAAACACCCTAAATAAATAATAAATTTACTTTCCAATATCATTAATAAAATAATTTATTTCACTCGAAAACATTATTAATATAATAATTAACAACTTCAAGACATTATAAATAAATTATAATTATTTACTTCCAAACATTATTATGTAATAATAATTATTAACAACAAAACATTACTAATAAATAATTATTATTAACTCCAAACCTTTATAAGTTTAATAGTTAATAATTTTGAACCTTATTAATAAAACAATAATAATTTATCTCCAAACTTTATTATATAAACGAGCGTTACGGCACGCGCTTCACGCGTGATGATGGCATGTGCTTTGCGCGTGAATTTATATATGATTAACACATTCAAAAGAAATCGATTTGCAAAAATATTTAGTCATGTTTTTACGTTGAAATTATGTGTAATTAATTTTAATTTTTATTTCTAAGTTGTAACATTTAATTTTTTGTTAGTTTGAATTTTATTTATATTATTGATTAATAGACAACGAATTGTAAATGATGTTTATTTGTTTAAATGATATTTATTTGTTAGATCCTATTCTTAAGCGTAGATGGATAGTTTGAATTTGTAAAGAAATTTAACCGTTTTAACTTAGTTTGAATTGTTCCAGTCTAGTCTAGAAATAATAGGATAAAAAATATGAAGAACATCTGCATTTGATTAGGATTTTACTGATTTTTTTAGTTAGTGCGTGGAATAATAGATAATAATTAAACTATATATGAGTAAAGGGTATTTTAGGAAGTTCACGGTCGGACCAAAAGTTTACGTTTCCAAGCCAACTACAATAAAGATAATAATTACCTTAACATTATTATAATATAATTATAAATTCCAAAACATTATTAATAAATAACTATTATAAATTCTAGAACATTATTAGTAAATAATAATTATGAACTTCGAACAATATTAATTATTTAATAAATAACTTTAAACACTACTAAATATAAATAAACAACTTTTAAAACACTTCTAAATGATTTAGAAAAGACAAATAGAAAGGTTGGGGAAAAATAGAAATGTTCAAAATCCGCTTAAGTAAAAATATTCTAGAAAACCCAAAGGTTAGATTTAAAATCATTCTCCAAATCGAAAACCAATTTCAAGCCAAACGTCAATTAATAGTATTTTCAAAATGCTAAATTGAGGCCACTATCCACCAAAGTACTTAATCAATGTTGTTATTGACTTTTATCACTATGTGGTTAAGTTTCAACATATAACAATGTCATAACCAATAGAGCAAAACAATCAGGTTTTCATATCCAATAATTTATACAATAGGAATATGATTGAAACAAATCAACAATGGCAAGTAATTTATTTAGATCCCTCTAAAATTTTGAAATGACCCTTCTATTTTTACCTTAATTTCCTAAGGATTTTTTTTTACTTGCTTGCTGAATACTTGTTCAATTGAACTTTGTTTAAATTTCTCAGGGTCATTTTTTTTTCTTTTAAAACAATGCTCTGGATTTAAATTTTCTACCAATATAAACATATCAGTTCAGCCATAGAAATATACACATTTATATGATGATATATGTGTTCCTCTTGTTTAAAATCAGAGTTTATTTTTTTTTTTTTTTTTTAAAACAAGAGCCTGTCTGCCTGATTTGTATTTGAAATGAATCTACTCATAATTTGAATTCCCATGTTCTTGGAAATTTACATTACATAATTATTCATACTTGGATCTTATTATGTTAACCATGTTTCAGATTATCTTAGAACACAAGAGTTCATTTATTTGTTTATTCTTGCATAGCTCAAATGATTATTATTTGCCTAAGTATCAGAAAATGATATCTACATTTATCATTTTCTATTTTATGTATTTTCTTTGAAGCCTCTCTTGTTCTTTACTTCTACAATTTGACATATCATGAGCAATTCATTTATATTACTGATTTCTAAGTTTCCTGTAATTAAGGTGCTGGACTTTAAAAATGTTTATATACATTTTTTTGAACAACCACTCTGATTCAAGTGAACCAGATTTTGGGTTCAAAATTCCTCTTGAAATAATAATACCAATCAGTTTCAATATATATTTTCCACTTTACATTTTAAAGAGATTTTAACATGCTTTTAACAAAAAGATGTAAAATACTTTTTAATCTCAAATTGCAGACCAACATGCTCAACCAAGACCCCATTCTTTTGAAGCTGGTTGAACCATATGGCTGTGCTAATCAAGCACTTGTCCATGGTAATTGAAATGCTATTCAGTTTCCAAATGCTATAAGCTTCCTTCAGAAAAATTCCCTTCTTAAGACATCACACAAAATTAACTTGAGTTCTTTTGCAAAATACTTTACTAAAACAACTAAATGTCTGAGATATATTTCTAATTTGAAGTCAAGTTTTCACTTCATAGCTCAGTGATTTTTAAATGATTCGAACCTGACTACATCAGGATATAAATTTTGTATGAAAATTACTTAAATGTAAATGCACTTCTTCTTCAGATTTTCAAACTTTACCGCATAACAAAAGTTAACTGACAACAACTGATTTAATCAAACAAGGCAATTCATTACATATTCAAACATAATTTCTCTCATGAATACATGCAAATAAAATCATCATAGGCTCTTATTATAACTAGCTAGCATGTTCATTCACTCCTTCTCCTTAGCCATAACTTCATTTTCTACTTAATTCCAGCATTACCTGAAAGAGCATTAGTGACTGCCTCATTTTTAAAATGAGACACCCCCATATGCCATGAGCAAACAAGGGTCAGATCTATGATCTGGTATGAATAACTTCATCATATTCATGATATTAAGCAATTGGATGATGCATAAGTTTTAGCCAGTTACTTGAGTAACTTATCAAAACATCTAAATTCTATGTTACAGGTTAGACTATCATGCAAGTGCAATAACTTCATAAGTCAACTAATTACACAATCATAATCATACAATCATTCACATCAATCTCCAGTACTTAGATGCTCTGGAGTAACCATGTTTCCATTTCAACAAATCTGAGTAACACTCATATCTTTTGCTTCCTGGTTTAGGAGTTACCTATGAGTATATACATGTCAATTTATGTTTCAGCCTCATCTGCTATTAAGGAATCACTGGGACACATTGCAATAAATTAATTCACATTATTGCACAAAGATCTCAGGGCTTAAACAAACCATGTGCCAACTTGCATACTTTAAATATAACAAGCATTCCAGCAGCCTTCTTGGCTCATTATTCCTAGTTTATTTACTAGAAGCATTTGTTTGATTTTATCATCAGATATCTAGATGAAAAATGCCACTGCATACATGAAAGCACCCCATACATCTTGTAAGCATGTTTTCCAGAAACAAATAAATAATTATTTTTAATGATGTTGTCAAGAGATATCTGGGTCTTAAATCCATACAAGAATCTTTACAACTATAAACAGAGATATGGCATGTTAGGATTATTTTGATCTGCAAGTAACTATGGTTGAACCAGATTCACAGTCTAGCTTAACCATAATTTTAACTTGTGGGTTTTATTATCTTTTTTTTTTATCAGGGGTTCAGCACTCAAGTACACCCCTAATACACTATTCTAAGCCTCAGCACTTATACATAGTATAATGCAGCTCATAATGTTTTCTTCTATTAAAATTTTCATGCCACAGATCCAGATTAGTTGTGAATATTCTTGCCTAGATTTTAAGGTTTTATGCTTTAACTTTTCTGGGTGTAAGGAAACAGTGAGTTGCACATCCAAAAACAAACATCACAATAGATCAAAGATCACCCAAAAACATCCATAGTAAAATCATGACAGATCCAAAAACATCCAAAGAACATTGATAAAACCATATTCAACAAAACTGAAATAAGCAATTAACTAGATTAGAATTGGCTGCCTCATTTCAGGTCTTAATGCCATGAATTTGGTGAGGTTACTCACCTAAGTATCTCCTTCTAGTTAATCCAGAAAATCCCTAAGCAATATTTTTCTCCTTTCCCTCTAAATGTTTTCTTTCTTATTTTAAGTATTTCGGGTAAATAGATTCCCCTGGCTACCACTACTCATTTATAAGCATGTTACTAGGGTTTTTATCAAACAGAATCCCATTTTTGCCCTGACCAATATCATGCATTTTGCATTTATATTTTAACATTTCCATTTTCAGTTACCCCGGCCATATTTCTTTTATTAGAGGCAACTTTTTCTTTTTCCTACTTTTTCCAGAAAATGTCCAGTCTACCTAAATCATGTTAAAGGTGTGA
This sequence comes from Allium fistulosum, assembly GCA_030737815.1. NCBI lineage: Eukaryota > Viridiplantae > Streptophyta > Magnoliopsida > Asparagales > Amaryllidaceae > Allium > Allium fistulosum. The sequence continues at coordinate 1,009,381,858 of CM060907.1, forward strand.
CCAAGTATATTTGTTTATTTATGGGAATCCCCATTTTCCTATTTTTGCCCATACATAATATACTTACTTATTTTACATTTCATGCTATTTTAATGTTATCATTATTTTCTTGCTTAATTTCAATATACTTCTTCTCATAGAAAATATACATGTGTATAGGTATACAATTATTTGTTTTATTTAATCCCCCCATGTTTCACAGAAAATATGTTTAAGCACATATTTCATTTTTTTTAATTTGGGTTATGCTTCAGTTACATTCCAATGTTTTAAATAAAGAATTTTACTCCTTTATTTTAAATAGGATTTTTCTGTTTTATTTTTCAATATCTAAATATTATTCTAGTTTCACTATGTATATATATATTTTTTTCAGAAAATCTTTAATTTCAATATATACAGATAACATATTTAGTTTGATCAATGATTCATATTCCAAGATCATATCTGGAATGCTTCCTTACTTTGTTTATTTATTTTATTACCATCATTGTATATTATTATTTTTCAGAAAAGTTTTAAATCTCTTTCTTGTGCCATTTCCAGTGTGCATGTGCACACATATCCCTGCACAACATTCAATTCAGAAACTCTATCAACATTTGATCCAATATATATATATATATATATATATTTTCAGAATTATTTTAATTTTTCCCTCAAAATTTTTGGGGCATTTCATTCACCCCTCCTTTTAGGAATTGTGTCCTCACAATTTTTTTTCTTAGTACTTGTAACAAACATTTACTGACTTCAGAAACATTTATTAAGCATATGCATAAACAAACATATTCAATCATATCAACCATGCATATTAAATTTTCCAGAAATTAAAAATTACCTTTAATTTGCAAAAAGCTTAGGGTAATCCATCCTAATCTTATCTTCTAGCTCCCATGTACAATCATTAAGAGCAACACTCCATTGGACCTTCACTAGTTTCAAAGTTTTGCTCCTCAATTTCTTTTCTTCTTTAGCTAAAACCCCCACTGGTTCCTTTTCATAAACCATATTAGGATTTATTTGAATCTAGGTAGGCTTTTCCAGAATTTCTTCTTTATCATGTACCCACCTTCTAAGTTGTGACACATGAAAAACATTATGCATTGCTTTCATTTCCTCTGGTAATTCCAATTTGTATGCTAAAGAACCTAATCTTTCCAGAATTTTATAGGGTCCAACATACCTTGGTGTGAGTTTACCTTGTTTACCAAATCTCAAGACTTTCTTCATAGGTGAAATCTTGATGAAAACAAAGTCTCCCACTTCATATTCCACTTGCTTTCTCTTCCTGTCTGCAAATTTCTTTTATCTATCTTGAGCTGCTGCTATTCTTTTTCTTATTAGCCCAATTTTCTCTGTAATTTCTTTTACATAATCAGGTCCTAGAACAGCTCTTTCTCAAGTCTCTACCCAGCATATAGGTGATAAACATGGCTTGCCATATAAGGCTTCAAATGGTGCCATCCCTATGGTGCTTTGGTAACTGTTATTGTACGTGAATTCAGCTAAATGGAGGTGGTCTTCCCAGTTGCCTCCAAAGTCCAATGCACATGCCCTCAACAAATCCTCTAAGACTTTGTTTACCACTTCAGTTTGTCCATCTGATTGTGGATGGTAGGCAGTGCTTAAGCACAATTCACTCCCCATGGCCTCTTGAAAACTTTTCCAAAACCTTAAGGTGAAGATGGTATCCCTATCACTCACAATTTTTTTGGGAATGCCATGCAATCTTACCACCTCTTTCATGAATATTTGAGCCAATTTTGGAGCATTTCTTTCTGATTTAACTGGGATAAAATGTGCTACTTTAGTTAGCCTATCCACTATTACCCATATACTTGCGTTTCCCCTCTTAGATCTAGGCAGTCCATCTATGAAATCCATAGATATATCCTCCCACTTCCATTGTGGTATACTAAGGGGTTGCAACAGTCCTGATGGCCTTTGTGTCTCTGCCTTGACTTGTTGGCAAGTCATGCACTTTGCAACATGTCTGGCCACATCTGACTTCATTCCCTTCCACCAAAGATTTCATTTCAAATTTTGATACATCTTGGTGCTGCCTGGGTGTATGGAGTACTTATTCCTATGGTATTCATTTAGTATTTCCTCCTTCAATTCTATGTTTTCTGGAACACATATCCTATTCTTGTTCCTTAAATAACCATCCTTATCAATTTGATAATTTATTACTTCTTCCCCTTTTAATAAGAGCATTTTATTCTCCAATAGGTTTAAGTCTTGTTCCTGCATTTTCCCAACCTTTAGAAGTAAATTTGATTGCAGAGATACCATACTCAATTTCCCTTTACTTCCATCTTCTTCAATGGGTATCATTTGTACCTCACTGTTTGCCTCAATTTCTAAATCAGTAAGTATAGACAGATCCTTAAACTCTTCCATCATCAACATGGCTACCTTAGCATGTTGTCTACTCAAGGCATCTGCAACTTTATTTGCCTTGCCTGGTGTATAAAGTATATCTAGATCATAGGCAGCTAGGAACTCCACCCATCTATGTTGCCTCATGTTCAAATCTTTTTGTGAGAATAAATATTTCAGTGCTTTATGATCAGTGTACAAGATAAATTTAGCACCTAACAAATAATGTCTCCAAAGTTTCAAAGCATACACAACTGCTGCTAGTTCAAGATCATGGGTTGCATACCTTGTTTCATGTGGCTTTAATTGCCTAGATGCATAGGCTACCACCTGGTCTTGCTGCATCAACACAGCCCCTAGCCCAGAGCCACTTGCATCAGTGTACACAATTAAGTTTTCATTTCCCTCTGGCACCCTCAATACTGGTGCATTAATCAGGGCTTCTTTTATTTTGATAAAAGCTTGCTCACATTTTTCTGTCCATACAAAGGCTTGGTTCTTTCTAGTTAAATTGGTAAGTGGTGATGATATTTTTGAAAAATCTTTTATAAACCTCCTATAATATCCTGCCATCCCCATAAATGATCTAATCTCACTGATTGTGCTAGGCCTTTTCCATGCTTGGATAGCTACTACCTTATTGGGGTTTACTGATATTCCTTTGGCAGAGATAACATGCCCAAGAAAATGTACTTCTTCTTTCCAGAATGCACATTTTAAAAATTTTGCCTTTAAATCATTCTCCCTTAATCTTGACAAAACTAAATGCAAATGATTTTTATGCTCTTCCACTGTTTTGGAATAAATCAAAATGTCATCAATAAAAATCAGTACAAACTTGTCTAAATAATCTCTGAATATTCTATTCATTAAATCAACAAAATATGAAGGAGTATTTGTCAAGCCAAATGGCATAACCATAAATTCATACAAGCCATATCTAGTGTTAAATGCAGTGTACTTAACACTGGAGTCTTCAACCTTCATTTGATGAAATCCTGATGCTAAGTCTAGTCTAGAAAATATTTTAGCTTCACTGAGTTGATCAAAGAGATCATCTATTCTAGGCAATGGGTATTTGTTTTTGATGGTTACTTTATTTAGTTCTCTGTAATCTATGCACATTCTCAAAGTACCATCATGTTTTCTTACAAACACTACTGGAGCACCCCAGCATGAATTGCTTGGCCTTATAAATCCTTTGCCTTCTAATTCTTCCAACTGATTTTTCAATTCTTTCAGTTCACTTGGCCCCATTCTATAAGGTTTCTTGATTATTGGACTTGCCCCTGGAATGAGATTAATTTGAAACTCAACTGTTCTGTGGTGTGGAACACCCTTAACTTCCCCAAACACATCCAAGTATTCATTGACTATGGGAATTTCTTCAATGATTAGTTCACTGAGATCTTTTTCTGAGTCAACTAAATGATATAATTTCCCTTCCTTAGCTACTTCACATAGAACCGTGATCCTCTGGCCTCTAGAATTTTGCAATGATATGGTGGATGAGTCTAAATTAATTATGGCTTTAAATTGCCTTAACCAGTCTACCCCCAATATAACACCTATATTTGGGTAATTCAAAACATATAAATTGGAAATAAAAATATTTCCTCCTATGTTTAACTCCACATCCACACAATTCATGTTTAAGAAACTAGAACTCCCTAGGGGACTTTGTACAAGCAATGGGGTTTCAACTAGTATGCAGTTTAATTTTAACATTTTAACTATTTCATAAGAAATTAAAGAGTGAGTTGCTCCAGTATAATATACTACTGCTATGGGTATGGCACAAATGAGTAGTGTACCTTCCACTTGGCCATGATTTTCAGCATCAATTTTCACTGCAGATTTGCCTTTTCCTTCCAAAGTTGCCAATTTCCCCTGTTGTTTATTCTCAGGACAGTTCCTCTTCATATGCCCCTCTTTCCCACATAGGTAGCATTTGAAGTCTCCTCCTTTTAAGTCTGGGCACCTTGGTTTGATGTGTCATTCTTTACCACAATGATGGCAAACCAATTTCTTCTTAGCATCATTGGCTTTAATGTTTTTGTCCTTCTTGTTGTCTGCCTCCTCCTTCTTTTTATCATAAGGGTGATATCTTCCCTTATTCTTCTTGTTGTTGTTGCTCTTAAAATTACTATACTTCTCTCTTTCCTTGTCATGCTGTTCCAATTTCAATGCCAGATCTATTACTTGATCAAAAGTTCTATCTGCATATGGTAGCATAGCTCTGCTAAGTCCTGGGTTCAGACCCTTTATATACCTATCATTTTTGGATGCTTCATCTGCCACTAGCATTGCTCCATAATTAGATAGCCCCTCAAACTTTTGAGTATACTCAGTGACATTCATAGTTCCCTGCCTAAGTCTGATAAATTCTTCAAGCAAAGTGGTCTTGGCTGATGCTGGTACAAATCTTGCCTCCAACATCTCCTTGAACTGATTCCAAGTGATTTCATTTTCATTTCTTCCAGCTATGATCACCTCCCACCAGCTTAAAGCTACTCCTTTCAGTTGTCTTGAAGCTACTTGCCTCTTCCCCTGATCATCTAGCTGCATGTCATTGAAAATCCTATCAAGTGTTCTCAACCATGCTTGAATTTCCATCACATTCTCAGTTCCTTCAAAACTTCTGCCTCCCAAATTGGTGTAAGTCTTCAGTAGTTTTGAAAGCTCTTCATGTGGGTTCTCAGGCCTATACCCAATTCTATCTCTTAAAACCCTCACAAATTCTTGCATATCAAGCATTTGTGGTGCACTGGGTCCTGCATTGTGATGAGATCCTCTTCCTACCATGGTCTGGTAACTAAGTATTGGGCAGAGGGTATTAGTACACTCTGAATATTTTCTATAGCTAATATTCTCCTATCTAAATTACTTCATCCAAAACAAACAGACATAATACATTTCTATGATACTTAGTAATTAATACATACATTAGCTCTAATACCAAATGAAATGACCCTTCTATTTTTACCTTAATTTCCTAAGGATTTTTTTTTACTTGCTTGCTGAATACTTGTTCAATTGAACTTTGTTTAAATTTCTCAGGGTCATTTTTTTTTCTTTTAAAACAATGCTCTGGATTTAAATTTTCTACCAATATAAACATATCAGTTCAGCCATAGAAATATACACATTTATATGATGATATATGTGTTCCTCTTGTTTAAAATCAGAGTTTATTATTTTTTTTTTTTTTAAAACAAGAGCCTGTCTGCCTGATTTGTATTTGAAATGAATCTACTCATAATTTGAATTCCCATGTTCTTGGAAATTTACATTACATAATTATTCATACTTGGATCTTATTATGTTAACCATGTTTCAGATTATCTTAGAACACAAGAGTTCATTTATTTGTTTATTCTTGCATAGCTCAAATGATTATTATTTGCCTAAGTATCAGAAAATGATATCTACATTTATCATTTTCTATTTTATGTATTTTCTTTGAAGCCTCTCTTGTTCTTTACTTCTACAATTTGACATATCATGAGCAATTCATTTATATTACTGATTTCTAAGTTTCCTGTAATTAAGGTGCTGGACTTTAAAAATGTTTATATACATTTTTTTGAACAACCACTCTGATTCAAGTGAACCAGATTTTGGGTTCAAAATTCCTCTTGAAATAATAATACCAATCAGTTTCAATATATATTTTCCGCTTTACATTTTAAAGAGATTTTAACATGCTTTTAACAAAAAGATGTAAAATACTTTTTAATCTCAAATTGCAGACCAACATGCTCAACCAAGACCCCATTCTTTTGAAGCTGGTTGAACCATATGGCTGTGCTAATCAAGCACTTGTCCATGGTAATTGAAATGCTATTCAGTTTCCAAATGCTATAAGCTTCCTTCAGAAAAATTCCCTTCTTAAGACATCACACAAAATTAACTTGAGTTCTTTTGCAAAATACTTTACTAAAACAACTAAATGTCTGAGATATATTTCTAATTTGAAGTCAAGTTTTCACTTCATAGCTCAGTGATTTTTAAATGATTCGAACCTGACTACATCAGGATATAAATTTTGTATGAAAATTACTTAAATGTAAATGCACTTCTTCTTCAGATTTTCAAACTTTACCGCATAACAAAAGTTAACTGACAACAACTGATTTAATCAAACAAGGCAATTCATTACATATTCAAACATAATTTCTCTCATGAATACATGCAAATAAAATCATCATAGGCTCTTATTATAACTAGCTAGCATGTTCATTCACTCCTTCTCCTTAGCCATAACTTCATTTTCTACTTAATTCCAGCATTACCTGAAAGAGCATTAGTGACTGCCTCATTTTTAAAATGAGACACCCCCATATGCCATGAGCAAACAAGGGTCAGATCTATGATCTGGTATGAATAACTTCATCATATTCATGATATTAAGCAATTGGATGATGCATAAGTTTTAGCCAGTTACTTGAGTAACTTATCAAAACATATAAATTCTATGTTACAGGTTAGACTATCATGCAAGTGCAATAACTTCATAAGTCAACTAATTACACAATCATAATCATACAATCATTCACATCAATCTCCAGTACTTAGATGCTCTGGAGTAACCATGTTTCCATTTCAACAAATCTGAGTAACACTCATATCTTTTGCTTCCTGGTTTAGGAGTTACCTATGAGTATATACATGTCAATTTATATTTCAGCCTCATCTGCTATTAAGGAATCACTGGGACACATTGCAATAAATTAATTCACATTATTGCACAAAGATCTCAGGGCTTAAACAAACCATGTGCCAACTTGCATACTTCAAATATAACAAGCATTCCAGCAGCCTTCTTGGCTCATTATTCCTAGTTTATTTACTAGAAGCATTTGTTTGATTTTATCATCAGATATCTAGATGAAAAATGCCACTGCATACATGAAAGCACCCCATACATCTTGTAAGCATGTTTTCCAAAAACAAATAAATAATTATTTTTAATGATGTTGTCAAGAGATATCTGGGTCTTAAATCCATACAAGAATATTTACAACTATAAACAGAGATATGGCATGTTAGGATTATTTTGATCTGCAAGTAACTATGGTTGAACCAGATTCACAGTCTAGCTTAACCATAATTTTAACTTGTGGGTTTTATTATCTTTTTTTTTTGATCAGGGGTTCAGCACTCAAGTACACCCCTAATACACTGTTCTAAGCCTCAACACTTATACATAGTATAATGCAGCTCATAATGTTTTCTTCTATTAAAATTTTCATGCCACAGATCCAGATTAGTTGTGAATATTCTTGCCTAGATTTTATGGTTTTATGCTTTAACTTTTCTGGGTGTAAGGAAACAGTGAGTTGCACATCCAAAAACAAACATCACAATAGATCAAAGATCACCCAAAAACATCCATAGTAAAATCATGACAGATCCAAAAACATCCAAAGAACATTGATAAAACCATATTCAACAAAACTGAAATAAGCAATTAACTAGATTAGAATTGGCTGCCTCATTTCAGGTCTTAATGCCATGAATTTGGTGAGGTTACTCACCTAAGTATCTCCTTCTAGTTAATCCAGAAAATCCCTAAGCAATATTTTTCTCCTTTCCCTCTAAATGTTTTCTTTCTTATTTTAAGTATTTCGGGTAAATAGATTCCCCTGGCTACCACTACTCATTTATAAGCATGTTACTAGGGTTTTTATCAAACAGAATCCCATTTTTGCCCTGACCAATATCATGCATTTTGCATTTATATTTTAACATTTCCATTTTCAGTTACCCCGGCCATATTTCTTTTATTAGAGGCAACTTTTTCTTTTTCCTACTTTTTCCAGAAAATGTCCAGTCTACCTAAATCATGTTAAAGGTGTGACCAAGTATATTTGTTTATTTATGGGAATCCCCATTTTCCTATTTTTGCCCATACATAATATACTTACTTATTTTACATTTCATGCTATTTTAATGTTATCATTATTTTCTTGCTTAATTTCAATATACTTCTTCTCACAGAAAATATACATGTGTATAGGTATACAATTATTTGTTTTATTTAATCCCCCCATGTTTCACAGAAAATATGTTTAAGCACATATTTCATTTTTTTTAATTTGGGTTATGCTTCAGTTACATTCCAATGTTTTAAATAAAGAATTTTACTCCTTTATTTTAAATAGGATTTTTCTGTTTTATTTTTCAATATCTAAATATTATTCTAGTTTCACTATGTATATATATATTTTTTTCAGAAAATCTTTAATTTCAATATATACAGATAACATATTTAATTTGATCAATGATTCATATTCCAAGATCATATCTGGAATGCTTCCTTACTTTATTTATTTATTTTATTATCATCATTGTATATTATTATTTTTCAGAAAATTTTTAAATCTCTTCCTTGTGCCATTTCCAGTGAGCATGTGCACACATATCCCTGCACAACATTCAATTCAGAAACTCCATCAACATTTGATCCAATATATATATATATATATATATATATATATATATATATATATATATATCAGAATTATTTTAATTTTTCCCTCAAAATTTTTGGGGCATTTCAAATTTCTAGTTAGTCATATGAATTCCTTGCAAATGATTTCATATATTGGCCATTTTCAAAAACGACAATTCATCAAAACCAAATAATCAATAAAACAACATCCATGCATACAATCGACAATTTTTATCTATTATAAAACATTACTAACCAAAAAGATGAGTCAAACTCACCGAAATTCCAGTTATCGCCGAAGCGTGTTGGTTCCATCTAAAATCGGACAACGTTCGATTTTAAAGATTTTAGATGAAATTCCTACAAGTTCCAAAATCCATAAAACTCCAAATTCTTACAAGCTTTACAATAAAATAAATAAATAAATTTGGTTGATATATATATATATATATATATATATATAATCATTCAAATAAAAGTGTGTATATATATATATTTGCAATATTTTATATATAAATTAGAGTATATAAACAAAAATTTGGATGATATATTTGTATACTAGATGAGCTAACATGTCCGTTGGCATGTAAATCTCAGCACTTATACATGGGCATGTTATACCTTGCACGGTTTGCTATGTTACATATGCGCACACACAAATATATATATATATATATCTATGTGTGTGGGTTTATGTTACACGTATATATATAATATAATATTCATACATAAAATAAAATTATTTTATAAATTAAATTGAATAATGATTTTATTTAAAATAAATTAAGAAATATTCTAAATGAATTAGACTTCATTGGCCCAATAAAGATTCAAAATGGTAAAAAAAAGTTTGAAATTCACTCATTTCTTCGCTGTGGACTGACCAAGTTCCTACAATGGTATTAGAGCCCAATAGCCAATCCAGTCTAAATTAGATATGTTAGGGTTAGCTAATTAAGCTCAAAGCCTAGTTAGTTGGGTGCTTAGAGAGGTAGTGTCTATGATTAGGTTTGAGTAATCAAGCCCTCTGCCCAACCTCGCTATAGGCTTGGCCCGAACAAATATGTGAGCCCAAAGTTTGTCCCCAATAGAAAAGATCCAATTTGAATTGGGCCTTAGGCTAATTTTTGAATTGTTTGGAAATTAAAAATATAAGATTTAATTCAGAAGTTAAATTTAAAAAAAGACGTACATATACTATAAAATATTAAAATATAATAATTTTTTTTCAAAATGTTTGAAGAATAATATAAATTAATTTTGAAAATTTAAATTTATTAATAAGCTTAATAAAAATTAATTAATTAGGTAAATAAGTTAATTAATGAAAAATATATACATGTATTATATATTTTTTATATCAGTTATGATATCTTAAAATGTTTAAGATATCATAAGTATAAATGTATGTATATAATATGATTTTGTGAAATTTTTATAATTTAATTAAAATTATTTAATTAAATAAATAAATTAAAGGTTAATTAATTAAATAAATTAATTAAAAGTTAATTAATTAAATAATACACACACATATATGATATATGTGTTATACTATAAAGTTTATAGTATATAATAAAATTAAATATAATTGTTATATTAAGAAAATATAAAATTAATTAAAATGTTAATTAATTAAAATTAATTAAATAAGATTTAATTAATATAATACTATACATATATCTATTGTATAAGTAATATGAAATATAAAAGTTATATAATAGCAAAACCAGTATCATATGAATGTATAAATTAAAGGTGGAACATTAAGAAACCCTAAATTGACTTAAGGAATAAATACATATGCAAATGTATGTATACCGTGATTTCCTATGTGTTCGTCACTTGAATAACGAAGGTATTTCATAAGATATACATTATTCAATAAGTCAAAATCACTCAATATTATATATTGAAGATTACGAATCTTCAATAAAATGTTGTCCTCTATTATACATACATACATACATACATACATACATACATACATACATATATATATATATATATATATATTACTTGCATACTCCTTTGTCATTGAGTAAACTCAAGCTAGAGATGTTTTGTGTAGTATTATTAATATATTAAATAGAAGAGTTAAGATAACTATATGTATTTGTTAAGAAAATCCATGATATGTATACTATACTTTAGCCTCATGATATGGTAGGTACAAGTGAATAATTTCATTTTGATTTGTTGAGAAAACTAAAGGTCAAAGTGAAATTAGGATAGGATTCCAAGGGTTAAGAGTGGTATATGATACAACCGATAAGAAGTTATCCATCATGTGTGGAGCTATGACATGTTGAGCAAACTCAAGGTCAGAATTTCAAAACGGACGAGCAATAACACCCACTAGTGATCGAAGGACTTCTATGTTTCGACTTAAGGTTTGGTGAAACATAAAAGACTAGTGGGAGCCTTACTAGAAAAATGAAATGGTAATATTTAAATTCACTAATATTGTAAGAACATATGCTATATAATGTTATAATGATCTACATCGATAAATTTGTGCATTTAATATGATTGTTAAAATGTTTATCAATTAAGAAATACAAATTAACTAAATTATAGATTGACAAATAGAAATATAATATATACTTACTAATAAATGCTTATTGCATGTTATCGTTTGAACACCCATCAAAGTGTAAAAAGAGGCATAGTCTTGTTGAGTTTTTGAGCAGTTTAGGCAAGGTACTTCCTAAGGAACATCGACTTAAAATTAGCAAAGGGAAAAGATAAGAAATAAAGAAGAACTACACATCAACAACTCTAGTTTGGGATATCATATGAAAATCATCTGGTATAAAGTTGGATGGAAATTTTAGTATTAAAGAAGTCACCAAGAAAGTTTTGGTCAAATTTTTTATACAAGCCCAAAAGTTATATTACAAGGACAAGTTACAGAATGTTTTCTTCATTAAGCGTATCATCAAAGTGATCCTCTTGTACCTCCTTGTCAAAAGGAGCCGCTTCTCCTCCTCTATCAGGGTCTCGGCTTCGTCCACCACCATGGCCTCTATTGTTTTCCTTCTTGCGTTCCTCATACCTCTTAGCAAAGCTAGGCTCTACTATGGCAGTGTTGTTCCCAAGATAGGCTAAGGAGAAAGTCATGTTCTGATCTTGATGGTGAGCATAAGCATCGAATAAAACTTGAAAAGCCTGTCTGCTGACCTCCTCTCATGCTCGTCTCTAGCAATATAATGTTCTTTATCAACCACTCTAGCCTCGGCATCCTTCAACATCTCATCCCTTTGTTTCAAGGCTTTCTCAAGAGTCTCAATCTTATGATCCCTCTCTCCATTAGTTCTGCCTGATTCCTCTACTTGACCATTCACCTCCCAAATTTTAGCTTCCAGTTCCACAAACTCCTTTTTCATCGCCTCAACAGCGGCCACTGTTTCCTCCATTTTTAGCCACCCATGCTGAAGGGCAGAGATTTCCACCACAATCAAGAAAGAAGTAAACAGCGTAAGGACACATATTGAAATTATTAGTTAACATAAGAATTTTTACTTTGATGCTCTCTCAGAGGTTGTACTCGTTGCTTTCCAAATTTCCGGGATAGAGGTTAGAGGTCTTACTTGTGCTTTAGTGATGGCATAAAGAAGCCGCAGTCAAAAGCACCTTTTGTAATCTCAATCGCTTGCTTGTTTTTCTCGGCAAGAGGTTTAGAACCCTTCCCCTTAGAGCTTTCGATCAATGAAGACCAGGAAACCTTTTTCTTCTTTGGACAAAGAGTATCTTTGTCAAGAAGCAACAACCTAGATCTTTCCTTGGTCCCTTTTCCCTTATCTAGGAAGCTGGTCTTTTTGGAAGAGGAAGTCACTACAACAAGAACAAAAGGATAAGTCTAAAATCAAAATTAAGAATAAGTTGTACTAAGAGCCTAAAATAAACTAGTATGATGGTGAAAGGGTAAAACCCTAGTCTCACTTTCCCCAGAATTGGATTTAGTTTCCTCTTCGCTATCAACAACTACGATCAAAGTTATCTCGTACTTCTTAGAGGGTTTTAGTCCAGTACATGCAATAAAAGGAAGCAGCTGACCTCAAGCTTTCAGTTTGCCTTCGGTAAGGACCAATTGTTGGTATCGATGTAAGGAAGGAATCTTCATAACTTCCTTATACATATCCTTATATTGATTAGTTATAGCTGGGTTACTACACTTCTCGTGTCTCACTGTTTAAGATTTAACAAGATAAGGAAACACAACCAAGAATACAGGTAAGGATAAAAGAAGGTGAAAAATTCAAGAATGTACCAGCATTATTGGAAAAATTGGCTATGCGATCAGAAGAAGCCATAACATAAAACCACTGACGTTGAATGGGAAAGCCCCTAAGGGATTTAGACTCCAGCAGGTTAAACGTATAACTAACTTCGGAAATGGATATACCTTGACAGCCTTTTTTAGAGTACAGAATCATCATGACAGATAAGGTTGAATAAGAAGTAGCAAAAAGTTGAAAGGGATTGATGCGGTAGAATTCCAAAACATCGACAAATTAGAGGGTAAGAGGCAAGAAGATCCAGTGTTCTAAATGCTCTATGGACTACATAAAATACCCCGCTGGAGGATTGCTAAAATGCATCTTGGGGCCAGGAGCGATCGTCTCGACTTCTGCAATCCCATAAGACGATAAAATTTCATCGAGGTCTTACTGAACTTTGATCGGAGCATCCATTTCCGACCTAAGGAAGGGGAGGAATGAGATGTCTAATTATTAATAGAAAATTAGCATTACCCCTAAATAAAGAATTAAGCAGGTTAAAACCTAAGTCTAATTCTTGATTAAGCAGTAAAAGAAGGAGTATCAATGATGATATGGTTAATCTTAACAAGAGTAAAAAGAAATTTTGAAAAGGACTTACTGATTCAAATGTAGATGTCAGAAGAAGAATCGAAGAGAGCATGAAAATATCAATGACGGTTTTACAATTCGAACAGGTGAAAAGATGAGAGAAAAAGGGAAAAGTGCTTATATTAAAAAGGGATGGCACTGATTGAAAGAGAAAAGCTTTCCATTGCGGATTTAGTTTAACAAGTGTACATAAGAAGAATATCAAAAGGTCACCCCACTAGATGCCAAGTCATCTTTGTATAAAAAAATAGAAATGCTTTTTGAGGATAACCAATCAATTGCCAACATCTGGACTCATATTTAATGCAAAATAAGAACTCGCCTCTTCAAAGGTCTAGTCCTGAATGATCACTTATGAATTTGTACAACAAATACAGTTTTGACCTCACGGTCTCGAAGTAGATTTTGCCTTTCGGCATTGTGATAACTTCGCTTAACACTTAACCTAGATGGCTTCAAGTGACAAGCACGATTTCCAAAAAGTTTTGACCTCATGGTTTAGAAGTAGATTTTGCCTTTCGGCACCATAATAATTCCGCTTGCCACTTAGCTTAGATGGCTTTAAGTGACAAGCACGATCTCAAAAAGATTCGAACTCACGGTCTCGAACTAGATTTTGCTTTTAGGCACCATAATAATTCCGTTTACCACAAAGCTTAGATGGCTTCAAGTGATAAGCAAGATCTCAAAAAGTTTTGACCTCTGGGTCTTAAAGTAGATTTTGCTTTTTAGCACCATAATAATTTCACTTACCACTTAGCTTAGATGGCTTCAAGTGAGAAGCATGATTTCAAAAAGTTTTCACCTCACGGTCTCAAAGTAAATCTTACCTTTTAGTGCTGTAATAATTTCATTTGCCACATAGCATAGATGGCTTCAAGTGACAAGCATGCTTTTAAAAGTTTAGACCTCTCGGTTCAGTTGAAACCATGCTTTCTAGCCCAAAAGTTAATTTCAAGCAAAATAGCCCAGTTTTCTTATAATAACAAGCAAATATAGGCATTATACCGCCACTATTAGTTTTCAAACCCTATTCCTATGTAAGACCAGATTTAAGTGACTGCAGTATGGTCCGGAGGTATTTTCACTCTAGGCGCTAGTTTCAATTTCCAAAAAGCATCTAGGCAAAGGTAAATTTCAAATTACTTTCAAAACCCTCTAAACAAGGTTAGATCTTTATAAGTTTTCTAGGAAAGGTAATATTTTTGAAAGTTCTCATGATACTATTTTGCCTGAAAACTCATGGTCAACTTTCATGATGAGAACGAAACAAACAAGCCAAGTAACAAACCTGATATAACATTATTCTTTCCAAAGTCCACCTCATATCAACCATATAAGGTAAACTTTAGGAGGCATGTGTTATAGCATAATTTCTACCGAGTATAAATTACGAATATTTGAAAAGAAGATTCCTTGGCTTGTAATTCCAATACCCATTATTTAGTTTCCAATGAGAGCAAAAGTACGGAACTCAATACCTGAGAGCATATGATCCAAGAGCATGAATAAAAGCATCAACCAAGGTCAAGATCATTATTCAGTTGAAACAGGTAGCTTAATCGAGGGCAGCAATTTCCAAAGACAAAAACCTTTCGACGCATATCAGCAACAGGTAGCTCAAATAGCCTCAGACCGAGATCAATGGTCAGGATAAATGAAAAGAATCAAAGAAGCTATATATAAAAACAACACGTCACCAATCCGCCTCAAAATGCCATCAACCATAGGATAACAAGCGTTTAAATCTAAACCGCACATAGCAAGCCAAGTCATCAATCCAAAGAAAAGGCTCTTTACCAATGACATTACGGCATATTAGCTATAAATAGGCGGCAATCCCAAGGCACAGGGGATCTTGTGGCATGTAAAAGAACTAACTTAAAATCATAATGTACTTTTCTACATTAGAGCTTTATTCACAAACTCATTAATGGCAGAAATACTTAGGTTCAATGTAATAAGCCTTTCAGCTATATAAGAGTGACTAAATAAGAAAAAGACAGCGAACGTAGGGACTTTCGGCCTGAACCACTATAAAAGTCTCGTTATTATTTACCTTTCGTACTTTACCTCCTCTGCATCTGCTATTATTACCCTATGGTTTAACATCTCGTGCTCAAAGCTTGATTACATCACATCTCGGTAACCTTTTAGCCGATTCCAATATTCCAGTCAGCTTTTGGAGATACACCTTCGGATTTCGAGTGTTGGTGTAGACGAAAATTTACATTAACAGGTTGCATCAAATTATGCCAATTGTTTTCGTAAAACATACTGAACATTATTTATGAAGTAATGACTATTT
Organism: Allium fistulosum; assembly: GCA_030737815.1. Classification (NCBI taxonomy): domain Eukaryota; kingdom Viridiplantae; phylum Streptophyta; class Magnoliopsida; order Asparagales; family Amaryllidaceae; genus Allium; species Allium fistulosum. Next base: position 1,009,397,882 of record CM060907.1, read on the forward strand.
TTCGGTGTCGATTGAAAAATAGACATAGTTATATTTCAATGTGAATATTATGAATATTCATTATGAAATAAAACTATAATGTTGTATTTGCTTTCACAACAAAATTGATGCATTGGAAAATACCGAAGTATCTAAAATCGTTTAAATTATTTTGGAATTATTGACTAAGCCATAGTTTTAAGAAATAATTTTTATTTTATAATTATGAACCATATAGTGCTAGTTAATTATATCTCAAACAATTTAGAGAAATGCACTCATTTAGTGGGAGCATTATAGGATTTGATGAACTCTTCGAATTGATACTTATATATGTATGCAATCATAAGTCTATTAATACCAAAACGGTTCCATGCACTTCATTATATTCACCGATGAGTCATCACAGACATGAACATGTGTATTTAATACACATGTATACGTGTGTGATAAGCTCAGAGAATATAAAATGGAAGTAAATAATATAACATGTGACAAAAATGATTTGATTTGATCGAATATGTGAGTATATTGGAAAGAGTTTCGAACGTACCTAAAAATAAATAAAGATTCAACCTCAAAAGTCACTCCTCCCTATGATCATAATTATGTATCGATAAGGAGTAATCAAACTTTGTTAAACAAAATATGATTAACTATGAATGAAGTTGAGTTAACTTCTTTCTATAAGGTCGTGCACTTAAGAGTAGTACATGAGGTTAAATTAATTTCATCTAAAGAATGGTTTACAAAATCATACAAGACAAGAGTTTACAGGAAAACCCAACATATTCTAGACCAAGGAGTTGGCCTATGCGAGTCAAAAGACTATACGTAATAATGGTTCGTGTGGGATCTTGTATGAATCATCCTAAAAGAAATTCGGGAACGACTTTCATTGGATAACCAATTTATGTTTTGAACATAAATTTTGTAAAGTAAAAACCAAATCCATTTTCAATATAAGGCAGTTCACAAAATTTTTACGAATGTACGTTCCATTGCACAAAAAAACATCTATTGTTTCAAGAAATACCAACTTCGTAACAAAGGAATTTTTTATGAAATTATTAGTATAAAATGAATTTGGATACAATCTATAACAACACATCATGGAAGAGGCCTAAATTTCGACCCAGGAAAGGCCCGTCGAAACTTAGATCCATTGTAAAGCTGGCTGTTGGTTGGCAAAAAAGAAGTAATAGTACAAAGCAAAAACTATTCTTTTAGAACTCACAACAGATGAAATAAAATATAATATCAACTTGTACCCATTTATTTCAAAACAATGTGAAATGTCATAATACAAAACATCATAAAACTATTACATATTATCCATTACATTAATTGTCCAAATACATGGGTATAACATAAAAATATTGTAAAAGATAATAATAACTGCTATAAGCTTAAGCTACTCCTCCTTTAAGCATCGTCATCGTCATTACTCTGCCCTTAACCTATGTTGTAATAAGGAGTGAGTCAAAACAACAAACGTCTGGTGAACAAAAACCTCGAGTCTTACCATTTCAATACTTGGACAGTATATTTAAAAAGAAGAATATGTCTACATATATAAAACCATTTAATACTTCTTATAAGGAAAAGAGGCGGGTCCACAATCAACCACTTAATACCTTCCAATCCCGAAGTAGGTTTCTAAATCCCATACCCTAAACCCTACGTCATAAATATCTAACAATGTAAGAGATAGTACCCAAGCCACTTAATACCTTTTATTGGAAAACAAACGGACTTGGTCATTTAAGACCTCAATTGAGGCAGACCCTATCATTTAATACCTATTCTCAAGGCGATACCGTCAAAGGTGACTATTTAGCTGACGTCGCATAGAATCTCTTAAGCCACTTAATACTTCTTTATGGAAAGGCGGACCCTAAATCAGTCACTTAATACCTTATCCCGAAGCGAACCCAGGTCGAGATATCACCTATCGTGCCTAATAACTACCCCTTTGGCCATTTAATACTTCATTTGAGGAAAAGAGGTGGGCCCTCAACAACCACTTAATACCTCAAGACCTCAAAGTAAGCCCTTCGTATTATGGCCCTTTCTCATAATTACGTCTCATACTAGTCCGACTATTTGTAGGGCTGGTAGCCAGATTAACAGAGCAGGTTTACCCTACAGAATTTGGAACGAACCTCACGTCATCACAAATACTTATCATAGGAGATGTCTCACATCAATAGGAAGTGTGCGCAACTGATGGTAACCTCAAAGTGAAGGGCTGACTTCTATCGTGCAACTCTACTGACCTCGCATCCTTTTGACTTAGCCATGATTTAAATACTCTTCATATATATAATACTCATCGCACCATTTCATAATTAAGGCCCTTATAAGCAGTCTTCCTTATTACGCCTTAAAATATCAATTACCTTCCTAAAAGGGAGAATTAATGACAATTACTACCTAATTAACTACGCAATTGTATGCCATAATTATAAGTTTATTACGCTAATAGAAATAAATATATATTTGTGCCCAATCAATTCTAGCGTGCGGTTTATACGCCATAAATTAGCGCTAAATGTCAACTGTTATAAGCGTAATACTAATACAAGCCCTTTTCTTTCAAACATCCAAGATTTCAATATCCATAACAATGGATTCTAATATTCATAATACGGATGAAATATCCATAACCAAAACTACAATAAATAGACTCGTAAATAGAAACAAAAACCCAAATTATTACATTAATTCAATGGAATATCCTAAACAATAGGAATTGCAATTCTAATTTCATATTCAATTCAACTTCACTTTTACAAAGAAATAAATAAAGGAATTTTGCATGGAAAATGTGGTGTAAACTACGAGTAGGATTCATGGTCTACACCCTTATTTCATTTTTGAAAACTCACAATTTAAATCAAAGAATGAGGAGAAGTGGAATAGATTATGAAATTATCAGAAATTAACAAACAATATAAATTCCATCAAATTAACATAAATAATTGAGAATCTCCTTCTAGAATTGACATTTTGAAATAGAAAGGAATTTTGGAGAATTTTACCTATCTTGTTTTCGCAATCTAAAAATCCCTAAGGCATATTCAAATCCATATAGATATACTAATTAATTACTGAAAAAGAAATACTAAGGCTTCCACTCATAGATTTTCCTTAGCTCTTCCTGTATGGATTTGCAACACCAAAGCAACTCTTTTCCATATCTCTTTCTATTGATATATATATACACAGCAAAGGGTAGATATATAAATATACATAATTTTGTTAGATTCAAAGAGGTTGGAGAAGAAGAAAACAGATTAAAAGAATAATTAGAAAAGGAATAGAATCCTTCCATGAATCCCTAACAGAATTTCTGAATCTAACTAAAGAGAGAAAATGGCAGAGCTTCGCGGAGTTCCTGAATATTTGTGAATAAAAAGTGAGGAGGATTGGATCCTATTTATAGGAGTTTAAACGTACCAAAACCGTAGGAGGAAATTGGAACAAAAACGGATAAATCTGGGCCAATCAACATCACAAAACCCCAGCCCCCACTGTGAGGTAGCGGTCGACCACCTATGCTCGACCGGTCGACTGCTAGGGGTCGACCGATTGGGTCATATAGGTCGACAGCTCCTCTTATTTTGGGCGTGCCCATTTGTTTTCGCTGCTCGTTTATTTTATTCCCTAATTAACTTCTAATGTTAACTGTTTAACTTAATGGTTAATTGATTCCCAAGTAAATCTGTAGTTAATTTTTGAAATTAAAATCCTAAATTTCAATACTCATTTGAATTTGAATTCAAACTAAATTAATTTAAATCTGAAAACTTCAAACGCTCATAACTTCTTCATTTGAGCTTCGTTTTCAGCACTTTATATATGGAAATAGATTATATTTTCACCACGAATGCAACAGAATAACTTTCGTGGTAAAATTCTAAATTTTATGAAATTTCCATTTTCAATTCTACCTTATTTAATTTAATTCACTTAATTCATTTGTGGTTGATTTTATGGGGTGCCACTTTCTTCCTCCTTTAAAAATGATCCCGTCTCGAAATCTTTCAAAGAGCGAAGAACATAAAGTGCAATAACATCCATGTTACACAACCAAGTTATCTACACAACCATCTACTCAACCAAAGTGCAATGTGATTATGTATTGTATACATACTAAAATGAGCTCAATCCTAGCGTGAGTGTGTAAATCGCATCACTCAAGTATGTATGCAAATACCATAAACATGCATAAAAATTTCTACATAAGCATAAAGTGGTTTTGAAAAAGTGTGATGGCTATTTCCTACTATCCAATTTAGCAAACATGATGCAATCAAAATCTTAATTTTAGAGAGAAAATTTACCAGTGAAAAGCTCTGGATGACTGATCTTCATATTCTCCTCGGTTTCCTATCTGCTTTCCATTGGGTTGTCTCCTCATTGTACTCGAACCAGTCTAATTATTTTCTTGTGGAGTCTCCTAGTTCCTGCTCCACAATGCGTGCAGTGGCACGGGGCACTATTGGCTTTGTCTCTAATTCCCCAATTGATGAGGCACAACACTAATAGCGGCGTCATAAACGCATTTTCTATGGTGTAAAACATGGAAAACATTATGGACTCTTATCAGGAAGCTTCACGCGATAAGCAAGTTTTCCTATCCTTTCCAAAACTCTGAATAGCCCAATGAATCTAGGCACCAATTTTATAGATGTGCCAAACCTAAACATTTTTCTAAGAGCGAAGACTTTGACAAATACCATATCTCCAACCTAAAACTCAAGCTCTTTCCTTCTTCTATTTGCATAAGATTTCTGACGAACTTGTGCTACCTTCATTCGCTGTCAGAACAACTCTTTTTTTTTCATGGTATCATGGATCAAATCGGGTTCGAGTTATACTTTGTCGGTGGTTTCCCACCAACAAATTGGCAATTTGCATGGCCTCCCATGAAGTGCTTTAGAAGGGGCCATACTAATCGTCGCTTGATTGCTATTAGTATACGCGAACTCGACCAATGGTAGGTGCTGCTCCCAATATCCTTCGAAATCCAAAACATAAGCCTTCAACAAATCTTCTAATGTCCTATTTACCCTCTCCATTTGGCCATTAGTATGTGGGTGATATGCAGTACTAAAATTTAAAGAAGTTCCTAAAGCATCTTATAGGCTCCTCCAAAACTCACTGGTAAACAGAGGGTCTCTGTCACTAACTATGCTCATAAGAATTCCATGCAATTGAACTACCTCCTTGTAGTAGATTTGCATGAGAGAAGTGGCAGTTCTATTGTCCTTAACCGTGATAAAAATGGGCACTCATAATAAGTCTATCCAGAAAAATCCAAATAGCTTCATTACCCTTCTGACATCTAGGCAATCCTTCCACAAAATCCATCGAAATATGTTCCCACTTCCAAGTTGGAATTTCCAAAGGTAATAGTAATCCACCAGGCTTCTCTTGCTCTACTTTTACACTCTGACATTTCAAGCACTTAGCAATAAAGCCACACTCTTCTTCATTCCATGCCAAAAGGAAATCTTCTTCATATCCTTGTACAATATATCTCCTTCGGGGTGAATGGTCATCTTTGAGTGGTGACATCCCATAAGCACCTCTCTTAATAAACTATCAACCATAGGGACACAAAGGTGTCCATCCCTTCTTAAGAATCCATTCTCATCAACTGAATACCTACTATCATGGGGATAGTGCTCTCTTCTCCTCAACTTCTCCGAAACCTCTACTAACTTTTTGTCCTTTACTTACTAAAGCCTTATGTGTTCTATGAAGGCTGGTCTTATCTCCATAACCACTAAAATGCCTTGGATGAGTTTTATTGTAAGTTAAAATTTGAGAACAACTTCAAGTGCCTCTATTCATATATAGCACCTAGGGTAGCATGCCTTCGAATAAAAGCGTCGGTGACTACATTCTTTTTTCCAAGGGTATACTGAATACTTAAGTCAAACAATGATATATATTTCATCCATCTCTATTGCCTAAGATACAAATATTTTTGACAAAATAAGTATTTGAGTGATTTATGGTCAGTGAATAACTCAATACTTTCTCAAGCCTCCATAACTTCTTAATCCTACAAACCTCCTATCACAACCAAGAATTGCTCCATCATATGCTAACCTGGTCTTTGCAAATAAAAGAGAGATATGTCGAATCCCTAATAGGATTAGAGACCACTATTGGTTTCGTGACAATTTGGGGTTGTAGGTTAAAGAAATTTATTGCATTCCTAGATATAAAGGAATGCGATGCCGCTGAATCAAATAGGGTGTGAATTGTAACCCCAGATATTAGAGTTATACCTTTTGTAACACCCCGATAATTCAGGGGAAAAATAATTAAAAAGGAATTAAAATAGAAGAAGTTATTATTAAGGGAAAAGTTAAAGGAAACGTGTAAATTAAAGTACACCTCATGTTTTTTACACCAATTAATTAATGGAAATATAATTAATAAACTTAGACAACTGTGAAAAATGGATATTTTGCAAATATTGAAATTTGGCCACAAAACTTATACCATTGTGTTCGTGACAATTTTCTGATTAATTTTCATATATAATGTTTTCCAAACGGAGTTCAAAAGAAGAAGTTATGACCGTTTGAAGTTTTGGCATTGGAAACAATTACACGTATGAAATTGGGTAACTTACATTAATTATAATTGATTGATTGATTGTTGATGTGTGTTAAATTACATATGTGCACGGTCAGCAATGAGTCGGTAGAATTTATTAAAAAGGGAAACATATTATATACACAAATTTTGGAATTATTTCAATAGCTTACGTATTTATGCACACATTTAAACGTTTGAATTTGATTAGTGAAATTAATTGGAAATAAGAGTATTGTATTAATATATATTTATATACACATGTATAAGGAGCGAAATGGTAAAAAGATTCATTGACAATAAATGCACATTATTAGTAATTAATGTACGTTGCAATTGTAATTAACATGCATTGCAAAATATACTAATGTACGTTAATTGGAAATTAACATAAATTGTAAACATGTAAGATGAGGAAACTAAACTTGTTTATAAAATATATATTCTTGAAGTTTAAATCTTTATTGTTTATAAACAGAAGATTTAGAAAGGAGGATAAAAAGTTTACAAATAAATGTTGTAATGGATAAGAATCAATGGGGAATGGTTAAAATTAGTAAGCAATCAATTAAGAAAATTGACCATGAATGAATAAAATTAACTATGGGATCGATTAGTTTAAATTGTAGATATATATATATACACATATATCCCATTAATTATACACATTCAAAAGTGTAAATAAATGTGTAACATACCCAATTGATGAATAAATAAAGATTGGGAATAAATTGATTGGCTGAATTAATGACATAATTGACATTAATGGGAATAATTAATGAACACTGATTTATTTTCTGACGTGGCAGTTTTCTATTAGACTGAGTGACGTGTTTTTCAATTTCTTTTGAATCTCGTGCGTCCGTGTTTTCATCCGACGGTTCCCAGTGAGCCTATGACGTGGTTGCACTAGATTTAATCTTCAAATCCAACGGCCTGACATTCCCAAGTGACACTATAAATAAGACCCTAGACCTAGCTATTTTTCTCATTCAGATTTTCTCCATCTGGGTTCATTGCCTGAGGCTGGAACCTAAATAGAATATTTTTCTAAGGAGAAGATCTTTTTAATTAAAATATTTTATATCCTAGAAGTGGATCCGGGAAAGCCAAGGAAAAGAGCTTAGGACCACAGGTGAGTGTTTAAGTAATTATTTTAGATTTTTAAGTAATTTAAAATAATAGGTTTCTCAATAGTTGTAGTTTTTCTGCAATTTTGAGACCGCTTTTATATAAGTTGTTACAGTTAATTTTTAAATTTCTTTTCAGTCTATTTTATTCAGCTATTTTTATTTAGCTAGTTTATTCATTTATTTACAGTATTTACTGTTATTTACAGTTATTTGTATTTTATTTACATCTATTTTACGTTAGAATTCAGCCTATAAATGTTAGTTTCTTTTTATTCCTTTTTACGCGAATAAAATAATAAAAAGAGAATAATTCGCTAATATGGATGAAAATATAAGAATACTAAATTTATAGAAAATTTGATGTAAACAAGAAGAACTGTAATAAAAAGAATATAGACTGAAATAGGCAAATTTGACATTTGCAAGCAAGTTTATAAATAGTAGTTATAACTAGAAAGACAAGATAACAGAGAAATTATAATGTAGGTTATAATTAAATAGAAAGAACAGAAAAGGCTTATTTTAAGACTTAGAGTTAAGTTAATAAGAAAATAGAGCAGAATTAACAGAAGAGGCTTATTTAAAGACTTACACTAAGTTAATAAGCAAATATAGCAGAGATAATAGAAGAGGCTTATTTCAAAGACTTAGAATAATTTAATATGCAAATAGAGTAGAATTAACAGAAGAGGCTTATTTAAATGACTTATACTAATTTAATAAGCAAAGATAGAAGTAGGACCCGTACCGGCAGCATTCCCCTTCAGTCGGGAACTGATGGTCTCATAATAGATTAGGTGGGGCTGGGACACGCTTATGATGTTTAGGGTAGATAAGTTGTCAACAGATAGAAGCCCAAATCAGGGGATTTGGGCAAGGAGCGCAACTAGATTTTGCTTGTTAGGACCCATACCGGTAGCATTCCCCTTCAATCAGAAACTGATGGTCTCATAACACACTTAGGTGAGGCTGGGCATGCTTATGCTATTTAGGGTAGGTAAGAGGTCAAAAGAGGGAGCAACAGATAGTGCGAGCCGAACGGTGGCCGAGCATGCGGCCTCGATGCAGGGTTATAAGTCGCTATTATGTTCCAAAGGTAAATAAGAGGTTAAAAGGTGGAGCAACAGATAGTGCGAGCCGAACGATGGCCGAGTGTGTGGCCTCAGTGTAGGGATATAAGTCATTATTGAGTTTCAAAGCGCTAAACATGTGTCTTTTACTGTGGGACCCACAGGATGGGACTAGCTCATAGTGGCACAACAGAGATAGAAGGCTAATCAAAGGGTAGAATTAGGAATTCAACCTAATTAAAGTAGGATTAGGATTTCAGCCTAATCACAGAAATCTAAGAAAAGTGCAAACAATCGAAATAATCATTACTGTCTAAGCAAAGCAAACAGTTAAACAGTATTTTATTCCAGCTTTATCTTTTCCTTTATTTCCTTTTATACTAGAACTGTTGCTAAGTCTATTATCTTTATCTTACTTAAAAATATTAGTAATTACTTCCACTCACCAGACTTATAGTCTGCCCACTCCTCAATTTCCCTCTTTTTCCCCCATAGGCCAGCAGAATCAAGGGCAGTAGATTTCAGACTTGCTTGGAGATATTTCCGGAGTTCTTCATGTATTCTTCTTCTTTTTATACTTCATTTCATTTGGATTTTGATGTACTGGTACTTTTTGAGAGGGATGGTTATTTTTATGTACTTTGATGATGTGATTGAGATGGTATTTTTCATAAGGCATATGTATTTGGTTTTTAAGACATATTATGTATTTAGTTTTATGACTTATATAATGGGGTAATGAAGTTTAATTTTAAATGTTTCCCGCTGTTTTATTTATTTGACTTGTGAATCTTAGTCTTTGTAAAGTTTTTAGCTATACCTACAACGCTCCACATCTTTTAGTGTGTCCTTTTTGGGTATACTAAAGGGTGTAGGGTGTTTCACTTGGTATCAGAGCCTAAGGTTACCGGATTCCTAAAAACTTGTTTTAAAATAAAGTATTTTTCCAAAAGTAACATATTTTTAAAAGTAGCATATCTTCAAACTACAAGTATTTTTCAGAAAGAAACTCTTATTATAGAAATAGTTTTTCTAGTATAAAAGAGAGTTTTTATAAAAATCCCCTCAAGGTCCAGTTCAACTTCTTTCGATTCTTTTGAGCCTATATTTCCTTTTCTTTGCACAATATGGATGACTGGTTCCATAGAGCTACGGTACCAGAGGTGCAAGGGCAAGTGCCCAATCCAGCACCAGTGGGTGGAGATCCCATTAATCCACCTGCAGCAGTCAATTTTCCTAAGCTACGCAAGGACTTTACTAGTCTAAGAGACAGAACATTTTCTGGGACAGAGGATTTCAAGGAGGCACGAGTTAGGTTGAAGGATACAGAATGAATGTTTAGGCTGTTAGGATTGGAGGACTGATAGAGAGTTCAGCCTGCATCTTGGCAGCTGAAGGGAGAGCTTAAAGAGGTTCCTATGTTAGAAAGCTCTAAGAAGCCGTGGTGGAAGAACAAGAAGGATAAGGACAAGTGGAAAGAAGGAGGACCCCAGAAGCGGATCAAGGAAAGCGGGAAATGTAATAATTGTTGATTGGTTGGTCAGTACGCAAAGGGCTGTAAGAACAAAATAATGAAGGGAAGGTGTTTCAACTATGGGCAGCCTGGTCACCTTAGTAGAGCTTGACCTCACAGGATGGGGCAAAGAGCAGGCGCACCTACAGCGCAAGTATAAGCTTCGGATGCAGCACCTTCTAGTAGTGGACCGGATCGAGGTAGGAAAATCACTGTAGAAGGCTTGATTTCTATTTCGGATTTTCCTATTCGGACTCTTTTTTATTCTGGAGCATCGCATTCATTCATTTCTAGTTTCTTGGTTGATTGTTTACACTAAGATATCTCTATAGTAGTAGTAGACCCCATAGTTGTTTCAAACACCATAGGAGGATCAATACATTTATCCATGATTTGTAAGGGTTTGAAAATTTTTATACTAAGCGTAGAGCTTGATTGTGATGCCTATGTACTGGGATTTTCGAGGTATGGGATGATTTTGGGGATGGGTTGGTTATCCACTTATGGAGCGATATTGGACTGCGAGAGGAGAGTCGTTAGACTAGAGACATGCAGCGGTAGGACTCTCGAGGTTTCTTGCAATCCACAGGGGTTAGTCATGTTGAGCTTCCTTTATTGCCTTAATTCATCACTAGGAGAGCTAGATTCCATTCCGGTCATTAGAGATTTCCCAGACATTTTGAGGAGGTTCTTTGTACACTTCGCATTCATCGGTTGAAGGCAAAATTCTTGAAGTGTCACTTTTGGCGTAAGGAATTGCGTTTCTTGGGGAATAGAGAAGGTCTACACATGGAAGGAGTTTGAGAAACGGTTTTGTACATTTAGGTTCGGATTATGGAAATCCAAAGAGATGTAGGCAAAGATTGAAGATGTACAACAGATTCAGTTGAAAAGACTTTAGTGAGGAAATGAGATTACCAAAGTTTAGGAAGGGTACTACTAGGGTAGTAAGAAGAAAATCCACTTTATGTCTAGCCCAATAAAATGAAATTGTTAGAATTGAAAAATTGAAAAAAATTTATTTTTTAACATTTTTGAGGAAGTAAATATTAGGTTTCTGAAGAAAAAAAGTGGTATGAGATTTAAGTTGGTTTTTATATGATGTAAATTTTGTTAAAAGTGAAATTCTTTTTGAAGAATTATAGAGCATATATAGATCGCTAGTTTCTTTGTAGGTAAACAAAGATTTTAAATATAAAAACCTAGAGTGTATTAAGTCTTGAAAACATAGGTTACAACATTTATTGTTGTAATAGACGTTTTTGTGAAAAATAAGGGGAGCATAGACTATAACACTACTATTACAGTAGGTGACTCCCAAAGGAAATTTTTTTAGATAGTATATGAGATTTATTAGTATTTATTTTTAATTAAATCCATACACTAGTATTTTTGGGTTGTAGTAACGGTTTTACGCAAATCTGTTTTGACCCAAATAAAAATGTGTCTTGAAGATGATTTCTAAGTATAGAAATAAAGTGGTTTGTAAGTACACTTATTTTTTTAAATAAGTATAAGTAAATGTTTTCTTGTTTTGAAAACGAGTTCTTTTGAAAAAAAAGGATTGGAAGTTAAATATTAGGAAATTAATAAATTTCATGGAAAATGTCTATTGAAGAGAATATAGATTAAACATACAGTAATCTATTAGAATGAAATGAATAATGATATATTTTTCTATGAAACCAAAACACAAATAAAGATGTTTTGTGCAAGTTATAAGAAATACTTGAAAGAGATGTACAAGGTATGGGAAGCACCATATTTTATGTAGCCTATTTTGAGAAATATAAAATAAGTTCCTTGTAATTTCACATAAACATGAAGTCCTCTTTTAAAGGATTCATAGAAGGTTTTTAGCTTTAATAGTTTCTCATAAGAGAAAGTAGTTCCAATACATTAAGGTATAAAACCATTAGGTGTAATAAGATGATGTTTTGGAAACACGTGAGGACATTATAAAGATATTTTAAAGAAATATGGTTTGGTGAAAAAGTAAATAAGTTTTTGGAAGCGAAAAACTTAGTAACAGTTAAATTTAAAAATCCAAATTTTTATGAAAACCAGTAAAGGTCTTTAAAAGAAAACATGGAATAAGTTTTGAACTTAGAAATAGTAAATACCAAATCAGACTTTTAAATATGGAGTAGATAGGAATCATTTCCTAGGTGACGAAAATAGTGTAAGACTATAGCAGTGATTAATTTTCGAAGTAATAATAGAAGTTTCCGTAAAGTGTATAAGATACTAGTGATAGCTTGGGATTGTTGCTTCATGTGTGTAGACTATAGAAGAATAGTAAAGTGATATTAGTAAGATGGTAAGACACACGTGGTTAAGGATGTGTATTCTTGATTTTGAGGAACTTGGAAGGGGCATCTTTCTTTAATTGAATTCGCATATAATAATAGTTTTCAAGCTAGCATTGGAATGACACCATTAGAAGCTCTTTATGGAAGACCATGCAAGTTGCCTTCGTGTTGGTTAGAGTCTACGGAGAGATTGCTACTTGGTCCTGACATGGTTAGAGAGACTTCGAAGAAGATTGATTTGATTAGGAGGAAATACGTACCTCTTATCCACAACTCTTTGATGGTAAATTTTGAATTTCTTGTTTCCATCCTTGGTTTTGAATAGGTTCTTTCCTTCATTATCCTTTGGGAGGGTAGATCTTAGGACTTAACCTATGGATGATAGGATTTAATGTAAACATGTTATTAGAACATGTTATGTATGATGGATACTAGTGGTTGCAAGTGTTTGCTAGTGGATGTTAATGGACGCATATACTTACACTAGGCATTATCATCTCTTAGGGATCAGCCTAACTAGGACACTAGAGCATATGCATATGGATGTGTGCACATTTGCATTTTTATTTTTATTTTCCAAGGTTGCTATAAATGGGTTATTATCATATGATTGTTGCATTTGGATGACGATTGTAGCACGCATATAGAACTATCAGTTATCATTAGGGAATTGCATTCATTTGGATACATGGCACAAACATGGTTGCATAAAAAGGAGGTCGATTGAATCAGTAGACCGCCTAATCTTTTGCATTAGTTAGGGATATTGACACTGCACTATCTGCATATATAAATCATAAATTGCATTAGTTAAAAATAAAGATAATGGTAGAAATGGAAGATGGATGTAGTTTTTGTGGATGATGGTTGCTATTTACATTCTTTCGTCTTTGGAGAATTCGGGGACGAAATCCTTTAAGGAGGAGAGAATGTAACACCCCGATATTTCAGGGGAAAAATAATTAAAAAGGAATTAAAATAGAAGAAGTTATTATTAAGGGAAAATTTAAAGGAAATGTGTAAATTAAAGTACACCTCACTTTTTTTACACCAATTAATTAATGGAAATATAATTAATAAACTTAGACAACTGTGAAAAATGGACATTTTGCAAATATTGGAATTTGGCCACGAAACTTATACCAATGTGTTCGTGGCAATTTTCTGATTAATTTTCATATATAATATTTTCTAGACGGAGTTCAAGCGAAGAAGTTGTGACCGTTTGAAATTTTGGCATCGGAAACAATTACATGTATAAAATTGGTAACTTACATCAAATATAATTGATTGACTGATTGCTGATTTGTATTAAATTATATATGTACACAGTCAGCAATGAGTCGGTAGAATTTATTAAAAAAGTAAACATATTATATGCACAAAGTTTGGAATTATTTCAATAGCTTACGCGTTTATGCGCACATTTAAACGTTTGAATTTGATTAGTGAAATTAATTGGAAACATGAGTATTGTATTAATATATACACACACACATGTATAAGGAGAGAAATGGTAAAAAGATTTATTGACAATAAATGCACATTATTAGTAATTAATGTATGTTGCAATTATAATTAACATGCGTTACAACATTTACTAATGTACGTTAATTGGAAATTAACGTAGATTGTAAACATGTAAGATGAGGAAACTAAACTTGTTTATAAAATATATATTCTTGAAGTTTAAATCTTTAACGTTTATAAACAGAAGATTTAGAAAGGAGGATAAAACGTTAACAAATAAATGTTGTAACTGACAAGAATCAATGGGGAATGGTTAAAATTAGTAAGCAATCAATTAAGAAAATTGACTATAAATGAATAAAATTAACCATGGGATTGATTAGTTTAAATTGTATATGTATATATAGATATATCCTAATTAATTATACACATTCAAAAGTGTAAATAAATGTGTAACATACCCAATTGATGAATAGATAAGGATTGGGAATAAATTGATTGGCTGAATTAATGACATAATTTACATTAATGGGAATAATTAATGAACGCTGATTGACGTGGCGGTTTTCTATTGGACTGAGTGACGTGTTTTTCGATTTCTTTTGAATCCTGTGCGTCCGTGCTTCCATTCGACAGTTCCTAGTGAGCCTATGACGTGATTGCACCAGATTTAATCTTCAAATCCAACGGCCTGAGATCCCCAAGTGACACTATAAATAAGACCCTAGACCTAGCTATGTTTCTCATTCAGATTTTCTCCATTTGGGTTCATTGCCTGACGCTGGAACCTAAATAGAATATTTTTCTAAGTAGAAGATCTTTTTAATTAAAATATTTTATACCTTAGAAGTGGATCCGGGAAGGCCAACGAAAAGAGCTTAGGACCACCGATGAGTGTTTAAGTAATTATTTTAGATTTTTAAGTAATTTAAAATAATAGGGTTCTCAATAGTTGTAGTTTTTCTGCAATTTTAAGACCGCTTTTACATAAGTTGTTTACGGTTAATTTTTAAAGTTCTTTTCAGTCTATTTTATTCAACTATTTTTATTCAGC
This sequence comes from Allium fistulosum, assembly GCA_030737815.1. Taxonomy (NCBI): domain Eukaryota; kingdom Viridiplantae; phylum Streptophyta; class Magnoliopsida; order Asparagales; family Amaryllidaceae; genus Allium; species Allium fistulosum. Next base: position 1,009,413,034 of record CM060907.1, read on the forward strand.
TATTTTATTCATTTATTTACAGTTATTTACTGTTATTTACAGTTATTTGTATTTTATTTACATCCGTTTTACGTTAGAATTCAGCCTATAAATGTTAGTTTCTTTTTATTTCTTTTTACGCAAATAAAATAAGAAAAAGAGGATAATTCGCTAATATGGACTAAAATATAAGAACACTAAATTTACAGAAAATTAGATGTAAACAAGAAGAACTGTAATAAAAAGAATATAGACTAAAATAGGCAAATTTGACATTGCAAGCAAGTTTATAAATTGTAGTTATAACTAGAAAGACAAGATAAAAGAGAAATTATAATGTAGGTTATAATTAAATAGAAAGAACAAAAAAGGCTTATTTTAAGTCTTAGAGTTAAGTTAATAAGCAAATATAGCAGAATTAACAGAAGCGGCTTATTTAAAGACTTACACTAAGTTAATAAGCAAATATAGCAGAGATAACAGAAGAGGCTTATTTTAAAGACTTAGAATAAGTTAATAAGCAAATAGAGCAGAATTAACAGAAGTGGCTTATTTAAAAGACTTATACTAAGTTAATAAGCAAAGATAGAAGTAGGACCCGTACCGGCAGCATTCCCCTTCAGTCGAGAACCGATGGTCTCATAATAGATTAGGTGGGGCTGGGACATGCTTATGCTGTTTAGGGTAGATAAGTGGTCAACAGATAGAAGCCCAAATCAGGGGATTTTGGCAAGAGGCGCAACTAGATTTTGTTTGTTAGGACTCGTAGCGGCAGCATTCCCCTTCGGCCAGGAACTGATGGTCTAACAACAAACTCAGGTGAGGCTAGGCACGCTTATGCTGTTTAGGGCAGGTAAGTGGTCAAAAGAGGGAGCAACAGATAGTGCGAGCCGAATGGTGGCCGAGCATGCGGCCTCGGTGCAGGGATATAAATCGTTATTGAGTTCCAAAGGTAAATAAGAGGTCAAAAGGTGAAGCAACAGATATTGCGAGCCGAATGGTGGCCGAGCGTGTAGCCTCGGTGCAGGGATATAAGTCGCTATTGAGTTCCAAGATGCTAAATAGGTGTCTTTTGCTGTGGGACCCATAGGATGGGACTAGCTCACATTGACGCAATAGAGATAGAAGGCAGATTAAAGGGTAGAATTAGAAATTTAGCCTACTTAAAGTGGGATTAGGATTTCAGCCTAATCACAGAAATCTAAGAAAAGTGCAAACAATCGAAATAATCAGAACTGTCTAAGCAAAGCAAACAGTTAAACAGTATTTTATTCCAACTTTATCTTTTCCTTTATTTCCTTTTATACAAGAACTGTTGCTAAGTCTATTATCTTTATCTTACTTAAAAATACTAGTAATTACTTTCACTCACCAGACTTATAGTCTGATCCACTCCTCTATTTCCCCCATAGGCCTGCAGAATCGAGAGCTGTAGATTCAAACTTGCTTGGAGATATTCTCAGAGTTCTTCATGTATTCTTCTTCTTTTTAGTGTTCATTTCATTTGGATTTTGATGTACAGGTACTTTTTGAGAGGGATGGTTATTTTATGTACTTTGATGATGTGATTGAGATGGTATTTTTCATAAGACACGTGTATTCGGTTTTTAAGACATATTATGTATTTAGTTTTATGAGGTATATTATGGAGTAATGAAGTTTAATTTTAAATGTTTCCACTATTTTATTTATTTCTCTTGTGAATCTTAGTCTCTGTAAAGTTTTTTGCTATACCTACAACGCACCACATCTTTTAGTGTGTCCTTTTTGGGTATACTAAGGGGTGTGTGGTGTTTCACCTTCTAATGTTGCCTTCCCTTGGTCTCTCGGTGGTCTACTTATAATGGGGACAACTTCAATAGCATAAGCTTATCTGCTTGATCCTTCCTTGGCCAACTTAGGGCATTGATTCTTAAGATGCTATTCCTTGTGGCAATTGAAGCACTTCCCTTTACAAGCTTCCTTTAACAGACTCACCCTATAATCTTTAGCCTCATGACCTTACTTCTAGCATCGCTTGCACATCTTACCATTCTTTTTAAATGTCCCCTTCGACTTCTTGTTAGCCCAAAAGCTTCCCTTCTTGGACCCTCCTTACTTTTGGGTAGGTGCAGCCTTCTCCTTTTCTACATCCTTATCATCCACATTGGCCATGTGTAGCATTATCATCTCCAGCAACATCTCATACGTGGCACCAATGGGTACTAGGGTCAACAACATTTCTCTCAGCGGGAAATTTAGGCCCTTAATGAAATTCAAGGCTTTTTTGTTAGTGTATCTATCAAGTTCATCCTAGATTTGGCCAACTCTGTGAACTTAGCAATGTATTCCTTTAGAGTGGAGTCTCGTTGCCTAAGATAAATGAAATTCTCCAGTTGTAGACTCACTTCGGCCTTAGACATAAACCTGATATCAAATCATTTTTTGAATTCATCCCATGAGAAAAAATTTCTAGCGTTTTCCCTAGTCACCAAGTTCCACCAATCCAAAGCTTCTCCTTTGAGGAGCTAAGCTGCCATCCTCCTCTTTAGCTGATCTTTCCAGTCAAGCTCTCCAAATATTTTCTTGCAGTCATTAACCCATGCTTTAGCTTCCAGATATCCTTTGGTTCCAGAGTATGTCTTCCCTCATATTAAAGAAGTCCTTACATAATTTAGGAAAGTCAATAGGGTGAGGTGCTGCATCGACAGGCGGGGCAACATATGCCATCGGCGTAGCAGGAGGAATAAAAAATTGATCAACAATCCTAAGATATTTCTTAAACTATTCGAGCATTCCATGAATAGGAAGTCTTCCATGTGCGGGGATTCCATTTTTGAAAGAAGATTGATTATCATTCATATCAATTATCTGTAGGTTAAATATTTAGTGATGATTTCAAATTATAGTATTATACGTTGAAAGAAAAAGAGGTGCCTAGTGTGTGTGTGTGTGTGTATGTTTAAGGAAATAAGGGTGTGTGTGTGTATAGCAAGAATTTTTTTTGAAAACCCTTTTTGGAAAATCTTTTCGTTAACAAGTACGCCACTCATACTTATAGCTTCCCCATTAATCGGGTAACCTAAGCTCCGATACCAAATGTAACAAACTACCTCAGAACAGGACTAAATTTTGGTCCAGAAAAGGCCCGTCGAAACTTAGATCCATTCTAAGGATTTTTGTTGGTTGGAAAAAAAGAAGTAATAGTACAGAGCAAAACTATTCTTTCAGAACTCACAGCGGATGGAAATATAAAATATAATATCGGTTGTACCCATCTATTTCAAACCATCTTAAATGTCATAATACAAAACATCATAACACTGTCACATAAGATCCGTTAATAATTTTTCAAAATAAATGGGTACAAAATAAAAATATCATAAAGGATAATAATAACTGCTGCAAGCTTAAGCTACTACACCTTCTAGCATCGTTACTGTCATCACTTTGTCCTTAACCAGTGTTGTAATAAGGAGGGAGTCAGAACAACAAATGTCTGGTGAATATAAACCTCGAGTCTTACCATTTCAATAATTAGGCAGTATATTTCAAAATAAGAATATGTCAATGTACATAAAACCATTTAATACTTATTATATGCAAAGGAGGCAGATCCACAATCAACCACTTAGTATATTCCATTCCCGAAGCAAGTTTCTAAATCCCATAACCCAAATCCTACGTCATAAATATCCAACAATGCGAGAGATAATACCTAAGCCACTTAATAACTTTTATTGGAAAATAGGTAGACTCTGGTCATTTAAGACCTCAATTGAGGTAAACCCCATCATTTAATGCATATTCCCAAGGTGGGTCCCTCAAAGGTGACTATCTAGCTGACATTGCATGGAATCTCTTGAGTCACTTAATACTTCTTTATGGAAAGGCGGACCCTAAATAATTCGTTTAATACCTTATCCCAAAGCGGACCCCAATTGAGATGCCATCTATCGTGCCTAGTAACTAGCCCCTTGGCCATTTAATACTTCAATTGAGGAAAAGAGGCGGGCCCTCAAACAACCACTTAATACCTTAAGACCCCAAAGCAGGCTCTTCGTATTATGGCCCATACTCATAATGATGTCTCATATTAGTTCGATTATTCATAAGAATTGGTAGCCAAATGAACTGGGCAGGTTTACCCTACGAATTTGGACTAACCTCGTGTCATCACAAATATTTACCATAGGAGATGTCTCAAATCAATAGGAAGTGTACAAAACTGCTGGTATCCTCAAAGTGAAGTGCAGACTTCTGTCTTGCAAGTCTACTGACCTCGCATCCCTATGAATTAGCCATGATTTAAATACTCTCCATATGTATAATACTCATCTCACCATTTCATAATTAAGGACTTTTAAGGAACCTTCCTTATTACGCCTTAAAATATCAATTACCATCCTAAATGGGGGAATTAATGACAATTGCTACCTAATTAACTACGCAACTATACTCCATAATTATACGTTTATTACGCTAATAGAAATGAATATATATATATACACATATTCGCGCCTAATCAATTCTAGCATGTGGTTTATATGCCCTAAATTAGCATTAAATATCAATTCTTTTAACCATATGATCTCCACTCTGGTACCTAATACAAGTCCTTTCCTGTCAAACTTCCAAGATCTCAATATCCATAACAATGGATTCTAATATTCATAACAAGAATGAAATATCCATAATCAAAACTGCAATAAATAGACTTGTAAACAGAAATAGAAACCAATTTATTACATCAATTCAATGGAATATCCTAAACAATAGGAATTGCAATTCTAATTTCATATTCTATTTAACTCCTCTTTTACAAAGAAATAAACGAATGAATTTTGTGTGGAATAAGTGGTGTGAACTACGAACTTGGATTCATGCCCTACAGCCTTATTTCATTATTGAAAAATCACAATTAGAATCAAAGAAGGAGGAGAAGTGGAATAAACTATAAAATTATTAGAAATTGCTGAACAATATAAATTCCATAAAATTAACAAAAATAATCAAGAATCTCCATCAGGAATTGACATTTCGAAATAGAAAGGAATTTTGGGGGATTTAATCAATCTTGTTTTCGCAATCCCAAAATCCCAAAGGCATATTCAAATCCACATGATATACTGATCAATTACTGAAAATAAAATATAAAGATTTTTATTCACAGATTATCCTTAACTCTTCCTGTATGGATTTGTAATACCAAAGCAACTCATTTTTAGATTGTCTTCTTTTAATATATACACACAACAAGGGATAAGTATAAATAATTTTGTTAGTTTTAGAGAGGTTGGAGTAGAATATATTAAAATAATAACTAGAAAAGGATTAGAATCCTTACCTGAATCCCTAATAGACTTTCTGAATGTAACTGAAGAGAGAAAATGCCAAAGCTTCGCAGAGTTCCCGAATATTTATGAATAAAAAGTGGGGAGGATAAGGTCCTATTTATAAGTGTTGAAATGTACCAGAAGCGTAGGGTGAAATTAGATCAAAAATGGATAAATGTGGACCATTCAACATCAAAAAACCTTAGCTGCCACTATGAGGCAGCGGTCGACCGCCTATGCTCGATCGATTGACCGCTAGGGGTCGACCAGTTGGGTCGAATAGGTCGACCGCACCTCTTACACTGGGAGCGCAGATTTGTATCTGTTGCTCGTTTATCTTATTCCCTAGTTAACTTGTAATGTTAACTGTTTAACTTAATGGTTACTTAACCCGTAAGTAAATCTATAGTTAATTTTTTAAATTAAAACCCTAAATTTAAATACTCTTTTGAATTTGATTTCAAACTAAATTAATTTAAATCTGAAAACTTCAAACACTCGTAACTTTTTAGTTTGAGCTCTGTTTTCAGCATATTATATATGAAAACAGATCAGAATTTTGCCACGAATGCAACGGAATAACTTTCATGGTCAAATTTCAATTTTATAAAATTTCCATTTTCAACCCTACCTTATTTAATTTAATTCACTTAATTCAATTACGGTTGATTTTATAGGGTGTTACACGATCCAAGGATAAAACTAATTACAAGTGATGAAATGAAATTGATTGATCATAAATAAACACAATACATTAGTATGTCTAATGTGTACTTTGTACGTTAAAGAGAAACTGTGAATTTCTTGTCAATATCAAGAATAAATAATCCTCAATCATTATTTATAACATTACGAGTATTGACTCTATAATATGGTACATGCATAAATCCCAAATAGATTTCAAGTACATTATCAAAGTATGATTTTGATAGTTGTATCCGAAGGGATACGATCCATTAGCCATAAATATGTATTTATGAGAAAGACAAATGCAGCGGAATACAACGAGTCACATCGATAAGAATATTACCATGAATTTCAATTATTGAAATTAACATAACATATTTACCGCTCGATGTGCTCAAGTCGGTTTGAATTTTACATGCAAAATTATTGCCTAGTATGACTTTATGTTTTGGTATATATGTGTTGAGATAGAAAGATCTGAATATAGATTTAGACTAGTCTTTTTAGTCATGACAACCAAAGTGTCTCGATGTTGGGTGGGAGTGATATTGATTTATGGGTTCTCGGATTCGAAAGTATCATTCTAAAAAGCATCAAAATTGAACAAGTGTTTTGATAGATGTATCAAATAGTTTGATTATCAATCAAAATGCAGAGGAAGCGTGTGTTCATAAGAAAGTGTTAAAAAGTACATAGATATTTCTAAACCATAAGTAAACAACATACTACTCATTATTAACAAAGTACATGTGTTAAAATCAGTTTTAATTATTTTAATACTTGACATTGGATTTGTAAATGATGTTTTTATAGTCACTATAAAAGATATTAGGAATGTCCTAAAACGATATGCAAGGACACCTTATTAAAAATGTTAATATAGAACATGTAGGATGGGTTCCTCGTGCATTGGTGATATGAATTATCGTACATGTTGTGTTGTCTAGAATATCATGATTTGTTTATGTTGATATATGAAGAAAACATTAAATCCAAATTGATATCACTAAATGGTAGCTTGGAGTGTTCTCGTTTATTTATGAAATATTATAGAATTATTTACAAAAACAACAAAATCCTTATAAAGGAGTGTTCGGCCTCAAACTTTCATAAGTAATCTTGAGTATAGTATATCAATAATAAATTCAAATTAAGAATATTTAAGTTGAAATGTTAAAATTAGAAGAAATTGTGGACGAGTCAACGAAAAAGGCTAAATACATTAACTTGACTAACGCTGCAATAAAAGCAATGTATATATAATAAATGCACAAATTTGTAACTGAGCCGAGGGTGATTCCAATTATCGAGAATCCCATAACATTGTTCTATGGTAACAATGCCGCGATATAATTCGTAAAAGAACTTAGAGCTCACTAGAAGTTGAGAGACATACTCTGAATTGTTCCACATGATAAAACAGTTTATCAATGTTGGGGAAACTTGATTGACAGAGTAGATAACCGAAGCATTATAGCACACCTGTTCATCGAGGGACCGATCTGATTGGTTTTTAAGGAAACCGATTGGAGAAGTTGGAATAATATACCATAATTGACCCCCAAGTGTAAGTAGGAGATTAATAGAGTTTGGTGTATATCCTAAGGAAAATTATGTAATTTATTACATATATCTATCTTGATAACCAATCTTGTTCAAAATAAAAGGTGTTTTCTTTCTATTATATACTTAATATAATGTGTTATATTAATTATTTAATTTAACTAAAAGAATATTTAATGGAAAATCCATAAATGGTAGGTTTTGTGATAGTAGTTATAGAGTGTTGTAACCATGAGTGATTTATCACAATGAAAATAAATATACCATTTTAAATATTCCTAGTCTATATGTATCGAGACTGGATATCAATATATCCTTTGAGACTAGAGTACGTAACGCTCTCCAAATATTAGGTAGTGTATTACTCATGGCTGCTGAGGGCACTAAGAGGTTACGTATTGATAGTTATTGGATAAATATGGAGTGACTCAATCGATAGTTTTCTATTGATTAATATAAATAAGGTCGAATAGAAAATATCGATGTGACAAAATGACACAATTATCTTGATTTGAGAATACCGTTGATCTTCAATATGGAAGCTCCACTTTAATTATAGTTAAACTATGGCACGGCTCCATTGAACGACTATAGTTGGGTTGAGTGGAAGCATTGGAAGTGAAACACTATTCAAAAGAGGATTTGTCTCCTTGGTTATATGAAGTTAGTATCACAGTCAACTCAAAGTTATAGTCTTCGACTAGAGCATTTTGGTTAATAATAATTATTATCATTGAACCAAGGACTTTGTGTTTGGTCTATAGAGTTGAGTATGGATAATATTGGAATTTTGACCCTTACCAAATTCCATAAGTCCAAAATGATGTAATTTTGATGAAGAGAATTGGTGTAAATATTAGTCATAACCGGGTAACGGTTGATAAGAAAAATTGGATTTTACCGTAACCAAGTGATGAATTTGGCCCAAATGTTACACCACCTACTGAGTGACATATGAACGTTAATATTCGAATAGTTTGATATTAATCGCCGACTAAATTTACAGCTAAAGAGTCGCACAACCGAATCATTGAATACTCCTTGACTGCATGATTAATTTGTTATTATAAATTAATTAGGTGAATTAATATTTATGAAATATTAGTTATAAACTTTTATTTTTATTTGATGAACAAATAATATTAAATGTTTTTATAATAGTTGTAAATATATTAATCGATAGACGATATCAACGCGTGTTTAAATTGGATTTAAATGCTAAATACTTTGTTCGACCTTTAAATGGGTTTGAAGCCCATATGGGGCTGGTTGGTTCGGTTATAATGGAGGATAGGGGGCAACCATATGATGGTTAAAGGGGCTATGGTGTAATGGTTAAGAGGAAAGAAAGAGTAAGAGAGAAATGTGGATCTTGATACTAACTTGTCTCTACATTTTTCCATTATTAAAGCATCTCTACCCACTTTTTTCCAACCTTTTGAGCCTCCTATCCCTCTTAGATTTGGCCAAATTCTTCGTATCCCCTCTTCCATTGCCCAAGCACAAATCAAATAAAATCAAACACTATTCGATAGTCGGTGGTCTGCAATTCAAGAGATACAACCTTCGAAACTGGAATTTGATTCAGGAGTTTGTTTCAATGCTTCAAGGTGTAGAACTTTGGCATTGGTGAAAGGTAATTATATGATCTATTATGGTTTTATTTATTTAGATAATTTATATATCATATATAGCATTATTAGTTAGGTGACGATTCTAGTATATCGGTATATCGTCATATTCGAAATGGTTGTTTGTTAATATGCTTTTATATTTAAAAAAAACTTTCTTGACAGATATATGCCATGTTGCTCACAACTTAAGTTGACTTTTTTTGTTATTTTTTGAATTTAATATACATTATTGAAATAACATAAAATCTATAATTTAAATACTAAACTTTATACTATACAAAATATGTTTTAAATTTATCTACAAATAGTTTTATACCGGATATAAGTTTTAGCTTAAAAAAATAAAATTTTAATATATATAAATATTAATTAAATATAATTTAATTCAAATCACATAAATAAATATCTAAATAAATAATTATACCATATAAATATAATTCAAGTTTTATAAAATTATTTTTGCTCTTGGAAAAGTCTAGAATACAAAAATAGTAATTTATATGAATATATATTAATTAAATATTAATATAAATGCCAAAAGTTAAAATTTGATTTTAAATTACAAAATATACTTTGAAATATTCAAATGCTAAAATATCATCTAGACTTTTTATAAAATATTAAAAACATAATTATAATTTGAAAATGTAATTTTGTACATAATATTATTATTTTATTTCAAATTGGAAATTTTAAATTATATTTGAAAAAAAAAATCTTGTTTTGCCATGTGCATTATGAGGTAAGTATAAATTTATATATATATATATTATATTCCTTTTACATATTTTTATACCTATATCTTTTTATTTATTTATTTAGTATCGAACTATTTATAAGAATATTTATATAAATATATAAATATATATTTTATACAAAAAAATTAGTTTTGTTTTCGATTTTATAACAAAATAAATAAATAAATATTATAATATACTATAAATGTTATATATATATAATTATATATATACATATATTTTATAAATACCATATATATATAATCGTTCAAAATAATGTATAAATTTATATGTGTGTGTGTGTAGATATATATATGTAATATTTTATATACATAAATTAAAGTATATAAACATACATTTGAATGATATATTTGTATACTAGATGAGCTAACATGTCTGTGGCTATGTAAATCCCAATATTTGTATACGGACATGTTATACCTTGCACAGTTAGCTATATTACATATGCGCACGTACACACACAGAATATATATATATATATATATATTTGTGTGTCTGTGTATGATACAAGTATATATCTAATAATAATATTGATACATAAAATAAAATTATTTTATAAATTTAAATAAAATAATGATTTTATATAAAAGATATTTGGAAATGTATTAAATAAATAGAATTCATAGGCCCAAAAAAGATCCAGAATGGTAACAAAATTTAAAATTCACCCATTTCTTCCGTTGTGGGTTGGCCAAGTTCTAACACAAATTCCGTAAGTCCTAATGAGATATGGTTTTAACGAAGGGAATTTATGTAACTAATTGTCACTGCCAAGGAGCACTTGAAATAGTAAAATTAGATTTTACCAAAATTTTGTATGCGATAAATTCGACAAAACTATTACAACACTAGCTAAGGTGATGTGTACACGTTAATATTTGAATTGTTCGATATTAATTGCTGACTAAATTTACATGTATGAGTCGCACAACCGCAATGTTGAATACTCTGAATACCACATGATTAAATTAAATTAGTTCATATGTATGAAATAATAACTATATAATTTTATTTGATTTATTTGAATCAGTATTGAATATAGTTATATAAAAATTATACATGTATGTATCTGTCACTCAATTTTTGCATGAGTAAGAAGGGAGACTAATCAAGGTATCTCTGCCTGTCTCAGTCTGGTCCAAGCCAACTGGGTCCAAGTTGGCTCGTAAGCCAGCCATGGTTGGGAGCAGGTCGACTGGTGTTCTCCTGTATGACGATAACCAGAATCCAGCCTAGGCCAGCATCAGCTTTTATGCTCAATTGCACGTCAGCATTTTGTTGGCAAAGTCTCCCAACATAGCGAGCCAAGCAATCAGCTCTCCCATTAATATGAGAAGCAAGCCCGGTTCGGCCTCCCATTAGTTCGCCGACTCACTGTCTCTAACCCTCTCCTGACCCGACAACAAGCTAGCCCGCTTGCTCAAGTATATCTCCCTCAGCTATCTCCCAATCAGCATAGTTTGACATTGTCCTAAGGGTGGCCTGTCATCGTTCCAGCTTCGATACTACCATCTACGACCTGCACTCCATCTTATGTCATTAAGCTTAGCATGCCCTCGACCCTAACCGGTTCCCCATCCTCCTTATGGTCTCAGCAGACTAGCTTGGCCCATCATGCTACCTAGGTATGCAGGAGCATAGCGAGAAGAGGTATAACCAGATGTATCTATTTATGACAAGAAGCATGTCTCATTTCCTGTAACGTGCTTTGTCAAAAGTGTCAGATATTGACAGCCTCTGAGCTAAGGCGGTGGTGGCCAAACATCTTAAAGGAGAATCATGGTTATAAAACTGCATTGGGTAGTGCAGTAGTGATTTGCCAAAGGAATCTAGGGAATTTCTGGGGAAAGTAGTTATGCCCCGCTACTTTAAAATAAAGCGTCACAATTATGATGAGAATAAGACAAATTGTGTCGTCATACTGCACCGTAATTTGAAAAAGAACACACTCAATAAGTTCATAAGACATATAATTGAACACATGGCTGATTCTTTGTGGTCCAAAATTAAATAATAATTAAGTGAGACCTATAGGTGGCTGAATCATAGCAGGTCAAAAATAAATGGATAAATAACAGATAAGGGACTGCGAATGGTTGATTTATAATGGTCCCAGGTCTAATTAAATAATGTAAAAGATGAAAGAAGCGAAAAACTAGGTGGTTGTTTCATAGCAGATTTGAACTAAGTTCATAAGAATGCGGCTACGGGTAGGGTAGCATAGTAGCCCAAGGATAAATAAAATGATACTACAAGGGTGGGATTCCACGCAGTACAATGTTAAATAAGTCAATAAAATAATATTGTGGGCACTGGGGTCAATGCAGTATTAGTAAAGCAAAAAGTGAATCAAAGGGTCCATTCGGAACCAGGTAGGAATTGCGTAAGGGTGCAGTAGTAAATCGTATTAAGGGAAACTTAGGAAGTTTCTAAGGTAAGTAATTATGAGCTTTTTTGTATGCAGTATTATGTATGTTGTTTGTAAGTAGTGAGGGGAAAACTCGTTCTACGTTAAGCGGGGTGGTCTCACTATATATTTATGTTATGCTTTTATGTAAGTATCATTCATACCAGACTTTATGTCTGACCCATGTTTTTATCATTGTTTTTCGCATAACTCACGGGTACACATTTGAGTAAGCTGAGTTTATAGGATAGGAATGTTATTTTGAGCGCAAGCCGAGGGTCAAAGATGGTGCTAAAGGCCTAGTTATTTATTAATGTATGCTAATTCCGCTGTTACAAGTGTTTGAGTAGCATCTCCATATGTAGACCCAACACTCTACTATGTATTTCTATGATTATATTTTGACCCCTACATGGGTATGATTTGGGGTTAATATTGAAAATGCATATAATAAATAGTAGAACAAATTTGATGGAATGAAACATTTTGCTATTTTGTTTACTTGGACTGTTTTGAATATTACAGAACTATCATTTGGTTGCTCAAAAATAATTAAGGTGATGACTACAGCATCATCGACGTTTATTTTCGGGTCTCCTAGTGAGGGATGTTACAGTTGGTATCAATGCATACATTTTCGGTAATCTAAGTAAAATAGAGTTAGAAGTAGAAGTAAGAACTTAGAATAAGATGAATACCCTAGGGATGGGATGCACTATTATGTATATACAACGTAATTGCAAGTTGATATATAGATATATAGGAAAATATATCTACTTTTCTATTATTATTTCGCTCTTTGATTTTTGTTTCTTACAAATACTTGGTTAACAAAAAAGAAAGATGGATACGAGGAATACGAGAACTGCATTAAGAGGGTCAGGTGCAAGGAGAGATGCGGAAAGTACATAGACCAAAAAATGAAGTGAGGGAGAAGTACCAGGAGAGTAGGGGTAGATGTTGCACAATCAATAAATGTGGTGGGCATAGATGTGAATGCCTTGTTTCGGAGTTTATGGCTAATATAATGAGAGAAAATGTGCCTGGAGTAGTTGAGCCAAGACCTGTTGTTGTTAGAGAAGATTTTCCAAGGATGTGTAAAGACTGCAAGTTTTAGAGAGAAAAGTGTTTACGGGGAGAGAGCCTGCGGTTGAAGTATTGGATTGGTTCAGAAACTGTGAACGAATATTAGGAGACCTAGGGTTGGGTAATGCGTAGTAGAGGATGATGGCATCGAGATAGTTGTAGGAGGATGCACTAGATTAGTGGGAGATAATTATTTTTGGAACACCAAAGGAAGAGATTACTTGGTTGTAGTTCAGAGAAAGATTCGGGGCTTAGTTTATATCCGAGTCACCGTAGAGTGTGTTACTGCATGAGTTCATAGACTTGAAACAAGGAGACCTTACTGTGGAAGGGTATGTCTAAAAGTTTAATTCTTTGGCCAAGTATGGTAGGGAGATTATCAACACTTCAATGAAGAAGAATGAGAAACTCATCATGGGCTTGAAGTAAGGGTTGGATTATAAGTTGATAGCTCACTTAGCATCTCCTTTTGAATTCATAGTTGACATGGCCAAGAGATATGATAGGATGTGTCAGGGGAAGATGAGAGTAGAGATAAAGCCCAAAGCTGAGACGAGGAAGAAGTTTGTTCCTTATATCAAAGGAAAGAAGGGAGCGATGAGGGTGAAGAGCGGAGAAGCTGCCACTGCGGAAGTTATCCGTTTCAACTGTGGACAGAAGGGACACTATGCAACCAAGTGTCCAGTGCCAAAGAGACTTGTGAGGGCTAAATGATTCAAGTGTGATGAAGTGGAGCATTTGAAGAAGGACTGCCCAAAGCTTAAGGCGTACGTTTACGCTTTAGGGGGGACAAGGGAAAGACCATCTGTCGAAGAGGAAATCGAAGGGAAGGTTTGGCTTTAATTTCTAATATTTTAGTTAGGGTACTGTATGATACAGGTGCTACACATTCATTTATAGCAAGAGATTTGGTTGATAAACTTGGGTTAGGAGTTACATATTTAGTCACCTCCATACGTGTAGCTAATCCGATAGGGGGATATGCCACTCTCGGATTGAGATGCACTAAGTTGGATTTTGAGTTGGGCGAGTGCAAGTTTTCTTGTGATCCCTACGTATTTGACTTCATAGAATTCGAGGTTATTTTAGGAATGGATTCGTTGGAGAAATATTATGCAAGTGTGCACTATGCTGAAAGGATTATTACTCCTGGCCATCTAGACCACAAGAATAGAATGTACGTGGTCTTAGAGGAGTGTAGTACTAGGCGTAAGAGCATTTTGTTTGCTTTAACTTTAGAAATATGAGAAAAGCTAGGAGCAGCGCGTGTTACGAAGAAGTTCCCAGGTGTATTTGAATCAGTTTTGGGGTTGCCATCCCCGAGAGCAATGGAGTTTTGTATAGATTTGCTACTAGGGGCTGAACCTTTTAGTCGACCTCCTAGTAGAACGCCTCCAAAGGAGATGGAGGAATTGAGAAATCAATTGGTTGAGTTAGAAAGTAAGAGCTTCGTTAGGCTAAGTAGCACACCATAGGAGCAGCGGCAGTATTTATGAAGTAGTCCGATAGGTCATTAAGGTTAATTATAGATTATCGAAAGGACGATAATGAATAGATATCCTTTACCGAGAATTGATCACGATCAATTGAATGGATCTAAGGTATTTTCACAGCTAGATTTAGCTACGAAGTTCCATTAGCTGAGGGTTGTGGAGGACAGTGTTCCTTTGGCTGCATTAGGTTCAAGATACGGTTCATATAAGTGGCTAGTGATGCCATTTGGACCGATGAATGCACCAATGTTCTTTGTTGATTTGATGAATATAGTTTTTCGAGATCAGCTAGTTAAGTTCGTGTTGGTATTCATAGATGACATCTTGGTGCACTCTAGAAATGAGAAGGAGCACGCAGTTCACCTAAGGCATGTGCTGGAGACATTGAGGTAGCACAAGTTGAAGGCGAAGTTCTCCAAGTTTCATTTTGGAGAAGGGAAGTGAAGTTCCTAGGCCATGTGATTTTAGAAGAAGGTTTAGCCATAGATCCTTCGATGGTCGACACAGTGAATGGGTGGAAGAGGCCCGAAACAGTTACTGAGGTGCAATGTTTCTTAGGATTGGCTGGCTACTATGGAAGATTTATTAAGGATTTCTCTCGTATAGTTGTGCCAATGATTAGGTTAACCGGGAAGAGTGAACAGTTTGTCTGGGCATAATAGTGTGAAAAAGCAATCTAGAAATTGAAGTATCGATTGACAGATGCGCCTGTGCTAGTGACACCTGAATGGAATGATGGTATGACTGTGTATAAGAGATGCTTCAGGAGCAGGATTAGGTGTAGTATTGATGTAGAAGGCTAGGATAATTGCCTATGCATCTAGGTAGTTGCGACCACATGAAGTTCGATGTCCGACTCATGATTTAGAGTTGGAAGCATTTGTCTTCGCATTGAAGATTTGGAGACATTATCTCTTAGGGAAGGGGTTTGAGCTGTATACTGACCATAGGTCATTAAGATATTTTTTCTCTCAGAAGGAGTTGAACATGAGACAGCAGAGGTGGTTAGAGTCTCTGACATCGTATGATTTTGGGATAGAGTATACCCCAGGAAAAGGTAACAAAGTAGCTGATGCCTTGAGCCGAAACCAACAAAGTTGTGTTTTGGCTACGATAGAGGAATGTGTCATTTTAGAAGCATTGTTTAAATGTGATGTGTAGTTTCAGTCTAGCGCAGGCTCGAGAAGTACTTTAAGAATGTCGGCATGCTTAGAAGTCAGGCCTGCGCTGGTAGGAAAAATAGTTGAACTGCAGAAGGGAGATGAGTTCTGTGGAGATATAGTAAGAAGATTAGCCTCAAGAGTTGAGGTAGTCGAGCTGAAGTGATTTACTGTTGACAGAGAGAGCAGACCATGGAAGAATGGAAGGTTGTATGTTTCAAAAGCAAAAGGACTAAGGAGAGAAATATTAGACGAATGTCATCATTCAAAGTTTACCATACACCTGGAGGTACAAAGAAGTACCAAGATATGAAGAGGGGTTTCTTCTATGAAGGGATAAAGAAAGATGTAGGAGATTATGTAAGAAGATGACTTACATGACAGTGAGTGAAGGAAGAACATCAGAAACCAAGTGGGCTACTACAACCTTTGGATGTTCCAGTCTGGAAATAAGATGCAGCATCTATGGATTTCATAGATGGGTTGCCAAGGTTGAGAGCAAGAAATGAGAGCATATGGGTCATAGTGGACAGACTAACTAAATGTGCCCATTTCATTCCAGTGAAGGCCACAAGAACCACCCCAAAGTTAGCAGATATATATGAGAGTTGTAGTGAGATTGCATGGGGTGCCTAGCACTATTGTTAGTGACCATGATCCATTATTCACTAGTGAGTTTTGGTGTAGCTCGCAGAGTGTAATGGGTCAGAACTGCGCATGACTACTGCATACCATCCACAAACAGATGGGCAAATCGAAAGGGTTAACAAGATCTTGGAAGACTTGCTTAGACCTTGCATTTTAGACTTCGGTGGATCTTGGAAAGATTATTTACACTTGGTAGAGTTTTCATACAACAATAGCTACCAGAGCAGTATTATGATGGCTCTATCTGAATCATTGAGTGGAAGACCATGTCAATCACTTGCATGTTGGTTGGAGGCAAGGAATAGGATCATATTGTGTCCAAAAGTGGTTAAGGAAGCCATTGAGAAGGTAGAGCTAATTCGAGCAAGGATGAGAGCAACGTAGTCAAGGCAGAAAAGTTATGTCGATGCTAAGAGAAGAGAACTGGAGGTTCGGGTAATGCTTAGGGTAAGCATGGGATAGTTAGCAAATGATTACCGAGCCTTAATTGAATTTCGGGGCAAAATTCCCTTAAGGAGGGGAGACTTAATAGCACCTAAATCATAAATAATTTAATTTACTAATTAAAGGGCTAAGTGGGGCCAAGTAAAGAAGAGAAAGGGACAATGAATTAATAGAAATGAGTATATGGGCTAAATCCCAAATAATTGTGGACAATAAACATGACACTTTCCATTCATTCATTCCATTATACTAAAAGTAAAATAAAAGCTCAAAAGGTACGTTAATGGCGGTGGCTTAGTGAAACGGGAATAAAGCAAATACACGCTAAGGAAAAGAGAAGAAGATCTAAATAAGTTTTCTTAAAGATTTAGGAGAGTAACACTTAACCTTTTATTCAGTTCATTTTAGTTGATTGGATCATTTTATGTTGTTGGTATTCATATAGACTTATGTCAAAATGAAAACATTTTATAATATCTTAACCATTGTCCTAAAGAAGGGTTAGTACCTTGCAAAGCTCATGGCTTAGGAATAAATTGTTTTGAATTTTTAAAGTAAGCACCTAGAAAAGATAAAAGAAAAATAACTTGTAATTCAAATGAAAGACAAGGGGGGACAAAGGAATTATTCATGTATTTTCTGGAATTTTATAAGACTTTCTATGCATAAAATTAGCTAGAACTAATGTAGATCTGCGTCAAAAATTAATGGAAGTGACATACGTATTAAAATATTAATGTAAGGGACAAGATCCATAAAAATAGATGAAAAGATAAACAAAGGACTCTGTAAATATCAGAAACAGAAAGGTAACGTATATAATGGCGACATGTGTTAAGGTGTAACGTGATTTGTCAGAAGTGTCAAATATTGACAGGCTTTGAGCTAAGTAGGCAGTGGCCAAACATCTAAAAAGAGAATCATGCTAAATAAAACTACGTTGGGTAGTGAAGTAGTGATTTGCCAAAGGAATCTAGGGACTTTCTGGGGAGGTAGTACGCATCGCTATTTTTATGAAAGATAGAGCACCACAATTATGATGAGAATAACACAAATTGCACCATCATACTATGCCGCAATTTGGAAAAGAACATGGTCAATAAGTAAAGAGTGTGTTGCGCACATGGATCGGAGCAGACCGTACTGTGCCGAACTAATGTAAGCGGAAGAGGAGAGTGTAAGGGCTGTTGACGCCGACGCTTGCTCGAATGCACACCAAAGAAACTTAAGATGAGGAGAGGCATTCAACTTCCAGAGGTCCGCAAAGTGCCAATTCTATGCAAGCTCAAATTAAAAATAAAACTAATACTGCAAGGGCTGATTCTATGCAATAAGGGACTACATGTGGTTTATTCTTTGTAGTCTAGAATTACGTAATAATTAAATGAGACTTGCAGGTGGTTGAATTATAGCAGGTCGGAAATAAATGAATAAGTATTAGATAGGGGGCTATGGGTGGCTGATTCATGGTGGCTCCAAGTCTAATTGAATAGTCTAAAAGTTGAAGGAAGGAAAAATCTACGGGTGGTCGTTTCATAGCAGATTTGAACTTAATAAGTTCATAAGAATCGGGCTGTGGGTGGGGTAGCATAGTAGCCCAGGGGTAAATAAAACGATATTGCAAGGGTGGGATTCCACACAATACAATGTTAAATAATTCAATAAAATAAAACTGTGGGGACTGGGGTTGGTGCAGTGTTAGTAAAGTAAAGAGAGAATATAATGGTGGTTGCTAGGGGGAGTTCCGTGCAGCATCAAATCTATATATCGTCTGTTCCGAACCAGGTAGGAATTGCATAGGGGCACAGTAGTAAATTGTATTAAGGGAAACTTGAGAAATTTTGAAGGTAAGTAATCATGACCTTTGTTGTGTGCAGTATTATGTATAATGTTTGTAAGTAGCAAGGGGAAAACCCATTCTGCATTAAGCAGTGTGGCCTCACTATAAATTTACATTATACTTTCAGGTAAGTATCATTCACAACAAATTTTATGTATGATCCGTGTTTTTATCATCATTTTCCCCATAAACTCACGGGTACTCATTTGAGCAGTTTGAGTTTATGGGATATACATGTTATTTTGAACGCAAGGCGAGGGTCGAAGATGGTGCTGAAGGCTTAGTTATTTTTGATGTATGCTTGTTCTGCTGTTATAAGTGTTCGAGTAGCATTTCCATAAGTTAACCCAATACTATACTACGTATTTCTATGATTATATTTTGACCCTGCATGGGTACGATTTGGGGTTAATATTGAAAATGTATGTAATAAATATTAGATCAAATTTGACGGAATGAAATATTTTGTTGTTCTGTTTACTTATATTGTTTTGAATAATAGAGAACTCACTCTTGGTTGCTTGAAAATAATTAAGGCGATGACTGCCGCATCATCCATATTCATTTTTGGGTCTTCTAGTGAGGGATGTTATATTATCCAATAAGAACAAGTTATCATGTGCTCGTTACTTGTTTGGGGACTACCGACCTTTGCCGCCTAGGATTGTGCAAGCCGTCGTTGCCTGCCTACCCAGCCCACTATCCATGAGGGTTCATCACCAAGAATCCATTTCTTCTCGAGGATTGTCAGGCTATCCAACGAGATTGAGTCACCATGCATTCAAACCTTGCTCGGGGACTAGCCACTGCATTGTGAGTTTTAGCGAGACGACTCTCTACTTCATGCCAACATGCATCGACGATCGGATATACCACCACGACAGTTTGTATCTACATCCATGATGTCGCTCGTCCTCCATACATGATGGGACACTATTGTCTGGACTGGCACCGTTACCTCGAGTGATGTCAAAGTTCGACTTCTGTAGTGTGCTCACGTAGAAATAAGTCGGGCATAACTCCTTATTACAGCATGTCGCCTTGGAGAACGTTCGAACCCCTTGGTTTTTAGGTTCAAGCCGAGCCCGTCTGGCAGCTCCCTATTGCAGCATGTCATCTTGGAGAACCTTCCAGGCATTCAGCGCTTAGGTTCGAGCCAGGCTCGCCTGCTAGCTTCTTATTGTAGTGTGTCACCCGAGAGAACTTTTAAGCCTCTCGGTGCTTATATTCAAGCCGAGCTCGCCTACCAGCTCCTTTTTGCAACATGTCACCCAGGAGTAATTTCAAGCCTCCTAGTTCTTAGGTTCGACCTGAGCTCGCCTACCAGCTCCTTTTTGCAGCATGTCACCTTAGAGAACTTTCAACCTCCTTAGTTCATAGGTTCGAACCGGGCCCACTTGCCAAGTCCCTATTGCATCATGTAACCTGGAAAACCTTCAAGCCCCTTAGTACTTAAGTTCAAGTCGGGCTTGCTTGCCAGCTTCTTATTGCAGCATGTCACCTAGGGAAATCTTCAAGCCCATCGGCGCTTAGGTTCAAGTCGGCCCCACCTGCCACCATTATATGTGCAATGTTAGAGCATCAAAGCAGGGAAGCCCCTTAGCTTCACATGGATCATTAGTCCAAGATTGATAAGCAATCACCATCAGAGAGAAAACCAAAAAGCGGAAGCACAGGTTCAAGCCTAAGGCAAGATCCATCCCAAGAAGAAAATATCCAAGCAAGCGGTCTAAACTGCAACTGACAAACACAGTTCAGCCACTAAAAAGCTACCTCCTTCCTTTTAATCCCAACCAAATTTGGTAAAAATTTAATGCTCAAACGCAATAGGAGAGGAAAAGGAAGGTGAAATAATCTTTCTTATCAATAGAAAACCATGCAAGAGAGATTGAACTTTGAGAGCCCTTATGGGTTCACAGGGAAGAAGAGGGGATATTTATACACTTCTCCTTTCAATTACAGCTGTTATGATTACAAAGGAAAAAATGATTTTAACCGTCCAAGAGTGATATGTGCTATGTCACACCATGCGCATGAGCAAAATGATACATTCCCACCACTTCTCGAGAAGCACAACCGTCACAGCCAATAATGCAATGCCATGTGGGCTACGCATTAATTACAAAGCAGAACTGTTAATCGATGGAATTTTCCAGATTTTACAAGCCCGCACCCGCTCACGGGCATGAACTTGAGGAAAAAATGTTACTTAATTTTTTCATAAGTAGAAAGCGGACTAATCGAGGTATCTCAGTGCGGTCCAGTCTGGTCTAGGCCGACTAGGTCCAGGTCAGCTCGTAAGCCAACCACGACTAAGAGCAGGTCGACCGGTGTTCTCCTGTGGGATGATAGCCCTAATCCAACTTAGGCCCACATCAGCTCCTCTACTCAATTGCACGTTAAGCCTTCTATTGTTAGGCACGTTTCACACTTGTTTTGTGGTGCGATCTTAGCCATCCAAACATTAGTTCAACTGCTATAAGAACCTTATGCATGACCACTAACAAAGGGCTGATTGGGCCCTCAGTGGAGGGACTCCAGATTGGTTGGGCCCTCGGTGGATGGGACCCTTGATTGGAATTCATCACCCGTCACTCAAGCTCCCATGAGATTATCAGTTTCATTATCCTTGGGTGTATCATTTTTTCTTATTCTCTTATAATTCCTTGTAATTGTAAGAAAGCCATATAGTAATAGAACGTCACAATGGGTGTAGGAAGCTTGGCCGAACCACTTCACTTCTGGTATCATTTACTTTGAATGCTCGTTTCCCTTCATTTTTCCATCATTAATCCTAGAGATTAGCAAGTAACCTTTGCTTTTCATAACGCATCATCATAAGTTAGAGGTTGACGAAAAATATCGTCAATAGTATCGATAACAATAACGATGTACACTTAAATTGGATTTGAAATATGCAAATACTGATCGGATTTGGAAATGTATGTAGGCCTATTGGCGTACTAGTATGGATAGCCATGATAGGAAAGGGAGGATGTGTGATATTTTGTTTGAAAATAAGTATTTGAATTGGTTTTAAAGAAGAGGTAAAAGTGAGATCTTGAACTCCACTTTTCTTTCTCTTCCTTTTCCTATTTAAACTCAACACCTCCCTCATTTTTAGTTTACTCTCTCTAGCCTCCATCTACCCTATCTTGGAAAAAAATAATTGCCTCCTCCTCTCTTTATTTTCAGCCAAAATCAAATACAATCGAATTAAATTCAAGGTGTGGTAATCACTTCGGTTAGTTTGGAAAGGATTGGATCTGATTCAAAAAGTCTCTCGGATTCAACATTCAAGGGGCTTTATCAAGACCACAATTTATGTA
This sequence comes from Allium fistulosum, assembly GCA_030737815.1. Taxonomy (NCBI): domain Eukaryota; kingdom Viridiplantae; phylum Streptophyta; class Magnoliopsida; order Asparagales; family Amaryllidaceae; genus Allium; species Allium fistulosum. The sequence continues at coordinate 1,009,435,377 of CM060907.1, forward strand.
ACATCTAATTTTAATCTATTCATTTATATATTCACTTAAACCATTATATGTTTGTAAATTAGTATTTATAATATAATGAATTTATATCTGTTTACTATCAATTCAATATATATGTATGTGTACTTAAAATAAAATTCATATGAATACTACTGTTTTCGGCTAAAAAAATTTAAAAGAAAAATATTTTTAAATTTAACATGAATTTTAAATTGATATTATATTCATTTTTTTATATGTAATTTATTTAATAAATTTGATTTACACGTATTTTCGCATAAAAGTGTGCATATATATATTAATCCAAAATCAAAATACAAACTTATAGATATAAATTTGTTTATATATTTATAAGCTTTAGTTATAAAATATTAATATATATTGTAACAACCTGAGTTCTAGTGGTCTGGATTTTTCGCAAAAATACTAAAAACCAAGCCCACTGAAGCCCGAGTTGGGTATCTGGTATCCTCCAAATAAGCAAAGATAAATATATCAGAGCTCAATTAATTATCTCATGGCGGAATTAACTAAAATATAATAGTAAGTGAATAGTCACCCAAATAATAACACTTTCTAAGCAACTGTCGTAAAGCTGAGAAGTCACTGTCATCTACCTAACCTGTAGGATGTTATGAGGAGGGGATCAGAAAAAAAGTTCTGTTGAATGGATAAGTTATATACTTCTAGGCTTAATTCTACATATATCGTTTTATTTCCATTTACTCTTATATTAGGTTCATTAGGTTACAATATTCTCACCTCTATTCGTGAACCATGCCTATTTACTCCATAGTAGAAAAAAGCCTAATAACTAATATATACATATATGTAACTATATGCCCAATGACCATATTGGTCCTAGGTAACACCCATGGTATCCTCCGCATCCTTCTCGAAAAAGGCTCCATCGTCTAGCTTTGAGAGCTTTCTGTAACTACATCTGTAAAGGACAGCTTCGTAAGGCCTACAATACAGATACTCCGTCGTTTTGCTTCACAAGCGTTTCATAGCTACATCTATAAAGGATAGCTTCGTAAGGCCTACAATACAGATACTCCACTACTTACTATGAAAACGTAAATTGTGTCCCCACTAGTCTATACCAGTGCTCGGACATCCACAACTTACCACCCAATGCATACATTGAGGACTACGTAATCGTTCTGCCTACTATTTGAATCCCGCCAACAAGGTCTGCCTTGTACGGAACTCGGTCGGGGATTTTCTATATCTGTAAAGGACAGCTTCGTTAGGCTTACAATACAGATATTCTAGTTGGTATGTCCCTTTCTCATCATGGCTATGGCCCCACGCAGCCACCCCTCAACCAATCGAAAGACTTCCAAAGAGTTAAGTGGTCGTGCCCTACTGCAAACAATCTAACATCTAATTGCAGTGCCCCTCCATCCAATGTCTCGATGGTGAAAGTATCATTGGATTGTTGGTTTAACTCTAGTCTTTCCCGAACTCGCTTTTGGTTTTGATGCTGGCCGATATCTGCATGCGACTATCCTTAACCTTACTTGCAAGTACTGGACATACGAATACCTTACTTCGAACACCAAGCCCTTCTGACTGCCTATAAAAGATCTGCTTCGTTAGGCCTATAATGCAAATGCAGTCAAGGCATACTCTTTTGATGGAACACCTACAGACCTGCCTCCGGGGATGCAGCTTCGTTAGGCCTCCCAAAGGGCCATTCTAGAGTATCCTCCAGGAATGCTGTTAGTATGAGCCACATTTACTATCTTGCTTATTTAACTTAATATATAAATTCTTAAGTTCCTTAAAATAAACCTCTTTTATTAATTCTGTTTTATTTGCTTATCAACTTAATATAAGTTGTTTAAATAAGCTTCTATCATTATTCTCTACTATTAGTGCTTACCAATTTATTATAAGTCTCATGATAAGCTTTTCCGTTCTTATTTCATAATTATAACTTATGTTAAAATTCTACTTGGAATTGTTACTTTTTCTTCTTTTATAGTCCGTTATACAATTACAAGCGTTTCTTGCCTAGTCTGCCTTCTTTTATTATGATATAGAATTTTCTTTAATTCTCTAACATTACATGATTCACTTATCATAATAATTGCCTAGTTAAATAGCATGCACAATAAATGCAGACTTAGGCTCCTTTAATTTTTTTGTAGCCTTAAATTCTTAAATTAATAATTTTCTTGTTTCAAATCAGACTTTACTTTATTGTCCGATATTTTAGGAAGTAATTCTATTTTATTTGGTTGGTTATGAAGACTATATAATCCATTTCCATATCTTAATATTGGATAATACTATAAACAATAATCCGTAATTGCAAGGTATCTCTTTTACTATTTTGGAGTAGTGTAAAATACAGTGGTTTCTCTATTTTACACTAATTTCCCCTTTTTATTTCTTTTATTCTTGCAGTTACGTTTATCGTTATCTTTTAGATATTAAGTTATGGAAATGTATCCTATTTTCTAAAGCAACCAATTAATATAATAATTACCGCCAAATTAACTTTTCCCGTTTTAATGCAATGTATTACAATAATTCTATTCGTTAACTTTTATTATATTACATCTGATTTCCTTCTTTTTAGTTTTCTTAATTATATAATCCATATTCGCATTTAATCTATTCTAACCATACGCGAAGAAAGAAAAGAGAGGATAGAAGAAAACTGACGCTTGCATAAAAACCCAAAACCTAGAAAAGATGTAAATAAGGCATAGAAAAAAGTGTATAAATACTGATACTGTAAATAAACTGCAAGTATTCTTATAGTTCAGCCTAATTTAATTAATACGATTAATTACCGAATAAAAATTTCTACACGGGAATCTAACGATAATATATCTTAAACTTAAAAGGTATATAAATAAATCCACCCACCTGTCGTCCTTACCTTCGCTTGTGCTCCGCCTAGCTCCAAAGTCCTTCTGGATTCCCTTCTTCCAAGGCATATAATATTTTAATTTAGAAGATCTTCTCCCAAGGAATTATTTTCTTTTTAGGGTTCAGCCTTAGGCAATGAACCCATGAGAGAAAATCTAATTGTGAGAAGATAGCTAGGCCTAGGGTCCTATTTATATTGGGGCTTGGGGATCTCAGACCGTCGGATTCTTGGATTGAACCTGGAGCCACCACGTCACAGGGTCGTTCAGAGCTATAGGATTGAAGAACGTATAGCTCAGATTGCGCAAAAACGAGAAAACACCTCACAACATATACTTGGACAAATTTTTGTCCAGGTTGCACGCGGGTCGACCGGGTGGTCGACCTCCCTTGGCAAGCAGTCGACCGTGTGGTCGACCGTTGCGCGCATTGGGTCGACCTACAAGTCGGCCCATATCCGTGTTATTATATTATTATTTTTCGGTTCGATTACTTATTTTGTTTCGTTTTTAACTTCTTCATATTGGTTCGGTTTTAGACAAGTTATATATGGAAACTGATCAGAAAATCACCCTGGACGCAATGGTACAAGTTCCGGAGCCATATTCCAATAATTCCAAAATTATTTATTTTCATTACTTATCGTTACTCGTTACATTTTAACTATATAAAAATGCGGGGTGTTACATTCTCCCACCCTTAGGAAATTTCGTCCCCAAAATTTGACAAGGGTAAAATTTTTTTTATGTAATCTCCCACATTAATTACAAGCATTTTGTCTACATCCAATTTTGCAACCATTCGTGCTTTTGTGCAAAAGTGTTTTTCAAGTCAAAGTATATGCATGTACATAAATCTCTAAGCGGTACCTCCGATACGAATGATTTTTATTTTAATAATTTACTTTTAAAACATGATGCATACAACCTAAATATACTTGCAAGTTTTATATGAATGCAATTTTTCGAAAAATTAAAACATTTTTTACCCAATTTTTCCCACATTCCAATTAAATAGGGGTGTAGTTCAACTTTTTTTCGTCCAAATCCTAACACACAACTTTTAATATTCGAATTTCAGAAAAATCTAATTTTCCGAATTCGAGTTCTTATGTTAGAAAGAAGATAGAAAACGGAGAAACTTTATTTTTCTTCGATTTTCTTTTTCGTATATCTTTCCCAACTTGGAATTTTGGGTTGCTATCCTATAAAAACCCCTTTTTAATTTTCTCAAGCATGGTTTACATAAGAAAATAGCTTTTTAAATCTTTAGTTGACGTTTCCATCGCCTTTTTAATTTGGTGTTTTCCTTTTTGTTATTCTTATAACGTTCTTATGTCCTTATTCTCCACTTGTGAATACCACAAAAATAAAAAGAAAAGGCATCGATACTGATATACTACCATAGAATTTTAAATGCATACCTAAGAGTACAATTTTTATAACTAAAAAGAGAAAACAAACCCTATTACAATATGATACTAGATAGATGACATACGTAGGCTAACATAGCCATCATCTCGGGCTAGGAGGCCTATGCCCCTGTCCGCCCTGACACAGGAAAGCTCTCATAAAGGAATCCAAACAGCTAAGGCGCTCCTCCTGCCGCCTAGTGCTCGCCGCAACCTCACGCCGAGACCTATCTAACTCATCCTGTCTCCTAATCATCTCCTACTGCCCCTGAAGAATCTCTGCGTGCTCCCTAGCGAGCCGCTCTTGCCTCTCGGCAAGGTTCCTAAAATGATCCTCGTAGCTCATCGGTGGTGGGGGCTGAGAGGGTCCTGCTCCCTCTCCCCAAGATCCATATCCATGTCCATATCCCCATGTACTCTGCGTCGTGGGCTCTGATGGCCAAGCATGTCATGGCGACTCGGTATGTCCTACGCCACCTCCAAACGGTGGCGTGGGAAAGTGCTGATGCTCATGAAAGTACTCGGGTGCCTGCCAATGTGGTGAGGGATGTGGTGATGGCTACTGCTCGTGCTTCTGCTCCTCCTGTGGATCCTGAATCTGTGCCAATCCAATATGCATCCTCCTCAAAGTGGATGAATCTATCATAGGGTGGGCCTGCTCACTGTAAGTCTCTCTCTCCATCCCAACCCCGGCCCACCTGAAGACCCGTCTCTAAAGGTGATAATAAATCATAGTATATTTGTGAAGTCCGGTCGCTGTCATATACTAGGCCATATTCATCCTAGCCCGGTTCACCTGCAATCCTCCAAATATGGCGTAGGTGGCCCGCCTCACAATAGGGTATATCTGATCAAAACTCCCCGTCTTAGGAAAAAGGTTATGCTGTAGAACGCGAATAACTAACCTAGCTAACGGGGTCAACTGCCCAGCGCTCCAGTCGGGGTGCTGGGGGTCTATAAGAATCTTCTGCAAAACGACCATGTCCATCATCTCAATCTGCCCTACCTCTAAGCCATACCCTCAGATATCTAAAATACTAGACAATTGAGACTCGGTGAATACTATCCTAACTCCCTTGGCCTCCGACTGGAAGACCAACTCCTCACCCTCATCGCTAGTACGTAAGTTAGCATCAAAAAGACGCACTAACCTAGAATACGCTCGCTGCTCGAACGTCTCATGGCTAAGAATCTATCGCAGCCCTATGTCCAAGAAGAGCCACTCTAAACATGTGCCCGGAAAATCAGTAAACTTCACCGGTGCTGTAGAAATTGGTACGCGACTGTATCGAAGTAAGACTGTACTATATGCCTATCACTCTGACACCAAGCTATCTCCTATGGTGTGAGGTGGGGAAAGAGGTGAACTAGAGAGGGTCTTGGAGGCATGGTGGAAAAACTCTCAGATCTGTGGAACCAGAGTATGGATCCGTGTAGATCTCGCGACGCGCTTCAATTTGGCACTAACGGCGAGTTAAACGGTGGAGTTTTGGAGGAATTTGAGTGGTTGGAAGGGGGGATTTTTGGGTGCGCTGCTTTCTTCGAGGAGGAAGAAAAAATGAGGAAGAGAGGACAAATCACGCATTTATACGCGTGCAGTTTGCACTAAGGCGGTCGACCCGCCTTAGCAACAGGTCGATCGCACGGTCGACAGGTCGGTCGACCGTGCGGTCGACCGCTCGGTCGACCTAGTCGGCCTGTCCTACATATATATATATATATAAAATTTGCCGTCCCGCCTCCCCTTAACTAATCGAAGCCTGAACAAATTCTACCTACTACCGGGCTATCCGAGTCGCGGTTATGACTTAGGCTAAATATCCCTGTCCGCTTTCCACCCTCCAACTAGAGTCTTGACGTCTTCTATACTTTAGCTAAAACTACATTAATGTCCATAAGCTTGCTCCAACCACTTAAATCGTCTAACCCATAAAAATTTCTTTTTCAAAACAGCTTTAATTTCTTTACAGCTAGAAAAAAATATATTTTTACGTACTTATAAACCTATTCGTACTTAAATAAGGATTTCAAAATATGTTTCTACTTGGCTAAGAAAGATGTCGCATAAAACATCGTCACTACAGCCCAAAATACCAGTTTTCAATTAAAGTTAATAATACCTATATTTTCTAAATTGTATATTTCTCTATTTTCAAATTCAAAAATGCTTTAAAGTGGTTTTTTCCCTATTTAAACCAATAAAATTATAAAGCTGTAAACTTCTAAAGTTAAAACTTGAAAATATTTCAAAACTTTTCAAATTCCTAAGAGTTTAATTGCTGGGCTAGACTAAAAATTGGCTTTTTAATTTGCTTTCGCCTTTCCAAATATCCCTACTGAATCCAAAAATCTTTGCCATATATATGAGGTCTTTTAGCTTTTGGAATTTCCTCGTTCCAAGTTTTGATATATTGAATTATTTTCCAAACTTTCTCCAACTATTGGTTTACTCAAAAGAGTGGACTTCTCTTTGGGGTTTTAAGAGTATACATATATTTAAAATACAAATACATTCACTCACTATCTACCTAGGAATCTAAACCTAGGCTCTAATACCAAATGTAACAACCCGGGTTCCAGTGGTCCAGATTTTTCGCAAAAATACTAAACCAAGCCCACTGAAGCCCGAGTTAGGTATCTGGTATCCTGCAAATAGGCAAAGATAAATATATCAGAGCTCAATTAATTATCTCACAGCGGAATTGACTAAAATATAATAGTAAGTGAATACTCACCCAAATATTCTTGACTTTTGGATAATTCAAAATTTGATATGTTTATTATACAATATTTTATATTGTTTATTTATGATAGTTTGACTAATTAATTCATAATAAATGTATATATATTAATATCATAAAATTGTATTAAATTTGGATTTGTAGTGTATTTCAATCTTGAATGTTAAAACAAATATATATATATATATACCTATTTATTTAATTTATTTTAATACAAATTTACAGTTAGTTATTATATATATTTTTGTACACACACATATACACATTATTATTTTACATTAGTTCGTATGTATGTGTGTATATATAAATATTTCTTCAAACTTATAATTTTATATGTACATATATATATTTATTTGATATTTATAATATATTATATGTATACATATAGTATTCATAATATATATGCATAAATATGTAATTACTTGGATATATATATATTAGTTTTAACACATATTTGGACTACATACAATACATATAGTTGAGCTAATGTATCTGTTGCGATGTAAATTCGAATATCTACATACGGCATGTTATACCTTGCATGAAATATCATGTTACACATGCACACACATATATTTGTATATGATACATATGTATGCTTATATATAAAGTGAAACTAAATCAAATAAATTTCAAACAACAATTTAAAATTTAAAATAAATTATATGAGTTTATTTAAATTAAATTTAAAAATGTTCTAAATAAATTATACTTCATAGGCCCAATAAAGATCCAATAGTGTAAAAAAATTTGAATTTCATCCATATCTTCCGCTACAAGCTGGCCCAGTTCCAATAATGTTTTCATGTATTTTTAAACTAATAAAAAAATTTATATATATACACACACACATTAAATATATAATATTTAAGTTTAAATTTGAATATCAAATATGATATTAGTTTGGATGCCAATTTTTTTTCACATTTGAATATTCCTTATGTTATTTTAAATATTAAATTGGTGTTATATTTAAATAAATTTACACATAATTATTTTAGGGTACATATATATAAGTATACTTTATATTATATTAATTTTAAATAGTAACAGACATCAAATACATATATAAAGGGGCTAATGTATCTGTTGCGGTGTAGATCCCAGCTCTTATATATGGGTATAATAAACCATGTACACATTATATTGTGTGCACATACACATCTATGTGTATTTTATACACACGTTCACAATATATATTTCATATTTACACGAATCAAATCTTTACATTAATCAACTAAATAAAGTAAAGATTTTACTGAAAATTTATTTATATTGAATCTAAATCAATTCTGACTTCATTGTCCTAACAAAATCTAAAATGGTAAAAAATTAAAATTCACCCATTAAGCTTGCTTTGAGCCGTCCCAGTTGCAACAATGGTATCAGAGCCAGGTAACCAATGCGGTCTTAATTAGCAATATTGTGGCTAACTTGCTAAAGCATACCCATTTATTAGGATGTCTAAAAAATTAGTGTATAGGCTGGATTTGGGTAATTAAGTACCCTACTCTACTTAGCTACTGACCCAAAAAGTGAAGTAAGCCCAAAGGTTAACCCTAGTAGAAATGCCCAAATTAATTTGAGCCTTAGGCTAATTTTTCAAAATATGTTTTGACATCAAAAATAGTTTTTTAAATTTAAAAGATTAAATATAAAATAATTAATAATTTTATAAATGTTGTAAAATTAATTTCATGATTGTTTTGACAATAAAATAATTATTTTTGAAAATCATTAACAATTAATTAAATTAAATAATTAATTAAAAGTTAACTAATTAAATCAAATAACATATATATTGCTATATTTAACATGATCCTAAAATGTTAATGTAACGTATATATATTCAAAATTAATTATAATTAATAAAAATTATTTTAATTTAATAAATTAATTAAATGTTAATTATAAATAATATAGTATATATATAAGATATATGTGTATAACAAAAATGTTATAGTGTGTATATACAATTTAAAATGTTTAAATTGAATAAAATAAAATTAATTAAAATGTTAACCAATCAATTAATAAATCAATCTAAATTTCTACATAAGATTATTATATAAGTCGACTAAATTACAAAATGTTATATAATAATTAAACTTATATAATGTGAATGTATATAAAAGGTGGAAAAATATAAATTTCTAATTGGATCTAAGGAATAAATGCATGCGTAAAGTATATATACAATGATTTCAGATGTGTTTGACACTTGAATCACGAGGGTATTTCATAGGAAATAGATTATACACAAGTCGATTTCATTCAATTAAATATAATAAAGATTACGAATCTTTAGTATAAATGTTGTTCGTTGCCATTTATATGTTAATACATTACTTGCATACTCTCTGGTTGTTAAACAAACTCAAGTTAGGGATATTATATATGTAGTATTATTAATATATGGACTATATGAGGTAAGATAACAATATGTATTTTTTTGAGCAAACTCAAGGTACATATACTATACATGGGCCACCGTGAAATGATAATACGAGTGAATAATCTCTTTTGATTTGTTGAGCAAACTCAAAGTCGAAATGAGATTAGGACAATGACTATGGGTTAGGAGTTGTGTATGATACCATAGATATAGTATTATCCATCGTTTGTGGGCCTATAATTTGTCGAGAAAACTCAAGGTTAAAATCCCATGACAACGAGTCCTAAAACCCATTAGTGTAGTCCAAAGATTTCTATGTTTCATCCTAAAGCTTTGAGAAACATGAAAGTCTAGTGGAGGCTTATTAACAAAATAAAATGTAATGTTTAACCTTAATAATATTATGAGAACATCTACTATGAAGTAATGCCCTAATCTCTAAATTATATTTGCAGAAAAAGACTACACCAAAGTTGTTTTCTGAAAACAACAAACTCACCGGACCTAACTACATAGACTGGTTAAGAGCAAATAAAATAGTACTTACGTACAAATGTCTATGGTCGTCTATAATTGTACCTCTAAGGGAAAACTCACTAATAACATGGACCTCGAATTAATATTGGCTTAAAACAAAAGGGTTTCAGACCTAGAAATCGTCTAGATTTATGTGTTATGTACGTTAGACAAACCGTTGTGGAGACAACACGAAAATAAAAGCGTCAATCAGGTTTTTGATAGCCTCAAAGCTTTCTCTGGTAAATATTCTCTTTCCGCATGGTAACTTATGAAAAAATTGTTTACACGAAGATGTCGAAGGGCATGAAAGCGGATGATTATGTCTTAATAATGAAAGGCTATTTAATGACCCAAAAAATTCGACGGTGTAAATATTAAATCAATTAAGAAAATTGTCATTTAATTGAACGGTGAGTTGGGTATCATATTTATAACCGTTGCGAAGGTATTTCCAATCTGATCAGTTTAGTAAATAAATTTTTTATGATTGGAGTAACGTTTTGCGAAATAGAGAGGATACTGTAACGATCCGCCTTTCTTACTACCAAAGACGACAGTAAATACATCCTTGGTACTTGTGTGCCGATCATTTAGTCGTCCGAAAGATGGGTCATTATGGGTGAAAGAAAGAAAGATAGGACAGAAGAAACTAAACTACACAGAATCTCACAATGCAATGGAACAATATATATTACTCAACATAATATATTACAAAGTCATTTGAAAAATGTTACATCAACGCCATACTAACTCAAGTTCTACCACATGACAGTCATAACAGCATGTCCCTAATGAACAGATACAATATAGATATAATACAGTGGTAATAAGAAAATTAACTAGTTATCGATGAAGCCACCTACTCCAAGCTCCTCCAAAATAAATCTGCAGAAAAACCTGAACTACTTGGTTGCCCATTCAAATTTGAGCTCCCAAAAGTTTTGGAAAAGAAAATAAACTCCGGGTCAGACATGAGTCTGGTGTGAGTAAAGCATAAGTATTTAACTTTATAAAAACCTTTAAATCAAAGGTATCTCGTAAGATCACGTCGCACATAAACACAAACGGGTTTTTACCTTACGATAACCATAACACTTTCTATAGAAAATCCATTGATATTATAGTAGTGTCTAGAGTACAAATACTTATTAATCATAGCTAAAATTGTTACATTAATTAAATTCCAGCATACTATGTTCTACAATCAAAACCGTAGAGGCACGTATTGGAGATTGGATTTCATACTATGACAAGGTAAGGAACTACCTTTCAATGGTACATCTTTAGATAAAATGCATCCGGGTCTGACGAAAACATCATGTACCTCCTCCATACAGGTGTAACAACCCAGAATTTTAGTTATTTGAGTTTGGAATATTTAATCAATTTCAAATATTGAAAAATTAATTTCATAGATTAAATAACTTGAATTTCAAAAATAGTGATTATTGGATAATTTAATTGTTGAATTTAATAATTGAAAATTGTTTGAATAATTTAATCTTAGATTTTTATTTGGATAAAAATGATTTAAAAGCTTATTAAATTATATTTAATAAGAATGAAGGTAATAAAACTTTTAAACTGGATTTACAAGTAATCTAACTAATTTTGAAAATAACTCGTTTTAATTGACAAGTGAAAATAGCCTTCTGGGCATTGTCTTCGATTTCGACGAAACTAGTGTCATTGGGTCCATAATAATGAATTATAAAACACCGTCAAACTTCGTAGCGATCAGACGTATCGTTTGGTCATACATGATTGAAACGCGTTGAAATTTATGTTGAAAATTTAATATTATAATCTAGTTCAAAAAGCTATCTTCGCCATACAATCGAATTAGGGCTCGAGACCAGTTCCATTATGTTCGGAATAGGGGTATAACATATAGAACGCCAGGCGGCACATCTCGATTGGAGTCCATAATTATATAGCTAGATATTTTGAATTTTAAATAATATATTTTCTTCGATTTAAAAATACACCGCCATGACTTATCTCCATCAGCCACCTCCTCTACTATGTTCCATCTCTTTCAAATCCAAACCCGTACCCAAGCCCACATCCCCCTACGTTACGTTCCATCATCCCTTCCTCTATATATACAGGTAACAAAGAGAAGAAGAAGAAGAAAAAATAACATACTCTCTTCAATCTTCAAAAATCAATCCCCTCTAAACCATTTACAATTAGCTGAAATGATTTATATAAAAGTTGTTCGTATCAACATCTAGTGTTTTTAGAAATTGACAGATCAGGATTTCATTGAGAGTCGAGCCAGATATCACTCAAAACGGCAAAGGGGAAAAATGGGCATAACATTTCAAAAAATAAATTCTCTTAATCCGCTTTGAATTGATCGCCGTCGTCTACACCGTTGAGGTCGTCTGAAGTCGTAGTATGGGTATTTTGGCAACGTTTAGTGATAATGATCGACGATGGTGGTTAGCAAGGGTTTTGTTTTGTCGAAGATTCGGTTGCCGATATGCGAAACGGAGGGTGCCGTGATGTTGAGCTAGGAGAGGGCTTCGTTGTGGTGAATTCTGGTGGAGTACGGCGACAAAAAGTGTCGCATCTTTATATGCATGTACGCTATTTTTTTTGGGTGGGTTTCTGGTCGTTTTTTATCCATGCAGCCGGAGGTGACGAGATGGTGGGCAGTGGTGGGAGGAGAAGTAAAGTGACTTGTTGGTGGCTTCGGGTCGATGGATGGTGGACCGGTTAGGTGTGCACGCATGAAGGTATCAAGAATGGAGAAAAGGGGTTTGGGGGAAGAAGGCACTATTGCGTGTGGGTTCGGGTCTGGTGGGCTTAGGGCCATTTCACTTGTTTGTGTGAGAACGTTATTTTTCCTTTATTTTATTTGTTTTAATAAGTATGCTAAGTTTAAAATAGGATATCTCATTCATATGAAACCCAATCAACCCATGGATTTTTGCGTTATACTTGTATTAACAAGTACAACATTATGGTGTAATTTATTGATAGCTTTGGACATGTGAAAATTGATGGCATATTTAAACAGACAGGTTTTAAATTACGTTATTTAATTTAATGACGTCGTTGAAATTTATATACGTTGATTATCGATGTTTATTTAGCCAAATAAAATACTGTTAAGTTAAATTGGATTGAATATGATAACTGGATATCTGTTTAGTGGAATAAAACACTGTTCCGCTAATTAAATTAATTTGGCAATTAATTAGCAGAATAAATCCCTATTCTTATATTTTATAGATGTGGACATTTGATTATATATCGTTAATTGAAATGTCGCTGTGAATACGTGATATATTAACCATGTTGGTTAAATATTGAATTTATATTACATAGTCCTTGATTTAGTAAATATTTGTTATTAACTTGAAATGTTAAATTGAATAATATGGTAGCTTGTTTAAGTACCATGGTGATCGTTAAGCCTCCTTTGAATCTGAAAAGCTAATTATTGATTTAAAAGTTATTTTAATAATTATTTTTATTTTAAGGTTTAAAGGTAATTTTTATTTAGTAATAAGATTTTAAAAGGTAATAACAAATTTATAATAATAACATTTTAAAGATAAATTTATAATTGTTTTAATGATGGTTTTAAGTTAATTATTTTATTAATATAATTCTTAAAAGTTATTGTAAACTTATTTAATTATTATTTTAAAGTTATTTAATTATTGTTTTAAAATGTTTAATTTAATTATTTATTTAAGTGGTCTAACTTACTTTAATTTTTAATTGAAGTTATTTAATTGTCTTGATTTAAGTTATATAATTATATTAATAAGTTAATTAATTATCATATTAATATTAGTTTAAAGTTGATTAATCTTTGTATTAATAATGTTTTAAAGTTAATTAATTATAATTATATTAATAAAATTTTGAAGTTAACTTATTAATACAATAATAGTGTTAAAATTTATTTAATACATTATTAATGAGATTTTAAAGCTATTATTTTAGGTGGTATTCAATTTAAGTGAAATAAAAGGTTGTTTAAATAATAACTTATTACTTTAAGTTATTTAAAATTATTTTAAATACTTTATGGGTTATCAAAGGAACTCTTCTGACTTAGGTTCAAAGCCAGACCAACTACCCCAAGAGCACGGCCAGTTCCTATTTGGAAGGTTGTAATTTCTTAACTGCTGCGGTTGGAAAACAGGATTCACCGCCATGTAAGTCGCACTCACATTGTCACAAAAGAGATATATAGGTAGCGAGATAGAGATATGGAGATCAAGGAGTCTATTAAATAAGTTTATTTAAATCTGGGAAGAGTTTATAAATGAGTCTGAATATTTATAAAAGAACTTATAAATGAGGTTTAAAGGTTTGGAAAGAAAAAGTTTATAAATAGAGTCTAAGATTTATAAAGAATGTTTATAAATAGATTGGAGATTTACAAAGAACTTTATAAATAGATTTGGGAATATTTATAAGATTAAGAAATTTGGGAAGAAGTGGTTGATATCCATGGCGTAATTCGAGGGGCAGGAATTATCCACGGTTTACTATTGATTCGCTGGGATAGCGACGTAACCATTGTGTAAGCTGCGATCCATAGACGATATTGAACGATACCTTCTATATCTATTTTCAGAAGTTTTCAAGTTTCTAAGTTTTGAAAGTAAAATGGTTTGTGAATATACTTATACCATTGAGATAAGTATATGGTTATATTTTTTAAGTATCGAAAATATTGTGGTTTGTGAATATACTTATCATGTTGAGAAAAGTATATGGAAGTGATTTCCAAAGATTTTGAAATGTGATTTTAAATTAATAAAAGATTAATTTATGAGGCTTAGTGACTTTCCGTGGGAAATATAATCTTTGTTTGGTATGTTTGTTTATTTGATAGTTAAATAACCGACTATCAAATCTTGGCCTAAATATGTAATCCTTCTTAACTTTGGTGGTAGGGAAATATTTCCTACTTAACACCGAAGGATTTTAACTCTGTAAATATCTAGGGGAAACATGGGGATTGTTGAAAGTGTGTTATGGATCGTGTAATATGGATATATGATAATACAGAGTGTAGTGATGATAGTTATACGGTAAATAGTGCAGAATATAAAAGCAGTATAGTAAAAATGACACCAGAGATTTTTATACTGGTTCGGAGCACCGTCCTACGTCCAGTCCCAGACTCCTTCTGGAATTTCACTAAAACAATAACCCTCACTTAACCCGAAGGAACAGGTCTATACAACCCTTGAGCAGCCGAACAATGACCTGAGCAGCGGAACAGGATTTCGCCTCAACATCCGAAGAGGAATTCACACGCCTGAGCAGTAGAACAGGACTTCAACAAATACAAAAGTTTGTTTTAACTTTGTGTGTTCTAATAACACGGATTTGTCACTTGTAGTACACCCTTCCTATAATCTTCTCCTCGAGTATAAATATATATATTTGAAGTTTATGAAGAATAGAAAGGTATAAAATTGCTTCAATGCAGAATATTTGAAAGTATAGTTGCAAATAGAATCAAGAGAGATAAATTAGCAAAGATAAGAGAATTAGATTAAGATTCTGTGTTTTGAAATGAAGTTGAAGTATGTATTTATAAAGGTTAGAGAGCAGCGACTATTGGTGAAGAGTTTCGATTGAAGTGTTGCGTCCAAATCTTTTCGTTAGATGTTCGTAACTCTTCACAAAAAGTCGTGTCTTTTCGAAAAGTAGCTGTTATAGAAATTTAGTCAACTGAGCCTCTGGGTCAGTCGATTGAATATTCAAACGAATTTAAATATATATATTCATATATCTGTGCACTATGCATGTTACACAAATTTTCCAGTGTCAGTCGACCGGACCTCTGGGTCAGTCGATTGACCTGGTGAATTTTGTGCAATATGCACAGTTTTCATATATAAAAATATATATAACTTTCACACTTTTATAATTTATTTATATGCTTATATATATGTATAAAAAATTTGAAAATATAATGATAAAATATATAAGCTAATATACGTCATCGAGGAGAGATTTTAACAATATTGACCTAAGACTCAAAATCAAAAAATAATAAAATTGATGCACCGATTTTGAAGTCTTGTCTCCTTGTAGTATATATTTTCGTCGTAGCAGTCATCAAATCTGTACGTTGTAGTGATAGCTTCGTGTCATGAATCAAAACCAAGTCTCAACAGATTATATGGTATAGTTACCATCGGTGGTGCTATCCCGTACGTATAAACTCATTTCGTTCTTCTAGGACAAATGATAAGGAGATCCATCCACTTAAATGGTTAGGGGGTGATCCCCGCTCTTATGTATTGTCTGATTATTTCCTAATGAACCGGTATTGAGCATTCCGAAAATTATCGTTTGGTTTTGTGGAGCACCCGGGAAGCGGAGGAGTGTACTCGTAAGAGATGACTCGATCCCATAACCACTCCGAAAACCATATACGGTTCTATGGAGGAGATTTGTGACATATTGGGATCCACGTGTGATTCTGAGACCCGTTGGGGTATGTGAATCCAGGTGTGATCCCAAAATCTAGTTGATATGTGGGAACCTATGTGCGGTTCCGAGACCCGTTTGGGTATTGGAATCCATGTGGGATTCCATGGTCTATTTGATGGCAGTGCGTAAGCTGGGTTGCCGGACGTAGCCTCATCAGCGGGAATGACTAAAACCAGAGATAGGAGGCATGGCCAGTAGGGTTGGCAAACCCATAGGGTGTAATCGGCTCCTCGTAGATGTCGCTTATTGTTGTTATGCATGCATGATGCGATGCACTCAGTCTTAGCGAGACCAGCTATGTGTTTTCCTATGGTACATCACTAGGGATGTATGCTGCTTCGAAAGGATAGATCCGATCCTTGTGCAGGAGGACTGTTCCTCGAAGTACTGAGGGCACCTCCATGGGAATCCTACAAAATTAGCGAACATGCCTTATCGATTTTTGATTATATTACCTAGTATTGTTGTGATGTACACTCACGAGCATCACAGCTACTTAATTATTATTATTATTATTTTCGCCCTTAGACCTTACTTTAATATCACTGGACTTTGTATAAAAGGTTTTGGTTATCGTAAGGTAAAAACCCATCTGTGTTTATGTGCGGTGTGGTCTTACGAGATACCTTTGTTTTTGAAAGGTTATTTAAACATTAAGAATCCATTTGATTGTGTTCTCACGCTGGTTTTACCAAACTGACCCGGGCGTTATTTTCCTATAATGCTCGGGTTAGAATGAGCAAATTTCCAAGTTTACAAGTATATTGGGAGCTTCAGGAGAGGAGCTGGAGAGCCAGAAACGTAATCATGTAGATGATTATATTTCCATTGCATACATGGTTGTATTTGTTAGCAATTGTAAGGTCAGGTTGTTATAACTGTCCGAATTGAAATAGGTTAGTATACTCTGATTGATATCTATATATATTTATATAAATTATAGTTTTTTTGTGTGTAAAGATTCGTTATATAATATAGATTATTCGTTCTGCTGTGAGAATCTATGTTTATTTAGTTTCTTCTTGTCTTCTTTCTTCTTTCTTCTTTCTTCTTTCTTTTTCCCCAACAATTGGGTTTTCCGGCATTCGATTTCTCGGCATGTAATACAATAGACATATTAGTGTCGATTTTTGAGGGTTGAAAGGCCCGGTCGTTACAATAGGACTAGCCTACCACTTTACTAGTAGTACCAAATATGATCACCCCTTCAATAATTGGCCCCAAAGTATACATGAGTAGATAGTTTTCGATCTAAATTTGGAATGACCATACCCTGATAGGAGCGACCCACTTGGCCCTGTTGAATGCTCGATTTTTGTCATTTTTCGATTGATGAGGCTTGAGGTTACATTTTACCTTTATATAGCACTTACCACTTGAAATGTTAACACTGCCCTCCAGGAAATAATGCAATGCCAGCATTCATCAATGCAAGTTGTGCAAGAGATGGACAAACCGAAGGTACTACTTCTACTACATCCAATTTGGAATCATCCTTAGGATTAGTAGCAAGCAACCCTTGCACTTCAAAGAGCCATGTCTTCAATTCCATTATCTTTAAGATGTCTTCACTTCGAAACGCTTGAGTTCGGTCGAAGTGGTTTTCAGATAACATATCCGATCCTGGTCTCTTCGAAACAACATTCGATAGTTTCCAGCAAACTCAACCCCGATTCTTTAGAAAATAAACAGTCAAAGATAAGAGCGGAGATCACCTCGTAACCGTTAGTTGACATTTTTCCTTATCGTTTGTCCAAGGAGAACAAAACGAGATTTATACGCACAGTACAACATCATCGAAGATGACTGTGCCATATAACTCGCGTGTTTCTCCTAGATATTTGCAAAGTTACGTTTTGGGTCCATATTTGAGATTTATTTATCCATAGCAACCACTAAACCTCAAAACAGATCTTTATTTAATAAATCTGTTTTCAAAACGCTTGTCTAAAACATTCATATACTTATCTCTCATACATAAGTATATACAAAAAACATTTATGAATAACTTCTTACATCGAAATCATGTAAAGGGTTAAACAAATATTGTTTAAATTGGTGGTAAAGACAACCCTAAACACTATTCCCTCGCTGTTAAGTGTGGAATGGATGTTCCATACCACCACTTTTAAAAGGTCAGTTTAGAGAAACCCAGATCTCCAATTCTTTTTATACTTCTCTCGATAAATCCTGTTCAATCAAATCCATTTCATTCATGAATCTCATTTACTTGAAATTCAAATCCATTTCAAAATACTTTCCAAACTCCCAAATTAATTCATAAACCCTTTTATAAATATTCAAAATCATTTATAATAATTTCTTTCATAAATATCCAAACTTTTTATATAATTTCTTGTAAATATCTAAACCTTTTTATAAACTCTCTTTATGAATACCAAGTCATTTTTCTAAAACTTACATATACCAAAAATCATTTATAAAACTTCTTTATAAACCCTTCCTGGTTAAAACAACTTCCTAAATAACCTTAAATCAATTTAGCTTCCTTTAATAAGCAAATCCACTTTATAAATCTCCCTTATCTATGAAATCTTCTTTGCTTAAAACTTCAAATCCATTTACCCAAAAATACCTTATAAATTTTCAAATTCCTTTGTAAAAATCTTTATTAACTTCTTTTTATAACATGGAAAACCTTTTCCATTAGTTAAAACCATCTTCAGTAAAACCATTTGTCAAACCATTCTTTAAATATCTTGTTCAAAATGCAATAACTTTGCAACCATTTCAAAAAGAAAATGAAATATCTATCTTTACAAAATCAAACAGAGGCTTAGTGACCACAATGATGCTTTTAATTTGGTTTTACTTATCCAGTTTAACGTGGCATCACATAACAATAGGTATATAAGGGGTCAGCACATAACAATCAATCAACTTAAGTAAATGTCCAAGTTAATTATAATTGCAGAATGGTGTTTTGTTCTACTAATAAATGTCATTTAGTTTTCCTCATCATATAGGGTTACTTAAGGGTAAGTGACATAAAAATCCCTTGATTTAAAAACAAACTTGAAAAGAAAATAGTTTGAAACAAAACCGACTACTTAAACTCAAAGCGATTTCGAAATAAATTAAAACCCTTGTAAAAAAAGAATCAAATCCTTGTTAAATAGTAATTAAACTCTAACTGAAGGTAATTTAATCTTAATTAAACCTTATTAAAACATATTTAACTTTAATCAAAATTAATTAAATAAAACCCATTTTTAAAATATAATTAATTAATAATTATCTTAAATAGATAATTAAATATTAATTAATTAATCCTTAATTAATAATTAATAATTAAATAATAATTTACTTTAATTAAGTGACAATTAATGATAAACGTAATTGATTAACATTTAAGTTTAAAAACCATTATTAGCAAATGATTAAGTGCTAATTACCTTTATTAATTAATTAATAATTAAATAAATAATTGTTCTTTAATTACTAAATTAGAGTTAGAAAACATTTTCTAAAAATATTTTAAGTTAAAATAAGTTTAGATTAGAAAAATAGTTAGATTTTGCAAACTGTGTGTATATCGACTATCGCTACACAGAAGTGTAATTTCAAAAACTTGAAAATTTGTTTTCTAACTTTTAAAACTTCCCTTTTGAACTCTTATCCTTTTTAAAATATGAAAATAAAATTTTGAAAATCAAATCAAAGTTTTAAACTTGAAAACTTTTCACTTCAAAACAAAAATCAAACTTTCGACAAAAAGTGGATTTTTACGTCGTTTTTGGTTAACGAATTGCTAACTTCATGTCACGAACCCATATGCAACAAATAAATCATTTCAAACACCTTACCACAACATACATCATAACACTAACATAAGCAATAATATTTTTTTCACAACAGCTAACTAACTTTTTTCCAAAATACAAGGTAGAGACTTTCTTGCCTACTCAAACTTCGGCATACACAATTATCACCAAATCATCACATAATCAAGCACACACCATATATAACATTCATACACCAAAATACATCATAAATTTGCACACTTCAATAAAGTTAACTAATTGTTTAAAAGCGTTAACTTTACTCACCAAACTTTCACTAAATCAAGGCAAACTTCTACCAAACTTAAATGCTAGCTAGTACTTTGCAAAAATGAAGTCATTGGATGCCTACACACCCAAAATGGGCTTGGCCTTGGATAATTGGAATCGGCCATGGAGATTTGTGGAGGATGTGGACTTGTACTTTGGAAGAAAGATGTTGTAGTGCATGTAAGAGTGGTTTAGTGGAGGGGAGATTTTGTGTGAAAAGAGGTGATTTTCTTACTTTAAAATTTATGAAGAGAATCCATGGATATATAATATATATATATTCTCAAGCTTTTAGAAATTTAAAAGTAGAGAATAGGATTGTAAAATGAAAATTGTGAAATGGAAGGAATATTTATAGGCATAGGAAAATATTTTTAAAATATAAGTGCTTATAATTAAATATATACACATGCATGCACTCCATACCTCCCCCCTTCTCTCTACACGTTACCCTCCCCCCTTTTCACATCTTAAATCAAGCTAGAGCTTCCATATGTGTGTACTAAGGATATGGAGGTGATTTGTATACATATAAGTGTATTTATATGTATATATATGCCTTTTATAACATTATTTGTCACATCCATGCTTATGCTTAATTAAATATGTGTTAATATGTAAATAAGAGTGTTCTATTATGACTAATCCTATCCTATATAAATGTGTACATGTTGCACCAAGTGTGCACAACATTCCCGATGACTTTCGGGTGTCAAAAAATCGAAATTTCGGAAAACGTTCTTCGGTCACATTTTCTATTTTTATTTGAACTATCTATATTGTTAAAAAAAATTGAAAACTATTTTATCATCATTATTAAATAGTTAAAATATGTTTATTTTCTAATAAAAATCTATTTATTGATTATATAAAATATTTTTAAATAGCCTATTTCAAAGTGGAAAAACCCTAGGTCGTTACAAATATATTTTTACCATCATTTGTTATTATTTAAAAGAGTCATATTTTCTTTAACTTATAAAACCTATTATTTGAATATTTAAAATTTATTAAATATTCGCAAATCAAGGCGGTAAAATTCTAGGTCATTACAGTTAATGTGTTTAAATAGTGTATGTAATGACTACGTATAATGAAACCCACCTCATTGCCTTTATAAGTAACTGTTACACTCTAAATTCTAAGAACAGATTGATAAACAAAGAGTCATCGTGTGTTATTGGGAGTCATCATGCTTAACTGAAGTCATAGTGTATAATTCAGGGTCATTAAGTGAAGAGTAAAGCCATCGTGTGCTATTGGGAGTCATCGTGGTTAATTAAAGCCATCATGTATAATTCAAGGTCATTAAGTGAAGAGTGAAGCAATTGTGTACTATTGGGAGTCATCGTGCCCTGTGCAGTTAAAGCGCTTAGTGGTTCTATAGCGGTGGAGATGCAAAAGGTTATAGTGGGGATAAAGCGGGAATATAGCAAAAAATAGCAGAGGCGCAAAGCGATTTACTAGAAATAAAATTAAATCTCCAAAGTTAATTTATTCTAGTTCTCACATCATTTGTGTAAGAAAAATAAATATGTTTTGACCTTTTATAACAAAACGGAATAATATCAAGCCGTTCTCAGATCATTCTTGTTCTCACAGCAAAGCTAATATCAAGAGGTTATGAATAATCTATTCAAGCTATCAAAGCCATCGCGATGATACAAGTAACCATAATAGTTAAGGCTATAGAATAGATGAAGTGCCATCATAATGAATCATGTTATCATGATAATTTAAGCTTTCATGATATATCGCAAGCTATCATGTATTGATTTAAGTCATTGTGTGTTGAATAGAGCCCTCGTGTGTCAACTAAAGCAATCATGCATCAATTAGAGTTATCGAGTGCTGATTAAGGTCATTGTGTGATGGTAAATTAAAGATTTTATAAGGTTAAGGCAAACTATTGTGAAGAACAAGCCATCACACAATGGTGAAATTCAAGCAATAGCCTATACAAAGGGTAGTGTATTATTATAATGGGAATTGTGTATAACAAAGCCCTAAAGCACTCTTGTGCAACAATGCCACCTTTGTTAATAGCATGGCCAAGATAGCGATCCACGTAAATTGATATAGTATTAAGATGATGACAGGTGGCACCATCAAGACCCTTCATCCTTCCAAGTCATTAATATGTGCAAACATCGATCAACCAATCCAAGTGAGCTATGCCACTCTCCAACCTCTTAAATAGAGGCTCACCCCACCTAAAAAGGGCTCCTCTCTCCTTTCTCTCTCTTAGCGCAAATTATAATTTGGGGTTGGACATTTCTGAGCTCCCTTGAGAGCTTGAGATCTCCTTTAATAGTCGACGAAGAAAAAGATGGCTTAAACCTTCGAACATAAGGACCTTTTCAAATATCAATTTGAAAATTAACGTCATTCATGACCTTTGAATTAGAACAAAAGAGGATGACTTTTATTTCTTGCATATTGACTATTGAATAAAAAAATTGCATATATTCTCGAATTTCACTTTGACTGCATATGAAAGGAGAATGATTCGAAATTTGGATATTCTAGGCATTTTGACCTATATTATTTTGATTATGGGTATATTATAAAATCTATTTGAATTATATTTATTTCAATGTTAAGCTAGAATTTGGTTTAACAGTAATGGTTAGAAATCCTAGGAGACAACCGTCATATTAGCCTCTCTTCCTTAATATTGAAATTCATCCTAATTGCATTTTAATGGTAGATGACTTTTGCTCCTTATAAATTGATTCAAAATTCAAAGTACCCAAACCTTATTATTTATTGGCAATGACGTTTCATTATTTCAATCGGTGAAAGTTTGGTTTTCCAAGAACTTCTCCATGAAGGATTTAGGAGAAGCAGCCTATATACAGGTATAAAGAATTAAGAGGCTATTAGGGTTGTCCAAATCCTTATACATAGACATCATACTAAAAAGGTTTAGCATGGAGAATTCCAAGTGCGAAAACATTTTAACACAATCTGGAATCGTCCTTTCTAAGGACGCTCCTTAAAATGATGAGGAAAAAGAGCATATGAGGAGGATACCATATGCATCAACTAATTGTTCCATAATGTACGCTATGCTATATACCAGACCCAATGTGGCTTATGCATTAGGATAAGTATGTTGATACCAATCTAATTCCAAAGAAAAACATTGGATTGTCAGCAAATGTATGCTTAAGTATTTATGAAATACTAAGGGCTTATTCCTTATATATGGAAATGGAGACCTCCTTATGAAGGGTATACACTCCGGTTTTCAAAGTGATATCGACGATAGTAAGTCAGTGCTAGGTTACTTCTTTACTTTAAATGGTGGGGCTGTTAGTTAGAAAAGTTCCAAATAGGAAATAGTAGTTGATTTCGTGATGGATGCCAAGTACATCACCCATAATGAAGTAGCTAAAGAACCGGTCTAAATGCACAAATTTGTGAGTGAGCTAGGGGTGATTCTCAACATGGAGAATCCTATGACATTGTTTGGTAACAACGATGTGGTGATGTATATCACAAAGGAGTCTAGAGCACGCAAGAAATCAAGACACATTCTTCGAAAGTTCCGCCTAATTAGGGAATTTGTCGAGAAGAAAGAGGTCGAGTGTGACAACCCCACCGCTATGCCCAGTTTAGTAAAGAACATTACAAGTAATGTCGTCTGCTAATCTGGAGAATATGGCTGGTTAAAGGCGATCAAATATGAATATATCTTTATACCAACTCTGACATGTCTTATTATCTTTTTGAGGATCTAAACTGAAATTTAGACGTGTACAGTATCAATACAAAGTAATAAACACACCTATTAAAAATATTCAACACAATATATAATATAGATAAATCAGAATTAGTGTCACAGATCACAGCAGAATAAGATACATCATTTTATACATAATAGAAGGTGAATCTACAAAATATGAGTACTAGACCCATATAAATGTGTACATCATATCCAAAATCTTGTATTAGGTACAATGTCACTAATATATGATATAGATGACATAAAATCCTAACTATCAATATATACAAGTATGAAGTAAACTAAAACTATCAAAATAGTCTACTTCAATGCTAGCCCAAAATCCAAAGGTCAATGGGACCCTGTACTTATAAAGTCTCGGCCTGACCCAAGTATTATTAAAAATAATAAACGGGTTAGACTATATCTAAATAAAAAGGTGAGATACTATTATCATAAATGACTTAACTCTAAAATAAGTAATCTCAAAATATGCCTAAAATCCAAAAATTCGTAAAAGGCATATCAAACCAATAAATACAGATCTCACAATTTTGACTTAACAATAACCAAATAAGTCATAACTAAAATATGCCCAAAACAAATACTTAAATAAGGTATATTCAACAAACCACCATTTCATAAATACATATCAAGTCATAAAAGACTATCATCTCAAAATATGGTGATAACCAATTCAAATTCCTTAGAGCCATAAAGGATATAGAATATCCATACTAAAAATATCTGAAGAAATAATCATCAACAATGAAATAATAATGGTAGTCATGTATCAGTTTAATATAGTGACACGAAATATACCGAAAGAGACCCACTACATAGAAATGAAGCCTTTCGAAAGAGACTGCAGATTAGGGACACCGCTCAAAGAAAAGAGCAGTCGTGTACCTAATTCATCCTATGAAAATTTACCTTTTGAAAGAGGTAAACATAGTCTAACTATATAAAACAAAATAAACTGATAGGTTGTAGTATCTATAGACTACGATGCACATAAAAATCTACCTTCCGAAAAAGACAGCCATATTTACACCATAACAAATCTTCCGAAAGAGATCTGCCTACCCAAAATCTAAAAATGCATCGATTCTTAGATCGACGAAAATGAGTTATCTTCCCTCGGGGATCTATCGGTCTCAAATCCGAACACCTAAAGATAGTACAACTCTAAGTGTTAATTCCTGTCACTACAGTAACCACAAGAATTTAATTAACTATCCCATACCAGAAAGTAAATTCAAGTAATTACTAAAAACTAGTAATTTCCACTCAAATTCTATTAAACAAATTATAATAATAATCGAAAGAATTGTACAAAGTGTTCCATACCACCCGATAATTCAATCGTTTATTAATTTTTTTTTGTAGAAAATCACAAAATTCATCAAAAATCCAATTTAAACTTGCATAAAAATAGCCAAAAGCTAAATATAATAAAAGCCAACAGTAATTTGTTGGTCGACAGTAATTAATATAATTTTATCTTATATAAAATGATTTCTAAAATAGTTTATCTATAATTCACTTTAAAACTTCTCGCCTTTGTTAATCCATAATAAATAAATTAAAGAGTTTTAAATTAGTTTTCATATATACCAAGATATAATTTTTCCAAAATTGCTTTTAAAATCCAATAACTCATATATAAAAAAAGAAAAGAGTTATAAAATTTTAAGTCTTAAAATAAAATTCCTTTATTAGGTCTTTGCATCAAAACAATATTTTAATAACTGATAGTTCACTTTATTTCAAATATATATATATATATTAATTCATAAACGCTTTAAAACCATAACTATTTATAAACTTAAAAATCCTAGTTAAATTTATTTTAAAACAAAGCTTTACTTTTCATAATTGATAACTTAATTTATTTTAAAAAATATATTTAAATACATATACACACAAATAAAGATATAATCTCTGAAAGGCTTTCAAACTTTTTTCTAATATCATTTAAACAACTTTTATAGTTAAAATTATTTGAAGTTGAATTTATTACTTCCATAACCATTTTTCTAAAATATTACCATAGCTTATCTTTTGCTTCTAAAGCATTTCCAAAAATTATATACTTATACGTAATAATTTTA
Source organism: Allium fistulosum (assembly GCA_030737815.1). Taxonomy (NCBI): domain Eukaryota; kingdom Viridiplantae; phylum Streptophyta; class Magnoliopsida; order Asparagales; family Amaryllidaceae; genus Allium; species Allium fistulosum. The sequence goes on from CM060907.1 coordinate 1,009,461,729, forward strand.
AAAATATTTTATAATTAAATATTAGTTATTTTTAAAAGTTTTAATTGGAAATTTTGTGATAAGCAATAAGTTAAGAAGATAATGGAATTTAAATATATATTTTATAAACTAATTTACTATAAGGATCAAAATGGATAAAACTCATTTTTTAAATTCATTTAAAACATTTAAATAATTTAAACAATAAAATCCAATGAAAATTCAACTTCTAGAGCCAACATCTCTCTATAAAATATAATTCCAATTATGGAATTATTAACTATCCGAATGGTTTTTCGACAACTCCGATCACACAAACAACGTAAATATTTTTATATAAGTTGATAAATGCAACTTGCAATCGAACAAAATTTCGTTCGCAAATTGACTTCTTTTAATCCACATAACAATCCATATATTGCTAACAATAAATTTTCCATATCCCGAACAAATAATTCATTCAATAATTCAATCAACAACCTCAATCAGTTCCATCAACCAATGCAATCAACTATTGGGATAATTATATATATCAAACAATGGAATAGATTTAGATGTGTGAGTTAAATTGATTAACTCACCGAAATTCTAAGCGATTCTGAACTTTTTAGACGACTGCTCTCTGCCCGAGCACACTGCCATCATCACTCATTCCATCAGCATCTACTGCTTTCGCCAATTCGAACTATAATCTCCAACCACCATCGCCTTAACCATCACGCCCATCACCCTCGCACCCACACTTCAATCGCCGGTCCTCTTCGCGACCAGTTCAGGCGTGCGCAGCCTCCAACATCGACTTGTGCCCTTCGACCATTACCAAGTCGCATGCATAAGGGAACGAGTGTTATCAATCGAGCCTCCCTTCTCTTAATAAACCACCTCGAAGTCGATCGCGATTTCTGATTAGAATGATTTAAGGTTGTATTGATTTCATTCGGGTTTTTTTCCTTTCTGCGTTCATTCTTTGGTTTAAAATTGGGCTAGGGCATAGCATATGAGATAATGGGTTTGCAAAGGTAGTGACTCGGTTCCCAACGAGAGATGTTTTACTAAGGGTTTGGTTTTTTAAATTGGGCCTGGGCTTCATTGTTTTATATATATATATATATATATATTTCCATTCTCTTTACTTCCCTTTTTTTAAAATAAGTTTCAATTTAATTCAAATTGTTCTATCTTTCATTTTACGAAAATAAACTTCGACGATATACAGTTTCATTTAATCCAATATTGTTCAATTATATGTAATTATTCACTGTACTGATATAAATAGAATTATTCATATTCACCGACTTATTGATTTAAATAAATATCAATTTAAAACTTCTTTTCATCTATTTCAATTATGTGTATATATAATTATTATTTGCCGTTAAAAATATTTTATATTTATTAACACCTTTTATTTGAATTAAAATATATTATCTAAAATGAAATTTATTAACTAATTCAATTTTTCTATAACAAAATCCTTTATTAAATAGATTTATTTAATAATAATTTGATTTCAAAAATAAAAATTATCAATTTAAATTCAAACACTTCTATTTTAATTCAATTATATGATATTACTAGTTCGAAAACAGGTTTGTTACAGACCTCCCCCTTATGAAAATTGCGTCCTTGCAATTTCTTATAGGGAGATGTCAAAAGCACATGCAAACATTAACTCTCTTCGAATTTTACTGTTAAGTTGTAACTTGATCAAAAATAGAGAAGTTAACATTAGAATTAAACTTATCATATGTTATAAATTTAAATAGATTCATTTATTAATTTCCGTTTCTTCGCATACAAAAATTTATTAGAAATTTTTAAGTGTTAAAATTTTTGGAAAATTTCGGTAGTCTCCTTTGTATAGAGAGCCGTTTACAATTTCATGGTTATGAAAGTCTATGTGGATCGTATATGTATATAATATATGACAAGTGGGTGTATGATAGTATGAATTGCACAGAGTAATAATGAAGGTAAAACTAAAGTAATCACACCAGGAATTTTATACTGGTTCGGACCTCCTGTCCTACGTCCAGTCCCGAAGCTCCTCTTCGGAATTTCACTAACCAATTGCCTTCGCTTCGCCCGGAGGAATAGGCTTTTACACAAGAGTATTTCTTTGACAAATGTGTGTTCTATGCAACACTGATTTTGACTACAAGTACAGCTTCTTCCTATAATCTCCTTAAGTAGTATGTAGTTTAAGCTTTGATATAAGGAAGAGATAAAAGTGTATTTTTGAGTGCTTTTATAAATCACCAAAATATTAGAAAATAAAGAAGGAAAGTTCAGAATAGCAAGTTAAGTTCTAAATTTTAATTTCATGTTTATTTATAGACGGTGAAGAGTTTATTTGAGGAGTATTGACTTTTGGTTCACTCTATTTCAATCTAAGAGTCACAATGTTTGAGAAGAAAGAGTTATGACCAAAATAGGAGGATGCAACTCTTTGGTTGAAGAAGATGTCTTTTGGAAGAAAATAGCCGTTACCCAGGTCAGACGTCTGGCCATTTGTGCCAGACGTTTGGTTTGTCAAATATTTTAAAACAGAACATGTTACCAGACGTCTGAGCACATACGCCAACGTATGGTTTGTTAAAAGTTTTAAAACCAGAACATGTTTTCAGACATCTAAGCATATACGCCAGACGTCTGACACATGTACACTCTGTTATCTTCCTTTTTAAGTAATTTGTATGTACAAGTGCTTGTAAAGATTACTTAAGGAGATTGTACATATCATCTATTTACGACATTAACAAAATGTACTAATGTTTCTCGGTATAATAATCCTTTTGTTGATCTTCAAGTCTTGGACGCGAAAGTCTACCTGCATATTGATGACATATATACCTATGTATATTGACTGTAAGTGCTTGTATAGTTGTTGTCATTGAAATTGAGGTTGTAACATTCTCCACCTTTTTGATGATGACAACTATACAATTATTTCAGAGGCTCCCCTTTCTTTTGTAATATATCCTCTCCCTCTTTGTCATTATCGAAAAAGAGTTAATGAAATAATAGGGCAAAATCATAATGTTAATAATCAAAAAGCACATTATCATAGTTCATAGAAGCATGAAAAAAAATTAGTAGCTAATTTATTGTGAAGAAAAATAATCTCAAAGATTAGACGTAGTGTCATCATAGTCATTATGTTGCCATTGCGAGTGATCATGATATTCTTTATTTTCTTGAATAGAAAGTCCTTGAAACGATGAAAAGTGTTCGTGATGTTGGGCTTCTTGTGGTGGCCAGGAGAAATTTTCACTTTCCTCGGTGTCGACAGTGATTGGAGCTTTTCCAGGAGCATGGCTCTGTAAAGGCTCTTCGACTGTTCGAGTTCTGGATGAATGTGCATGAGGTGGTGGAGGTGAAGTAGGAGACGGAGATGATGAAGATCGTGAAGATGATCATCCACGAACTTTCCGCAAAACCTTTCCCAGAGTTGAGACGACCTTTAATAAAGTCTTTTCGACCTTAGTCTAGAAAAGGATCGTTCGAGACGAGAAACTTTCTTATCCAAGGCTTTTTGATTCAGAGATAGAATACGTTGGTTTTGAAGTGCTACATCTCTAATACTTTCTCCTTGTCCTGCTGCAATTCGAGCCTCTTGGATTTCGAAATCAGAGTGATAACCTGTTGATTCAGAGGGTCGTGATGTAGAGGTAGGTTGTATAGGAGTAGACTATTGGTGTTGGGGTTGGCGTTGTTGGTGTTGATACTCAACAAATGGTGTAATAGTTGGAAGAATTTCGGGAAGATGCATTAAAGATAGGAACCGAATTCCACTTTTCTTCACAGGAAGTTCTTCATACTGTGATAGGAAAGAAGGCACGTTGTGTGCTCGGAGAATTCGCATAATATATGGAGCATAAATGATTGTTTGTCGCACTGGTGTCCAGAAGCTTTTAATTTGGTCAAAAATATATTGAGACCAATTTACTTTTGTATGACCAAAAATTGCATATAAGGCTTTATGATCATGGTCGTATACTTGCTCATGACTACCTAATCTAGGGGGAATGGTATTGACAAACATTCGATTAAGTAGTCTAGCTTGTGGATGAAAATAGGTTGTTGATAACTTTCTCATGTCATCTTCCCAAATGAGATGTGTAATTGCAACTCTTGGCTGGTACCTCATATCAGGTATATCTTGTAATCTAATTCATGTATATGAGCACTGTAAAATTTGTCCAAGCATTTCAACGTTAAATTTGATAATTTCCCCATAAACACATGTCCAAATCCAATTCTCGAGATCAGAGGGGTTCCAAATATGAAGTGAGCATAAGTTTATGAAGAATAAAAAGACATCTAATTGATAAATTTGACCCGAGTTAGAATCATAATTAATGAGATGGTGAATCTCAGCATCACTCACCAAATCATCAATTTCGTAGTTGAAGAATCTCCTCAGCGTGTAAAACGAACCACAATGAATTCTTTTCTTCTCTGATTCTTGAAGCTTTTTCCTACCATCTTGTTCCACCATCCAGTCATCAATGATTTCGTCAGTTACAAATTGTTGAGAAGGTTGTTGAGAGCTTTGACCTGTCTTTTTACGTTTGGGAAAAGGTTTCTTAGATTTGGGTGCCATGGAGTTGAAGTATTTGGAGGAAGAAAGCAGACTGATTTTGGGGCTTAGGGTTTTTTCCTGTAGGGTTTTGGTGAAAAAATAGTTAAAGAGTGAAAAAGATGATTTATAGATGAAGCTAAAAGGTAGCTGCGGAGTACGATCAGACGTCTGAATTGTCAAACAGACATCTGGTCGTTTAGGTAATTTTGAGGCAGAGACATGGATCAGACGTCTGAATGTAATATTAGACATTTGAGCTGAGGTAGTCAGGTTTTCCAGAAAAATGATCCAGACGTCTGGTTGAAGATACAGACGTATGAGCTGAATGGTACAATTTTTCAGAAAGTTGTTCCAAACGTTTGGCTAGGACAACAGACATCTGAGCTAAAATGTGAGCCTGCAGTTAGTAGAATAGTGATAATCTTGTTTTTAGAGAAAATTATTATAGATATAACTTATTGTTTAAGAACAAGATACAAATTATATTCTTGAATGGTTTAAATTTTATTACAACTTGGCATATAAATATTATATATCTATGAAATACAATTTGTAGAAGAGCAGAGTTATTTTTTCTCCCATGAATTTGGTTTTGCCTTTGTATTTTCTTTTGATACTCGTATTGGAGACCAAGAAGGAGGTACTGGACTGAATTGGTCTTCAGATGTTCCTTCTCCCCGTAGTTTACGTGGAGTTATGTGACGAGCATGTGGAGGAGTTTCGGTTAGACGAGGAGATCGTACATGAACACAATCCTTAGTAGGAGAATGTCCACATGTGGCAAGGATGCATTTCTCCAGAAAATTTAAATGAACTCCCTGGCGTTTTTGTTTGTAATACATTTCTCTTTGTACATCCATCATTTCTTTTTGATAATGATGGATTTCGTCAGCTTTGTCCGAAAGAGAGGATGTTTGAAGATTAATACCTCGTTTGGCTTTCTTTCCTTTTAGAGAGTAGCCAGTATGATATGTAGGCGAGGGAACAATGTGAAGGGATGGAGATGATTTTGGAGTTGTTTTTGCAGGAGATGTGTATGTACTACCCGATGATGGAGATGAAAAATCAATGGTAGAGTAAGTGGAGTTGTGATCGGATGACATGTTGGAAAACCTTGATATTGATTAACAAAGGTATATTAGAAATTTACTGTGATTTGGTTAAAAAATTGATATATATATATATATATATATAAGAGTAGGATTTTCTATTTTAAACATTTGTTTGTTTTATTTGATAAAATATTAGTGGTTTGCAGAAAAACTTGGTATAGAATAGTAGATGACCTGTTAATGTTGAGAGGTAAAAAGAATTCTAAATTTTATTCCTGTGTTTCTTAAAGTTCAGATAAGGAGCATATTCCGAGTTCTATTCTAAGTCTTATAAATGATTTTTCACATAATGGTTTTGTAAAAAGTCTGCTATCTGGTTGTCGGTGTTAATGAATTCTAAAGATTTTACTCCTTTTTCTACGTTATCTCTAAGAAAATGGTGTCGTATGTCAACATGTTTAGTTCGAGAATGGTTAACTAGATTTTTAGATAAATTAATAGCACTAGCATTGTCGCAGTATATTGGAGATTTTTCAATTATTTTATCAAAATCTATAAGTGTTTGTTGGATATAGATGACTTGAGCACAAACTAAGGCGGCATAGATATATTCTGCTTCACATGTAGAGAGGGAAACACAATTTTGCTTTTTGCTAAACCATGAAACTAAAGATTGTCCGATAAAATGACAGGTACCACTTGTGCTTTTTCTGTTTGTTTTACATCCTCCAAAGTCTGCATCGCTATATGATATGAGTTGGAAGGCCGTATCTTTAGGATAAAATAAGTCGTAATCTGTGGTGTTAGTTAAGTGCCGTAAAATTCATTTGACTGCTCGATGATGTGATTCCTTAGGTTGAGCTTGAAATCGAGCACACAGACAGACACTCATCATTATATCAGGACTACTAGCTGTTAAATATAATAGAGAGCCAATCATACTACGATAAGATTTTTGATCATAGTCTTTTCCCTTCTCATCTTTATCTAAATATAAAGTTATGCTCATAGGAGTTGGTTTACTAGTGGTGTTCTCTGTTCCGAAACATTTAAGTAAATCTTTACAATATTTTTCTTGATTTATAAAATTACCATTGTCCAATTATTTTATTTGTAATCCTAGGAATAAATTTAATTCGCCCATGTGTGACATTTCAAACTCATTTTTCATTATTTCAGAAAATTCATTACATAATCTTTCATTAGTTGATCCAAATATGATGTCATCACATATATTTGTAGAACTAATATATCATTATCTTTATGTTTTATAAATAGTGTAGTATCTATTTTGCCTGTCTTAAATTTAGAATTTTGTAGATGAGTTTTTAGTCGATCGTACCAAGCTCGTGGTGCTTGTTTTAAGCCGTATAGAGCCTTTTTGAGTTTAAAAACATGATCTGGATATTTTTCATGAATAAATAATGGTAGTTGTTCTACAAAAACCTTTTCTTTAATAAAACCATTTAAGAAGGCACTCTTAACATCCATTTGAAATAATTTAAAGTTGTGATGACATGCAAAAGCAAGTAGAGTACGAATTGCTTCGAGACAAGCTACACGAGAGAATGTCTCTTCATAATCAATTCCCTCTTCTTGGTTGTAGCCTTGAGCCACTAATCTTGCTTTGTTACGAATAATATTTCCATTTTCAACTGTTTTGTTTTTGAAAACCAATTTTGTTCCTATTACAGATTGATCTGTTGGTCTAGGAACAAGTTCCCATACATTATTACGTTCAAATTGATTTAATTCTTTTTGCATTGCTAAGATCCAAGAATCATCTTTAGATGTTTCTTTATAATTTTTAGGTTCTGTATTTGAGATAAAAGCAACATGATTCTTTTGATTTAAGTTATTTCTAGTGACTCGAGTATTTAAGTCTCCAATTATATTATCCAAAGGATGATTTTTTAATGTTCGTGTGGGTGATCTTAAAATATTTTCATTATTATCAGAGGATGAATTATTCATATCATTTATACTTTCAGTTTGATTTTGAAATACATCTTCTTCTTCTTTAATAGTTTGTTGGAAATTTTCATCAAAAGATACATGTAAGCTTTCTTCTATAATATTTGTTCGTTTATTATAAATTCTATAAGCTTTACTACGTTTTGAATAACCAATGTAAATTCCTTCGTCCGCTTTGGGATCAAATTTTCCAAGATTATCTTTAGTATTTAAAATAAAACATTTTGACCCAAAAGTTCTGAAATACGAAACTTTTGGTTTCCTTCCATAAAATATTTCATAACATGTATATTTAGTCATAGGTCGAAGTGTGACACGATTTAATACATAACAGGCAGTGGCAATGGCTTCAGCCCAGAAATGTTTTGGTAGATTACTACTATTTAGTAGTGTTTGTGCACATTCCTGTAAAGTTCGGGTTTTCCTTTCAACTGCACCATTTTTTTGTGGTGTTCGTGGAAACGAATTTTTTTGACTAATTCCCTTTTTGTTGCAAAAATTAGTAAAACATTCATTTTCGAATTCTCCTCCATGATCACTGCGTATATTTTTTATTTTTAAATCCATTAAGTTAGTAATCCATTTTGCAAAGATTTTAAACATTCCAAAAGTGTCACTTTTATGTTTAAAAATAATGTCCAAGTATATCTTGAAAAATCATCTACAATTACGAACACATATTTGTTATGATTTATACTACGTACTTGTGTTGGTCCAAATAAATCTAAATGAAGTAATTCTAATGGTTGCTTAGTAGATATTTTATTTTTAGATTTGAAATAGCTTTTCTTTAACTTGGCCTTTTGACAAGCGTCACATAAAATTTTATTTTTATAATTAATTTTAGGTAGACCTCTAACTAGATCATGTTTTGCTAGTTTGTTGATATATTTAAAATTTATATGACAAACGTTTGTGCGAAATCCAAGGATCATCATGATTTGCGGATAGACATAAATCAAAATAATTTTTAATGTTCATGTTTAGGATATATATATTACGATTTCTAAATCCTTCAAAGAGTAAATTTTTGCTTTGATCGAAAATTTTACATTTATCCTTTTCAAATTTTATTTCAAACCCTTTGTCACACAACTGACTTATACTAAGGAGATTATGTTTTAGGTTTTCTACTAATAAAACATTTGTAATAATAGGAGAGTTAGAGATACCGATATTAATGACTTCTTCTATGCCAATGACGAACCCTTTTGAATTACCGCCAAAAGTTACAGTGCCACCATTAATGTATTTTATATTTGATAGCATGTAAGCATTTCCTGTTATGTGTTTTTGGAGCATCCACTATCTAATATCCATTTCTCTTTATTTTTGTATTTGGATACCTGCAAAAAATAAAAATATTTAAATTGGTACCCATTTTATTTTTGGGTCCTAAGTGTTAGTTTCTGAGGGTAACCATACCCAAGATGGTTTGGTTCCTTTAGAAATGTAATTATTATTGTGAATTACTTCTTTCATATAATTACCTATATATTTTTGTTTAATTAGGTTGTTATTTGTTTTAGGAACCCATATTTTAATCATTTTTGAATTTGTGATTAATTTCTTATTTTTGAAAGAAGGTTTTATCTTAATATAAATCTTACTATACTTTGTAATTTTTGTTTTATTCTCAAATCCTATTCCATTTCGATTTTTGAATGGCTTGGAAATTTTAATTAAATTCTCCAAGTATTGTTTCCCTTTGTTACATTATTTGTAGTTTTATCCAACTTATTTTTAAGATCAATATTTTCAGATCTTGAAATTTCTAGATTATCTTTTAAGACGGTGTGTTCATTATTAATTTTATTATTTTCTAGTTTAACCTTTTCTAATTCACAAGATAAAGCATTATTTTCAATAGAAAGATCCTTACATTTTTTTTGAGCATTTTCTAATTCTTCTTCTAAAATAGATTTTTCATCTTTTAGTAACCCTATTTCAAGTTCTAATCGATTTATTTTAGCAACATGTTCCTTATTTAATTTTTTAGTTTCTCTATATTTGTCATCGAGTTCCATACTTATTTCTAAAATTTCATCATAAGTAAGATTGGGACATACCTCATTAGTGTGTGCCATGAAACATACATTTGCTTGCTCTGTATCACTTTCACTGTCACTATCAGATAAAGAAGAAGAGTCAGAGTCATCCCATGTGACTTGGAATGCCTTTCTCTTTTTCTTAAATTTCTCAAAATTATTTTTCTTCTTCTCGATGTTGAGTTTTGGGCAATCCTTCTTCATATGTCCAAATTAATCACATCCAAATCACTTAATTGAAGTTTGATTTGATGAGTTTGATCTTCCGTTATTTTGGAATCTAGTCATTTTCTTGAATTTCTTAAATTTGTTGTATTTCTTAGCAATAAATACAATTTCATCTTCATCCAATTCAGAATCTTCATTGCTTGCTTGAAATGTTATGTTCTTCTTTTTATGATTTTGCTCCTTTCTGGCCTGCAAATTTGCTTCATATGACATTAAATTTCCAATCAACTCTTCAACTTTGAGTATAGAGAGATTGTTAGCTTCTTCGATAGCCAGTACTTTTCTTTCCCACTCAATTGTTAAAGAGTTGAGAATTCGATATACTAAATCAAAATCAGTATTTAACTCCTAGTGCCATAAGATCATGTTGTATGGTTTGAAATCTTGAATACATGTCAATAATTGACTCATTTTGTTTCATTTTGAAAGATGAAAATTGATTTTGTAAAATTGATATTTTTGCTTGTTTGACCTTAGTTGTACCTTCGTGCGTAATTTGTAAAGTGCGCCATATATCATAAGAAGTAGTACATAACATAACACGTGAGAATTCATTGTTATCAAGAGAACAAAATAATACATTCATAGCTTTAGCATTATTAGAAGCAACAGTTTTTTATGCATCTGTCCATGTGCTAATATTTGTTTCAGGTGCTATATACTTATTTTGAGTTGCTGACCATATTTCTAAACCATTTGCTTCCATAAAAATTCTCATTCGGGTTGACCAATATGCATAATTAGATCCGGTGAATAGTGGAGAACGTGCAGTTGACTGACCTTATACTTGCCATATTAACAACTTTCAAATACTTGTTACTGTGATTTGAACTAACCTTGCTCTGATACCAGTTGAAAGTCTATGTGGATCGTATATGTATATAATATATGACAAGTGGGTGTATGATAGTATGAATTGCACAGAGTAATAATGCAGGTAAAATTAAAGTAATCACACCAGGATATTTATACTGGTTTGGACCTCCCGTCCTACGTCCAGTCCCGAAGTTCCTCTTTGTAATTTCACTAACCAATTGCCTTCGCTTCGCTCAGAGGAATAGGATTTTACACAAGAGTATTTCTTTGACTAATGTGTGTTCTATGCAACACCGATTTTGACTACAAGTACAGCTTCTTCTTATAATCTCCTTGAGTAGTATGTAGTTTAAGCTTTGATATAAGGAAGAGATAAAAGTGTATTTTTGAGTGCTTTTGTAATTCACCGAAATATTAGAAAAAAAAAGAAGGAAAGTTCAGAATAGCAAGTTAAGTTCTAACTTTCAATTTCATGTTTATTTATAGACGGTGAAGAGTTTGTTTGAGGAGTAGTGACTTTTGGTTCACTCTATTTCAGTCTAAGAGTCACAATGTTTGAGAAGAAAGAGTTATGACCAAAACAAGAGAATGCAACTCTTTGGTTGAAGATGATGTCTTTTGGAAGAAAATGGCTATTACCCAGGTCAGACATCTGGCCATTTGTGCCAGACGTCTGGTTTGTTAAAAGTTTTAAAACCAGAACATGTTTTCAGACGTCTGAGCATATACGCCAGACGTCTGACACATGTACACTCTGTTATCTTCCTTTTTTAAGTAATTTGTATGTGCAAGTGCTTGTAAAGATTACTCAAGGAGATTGTACATATAATCTATTTACGATATTAACAAAATGTACTAATGTTTCTCAGTATAATAATCCTTGTGTTGATCTTCAAGTCTTGGACGTGAAAGTTTACCTGCATATGGATGACATATATACCTACGTATATTGACTGTATGTGCTTGTATAGTTGTTGTCATCGAAATCGAGGTTGTAACCAGTTATAATATATATGATATACATCGACCACATGGTCGGAAACACAATATATAACAATATTTCTATCATTTCTGTATTTAATCTGAAAGCGTACCTTTATTTAGCATTTTAAAGCAATTTATTAAATTCTTATGCGAGCGAGAGCGAGTTTTGCCCTACATACCAATCCATATAATCTTCTGGTACATGCACTCAATTCAAGCAAATATTATAATATCATATACATGTAATATTTAATCTCAACAATGCTAACTTCCTATTTTAATGTTTGAATGTTGTGAACTTTACATTCTTTGTTCTAAGTTTCTACAAGTGAATGTTTAGGTAATAACCATTGTATTTTAATCTTCCCATGTATATTTTTTTCTAGTTCTTATGGCATAAGCTGTATTGATATTATTGAAATTTAATTATTGATATGTCCTTCATCCAAACATATCTATGGTAACCAGGAACTCTTTGTCCTGTGGCTAAAAACAATTTAAATCTGCACATGCCAGGTCTCACATATCACTTAAATGTAAGCCATTGGGATATACAATGGGCAATTGTTAATTGTTATACATTACAATGAAACCATGAGGTCATGTTTGGAGATTGGAATTCACTATAGAAGTTAAGAAAAACAAGAAGAAACTGCTCTTTGTGCTCTAGAAGTTGGGCAAAGGTAAAATGAAGAGTATGCTACAAAAGGAAAAAAACTAAACAAGAGTTTGTATTGGAAGGCATAAGCATGAAAAACTTAGAAAACTAGAAAATTACGGGCATGAGTTCATTTCCTCATGGTTATGAAACAACATTACCTCATGACCATGTAGGGGCTATTAATGTAATTGCCATGGAAAAAAATAACCTGCTAATCGTGTGATATATTGTATAGGTCACATAAGGCTGTCATTATCTGACCTTACACCCACTTACAAACCATCTTATAGTTTTCACATTCTTTCTTTGAAATAGAATCTGTAACATATAATTCAATATAGGCTTTACTTTATCATCTAAATCTGTCAATTATTTTTGTAACAATATTTTTTTCAATTAAAGTTCATTTATTTTAGTTAAAAGTATGCATATCTACATACATACGTACATACATATATATACACACACACGCATACCATAACATATCAACTCATATATATATATATATAACATCCTACTTCATAATTTATTATAACTGAATACTATTATAAATAAATATAAAATGCTCAAATTAGTTAAATATATTTATAACACATTAAATGCACTTGTAAATTTGAATCATATTTATATATTAAAAAATTTCACACTTTCATAACATGGTTGTTAAACATCATTTAAATAATAAAAATAAAATTGCTTTATTTATTGATTACTATTATATGTATACATTCTTATATGACTAAATTATTTAGTAAATGTATACATGTCTACATGCGAAAAGCTCACCAAAAGCCAAAATAAAAAAAAGGAAATATAAATAAGCCATGCGAAGAAACTATAGTGGCTGAAACATGAAAATATATATAAAGACTAGAATATAATAACATAGACAAACGCATTAAATTACAAAACGTGAAATGCCATTTGTATAGGGCAGCCTGCATATAGATATTGCTAATAAATTGAAATGCAATTACACATTTATTTATATATGTATGTATATATGTATGTATAAAAGCCAACTTCATAGCGATTTTTTACAACGGTCAAAAAAAAGAAATCCATGGCTTCCTCTGGTTTCTCTGAATAGCGATTTCTGTTCCTTTTCTCTGGCTTTCTCCTTTCTACTGCTTTTGCGATTAATTCGCTCTTCTTTCTGGTTTCTCGTCTCCTTTTTCTCTGATTTGGGTGCCGTTTCTAGGGCTACAGTGATGGATTTGGGGGTTTTTCGTTTTCATCGCACTTTTGTGCGGTGCTGCCCTTCCTTCGAATCTATTGCTCAGGCTTTGTTAGCGATTGTGTCTCCGCCTATTTCGGTCTGTTTCTCTGGCTGTAGCTCGATCGAAGTTTGTGTGTACTCTGCTGAGGCCTTTTCGAGCCTTGCTCGATTCAGATTTGTCGACGTTGTTGGTAGTTTCTTGCTTTTGGACCCAATTTTTCGACCTCTCCCTTCGATTCCTTTCTTCGAGTCGAAGGCAGAGATGGTCGCTACTGCTGGGTCTTGCAATGTTTCGAATCTGCCCTCCAGTTTTGTGCCGCGTTTATCTTTTGCTGAGAAGATTGTTGGCATGGTTTCTTGTGAGCTTGATTTCTGTTTTGGCTCGTTTGGTGATGAATTACGTGAGGGATCTTTGACTGTCTGTGGCCCTCTATCGAGCGACAAACGAGATTTAATCACTCGTTTTGCGCCTCGATTAGCTTTTGTTGGCCTTGCTGCTGGTTGTGCCCCTCTTGTGGCTTCTTTTGTTTTTGGGACTGATCTCGCTGATAGGTGTGTCGAAGCGTCAGAGGTTTTGGATTTGACCGCCTTACCTCCTAGCGCAATTCGACCTTTGATTGATTTGGTTGGCTATGGCTCTGATATGGCCATGTCAGTCGCCTTGGAACCGCGTTTACAGTCCCAACCTTTGGCGATTGAAGTACTGGATCTTCCGCTGGCTCTTCCCTCTGAGTTTTGTTCGACGATGTTTTTGCCTTTGAAGCCGCAAATGCAGGTTTGTGTTCGTTGTAGGCAGGTACATTCTAATTTTGGTTGCTCTTTTGCTGTTGTTGATTGTGGGTTCACTGCTGGTTATTGGTTGTCGGTTTTTTTAGATTGCTTCTTTTGCCTGAGCCATGTCGCAATTCATTGTGAGCTCCCTGACATTGCCGTCTCCCCTGAGACTGGGTTGATGTCGGGTCATTTTTTGCCTGTAGATCTTTATTGGACCTTCCGGTCCATGTTGTCCTTTTTACTGTTTCTGCACTCACGGCCACATTTGGTCTTGTGGGCTTTCGTCTCCCGTTTAGGTGATGTCCATCCCAGGTTTTCGGTCTGGGTTGACATGTTGGCTTTTCGTTGTTGGCTCTCTCCTTTGAGTCGTGACGAGGCATTTCCAATGTCGTCAGCGACTTTCTCTTCCGGGTTTCGTTTTCCTTCGACTGTTTTCGGCTGGTCTACTATGTGGACTTTGAGGGTCTGGAACTATTGGTTCAGGCGTTCTTTACTTCCTGGTCGTATAGTGGCCAGTCTTGACCACTATACGGACAGACTGAGATTTTGCCAGCCGTTATGTTCCTCTTTCCCCTCTGTTTGGTCCGATTTGCGACTCTTACCGTCTACGCGGGGCTGTTTTATTAGTGACAGTCCGACATTGGTAAGACTCCCACAGCAATATGAACCGCTTTCTATTAGCGGCCCAACACTGATCCGATCTGTCTCTGCTCTCTCGTCCTCCTTCTTAGTCGTCGCCCCACCCTCTTCTTTTTCCCCCTCTCCTGTCGAGTCTTCCTTGTCGGTTTCGCACTTCTCTTGCCAATTCGATTCTCTCAGTTACTCTTCTTCTCTGTTAGCTGATTGGTTTTTTCAGAAGAGTGGTTTACGACTGCTTCGCCTTCCCTCCTTCTGTCAGCTTCCCCAGAAGCTTTCGATTCCTTCGGCTTTGGTGAGTCCCTCTTCCTCATTTTGCTCATCGGACTGCTCCCTTCCCTCTTCTTCTTGTTCTCTGTCCTTAACTATTCCCCTTATGAGCAAGGCAGAGATTGCGCTTCTTAATGAGCGTCTCGACTGTCTTGCTAGGAACTCGTCGCGTTCGTCTTCCCTGCTTGGTGCCTCGCTGTCTTCTGCTTCGGGTCCGGGCCTCGAAGTTTCTTCGTTGTCTCCTTCCCAGATTTCCGTCTCTTCCCCTAGGGCGGCTCGGCGCCGTTCGCGTAGGGTCCAGGCTACCCCGCGCACCATTCGCACACGCTCTATAGCGGCGTCCGAGCAGATTGATCGATCTGCTCGGTATTCCCTCTACCTGGTCTGAGTTCTCCTTTTTTTTCCTCCTTGGTTCCAGGCTCTTGTTTTCAATGGCGAATCTTCTTTTCTGGAATATCCGTGGCATTGGCAATGATGCGTCCTTGGCTAGACTTAAACGCATTGTCAAGAAACATTCTGTTGGTTTGGTTGCTCTCCTGGAACCCTTCCTGGGTCCTGAAGACATTTCCAGCATTGTCTTATCCTTAGGTTTTGGAGGGGGCTCCGCCAACGTCTCGGGGAAGATTTGGATTCTGTGGTCCAAATCTTTTTCAGTCCGAGCTGCTTTTGACTCCTTTCAGCTTTTTTCTTTGGTCTGTTCGTCCCCCTCGTTTAGCTCTCCCTTCCTCTTCTCGGCAGTTTATGCCAAATGTGACTGTGTGGAGAGGTTGTCACTCTGGTCTGACATTTTGGGTCTCGAATCGCTGGGCTTCGCTTCCTCTGTTTTAGGCGGCGACTTTAACATCGTCGCTTGCCAAGCGGAAAAATGGGGAGGGGCCGCCATCAACCGTGTAGCGATGGCGGATTTCAACTCCTTCATTGTCAGCTCTGGTTTGTCTGAGCTTCCTTTTGTGGGTTCTGCTTTCACCTGGTCCAACAACCAAGAAGGTCCGAACCGAATCCTATCCCGGCTTGACCGTGTTTTCGGATCGGAGGAGTGGTTTCGCCTTCCTTTTTCCTTCTCGATCGCGCACCTACATCGGTCTTTCTCTGACCATGCTCCCATGGTTGTTCGATGCTCTCCCCGCTCTTTAACGGGGCCCTCTTCCTTCCGTTTCCAAAGCATGTGGTTATCTCACCATTCCTTTCAACAAGTTGTTGCTGATTCTTGGTGTGTTCCTATTGTTGATTCTCCTTGTAAGACGTTCAGCCGTAAGCTTAAGCGTCTCAAAGATTGCCTTAAGGTTTGGAACTCCCAGGTCTTTAAGAACATTTTCGACCGCGTTCGTCTGGCCGAAGAGTCTCTTATAGCAGCCGAATCCTTGTTAGATGAGGACCCTAACGTGGCTAACAAGGAGGCTTGGGATCTTACTCAAACCACTTTCTCCTCGGAACTTCGTATCGAGCATGACTACCTAAGTCAAAAGGCTAGGATCAAATGGGTAGTTGTCGGTGATACAAACTCTAAATTCTTTCATTCCTCTATTCGTAAGAAGAACAACATCCTCACGATCCGTGAGATCTTGCGTCCGGATCTATCTTTGGCCTCTTCGCCTGAAGATGTTAAAGAGACCATCCTGTCCCATTTTCAAGCTTTTTTGGGCTCTCCGTCGGTTTCGGAATCGGACCCAGCGCTGCTGGCCTTCATTCCGCGTGTTGTTCTTTCTCCGGAAAGCGACATCATCACGAATCTCCCGACTTCGGAGGAGATACGTGCTTCTGTCTTCGCCCTTAGCAAGGACAACGCTAGTGGTCCGGATGGTTTTAACGGTTCGTTCTTCAGGTTTTCCTGGTCGTTAATCCAGGAGGATTTCTGCCTTGCTGTTCAATCTTTCTTTTCAGGGGGTTCCCTTCCGTCTGGATGGACATCCACTAACCTGGTCCTTATTCCAAAATGCGAGAACCCCAGGTCGTGTGCGGATTTCCGGCCTATCAGTCTTTGCAACTTTTCGAACAAAGTGATTTCTAAAATCATAGCATCTCGTTTAGCGCCCTTCCTTGAGCGCATTATCTCCCCTTCTCAAGCGGGTTTTGTAAAGGGGCGTCTGATTACTGATAACGTTCTGCTCGCTCAAGAACTAATTTCCCAGATCGACCGGAAAATCAGGGGATCTAATGTTGTCTTCAAACTGGACATGGCTAAGGCCTACGATCGTATGTCCTGGTTTTTCATCATCAAGGTTTTAAGGGCTTTCGGGTTCCCGGAATACCTTATCAACTTGGTGTGGAGGCTCATCTCCAACTGCTGGTTCTCTGTGCTTATTAACGGATCGGCTTTCGGTTATTTTAAGGGCGGAAGAGGCTTACGTCAGGGAGACCCTCTATCGCCAACTCTCTTTGTGATCGCGGCAGAGGCTTTCATTCGTGGTCTCCACTCCTTAACTATCTACGGCCAGATTCAGCGTTTCGGGATTCCGAGGGGTTGCCCCCTAGTGTCTTCCTTGTCTTTCGCTGATGACATAGTCATCTTCTCTAATGGCAGCATCCCCTCTGTCCGTCGGCTTCTAAACTTTCTTCACCAATATGAGCGCTCGTCGGGTCAACTTGTTAATCCTGCCAAGAGCTGTTTCGTCCACGCAAAGGACATGCCTCCCTCCCGGGCTATTTGGATCGAGTCGGTCTCTGGCTTCAAGGAAGCCACCCTTCCCCTTCCTTATTTGGGAGTTGTCCTTTACCGGGGTAGAAAGGTCAATGCTCTTTTCGACCCCATAACTGATAAAGTGAGGGGTAAGATTTTACGCTGGAATGCTTCTCTTCTTTCTCAGGCTGGTCGTCTCATCCTTATCAAATCCGTTTTAAACTCGTTGGGTACTCATGTTTTCGCGGCTATGACCCCTACTTCTTCCTTCTTTCGGTGTTACCGCTCTTTGGCTGCCTCTTTCTTCTGGGGCAACAGAGATAGCGCCCGTCGTCACCATTGGGTGTCATGGGATGTGGTGTGCCGACCCAAGAATGAAGGCGGTCTGGGTCTGCGAAGACCTGAAGACCTTTGCGCCGCCTTTGCTTGTAAACTTTGGAATAGATTTGGCGCTAACAACTCCTTATGGGCTACGTTCCTCCACGCGAAATACCGTAGTCTTGAGGGCTCTAACTTCATTGGCTCCCCGTCATTTGCTAGTGAAACCTGGAAGCACATGCAGTCGGTTAAAGCTTGTTCCGACAGTCACGGCGGTTCTTCCGGATGGGATGGATCTCCCTTTTCCATTCTGAGAGCTTGGTCTTCGATTAGGGTGCCAAGCCTCATTCGTCCGGTGTTTTCTTTTATCTGGGACTCTCGTATTCCTCCCAAGGTCTCTACTCTAATGTGGCGAATTATCCATGATGGTTTGCCACTAGACGAGAACCTCCAACGAATCGGCATCCCTTTCGCTTCTCGTTGTAGATGCTGCGGTAATGGGGATATCGAATCCCTAAATCATTTGTTCTTTGGTGGCTTTACAGCCAGATCGTGTTGGAATTACTTCGGTAACCTTATTGGTATGCGCCGGGTGGCGTGTTCTGCTTCTGATCTCAGGAATTCTTGGTGGTCTGGGAATGCCGGTAAATCCCTTCGTGCGATCATTTTCCGCTTGATTCCTTGTCTCATCTGCTGGCACCTTTGGTGCGCGCGAAACAAGGCAACGTTTGAAAATGCTCGTATGGATCCTCCTTCTATCATTCGGTGTGTTCGGAAAGACGTCTTCATTGCTTTCCGTGGACGACCTTTCAAGGGTCGCTTAAACTCCCGTGCGGAGCATCTGGTCAGACTCCTCTCTATTTCGTGTGACTCGTCTCACGCTAGACTGGGAATAGGCTGATCATCGTGTGCGAGCGCTGGCCTTCACCCATCGCTCTTTGCCCCTCCCCCCCCTTTTTTCTGTTTGATGTGGTTGTTAGTTTTCCAGGAGCTGTATCCAGGGTTTGTCTGCCTTGTCTGTAATGACCGGCCTTTTCTCCTCTGATTCATTGGTGGTTACTGCGGTAGCTTGGCTGCTTCGGATTGTCTTGGTTTACATTTTGGCTATTGATTTTGGGATCCGGCATCCTTCTGATCGCTAGTTTTAGGTGGTTACTCTGTGGTTGTTCGGCGGCAGCGTCTGGTCTTGATCTTTTTCTTGCCCCTGGTTTGGCGTTGATGACGTCTGCTTTTCCCTGGTTGCCACCTTCCGTGCGTTCCTTTTACTTGTTGGATTAGCGCTTTCTATTTGGATATCTTTTGGTTCGGCTTGGAGGTCTGGCCTTTCTTTCGGGTAAAGGCGGGTTTGTGCTTGTTGGTGGATTGTTTCCTCGTTCTCCTCCACTATCTTGGTGTGGATTTGTTGCTGTCTTCAGATTACTGGTTTTATTTTCCGCTTTTGTTTTGCGGTTTTCCTTTTGATGGTTTTCGTCCCATCTTGTTTCTATTTTGTGAGCCATCGGAGAAAGGCGGTTTTTCTCCAATTTATATATTATGTCTCTCTTTATTGTAAAAAAAAAATATATGTATATATGTATGTATGTATGTATGTATGTATGTATGTATGTATGTATATGTATGTATGTATATGTATATGTATGTATGTATGTATGTATATGTATGTATGTATGTATATGTATAACTCACGCGCTTATTCATTTTCAAATGTGTAAATATCATGTATTGATATTCACGTGCATTTAGGTTCACACATTCCTGTTTATGCTCACACAAACACTTTAAACTAACATTATTAATTTTATTTATTATAGGCAGCAATCATATATCACTAGATATGGCATAAGAAACAAACCTATCACGTCACACACATAACCAAAGCTACAGAAGCTACTTCCAAGTGAACATGTAAATATAACATACAGACAAATGTAACACATACTCTAACACATACTCTGAATTCGCTTGTGTTAATGGATTACACTATCGCATGTTCAAACTGCTCTAAGCATGCTTCATTTAGAGGATTAAAGACTTGATACACAAACTTGATTATTGGTAGCAAATTATATATATATATACACACACACACACACCAAATCGAATAACCCAACTTCAATTATTTACCAATTCTAATAGTATTATGTTTTATTTATATCTTCCTTTGATTTAAAACTTATAAGCACACATTTAAATCTTTATTTAGATTACTCAAAGGTTATACCTAACCAATCAAAAGCAAAATACACAAATTACTTAAATGTATTTCTTATAAACAAAAATATATAATTTCACAAATTCGAATTAATATAATGACTTGCCTTGTCATCTATTTGTATAAAATTACTTTGTCAATTAGCTATAATGTTGACCGTGTAATCAACACCACCTCGCCATTGACCTCAACTGTCGCTAAAACTCGATGGTTGCCTTTCCCATCTAAATTAAAATCAATATATAAGGTATCCTTATTATTTTTATTACAATTATTCCACTCATCAAAATTTTATTATACATAATGGATATTTTTATACTAGATATACTTTTTCTTCTCAAAATTTTTACCAAAACATTTTCCAAAATATGTTCTACCTTTTCGAGCAATACTTAATCCACTACGCCATAGATGACCTTCTGCAACATTTTTGCAAGGTGTTGCCAGCTAAAATGTTGCGACAGCTATAAAATTTTGGTCCTACTGCAACGTTGTATTTTTTGTGTTACCTTAGACATAAAAATGTGTTGCTCTAGCTAAACAAGTGTAACACGATGCAACATTTTTTATAGTGTTACTATAGATATATTCTAATTAAAAAAATTAATAAAATTTTACACCCCAGCGATCCACACCATCATTTAAAACAAAATCTCAACCATCAATCCACACCATCAATCCACACCTTAGCAATTTCCATTTCCCGCTTTACTTTTCTTTCTTGTTCCTCTCTGTGTGAAAATTAGGGCACACGATTTTTCTTTCTCGTTCCTCTCTGTGAAAACTAGGGCATGCGATTCCAGTTGCTTTGATGCTCTGATCGATCGAATCTAGTGTGAGAAACGTTCCTGGTAGCTTGCTCCTTCGTTCTCCTTGATTGATTGCTCGAATTGCTTTGACTTCGTCGTCGGGTGCGATGTGATATTATTTGGTATGTTTTCTGCCTTCTGGTTTACTTGATTATTCTCTATTTTGGTTACACTCGCACGCTTTTGCCGATGATGAATTGGGATTTATTTATAGGCTTTATTTCCTATAATCTCGAGTTTAATCTTTCTGTTGGACTTTGAGAAATCTGGTATGTTGGATTGCGATGATGTATTGGTATGTTGGATTTTGGTTCACTGGCTTGATTTTGCTTTGCCGATGATGAATTGCGATGTGATAGTATTTGGTATGTTGGATTTTGGTTCACTGGCTTGTTTTTGATTTCTGATCTGAGCTTGTTAGCTCCTTTCTGCTGCATTTGTTAAACCAGAACTTGAACCTTTGTTAAACTTGTTCACATACCTTTGTACCTTGCTGCATTTGTTAAACCAGAACTTGAAGTATTTGTATTCTGCTATCCTCTTGAAAACTGCTTCACTTGAAAACTTCTGGATTTTTGAAAATCAGAACTTTGAAAGTGATCTTTGGTTTTCTAAAACTGTTGACTAATCTGAACATTGAGTTTTGATTTCCAAGATATATACAAACATATGTGTGTTAAGCTTTGTTGGTTTTGCTTGGTCTGGACTGAACTGGTACCATGCTAACCTTGTTCTTTAACATGAACTGATGCTCCAAGTCCTCTGTATATCATATTACTGCCTATGTTTCTCTTGTACATGCCTGATGCATTCACTATTTTTGCTTGATGGGCTGCCTATGTGTACTGCTGTGTTTCTTGCACTGGCTTGTCTACATTTTGCTGAACCTGGTTCTTGTTTGTTTTGTTGGTTGCTTGGCCCTGAGTTGAATCCAGTCGATGACTCGGGTTTGACCTTGTGCCGTGTCCATTTTTTTTGGTTTGTCTACATATCTGGCTGCACTTGAGTATGAACTTGCACTTGAGTAGTTGCACTTGAGTAGTTTCTTGTACCAAGCCTTATGATGCATGTATGTTCATCCATGTACATGCATTTCTTGGTCATGTTATGTTGCTTGCTGTGTTGAGTACTACTTTGTGCACTTGGCTTCTCCTTTGTGCATTTTTGCCTGAATTGTTGCTTGTTGTCTTCCATACTGTCTTGTATCCATGTGTTGCATTCATGTTTGGCTTATGCACTTGTGAACAGCTGACTTGTGCACTGTTTTGCTGCTGCACTGGTTGACTAGGCCCTGAGTTGAATCCAGTCGATGACTCGGGTTTGACCTTCTGCCATGTCCATTTTTGTGGGAATTTTCAATCGTCCATGAGATAAAAAATGGGAAACGGCCTTGTGATATATGCAGTGATACACTGTGTATATCACAGGTTGTCCGTGCAAATATTTGGTCCCTGTCAGAAAAAAATATGAAAAGAAACAACCCAAATACCTGAGGCAAATAATATAACAATAATATTTTCATTTTCTGTTCGAGTTAAATATTATTTTCCAGATTACTGCTTTTGATTTATATGTGACAGGTATTGAAGAATGGACATCTGGATACAAGCTTGAAGAGAGAGTCAAATCAAATGTGCATGAGTGTATGAGTTCATGGGCTTGAAGACATGTTTCAAAGAAGGCTCGATCTTCCAAAATCGGATGAATCGAGCGGTGCCCCGGACCTCGGTCGATCCCCGTCGGGACTACGGGGCCCCGGACCCCCGCCGGCGCTGCGCCCGGACCCGCTACTCGGCTCGCCTTCGGCTCGGCACTCGGCTTGTCATATATTTGTCAGTGTCGGTGTCTGTATAAATTCAAGCTGCATATGTAATGAGTGAACTGAGTGATGTAGTGAGGAATATCTGTATATGTGAATATCAGTGTTATATATCATTGAATTGTAAAATAGTGGAGTCAGGAATTTGTACTATTTCAAATGTTGAAATAAAATATTTATTTAAATAAAATACTATTTGAATATCAAATTCTGTGCAATAGCATTTTATTAAATAAATATTTCTATTAAAAAATCAAATATGCTCTACATTGTGGGCCCCACAAATTCAGAAAATTAATATCTATAGCAACATTTTTGAATGTTGCTACAGGCACCTATGGGTGTTGCTATAGACCCAAATAGGGTTCTATTGCAAAAATATTACTTATGTTGCCTTAGATAGTCAAAATGTTGCCTTTGAGGTCTAAGGCAATGGCAAAAATTGCATCACCCGAAAAGTGTTGCCATAGACCTATGGCAACATTTTTTGGGCCTGACCCAGCATTTTTTTGTGTTGCAGAAGGCCATTTATAGCGTAGTGATCTCATATCAATTTACTTTTTTTATTTTACTATCAAAATTTCAAATGATATTTCACTTCAAAAGAAAATATATAACCCACAACACTTCTCAAAATATTATCTATCTTTAAGAAATTTTTCCTTCGAAATTTACTACATATTTACATTTTTTCAAGATATTCATCCAAATTTTAAAGTAGTAGTTAATTTGCTTTAACCTCTATTTATTATAACCCAAATTACCGTGTCTGACTATCTCGTCCCACCGTTTAGGAATCCCTATCGATAACGATGATTAGACGCATTGATTAAAATCCTCAAAGCACGCAACGGGCAATTTAACATAAATTTATTTTCAATATGATATGCATATATCTTTTAATACTTTGTGCCTATTCAAAATATTTGCTTGCCTATAATAAATATAATCAAATTCCACATGTATGTATACCCATTTCATTTTATATAAATTTAATTTTTTAATATTTCTTGCAGTAACTACACTTCTGAAGACACCGTAAGTTCTTCTTATTATTATTGAACAAGTTTCAACTCTCAATAACGATTCATACTCAATATTAATTTTTGCATAATCACTAACAATTTTTTTAAAAAAACAACCAAGCATCTATCAGTCATTAAATTTTCATTATATCTTATTTTCTTTATTAAGTATATTTTACAATTACAAATTTAATTAGATACATATTATTTATCATTCGATATATTATAACTATAAATTGTTTAAACATTTTTATTTTTTCCCAGCGGTTCTATTTTGGAGAAACCACTGGCTTTTATTAATAATTGTGTTCATCCAAATTTAATGGGTTTATAAATTCTTTAAATAATTGCTTTATATTCAATTCCACATTTTAAACTAAGTTTATACAAAAACAAACATTGATGCAAGTAACATACTGTAACGAACGCGATTTTTCGACGCTCGAAAATCGACATTAATACGTCCACTATATCAACTGCCGAGCAATCGAATGCCGGAAAATCGAATTGTTATGGAGAAAAAGAAGAGGTAGAAGAAGACAAAAGAAAAAGAAACAACAGAAACAATATCAGAATCTCACATATCGCAGTGGAACAACATATAATAGATAAACGAATAATCTTTTAAACCAAAGAACTATATCATTTTATACATTACAACATCATCAGAGTTTACAACAACAATATACAACACAATACATCAATGGACAGTTATACAACTTGTCCTCATACAGAATACACAGCAGAATAATAATATCATATACAAGTGATACGTCTCGCCATTCAGCTCGCCATTGAGCTCCACGGCATCTCGTGAATCCAGAATGACCTGATAACCTGACTCTAGACTACCCGTGTGGAAATTAATGGGCACCCAGAGTTTAGGAAGGAAACAATAAACTCCAGGTCAGTCATGGTGACTAGTGTGAGAACTAAAATAGTTATTGTCTTTAAAACAACAACAGAGGAAGTAAAAGACATTCGCAATGCTTTTTGAAAATGAAACTACCATAAGACCTCCCACCACACACAAAATGCAAACGCAGAATTGGAGGAGATTTCTTCTTATGATAGTCAAACATGCTTACTACGCAAAATCATTGGATTATTATTATTATTAGTGCATAGTGGAAAAAATTTTGAAAGTATAATATTAATCTTAGCCAACATACAACCATTATCGTATGCCTACTATAGCTACTATGTTCAATAGCAGGTTACCGCCACATTCCATTGCAGGTTATACAACTAAAATCGTACAGGGTTCGTATTGTTTCTTTGGATTTCCAACAAGTGGTCAGGCTAAGGAACTTCCTTACACCGAAATGGAAACGCCTCTGGAAAGACGCCCCGAGAGTCAACCTGCTCTCTGCAACACAAGGCCGACGCTACCTCATGCTATACAGCTGTAACTAGGTTGCTAACACACAAGCTATGTCATCCCCTGGTCGTTACCGACCTTTATCCGAGGATCCTCAACTACAAAGCAACAACCACAAAGTATAATAAATTTGCAGCATCAACATAGGTAAAATATCTGGGCTCCATACCATGATATCACCTTTTATCCAGAAGGAAATGACATACCCTAGGGGCGCGACCCCTAAAAACCTTGCCGCAACATTCCTGTTTCGACCATTACCGGGTTGTGAGGCTCGACGAAGTCTCGTCCACAAAACTACGCTTTTTCACAAAGCCACGCTTTGATCAACACTTGATCAACAGCACTTCGTATGCCACATTACCAAATTGGGAATGTATCACTAGTAACCATCAACTACATAACCTCTGAGCTCGGACGTCTCAGAGAAGGGTGTTAAGCTAAGAGAATAAATTCTCCGCCACCAACAGAAATGTATTTGATAGAAACCAGCTTTACATCTCAAAGTGTAACGTCAGACACACGTCCATACAAGTCCGTTACGGGATCGAACGGAACCAAAGGCACTTCCAAAGAAGCCCTTGCAATCCGGATATTCACTAATCACGTCCGAACTTCCCATCACAAGAAGAGTGATATAAATCTCTATACCGGAGCAACTCGGTGCAGAGACATTCGATAGGTTGTCCTTTCATTTTCGAAAATACCCGGTCTTCACCACCGGTCTTCAATGCGATCCATATTGCCGTATCACTAATTCGGAATGGGTTATATGACATAAAGGTCTTTTCCCGGTTAACCCGAATAGTGAGCACAATATTTCAAAACATATGAATATTGGGATTTCAATTAAGTCAAAACTTATTACCCAAACTTTTGCTTTAAATGGTTTAAACAAATTACCATTTTAAATGTTTAAACAAAAAGATTTACTTCACAAAGTTTACCCAGTTTCACAAAGATTCATTCACAGATTTCCAAATCAATTTCCATTTCAATTGGATTAACCCATTAAATCTTTAAATTAAGATTTAACTTATAGCTTTCAAAACTATTCACAATTCAAGTCTTTTATAATATAAAAGATACACCATTTGAAATACTCTTTTATTTCAAAATAAAGTTTAATTATCGTCACAAAGGTTAATTCATAGTTTTTTCCAAACTATTTACAATTTCATTTCAACTTGAAATGTTTCAATACAAATTGGAAATCTTTTCACTTTACGGAAGCTATTATTATTTGAAAACAGATAGTTTTCGTTTTTAGGAAAAACTGGTTACAATTATACAAGTTAATTCCATCCAAGTATAAAACTTGAATTATAAATTTAAATTTCCAAAACCATATTTTAAATGGTTAAAACCCATATAATCACCTTTTACACTTATAAAATCTTTTAGACCATAATTCCCAATTCATCGAATTCAATTTCAAAATATTGAATTCAAACTTAAATCAAATGATTTAAATTCCAATTCTATTAAGTTATTTAAAATAACTTTTATTTTTTGAAACTCATTTTCAAAGCTTTCAATTCCAATTCCAAAACCATTTTGGATTCAAAAACTCAATTTTCCAAAATTGATAAAAATCAGTGACTTAACCGATTTCCACGTGAAATCCACATTTGTGTGTGAATTGTGTAGTCCACGGGTTTAACACAATAGTGCAACAACATTCAACCATCACAGATCAAATATAACAATATATTCGATAAGCGGTACAAACTATAACGCTTATCTATCATTCATAGATCACAGATATATACACATATCACAAATAAACAAAATACAGATCACACACGAAACAGGATGTATCACAAAGCATCACACATCAAAGATGTCAAACAATTCAACATTCAATAAAATCCAAACATCCATACGTAGGATTAATGACATTATCTGATTAATTCAAATCAGATAAATTTCTGTGAATATATTTTACTGGTTATGGTAAATTTATAATCAATTAATTTCAAATTGATTTTCAAATTTATTTCAAAACACCAAATTAAATTTCCAAACATTTCAAAAGATTTATTTTCGATCACCAAAAATCAATTACCAAATGGATTTCTAAATTATTTCCTTTTTAAAATAAATTCCTTTATCTCTTTAAATCTATTTAAAAATACCAATTTTAAATAAGTTCTTCAACTTATAAATAATATTTTATGAAATCCATTTATTAAGCCATTTTCTCCGAATTTGAAATTTAAATTCAATACAGTTCAAAAATAAGACTTTTATCTTTTTGAAAACTCTTTTTAATTTATCCAATTATCAAAAATAAATTTTCCGATAAATTTTCATCTTAAATTTCGAAAATCGAATTTTATTCATTTTCGGTATCCAACGATACCAAAAATATATTCGGCTAAATTATAGCCTTCAACGATTTCAATCACAATATAATCACACAGCGATTATAAATAATCAACACACAACATATGAAATAATTTCAAATGTTTGAGGAATCTAGTTGGATCCCTCCAACCTGTTTCCCTACATCCACAGATCTTAGCACAATACCAATTCCACTTCGAAGTGAAATATCGCGGTATATGGGATTTATAAAATACTATCCGCTATTATGCGGCGCAATAGGGTCTCATCCGCTATATAATGCGGGAAATCAACTCCAAATACATATATAATCCCAATTCCACTTCACGGTGGAATCATCACGGTATATGTTTTTAATAAATAACCTCCGCTTAATATACGGCGTATAGGGTCTATTTCAACACAATAGATAACAACCATCAATCAATTCACACAATCAAGCAATTTTAAATTTAACTATTTAAAATTTAAATCGAAACAATTCGATTGAGTGAGGAGTTCTCACCTTTGCTTTTTAAAATGTCGAGCGATTAAATTTTAAATTAAATCGAACCGTTCGATTTAATCAAAAAATTTCGCATGCCCTAAACACGCCCATATCTGCGCCTCAGCGTATATCTCATCGCTGCGATTCCAACGCTTCCTGTTTCATCGAATTTCGACAACGTATGACAAAGATATGATTTTTAGAAGTTTATACGAATTCATATATAACAAAATTCAATTTCTATTTTCAATATGAAACCTTCACTCAATCTGGCCGTTCGAAATAACGTGATGAATCTCGGCCGCATATGTCTTCTTCTCCATATACACGCACGCGTACAGGTAACGAACCCATGAGCCGCCCTTTGCTCGAATTAACGCAACCACCATTCCTTGTTTTGACGATGATCAAGGACCGCCATATCGATGCTCATCACCTCGCCTACCATCGCCCAGATCATGAACGAACTCGGTTGCCCCTACTTCTCGAAAAACGTGTGTAAACACGAAGCCTTCCATCCCAAATTGCCGTCGATCAGTAGCTCCGATGATCATCATCGCCGTATGGATTTGTCGAGCTCGTGAAGCTCTATCACTTTGTAGTTGATAACTTCTCGTAATTGCTTACAGATGGGAAGAAATTAAAGGAGGAATGATCGAACGATTTTGGCCATTGAAATATTAGCCGGCGGCCTGCCCTAGTAGATTAGGGTTTGAGTGCAAATGAAAATAATGGGGACCTTATATAGAAAATGTCTCAAAACACTATTCATCGAAAATTTTCCGAACTCCAAACGAAGCGTGCCCGTTGACGTTTCTAAGGTTTACCCCGTGTTCCAAACACAATGGAATGTGTTTCGGGAGCTAATTCGATCGTATGTGAGAGTTACGGAAATAAACAATCAAATTTAAATCAAATCGATTTAAACCGATTTCGATGCGTTTTGGCTTGCCCCGGACAACCCGTAAATCCGATTGACACGAAATTTGAAACCGTACAATAATATCACATTACGGATCCGATGAAACTAGTTTCGTCGAAATCCGAGACTTTTTGAAAAATGACTATTTTTAGTCGTCAATTAAATATTAAAATAATCAATTTTCACAAATTAACTTTTAATTCAATTTTAAATGTTCACAAACATCATTATAACTCCAATATGATTTAATATAACTTTATAAATCATTTTAATCACATTTAATTCAGATTTCAATTATTTACCCAATTTCAAGTATTAATTTAATCGCCCAATTAAATCACTATATCGAAATTAAATTAATTCGACTTCCAAATCTTACTTATTAATACTTAAAATAAATTAAATATATGAATTTCAAATGATGGAAATTCTGGGTCGTTACACATACATTTCAATCAAACAAACATTTTTATCAGAACAAATTAATTAATATGATAAGTGAAATTAGTCTACCTATTTCCGCTGCGCAACTCTGCTCATTAAAAGATCAGGACACAACAATTTAATTCTAAGTCATCTATTATTTATAATGTCTATTAATTCTCAGTCTTTACAGAAGTGAGTTCCAATTTTTAGAATCAATTTCATAACAAAAGTTTATATAAATTACTTCAAAATTTTCTACTAATACGTCCCAATGATTATTCCCAATAATCATTTATATTCCAGTTCCTAATAGTTAATTAAATTACTAACTATTACACACCCAAAGGACGGGACTCTAGGTCATCTAGGTTTAGATTTTGACTCTGTGCAAATTATATTCTGTAATGTTCTGAATCTAACTCTGATACCAAGCCGTGACGACCCCACCGCTATGCCCAATTTAGCAAAGAACATTACAAGTAATGTCCTCTGCTAATCCGAAGAATACGGCTAGCTAAGGGCGATCGAATATGAATATATCTTTATACTAACACCGACACGTATTATTTACCTTTTCGAGGATCTGAACTGAAATTTAGACGTGTACAGTATTAATACAAAGTAATAAATACACTGATTAAAAATATTCAAAACAGTATATAATATAGATAAATCAGAATCAAGTCACAGATCAAAGCGGAATAATATACATCATTTTATACATAATAGAAGGTGAATCTACAAAATATGAGTATTGGACCCACATAAATATACATCATATTCAAAATCTTGTATTAGGTACAAAGTCACTACTGTATGATATAGATGACATAAACTCCTGACTATCAATATATACAAGTATGAAGTAAACTAAAACTATCAAAATAGTCTACTTCAATGCTAGCCCAAAATCCAAAGGTCAATGGGTCCTTGTACCTGTAAAGTCTCGGCTTGACCCAAGTATTATTAAAAATAATAAACGGGTCAGACTATATCTAAATAAAAAGGTGAGATACTATTATCATAACTTCATGGCTTAAAATAATAAGCCATATAAAATATGCCAAACAAACAATCATAATAAGGCATATTAATTAAATTTATTACTTTATAATCCATCAACGACTTAACTCTAAAATAAGTAATCTCAAAATGTGCCTAAAATCTAAAAATTCATAAAAGGCATATTAAACCAATAAATACATATCTCATAATTTTGACTTAACAATAACCAAATAAGTCATAAATAAAATATGCCCAAAATATCTATTGGTCCATTCATAAATAATAACCAATAATTGAAGGAGAAGGGTATTATTCTTTATGATAGGTGCTTACTCTGTCATAAATTTAAGGAGACTATTTCCCATTTATTCTTTGAGTGTGAATTCTCCTTTCATATTTGGGAAAGCATTCTGAAGAAGTTAAAACTTCATAGTCCCTTAAGAAACTCATTAATGGAATGGTTCACTATTTTTAAAGCGACAAGATGGAAGTCTCCTAGGAGTTATTTGCTACTTCGGGTCCTGAAAAGGACTTTACATGTTATATGGATGGAGAGGAACAGTAGGGAGTTTGGAGGAATATCTTCTTCAAAACATCTATCGGTCCATTCTATTTTCATTGTTTTTGGTCTGTAATTCTATTTTGTTTTCATAGTAATGTACAATAATGTTTGATCTAATGGTATGCCATGGATCATTGTAATTGTTTTTGCTAATATATGGTAGAGGCCCATTTAACCCCACTGGCTTTGCCAAAAAAATGCCCCAAACAAATACTCAAATAAGGCATATTCAACAAACCACCATTTCATAAATACATATCAAATCTTAATAGACTATCATCCCAAAATATGGTAATAACCAATTCAAAATTCCTCAGAGCCATAAAGG
This sequence comes from Allium fistulosum, assembly GCA_030737815.1. NCBI lineage: Eukaryota > Viridiplantae > Streptophyta > Magnoliopsida > Asparagales > Amaryllidaceae > Allium > Allium fistulosum. Next base: position 1,009,493,215 of record CM060907.1, read on the forward strand.
ATATAGAATATCCATACTAAAAATCTCTGAAGAAATAATCATCAATAATGAAATAATAATGGTAGTTATCTATCAGTTTAATATAGTGACACGAAATCTACTGAAAGAAACCCGATACATAGAAAGAAAGCCTTCCGAAAGAGACTGCAGATTAGGGACACCGCTCAAAGAAAAGAGCAGCCGTGTACCTAATATGTCTTATGCAAATTTACCTTCCGAAATAGGTAAACATAGTCTAACTATATAAAAAAATAAACTGATAGGTTATAGTATCTATAGACTACGATGTATGTAAAAATCTGCCTTCCGAATGAGGCAGCCGTATTACACCATAACGGATCTTCCAAAAAAGATTTGCTTACCCAAAATCTAAAAATGTATCAATTCTCATATCGATGGAAAATGAGTTATCTTCTCTCGGGGATCTATCGGTCTCAAATCCGAACACCCTAAGATAATACAAAGCTAAGTGTTAATTACTGTCACTCCAATAATCACAAGAATTTAATTAACTATCCCATACCAAAAAGTAAATTCAAGTATTTAATAAAAGCTAGTAATTTCCACTCAATTCTATTTAACAAATTATAATAATAATCGGAAGAATTGTACAAAGTGTCACATACCACCCGACAATTCAATTGTTTATTAAAATTCTTTGTTTCATAGAAAATCACAAAAATCATCAGAATTCCAATTCAAACTTGCATAAAAATAGCCAAAAGCTAAATATAATAAAAGCCAACAATAATTTATAGGTCAAAAGTAATTAATATAATTTTGTCATATAGAAAATGATTTCTAAAAGAGTTTATCTATAATTTACTTTTAAACTTCTTACCTTTGTTAATCCATACTAAATAAATTAAAAGAGTTCTAAATTAGTTTTCATATATACCAAGATATAATTTTTCCAAAATTACTTTTAAAATCCAACAACTCATATATACAAAAAGAAATGATTTATAAAATTTTAAGTCTTAAAATAAAATTTCTTTATTAGGTCTTTGCATCAAAACAATATTTTAATAACTGATAGTTCACTTTATTTCAAATATATATAGATATATATATATAATATTACTTCATAAACACTTTAAAACAATAAACTATTTATAAACTTAAAAATCCTAGTTAAAATTTATTTTAAAACAAAGCTTTATTTTTCATAATTGATAACTTAATTTATTTAAAAAAATCTATTTAAATACATATACACACAAATAAAGATATAATTTCCGAAAGGCTTTCAAACTTTTTTCTAAAATCATTTAAACAGCTTTATAGCTAAAATTATTTGAAGTTGAATTTATTACTTCCATGACCATTTTTCTAAAATATTACCATAGCTTATCTATTGCTTCTAAAGCATTTTCAAAAATTATATACTTATACATAATAATTTTAAAACGGTTTTATAATTAAATATTAATTATTTTTTATAAGTTTTAATTGGAAATTTTGTGATAAGCAATAAGTTAAGAAGATAGTAATATTTAACTATATATTTAATAAACTAATTTACAATAAGGATTAAAATGGATAAAACTCACTTTTGAAATTCATTTAAAACATTTAAATAATTTAAACAATAAAATCCAATGAAAATTCAACATCTAGAGCCAACATCGCTCTATAAAATATAATTCCAATTATGGAATTATTAACTATTCGAGCTGTTTTTTGACAACTCCGATCACACAAACAACGTAAATATTTTTATATAAGTTAATAAAATGCAATTTGCAATCGAATAGAATTTTGTTCACAAATTGACTTCTTTTAATCCACATAACAATCCATATATTGCTAACAATAAATTTTCCATATCCCGAATAAATAATTCATTCAACAATTCAATCAACAACCTCAATCATTTCAATCAACAAATGCAATCAACTATTGGGATAATTATATATATTAAACAATGGAATAGATTTATATGTGTGAGTTAAATTGATTAACTCACCGAAATTCTAAGCGATTCTGAACTTTCCGGACGACTGCTCTCTGCTCGAGCACACCGCCATCATCACTCATTCCATCAGCATCTACTGCTATCGTTAATTCGAACTCTAATCTCCAACCACCATCGCCTTAACCATCACGCCCATCACCCTCGCACCCACACTTCAATCGCCAGCCCTGGTCGCGACCAGTTTAGGCGTGCGCAGCCTCCAGCATCGACTTCTGCCTTTCGACCATTACCAGGTCGCACGCACAAGGGCATGAGTGTTATTAGTCGAGCCTCCCTTCTTTAGATACACCACCTCGAAGTCGATCATGATTTCTGATTAGAATGATTTAGGGTTGTATTGATTTCATTCGTTGTTTTTTTTTCCTTTTTGCGTTCATTCTTTGGTTTAAAATTGGGCTAGGGCATAGCATATGAGAGAACGGGTTTGCAAAGGTAGTGACCCAGTTCCCAACGAGAGATTGGTTTTACTAAGGGTTTGGGTTTCTAAATTGGGCTTGGGCTTCATTGTTTCTTATATATATATATATATATATATATATATTTCCATTCTCTCTTTACTTCCTTTTTTTAAATAAGTTTCAATTTAATTCAAATTGTTCTACCTTTCATTTTATGAAATATAAACTTTGATAACTATACAGTTTCATTTAATCCAACATTGTTCAATTATATGTAAATACTCACTGTACTGATATAAATAGAATTATTCATACTCACCGACTTATTGATTTAAGTAAATATCAATTTAAAACTTCTTTTCATCTATTTCAATTATGTGTATATATAATTATTATTTGCAGTTAAAAATATTTTATATTTATTAAGACCTTTTATTTGAATTAAAATATATTATCTAAAATGATATTTATTAACTAATTCAATTTTTCTATAACAAAATCCTTTATTAAATAGATTTTATTCAATAATAACTTGATTTCAAAAATAATAATTATCAATTTGAATTCAAACACTTCTATTTTAATTGAATCATATGATATAAATGTTCGAAAACAGGGATGTTACATCGAGATTCAAAGAGTAGATACAAAGGACAACATTGTAAACCCATTCACGAAGCGACTGGCTCGGTCAGTTCCCATCAAACGGATCGAAGGGATGGGATTGAGATTCCATAATAGGCCGAAGGGAAAGTAGGAGATTGGTAGAATTAGTGGTATATCCTATGGGCAATTCTATAATTTACTGTAAATTATTAATAAAATCTCGTTTAAAATAAAATGTATTTTTCTTTCTATTATATACTTTTTATAATGTATTACATTATTTATTTAATTTAAGGACATTTAATAGAATAATCCATAAATGGTATGTTTTGTAATAGTAGTTACAATGTGTTGTAACCATCAAAAATTTGTCATAATAAAAATATCGTTTTAGATATTCCTAGTCAAGATGTATCAAGACTGGATATCGATATATCCATTGAGACTAGAGTGTGTAACGCTCATCAAATGTTAGACGGTGTATTACTTAGGTTACTAAGGGAACTCAGAGGATACGTACTGATAGTTATTGGATAACCATGGAATGACTTACTCTATAGTTTTTTGTTGGTTAATGTAACTAAGATCGAATAAAGAATATCGAAGTGACAATATTACATAGTTCTCTTGACTTGAGAATATTGTTGGACTTCAATATAAACACTCCACTTTAATTAAAGTTAAATCATGGTAAAATGTCCATCAATGGACTATAGTTCGGTCTGGGTTGAATCATTGAAAGTGAAACACTATTTATTATAAAATCCGTCTCCTCGGTTATATGGGGTTAGTTTCGTGGTCAACTTGGTCAAGTGAAAGTCAAAGTCTATGGACGGGGCAGTTTGGTTAATAATAATTATTATTATTGAACCAAGGACTTTGTGTTTGCATTATGCAAGTTGAATGGAGATGATATTGGAAATTTGACCAATACCAAATTCTAGAATTCCTAATGCGATACTGTTTTGATGAAGAGAATCAGTGTAAACAATTATGACTACCAGGGACCGATTGAAATAGTAAAATTGGATTTTACCAAAATTATGTAAGTGATAAATTTTCCAAACTACCACATCACTAGCTATGATGTGTGAACGTTAATATTCAAATTGTTCGATGTTAACTACTGGCTGAATTTATGCATATATGATGCACAACTCCAATGTTGAATACTATGAATACCACATAATTAAATTAAATTATAATTATTATAAATAAATTAGTATTTGTGAAAAATTAGTTATATTATTTTCTATATTTGAATCAGTATTGAATATAATGTGTAAATAAAAGTTATATATGTACGTATCGATAAACGATATCGACATACATTTAAATTAGATTTGAAATGTGCAAATACTGATCGAGTTTAGAAATGTGTGTAGGCCCATTTGCCTACTAGTATGATTGGCCATGATATGAGAGAAAGGAGGTGTGATATGTTATTTGAAAATATGTGTTTGAATCAATTTAAATGAAAAGGTAAAAGTGAGATATAGATCTCTACTTTTCTCTCTCTTTCTTTTCTTATTTAAACTCAACACCTCCTTTATTTTTGGTTTACTCTCTCTTGCCACCATCTACATTATCTAGGCTGAAAACATTTGCCTCCTCCCCTCTTCATTTTCAAATCAAAATCAAATAAAATTGAATTAACTTCAAGGTGCGGCAATCTCTTCGATTAGTAGCTTTTTTGAAAGGGATTGATCTCATTCAAGGAGTCTTTCCGATTCAACATTCAAGGTGCTTTATCAAGGCCATAGTTTAGGTAGTATTTAATTTTATATCTGTTCATTTATATTTTCATTTATACCATTGTATGTATATAGATTATAATTTATACTATCATGAATTTATATAATTATTCACTGTCAACTATATACATAGACACACACACAGATATATATATATATATATATTTGTATGTATGTGTTCTTTAAAAAAAATTCATATGAAACTTTGCTTTCGGCCAAAAAAATTTGAAAGAAAAATAATTTTAAATTTAATTTGAATTTTAAATTGATATTATATTCATTCTATGTGTGTGTGTATATAATTTATTTAATTAAGTTCATGTACATATTTGTTTGCATAAATTTTAAATGCAGGGAAAAGTTTAATGGAAAACCCTAAGACTAATTTTAGTTTAAGAGACACGAGTTTTAAAATCTAGTCTGAAGGACATTGAATGCTATATTCATATAGAATTAGATAAAAAAATGTTATATTAAACTATCATTAGATAAAGGAATGCTAGATTAAACTAGTCGGATGAACTACACTGGATGAACTAAAATAGTATTTATTTTCATGGTTAAAGAAATGCCAAATTAATGTATTGTTACATACACATAATGCTAAGTTCAAATAGCATTACATATATATAATTCTAACTTCATATATCATTCGTTTTCATAGTTCATATAACATATATTTAATCTAAATATTGTATTAATATAGCATTAATTGTCCTTCAAACTAAAATTTAAAACTTATGTCCTCAAATCTGTCTGAGTTTTTCCTTCTTTACTTTTTCCTGTTATATATATATATACATACATATATATACATATATATATATATATAACCGATATCAAACTTATTTATATAATTATGTTTATGTATTTCCAAGTTTTAGTTATAGTATACTAATATATATATATATATATATATATATCTGTGTGTGTGTGTATGTATGTATACATGTTTTATAATATAAGCTACATTAAAAAATTATAGTTAAAAAAATTCAACAAGAAATCCACTATGAAGATTTAAAAAAAATCATTTTGTTTTCACCCGCATAGATTTGAAGAGAAAAAAATTTGACTTTGTCAAAAATATTTTCTTGGCAGGAATATTTTTTGTTTATATATACTATTATTATATATATTTAATATTTAATATTAAAATTTTATAAATTTATATATATATATATGTATGTATATATGTATATGTAAGTATGTATATGCATATGTTTTTATGTATTTCCAAATTAATAATTTTTTTAATTCGTGTGTATATATATGTGTTTATATATTATTTTAAATTTGAATTTTAAATAAGAAATTTTGGATCAAGATCTATTTTCACATTTGAATATTCCTTAATCAATTTTAAATATTGAATTTTTAATTGGTTTTATATTTAAATAAGTTTACATAAATTATTTGTGTGTGTATGTATATATAAATGTGTTATATATAAGTATATTTTATATTATATTAATTTTAAATAATAATTGATAGCAAATATGTTTATAAGGAGCTATTGTGTCTATTACGGTGTAAATCCCAATGCTTATATATGGGTATATTAGACCATGTACACATTATATGTTGAACATGCATATACATGTAAATGTGTATTTGATATACATGTACATAATATATATTGCATATTTAAAAAAAATAAATCTTTATATTTATTAATTAAATTAAATTAATATTTAACCTAAAATTTATTTAGATTGGATTTAAATCAATTTAGATTTCATAGGCCCACTAAGACCTAAAATGGTAAAAAATTCCAAATTCACCAATTTAACCTACTGCATGCTGGCCCAGTTCCAACACATTCTTCATTTCACTCTTATTCTTCTAAAGAGGAATTTTATTTGTAGATCATTAAACCTTCAAAACTTCTTTATTTCTAAAAAAAACTCAAATAAAATCTCTAAACTCAAGTTAGAAAATTCTTAACAAATCTAGCTACTCAAGTTGACATTTTAACGAGGATTGGAGTTGGATTTCTGAAATCAAGAGAGCTTCAAGAAAGGATTAGTTTGAAGTTTTAATTACATTGGATTAGGTGAGTATAATTTTTCTTACGCTTAATGATGACCATTTATGTTTTAAATGCTAACGGTTGGGTTAGGGTTTGATAAATGAACATGAGTTAGGAGCATAGAAATCAGAATAATGATTTAAATGGATATTAATCTATGTTTAATCATAAAATGAATGTGCTAAAATCTTAAGAATGAATATTAGATGCTAATATTGTGGAGTATACAATTGGTAATCTTGTTTGATAATAGCAAACAATATGTGTATATAACAGTTTTGTTAAGTGTTATAATTTTTTTTATACAATTGAAATTCAAATCAAAGTTTCATTTTGAAATTCAAGAACATATAGATATGGATGGACACTGGCATGAACATTCACTCCACAATTTTAACTAAATTTTGATTTAAAGTTTTACAAAAGCAAAGTTCTCCGTAAAGTAATATTTGGATTATACAAAAAAATTGATTTGCCATGTATACCAAGAAACCTAATTGCTACATGTATAATAGTACAATTCAATTCATGCATACAAAGCCCAATACAAAAGACTCCATTCATGTCATGGGTAATTCTAAGAATACACCAGCAACTTTTTTCAACCATGGCCTTCTCTGATCAGAATTGTAAGGGTTATTCAATCCTCTTCTCCGATTCTCCAACATCTTCTAATCTTCCTTCTTTCCCAAATCAAACGGATAAGCTCCTCGACCAAGAAAATGATGGATTCCAACCTGTAAGAACCGTTGAAAGAATCCTCCAGCAATATTCAGAGGTATATTCAAAGACCTGCCGTCCCTATTCCGACAAGAACAACACCAAATGTGCTGAGTAACAATCAGAGAAGATCTAATCAACAACCGATATAGAACAAGCAGGCTTATAATGCCTCAAGAACCCCAAGAAATCTCACATCAGAAATAACCAATATAGAAAAACCATCATTAACTTGTGCGGATTTGGTAAGAAAAAGAGGGCTTAATTCTAACATCAACTTGGGTTATTCTGCACCTATCAAATTAGGTGGTAAAAGAATAGTTGTTGTTAAGGAAGCAGTTAGTCGAAGAACCGAAGACAAATGGAGTAGTTCTATAATTACTTGCATGTTCGAAACACAACCCTATAATCATCATTTTTAGAGATTTTGTTGTTAAAACATGGAATCCTACGTGCAAATTTGAGATCTATACAAGAAACATGGTATCTTTATCATCAGATTTTCTAATGCATCTGATTGCGGTAAGGTCCTTCAAGAAGGCCTTTCATCATTAATGGTAAGCTTATAATCTTAAAAAAGTAGGATAAAAAAATGATCCTTGATCGGGATTTATTATCAACTTATCGAATATGGATAAGACTACCAGAATTAAATATCAGGCTCTAGGATAGAGAAGCGTTTGCAGCAATTGTTTGTATTGTAGGCATTTCGATAAAGCTAGATGAGCCTGTGGCCAACGAGACCAGGCTCAGCTATGCTCGAATTTTAGTAGAGATTAGAGCCAATGAAGACCACCAGATGAAGTCTACTTCACTATACATGATGGAGAAAACATTATTCAGAAAATCGAATACGAATGGATTCTACCCAGATGTATGAAATGTGCATGTTTTGGGCATCTCATTGAAGCTTGCTCATTAAGGCAATTAACAATTTCTAATTGGAAAGAAAAAGTAAATGCTAATATTAATGTTTCTTCAGAAAAATCTTAATTTCCAGATAAATCAAGAAAAGAGCAAGATTCTTTAAACTAAGAAAAGAATGAACATCTAAAAAACTGTGAAAACCCTAAAAATTATGTTCATTCTGAAGATCTCGTCATTCTTGATAACAATTTAGTTCCATAGAAAATTCAATTTTTTGAAAAAAAGAAAGAAAAATGATCCGAGTTTGAAAAAAACAACGAATGATATGGAAATTATAAGAGATGATGAGCAAATGGAGAATACCTTATCATAAGCAACTTCAAAAGGTACCAAGGATAAAGAAACTAACATTAATATAGCTACTGAAACCATACAGCAGAAATAGAAAGATGATTCTGCTTTGAAGATGTTCTTGATGGTAGTTTGAATGGAAATTCAGAGATCGTGCAAAAGTGCTATGGCGATCAAAGTGTACAGTTCATGGCTCATCCCCCCCTCAAGCAGGAAGAACCAAGTTTATTTATAGGGAATTACATCTCAAATGAAAAACAATAGAAAAATCTAGTAAATATGGCAAATATCAGCTTGCAAAAGGGCTCTACTATCAACTCCGAGTTATTGATACAGAATGCAGGCTTCCACCTATCTTCTTCTTCCTCACATGTCAACAATAAAAGACAAAAGAGCAGAAAGAAGAGCATACATGAAATTATGGACAGTGATAATGATGATATTACAAACCCAAAAAGCTTTCAGAAAAAGTATATTATTAAAAACTCATAATCGGAAGAGTTTTTGAAAGTTAAAATCAAGAAAACTTGTAAGAAAATAGGGGGAAAAACTTCTAGAAGCATAGAAGTTAGCAACAATCTATCTCTATAGCTACAGTGATATCCTTTCAAATATCCTTTATAATAATTATTTAATATGTCAATAATTACTTGGAATGTTAGGGTACTAAATTCCCTTAAAGGAAATTAGATTTTTTAAAGTTACTAATGTCTTACAAACCTAGTATTGTTGAAATATTAGAGCATAAACTTGATGACTATAGTTTAGCTAATTTTCAAAATACATACTTAACTAACTGGAATGTCATTAATAATAATTCAATGGGGGGCAATGGTAGGATAATTGTAATCCGGGATCCAAATATTTGGGAACTATGTCAGCATACTCTTGACTTACAATATATTCATTATAGCTTCAAAGATAAAGGGGGTTTGCAACTAAATGTATCCTTTGTTTATGCCTCTACTTTTGAAAAAGATAGATTTTTATTATGGAATCATTTGGAGCAGCTAAACTATTATATTAACAATTCATCGATTTTAATAGGTGATTTCAATGCAGTAATGAAAGCTTTTAAAAAAAGGGAGAAATTCCAATTCCTTTTAAGAAATTAGAATTCCTCTTTAACTTTATGCTTAAAACAGGTTTAATTGGAAGGAAACAAGTTTACTTGGAAATCTGAGGAATTTAGAAACATACACGGTAAATTAGATAGAATTATGGTTAATCAAATTTTTACTAATCTTTTCCCTAATTTCAAATGTCATGCTCTACCTCAAGCAACCGTTGATCATACCCTATTACAACTAGTTTTTTCTCAAAAGAATATAGTTAAAAATAATTTTCCTTTCAGATTTAAAAATGGATGGGTTTATAATAAAGAGTATAGACTGGTTGCAAAAAATAGTTTCCAAATTCTAATAGAAGGTTCGGTGCAATACAAGCTTAGAAAACTTTTGCAACAAACTAAGGAAAATCCAAAAGAAATGGAACAAAAATAAAAAAACAGTGAAATAAATCAAACTAGAGAGGAATGTGTAAAATTGCAAGGCAGTAATGATCTAGATAGCTCAGACATCATGCAAATTAATATTTTTTTTCATATGCAAAAAAAATTTAGTCAAAACATTGCATGTTGAAGCTACCAACTTAACACAGAAAGCCAAAATTGATTGGCTTACTAGTGGTGATATGCGAAAAAAAAAATTATGCCAAGATGAAAATATTATAATGACATAGGAAAATTACTTAGTGACAAGGGTGTTATCTTATACTATATACCTTATTAGCATATCTCTCACGATTTCCTTCCTATTTTTTTAGAATTTTAGAAATAAAATACTGCACTCTTCTTAATTTGTCTCACTCTTCGCAATATAGATCTCCAACAAAAATACTATTCATATACTATCTATTCTACTATTATTATCTTATACTATATAGGGCAATTAGGAAAAGGACAAACTTTGAACATAATTTAGGCTGAAGGACATCAAGTTTTATTTTTAGGCGGAAGGACAAATCTTAGTTATAATTTAGGCTGAAGGACAAACTTTGAAAAAAAAATAGGCTGAATGATAAATGCTAGTTTTATTTTTAAGCGTTATATTCAATTTTACATTATAAAAAGTAGCATTGTCGTTCAGCCTAAAAAAACACTTGTTGTTCTTCAGCCTAATTTTTTTTCAAAATTTGTCATTGTGTCTATTTCATGTATACTATATACCTTATTAGCAGATCTCTCACAATTTCCTTTCTATTTTTCTAGAATTTTAGAAATAAAATACCGCTCTCTCCTTAATTTGCCTCATTCTGCACAATATAGACTTTCAATATAAATACTATTCTTATACTATCTATTCTACTATTATTATGTTATTATTATTATTATTACATATGAGGCCATAGTATTCTTCACAAAGGTCATATTTTCTCTTCAGTTATTTAGATTAATTTACTACTACTCTTTCTCATCAACTTTTTACTATCTTGGTTGTATATTTTCTTAATTGGTTAGGTTTTATTAATTAATTTCTCAAGTAAAATCCATGTGCATTCCATTCAATCCATCATCACCGAAGGTATATTTTATACTAATTTTTCAACCAGATATTTTTCTTCATCAGGATTTTGCTGTAGAATTTAAGTTATGATTTTCAATTTCGTTTATTTTCTTGGTTTTCTTATATTGTTGTGTAAATATCTCCATTATCCCCTAAATTCAAAACTTTATTTTCATTTCATATTGGGGTAGAATACTAGAGTGCTACTTTTGGTTCGTGAAATTGTAGTATTAATATATTTTCTTAATTGGTTAGGTTTTATTGATTAATTTTTCTTGGTAATGTAAACCCAGAGTTGATCGTAGAGTTTGATTAATTATATGATTATTTGTATTCTATTTTCTCATTCATTCTTATTCACAATCCATTTCTCTACTTGCTTTGAGTGATAACTTTTTTATTAAATCTAATATAATTATTTCCCGTTTCAAAGTCCAAATTTAAATTTTATTATAATGTAATAATTACAACGACAGACTACAATACAATCTTATAAATTGGTAGTAAACTAACTTTAAGTACAAAGGATTATATCAGTGAAATAGATAAAATGAAATGATTAGAGGGAATCCGATACTACTAATTCAGTTGAAATTGAATTTAATTTTGTTGGAGTGTTTTCTGATTTTGGGGAAAACTCGATTCGAAGAAGAGCAACTTCCCTTATCCTTTTATTTTAGGTTTTATTCTATATTCTGTTTTTCCATATCAAGGAGTTCCATTTTGTAGTTCGGTCAAGAAAGAATCTTTGTTTTAGATCTTAATATAACAATGATTGCATTGCGACTATTGATTATTCCAACTATATTCTCTTTTTAGATCAAATACTATACTACTATATCTATTATCTATTACTATAATTAATTGTCTTTAATTTAAGTTTATTCGATCGTATGAAAATTTAAGCGTGCGACCTTTCATATCTCGATTCTCATTCACCCAAAATCATATCCCATTTCCTATTCATCAGAATAAACTTTTTACAATTATTTCCTCCATTCTTTTGTTACTTTCTATCTCACTTAAAATTCAAATTTCAAATCTATTTCTTTCTCCATGTAATTTATTCATTTTATTAAGGTAAATAAATATCCTTTGAGCAGAACAATAAATGAAATGTTGAAATATATTTGAATTAAATTATTCAACAATTTCAATTTGGTAATTGAATAAAAATATTATTATATAAAGATTCGTGTGCGTGTGTAGTTCAACCTCTCACATTTTTTCCTTTTTTGTCATTCAACCTCAATTGAAATTTTGATCTCTTCTTAGTTCAACCTTTAATTCCTTTCCTTCTCAGGTTTCCCTATTCCAAACTAAATTCTCTAATTAATAATTGAACATTTCCATACTAAATCTATTCCTCCCATTGTTCTATCAATTTTTCTACAATATCTATTCTATCAGTCTATTATACATAAAAGAGAATATATTTCTATTTATATTCTTGCTTTTCATTCATTCTTAATCACACTCATTTTCTTTCCTCAATTTGAGTGATAATTTTTATACTTGCCTCTAATATAATTATTCTCCATTTCCAACTCAACTAAGTTTTATTATAAGGTAGTAACCATAACTACAAACTACAATAAAGTCTTATCGATTAGTACTAAACTAACTTTAAATATAATGGACCATATCAATGAATTAGGAGGAATCGTTACTATTAATTCAGTTGAAAGGGAATTAAATTTAGTTGGAGTATTAACTTTAATAAATTGTCTTTAATTTAAGTATATTCGATTGTATAAAAATTTAACTATCCGACCTTTCCTATCCTGATTCTCACTTACCTTAAAATCATAAATGCAATTCTATTCATTTGAATAAACTTTTTACAATTACCGTCTTCATTCTTTTATCACTTTACATCTCCATTAAAATACAAATTTCAATGTTCATTTTAGCTCTTCATCCTTGTAACGACCCTGAATTTTGAACAATTTGAATTGAAAATATTTAATTAATTTTAAATATTTGAAACGATGATTTGACTTGAATTTCAAATTATCAGAATGAATTGGCGATTTAATTTTTGAAATTAATCTATTGAAAGTTGAATAAAATTTGAATCTTCAATTTTAAGCCGGTTAAAAATAATTTAAAGGCTTAGAAAATTCATATTGATAATACTGAAGGTAATAGAAGCTTCAGAATTGAATTTGAAAGCGATTTGTTCAGTTTTGAAATATTATCGTTTAAATTGAATTTAAAAATAACCTTCCGAGGCACAGTCTCGGAATTTGACGAAACCAGTTTCATTGGGTCCGTAATATTGAATTATTACCGGATTTCAATTTTCGTATTTATCGGGATTGTTTTGTGAATACACGGCGTATAAACGCGTATAAAATTAAATTGAATTCAATTTGAATTTCTGTAATAACCGGGATTTTTGCATCGATTAGATATCATCGTTAAACGATTTCTCTGCTAGCTAATTGCTTATAGGAGTTTCGATTCGAATTGGAATTCGTCTAATAAAAATTGTTGTTGAAATTTTTGAATCGGTTAAATTCTTTTGGAAAAAAGAGAAGAAAAGAAAAATTGGTTAAGGGTTAAGTGGGCTTTGAAAAATATATACTGGCCCATGATTCTTTGATACCGTGATAAATCCAAACCCGTTCCCCTTTTCATTCATTCGTAACCCTAAGAAAAAAAATCGAAGAGAAATAAAAATGGCAGCCACGAGTTTCTTTCTTCCTCCGATCTGAAAATTAGGGCTTGTTTCCGTTCGCTCTAGTCTCTGGGCTTTGTAATATTCGAAGGCGGTCGACTTCAGTAGCTTTGATCGATCGTTTCTTTCACCTTGCTCGTGGCTGTTTCGTTTTGGGCTAAGGTGAGTGACCCTCACATCTAAATTCAATACTTGGTTTCGATGTTGATTTTGAACTATTCGATCTTCTTTGTCATCTCTGTTTCAGTCTTGATTTTTCTTTGATTTTCATTGGGCTTCGTCTCAGCCATTCGATTTGTTTCGGTGTTGATGTTTTTGGTGATTTAATTAAATTTGCACTTTCCTATCTCTGATATTTTTGATAGCTTGTTATCCACAATTTTGTATTTGTGCAGTTTGATTTTGCCTTGATTGTCACGGCATAAAGTTTCCTAGTTTCGATTTTTGAAATTTCAAAAATATAGTTCCGTGAACTTTTCAACTGATAAACATACGTGCTTTTCTGTTCCTTCTTTGTTACTTCATCTAGCCATTGAATGTTGACATTATGGGGTTTTTCTGTGAATCCAAATTCGCCACCGCAGTAGTTGAACTTGAAATTGATTCCTGTTCACTTGAGATTGAAGTCATTGTCTATGCATTCATATAGCATCTATGCTGATACTTGCATCTTGATCCCATTGAAAATGTTTACTCTGTTAGTCTGCACCTCATATGCCATTGCAGTGGTTGTTCTTCACTTCATATAGTCTAATTACTGTGGCCTTGTAGTTGCACTTGGGTAGATTGACTTGACTGATATTAGTTACCAATACTTGCTGTATATGACTTCAACCAGAGTCATTCCTGTTTATACTTCAACTTGCATTCCTGGTTGTTTTAGTTTGCATTGTAGTCTGCATTTATGCTGGAGCATATATGTACTGGATGTTGGGTTGCCCATTCATGTTGATTGTGTATTTGTCTTCTGTTCACCTGCATGTAGTTGGTTGTTTGCATTCATGAATTTTTATGACTTGACTCCAGTAGTTGTACTCATGTACACTGCATTGTGGTCTTGTGGCAGTTGCTATGCCTTTGATCTTTGTTTGTTGTATTCATGTCCGCATGAGTGTTCTTGTTGCACTGATGTTCATCTGTTCATGTTGCATATATCACTTGAGTTTGCATACAATATTGGCATTGTCCATATTTGTTTGTGACAGTCTTTGCATCCATGTTCTTTATTGATGTTGGGGTTGGTCCATTTTGTCGCTGGATATCTATCGTCGTCTGTATGCATGCCTTATTAACCATTCATTCATGTTTGTTTTTGTTGTACTGGCCTATGTGGTCACTCCTTGTCTTTGGTCTGCTGATCATGTTCCCTCTCGATCACTTGTGGTAGTTCGACTTGCTCGACTTCATTATGTCTGGCTTTGGTCATTGCTGTAGTTTCACTGCAGTTCACTGTGTTGCTATATTGAGTTGCATATCTGAACTCGATCCACTTGAACCTTTGTGTAGTCTGGTCTGTAGTGGGTCTCAAGTTCTTTGGTTGGTCTGCATCCATTGTTGTTGTAGATGTCCTTTGTATTCACCGACTCCGGTCAGTAGCTTGTGGCTTGTTCATGTGATTCCCTGTGCACATCGATGTTTTTTTTTATGTCTCCTAGAATCACTTGTTTTCGAGACCATTCTAGTTGCATTGTGATATTTGTTGAGTCTGCATTCTTGTTGTCCAGACTTGACACTCTTGACCATTTGTTCATCACTGGTCTTTGCATTACCTTCTGCATTCATTCCAAATATTGTTGATATTAGTTTATTTCATTGTGGCATTGTGAAGCTATCTTGTTGCCTTTGATACTGCATGTAGTACTGCATTTCATATGCTTGTAAAACGTCTTGTAGTCCCTTGTTTAATCTGTCCAGTTTTGGTTGAGTATTTTTTTGTGTTGAATCTGATTTTGATTTGACTTTGTGTACTCGAGTTGGCGAGGCAGTGCACGTTAGCGTGTACTGCAGCCACACATTTGTTGTTGGCGAGGCCGTGCACGTTAGCGTGTGCTGCAGCCACTCAGTGTAAAAATTTAAATTGATTAGTCGATTTGATAAATTGTTTATTTATCTCTGTTGATGATTTAAATCTGCTGATTTATTGTTTAACACTGTTTAGTGTTAAAATTTTCGTTATCCGATTTCTTTGTTAAAAGGATTGGATAGACGGGAATTATTGTGACTGTCGTCTATTTAAATTATTACTGCCTATATGCACTCATAAACTGGTTTGAATTAGACTGACCTGTGTATTATTTTCTCTTGAATATAATACTCGGGTCAGACCGAGTATTTCTACAGCTTGAAGATTTTCGAGCAGCGAAGTTAGAGAGAGAGTAAAGAATCACTTTAGTTTTCAGAAGAAAATTGTATTTTAAGATATTCCGCTGTATCAGTATTAAAATTGTATAAAACTCTGATGTATTCTAAAAGATTTATAGTAATGAAATCAAGATTCATTTGTTTAAATTCATTGTTATTATCTGTGTTTCTGTGGCTGATTCTGTTTAAACCTTATAAACTAAATAACAATTCGTCTTTTTGAACGTTTCGAGTTGGTTTAATTACCGACTGGAGGCGGTAAAAAGGGGGAATGTTACAAGGTGGTATCAGAGCTTTGGTTTACACAAAGCTTAGTTTATGATGTTTAATATGAATAGTTACTAGAAACACTTTAAAAAGGAAACGTTTTTCAAATCCAAAGAAGTATAAAATTGTTTTTGAAAATAAAGATTTTTAACTAAAAGAAAAGTTAAATTGAATTGAATTAGTATTAATAAATATATGGATTTGGAATTTAACTAAAGGAAAGCTAAATAAATTGAACTTGATTAAGTAAATTATTGAGATGAAAATTTAAACTTGAAAGAGAAGTGATTATATAATATGAATTGGGAAGTTTAAATTTAAATAAGTTGTATAACTTATAAAATGAGAAAATTTTAGTAAAACCAGTTGTTAAATGGTTAAACAGTTTTGTTAAGTAAACAAAATCTGAATTTTGAATAGTGATATGAATTTGACTTCAGTAAAGTTAAATAAAATAGAATTTCAAATAAATTTGAGACAAACTTAAGCTGTATGGTGAAAATAAATGCAAGTGAAGATTTGAAAGTGTTGATAAAATATTGAAATTGTGAAGTTATAAAATGAATGGGAGTTGCAAAATAAAAGGATTTATAAGTAATTCACTTATAAATTAAAATTCTGATATAAAACTGAGTTATAAAGGAATGGTTAATAAAGCAATTTTTATGAATTGAAGTCTTTATGAATAGGAACAGAATTTATAAACGTTGTTTATAAATTCGAAACTGACTTATTTTGATAAGTAAAATTCTGTATAGTTTGTTAAAAGTAGTATATTCACAATTTTGGACCGTGAATATATTATTGAATAAAATGGACATGTTTGGGAAAGTGATATTTTAAAACGAAGTTAATTGTTTTAAAAAGATGTTTTCAAAGGCATTGAATATCGAAACCATAGATTTCAACATTCATTGTTGAAATAGACGTTTTCGAATATAAGGAAATGGTGGACTATAATACTATTGTTATAGTAAATGATTTCCGAAAGGAAATGTTTTGTATAGTATCGGGATTTATATATCTATCTAAATTTTGAATCCCTATACTAGTGATTTTGAGTTGTCGTAATGATGTTTTACGTAACATTCGTTTTAACTCAAATAAAAATGTGAAAGAGAATGATTTCCTTAAAGATGAAATATATACTTAATTTTGATTTAAGTATACCGAATATTTTCAAATGTTGAAAATAAAATGGATTTGTGAATTACTTATTTTTAAATAAGCATGGAAATGTTTTTCCAAATATGAAATGTTGTGAATATATTCCGTAAGGAATAAATGATTTGAAATTCATTTTTTTTGAAGTCGAAGTTGAAAAGTTAAATGAGAATTTGAACAATTTGTTCAATTTGAAATTTTTCAAAAAGATTGAATCGTTAAGTTAAAATTGAGTTTAACTTCGACATCAAAGACAATATAAGTTGAGCTTTGAATTTCAGATGATGATTTGGATTGTATGTCTAACATTGTGAATTGATGACATAGCAATTGATCTCTATTAAATATATATCTGTTGGTGGCGGAGAATTTATTCTCTTAGCTTAACACCCTTCTCTGAGACGTACGAGCTCAGAGGTTATATATCGATAGACATCAATTCTGTGTTGAGAATTGACGATGTAACATATTATT
This sequence comes from Allium fistulosum, assembly GCA_030737815.1. Taxonomy (NCBI): domain Eukaryota; kingdom Viridiplantae; phylum Streptophyta; class Magnoliopsida; order Asparagales; family Amaryllidaceae; genus Allium; species Allium fistulosum. Next base: position 1,009,511,434 of record CM060907.1, read on the forward strand.
CAAATCGAATGTGAAAGTCGATAATAAATGGAATTATGAATATGAATTAGGTTTGAGATAACCTTAAATTTCCAAATCGACTTAGAGGAAAATTTTGAAATCCTCTATTTTGTTATGAATATGGAATATGTAAGTTTTTAGAACTTATATATATGAATGCGGTGAATTTGAAACCGTTAGTTTAGAAAGACATTGTTATGGAAATCTTATGTAAGCTTACATGGATATGATATGTACGAAATGTGAAATGAAGTACTATATATATATGATATTATGTTTTCTAAACTGAGGATGTGGAAAAGTACCTTCCATTTATTATTAGAGAAGGTATTGGAACTCGTGAAGAGTGTCCATTTGAAATTCGTAGCTACGTAGAATTTTCCATAAGTTGGAATGTCCATTTGGACTAGAATCCCTCGTGATGGGATCATGTTGATTATGATGTATGTTAGCGTAATTTGAGGGGCGAGATGCCTACAGTTACAAGCGATTCCACTGGTATAGTGGCGTAACCGCCGGGTAAACTGCAATCTAATGCCAGGCGAAATTTGAGGGGCGTGATGCCTACAGACACAGGCGATTCTACTGGGATAGTAGCGTAACCGCCGTGTGTACTGCAATCTATGGCGACAACCATGGCGAAATTTAAGAGATGTGAAATCTACAGCCACAAGCGACTCTACTGGGATAGTAGCGTAACCGCCGGGTGGAACTGTAATCCATGGGGGAACGTGCTTTCCATATCCATTTTTAAAAGAATTTTTAAAAGTATTTTCACTGGGAATTGAAGCAAGTATGTTTAGTACTTGGAGATTTTTAGACCTGCGCCTGGCCAGCGTATGCCTAATGTCTGTGAGAACGAAGATGGACTTGTTAAATTTCGAGTTAGCAAGTATTTTCAAGCTGTAAATAGCAAATCAATAGTTGAAATTAAAATTACAAAATTCCTACCTAATAAACTAAGGAAGAGGATCTTTGTAATGTTTTGAAAGTCCACAGCTTTGGAAGAGATATATTATATAAATCTCTAATGTGAAGAATTTTAAGTTTGAATCTGAGTTTTGTAAATCGAAAATGTTGATAAAAGACTTTTGCATTTTGATTTTAGAAATCAATGATTGTAGAAATCATTGAATAAAAGAGAAGATAAACAAAACTAGTGAGATTAAACAAATGGAATGAATCCTATATTCATCTATTTGTAATAAATATCGAGCTTAGAAAAAAATTGAGTAGAGTATAAATATCGATGAAATTTTAACAACTTTTCCTTTTCGTGGACGAAAAGTTTTTAAGGAGGGGAGTTTGTAACGACCCTGAATTTTGAACAATTTGAATTGAAAATATTTAATTAATTTTAAATATTTGAAACGATGATTTGACTTGAATTTCAAATTATCAGAATGAATTGGCGATTTAATTTTTGAAATTAATCTATTGAAAGTTGAATAAAATTTGAATCTTCAATTTTAAGCCGGTTAAAAATAATTTAAAGGCTTAGAAAATTCATATTGATAATACTGAAGGTAATAGAAGCTTCAGAATTGAATTTGAAAGCGATTTGTTCAGTTTTGAAATATTATCGTTTAAATTGAATTTAAAAATAACCTTCCGAGGCACAGTCTCGGAATTTGACGAAACTAGTTTCATTGGGTCCGTAATATTGAATTATTACCGGATTTCAATTTTCGTATTTATCGGGATTGTTTTGTGAATACACGGCGTATAAACGCGTATAAAATTAAATTGAATTCAATTTGAATTTCTGTAATAACCGGGATTTTTGCATCGATTAGATATCATCGTTAAACGATTTCTCTGCTAGCTAATTGCTTATAGGAGTTTCGATTCGAATTGGAATTCGTCTAATAAAAATTGTTGTTGAAATTTTTGAATCGGTTAAATTCTTTTGGAAAAAAGAGAAGAAAAGAAAAATTGGTTAAGGGTTAAGTGGGCTTTGAAAAATATATACTGGCCCATGATTCTTTGATACCGTGATAAATCCAAACCCGTTCCCCTTTTCATTCATTCGTAACCCTAAGAAAAAAAATCGAAGAGAAATAAAAATGGCGGCCACGAGTTTCTTTCTTCCTCCGATCTGAAAATTAGGGCTTGTTTCCGTTCGCTCTAGTCTCTGGGCTTTGTAATATTCGAAGGCGGTCGACTTCAGTAGCTTTGATCGATCGTTTCTTTCACCTTGCTCGTGGCTGTTTCGTTTTGGGCTAAGGTGAGTGACCCTCACATCTAAATTCAATACTTGGTTTCGATGTTGATTTTGAACTATTCGATCTTCTTTGTCATCTCTGTTTCGGTCTTGATTTTTCTTTGATTTTCATTGGGCTTCGTCTCAGCCATTCGATTTGTTTCGGTGTTGATGTTTTTGGTGATTTAATTAAATTTGCACTTTCCTATCTCTGATATTTTTGATAGCTTGTTATCCACAATTTTGTATTTGTGCAGTTTGATTTTGCCTTGATTGTCACGGCATAAAGTTTCCTAGTTTCGATTTTTGAAATTTCAAAAATATAGTTCCGTGAACTTTTCAACTGATAAACATACGTGCTTTTCTGTTCCTTCTTTGTTACTTCATCTAGCCATTGAATGTTGACATTATGGGGTTTTTCTGTGAATCCAAATTCGCCACCGCAGTAGTTGAACTTGAAATTGATTCCTGTTCACTTGAGATTGAAGTCATTGTCTATGCATTCATATAGCATCTATGCTGATACTTGCATCTTGATCCCATTGAAAATGTTTACTCTGTTAGTCTGCACCTCATATGCCATTGCAGTGGTTGTTCTTCACTTCATATAGTCTAATTACTGTGGCCTTGTAGTTGCACTTGGGTAGATTGACTTGACTGATATTAGTTACCAATACTTGCTGTATATGACTTCAACCAGAGTCATTCCTGTTTATACTTCAACTTGCATTCTTGGTTGTTTTAGTTTGCATTGTAGTCTGCATTTATGCTGGAGCATATATGTACTGGATGTTGGGTTGCCCATTCATGTTGATTGTGTATTTGTCTTCTGTTCACCTGCATGTAGTTGGTTGTTTGCATTCATGAATTTTTCTGACTTGACTCCAGTAGTTGTACTCATGTACACTGCATTGTGGTCTTATGGCAGTGGTTATGCCTTTGATCTTTGTTTGTTGTATTCATGTCCGCATGAGTGTTCTTGTTGCACTGATGTTCATCTGTTCATGTTGCATATATCACTTGAGTTTGCATACAATATTGGCATTGTCCATATTTGTTTGTGACAGTGTTTGCATCCATGTCCTTTATTGATGTTGGGGTTGGTCCATTTTGTCGCTGCATATCTATCGTCGTCTGTATGCATGCCTTATTAACCATTCATTCATGTTTGTTTTTGTTGTACTGGCCTATGTGGTCACTCCTTGTCTTTGGTCTGCTGATCATGTTCCCTCTCGATCACTTGTGGTAGTTCGACTTGCTCGACTTCATTATGTCTGGCTTTGGTCATTGCTGTAGTTTCACTGCAGTTCACTGTGTTGCTATATTGAGTTGCATATCTGAACTCGATCCACTTGAACCTTTGTGTAGTCTGGTCTATAGTGGGTCTCAAGTTCTTTGGTTGGTCTGCATCCATTGTTGTTGTAGATGTCCTTTGTATTCACCGACTCCGGTCAGTAGCTTGTGGCTTGTTCATGTGATTCCCTGTGCACATCGATGTTTTTTTTATGTCTCCTAGAATCACTTGTTTTCGAGACCATTCTAGTTGCATTGTGATATTTGTTGAGTCTGCATTCTTGTTGTCCAGACTTGACACTCTTGACCATTTGTTCATCACTGGTCTTTGCATTACCTTCTGCATTCATTCCAAATATTGTTGATATTAGTTTATTTCATTGTGGCATTGTGAAGCTATCTTGTTGCCTTTGATACTGCATGTAGTACTGCATTTCATATGCTTGTAAAACGTCTTGTAGTCCCTTGTTTAATCTGTCCAGTTTTGGTTGAGTATTTTTTGTGTTGAATCTGATTTTGATTTGACTTTGTGTACTCGAGTTGGCGAGGCAGTGCACGTTAGCGTGTACTGCAGCCACACATTTGTTGTTGGCGAGGCCGTGCACGTTAGCGTGTGCTGCAGCCACTCAGTGTAAAAATTTAAATTGATTAGTCGATTTGATAAATTGTTTATTTATCTCTGTTGATGATTTAAATCTGCTGATTTATTGTTTAACACTGTTTAGTGTTAAAATTTTCGTTATCCGATTTCTTTGTTAAAAGGATTGGATAGACGGGAATTATTGTGACTGTCGTCTATTTAAATTATTACTGCCTATATGCACTCATAAACTGGTTTGAATTAGACTGACCTGTGTATTATTTTCTCTTGAATATAATACTCGGGTCAGACCGAGTATTTCTACAGCTTGAAGATTTTCGAGCAGCGAAGTTAGAGAGAGAGTAAAGAATCACTTTAGTTTTCAGAAGAAAATTGTATTTTAAGATATTCCGCTGTATCAGTATTAAAATTGTATAAAACTCTGATGTATTCTAAAAGATTTATAGTAATGAAATCAAGATTCATTTGTTTAAATTCATTGTTATTATCTGTGTTTCTGTGGCTGATTCTGTTTAAACCTTATAAACTAAATAACAATTCGTCTTTTTGAACGTTTCGAGTTGGTTTAATTACCGACTGGAGGCGGTAAAAAGGGGGAATGTTACAATCCTTCTCCATATGATTTATTCATTTGATTCAGATAAATAAGTGCCTTATCATATTTTTATTTTCCACTGTATCTTTATTTTCTTTCCAATCAATTAAACTATAATTTTTTTAAATGATCTCTTATTAATTCAAAGTTAGAATTGTAGTAAAGTTAAACATATATTTGAATTAATTTATTCCACGATTTTAATTTGGTAATTGAATAAAAAAATAATTATACGATGGTTCATAAAATTCAACCTCTCACATGTTTGCCTCTTTTGTCATTCAATCTCAATTGAAATGTTAATCTCTCCTTAGTTCAAGTGATATTTTTACACTTAGGCCATTAATTCTTTTTCCTCTCAACTTTCTTTATTACAAAATAAATTCTCTAATTAATGTTTGAATGTTTCCATATCCATACTAAATCTCTTGCACCCATTATTCTATTAATTTATTTATTATATCTATTACATTTATCTACTATTCTATCTATTATACATTATACATAAAAAGATAATACATGACTATTTGTATTCTTACTGCTCATTCATTTTCATTCATACTCCTTTTCTCTCCTTAATTTGAGTGATAGCTTTTTTACTTTACTCTAATATAATTATTTACCATTTCAAACTCCAGATTAAATTTAATTACAAGGTAATAACCATAACCACAAACTACAATAAGTTTTATCAATTGGTAGTAAACTAACTTTAACTTCGAAGGATTATGTCAATGAAATCGATAAAAGAAAATGATTTGAAAGAATCAGTTACTACTAATTCAATTAAATCTGAATTTAATTTAGTTAGAGTATTAACTATAATAATTTAAGAATTTTCGATCATGTAAAAATTTAAGCATCTGACCTTTCATATCCTGATTCTCATTCACCTTAAATCATATCTTATTTCCTATTCATTTGAACAAATCTTTTACAATTATTGCCTCCATTTTTTTGTTACTTTCCATCTCCATTAAAATTCGAATTTCAACTCTTCATCTTTCTCGAAATGATTTATTCATTTTATTAAAGTAAACAAATGTCTTATCGTATTATTATTTTCCATTGCATCTTTATTATCATTCCCATCAATTAAAATGTAGTTTTCTTTAAAATGATCTCTTATCAATTCAAAGGTGTAATGATAATAAATGATAAAAGCTTCTACTATATCACTTTAGTTTAAGGTATTGGTCATTTTTTATCTTTTATTAGTTTAGTTATTTGATTTTCATTAGATATTTACTCTTTGCATACTCATCATTTCTATCTTTCATTTGTTTATGGCATACTTTCTTATGTACTTTTGCATTCAGTCAATATTTATATTAAAATACTCTTTATTAAGAGTGTAATGTTTATGTTCATAACATCTACAACCAACTCATGCGTAATCATTTCACCTAAATTTTTATCAAAATCACATTTACTTTAACTCATGAAGGTAATAACTTTTATTATTTTTCACAAAACAAATCCTACTTTTGTTGATTCTAAAGTAAATTATGTAAAACCAAAACCTCGATTATTTCATATTGAAATTTTGTCCTCTCATGTCCTTCTCCCCATTCCTTCACACACTCCTCCCATCCCATCTCCCGTTCCATTCTTGTCAGTTCTTCCAACCTCTTATGTACCTTCAGTGTTGGGGAAAATCCTTTCAGATGATCAGTCTAAGGGAATACAAAAAACCCAACGTAGCGGAAAACAACTAGATCATGATTGTAGTGAGACGGAACAAACAAAAGATGAACACCAGAACAGACAGTCACAGATCAATGCAATGCAGAAAAATAAATAACACCAGCATTTATAGTGATTCCACTACCGCGAGGCAGTGTACGTCCACTTGGGGAGAGGAGATTTTATTAATCACTGAAAGATTAGAGTTACAAGATTGATTCACTTTTGGAGACTATACATAAGAAGAATTTACAATACAGAAAAAATTCTACAGAGTTTCAACTCTCTAAGATGGCTACCATTGTTTTCCAGAAGCTCCACTATTTATAGAGTGAAGAAATAAGGAGGAGTAGCTGCTATATAGCAGCCCTGGGGTTTGGTTCGGCATGCATCTGGTTCGGCGCTACTTGGTTCGGCAAACATAGCAGCTTATTTTGGTTCGGCATTACTCACTTCGGTTTCATGTTGCCGCTCCAAACATTTCGTTTGGCAAAAAACATTTCGTTCGGCAAAAAACATTTCACCGCTCCAAATATTTGGTTCGGTCCTCCTCAATGTCGAACGAAACTAGTAACACCGGACGAGATTTCTCATCCGGCACTTCCATTTCTTTGCCGATCGAAGCCTCAGCTTTCTTCAATCACCGAACGAGATTACTTTCTTCAATCACCGAACGAAGACAATAAAGTACCGTGACTTCGTCTCTTCATCATCGCACCTAGGGTTAGGGTTCTACTACTACTAGCTTTAGATTCTCCTCCATCGATGCGCTCCTTTGCTTCAACATCGTTGAGCTCCAGCATCTTGAAATTTGGTATCAAATTCCAACAATCTCCACCTTGATACCGAATTCCAAACAAGCCTTCCAACTTCATCTACACCTTCATGCTCCAAGCAATGTATACTTACCTAATGAGCTTCGACAATGCCATCACTCATTACACTCTGTCAACGAACTCCGGCAAGGCCACCGTCCAACAACAAAGTGTTCGAAGTACCCAGTCCATATAGAACCTATCAATCTCCATCATGAAAACAAATGTCTCCATAAACCATCTCAACTCTCCCCCGTGCCACACCGTGGCACCTAGCACTTCATTAAGCGAATCAAGTCCGAGCAATGCTCAAACTCAGCAGCAGGCAACGACTTGGTAAACATGTCTGCTGCATTCTCATTTGTGTGAACTTTCTGAAGATTAACTAGCTTCTCTTCACTCATCAAGATAAGGAACGACTCTCTCACCTCAATATGCTTCGTCCTCGAGCTGAATGCCAGATTTTTAGCTAAGTGAATTGCACTCTGACTATCACAGTACACATTCACTCCTTTGTATGCGAAGCCGAAATCACACAACAGTTGCTTCAAATAAAGTGCCTCCTTAGCTGCTTCAACCACAGCTATGAGCTCTGCCTCTGTAGTAGACAAAGTCACAATCGTCTGCAACCTCGCTCTCCAACTAATCACTATCCCACTAATGGTGAACACATATCCGGAGGTTGACTTCCTTCGATCTCTATCACCGGCATAGTCGGAATCGCAAAATCCAACCAAGCTGAAATCTCTTCCTCTACCGCCAAAGACAAGTCCATGGTTTGGAGTTTCTCTAAGGTATCTAAAGATACACTTCACTACTTCCCAATGCATCTTTCCTGGATTTCCCATGAACCTACTCACCAATCCAACCGCTTGTGCAATGTCAGGCCTAGTGCAGACCATGGCATACATCAAGCTGCCAACTGCACTTGCATATGTGACCTTCATCATATAAGCCTTGTCCTTTTCCGAGATCGGAGAGCCTTTACTAGAAAGCTGTATGTGTAGATGCATGGGTGTGCTTATTACCTTTGCCCCTTCCATGCTAAACCAAGCAAGCACCTTTCGAATGTACTCTTTTTGAGTGTGGCTTAAAAGTCCTAGCTTTCTATCCCTTTGGATTTCCATACCCAAATTTTTTTTTGCTTCTCTAAGGTCCTTCATTTCGAATTCCGCTTTAAACTAATGATTTCAGCCTTATCCTTGGAAGCAATCAACATATCATCCATGTACAAGAGTAGGTACACCCATCTACCATTCTTTAAATGCTTGAAGTACACATAAGCGTCTTTGATGCTCCGATCAAAACCAAGTGAAAGCATAAAAGAGTCAAACCTCTTGTACCATTGTCTAGGCGACTGCTTAAGTCCATACAAAGACTTCTTCAATTTGCAAACCCAATTCTCTTTCCCATCTACAAAAAATCCTTCTGGCTGCTTCATGTAGATGGTCTCATCCAAGTCTCCATGCAAGAAAGCGGTTTTCACGTCCAGTTGCTCTAGCTCCAAGTCATGAGCTGCGACAATAGCAAGCAAAATGCGAATTGACATATGCCTTACTACTAGAGAGAATATCTCATCATACTCCAATCCTTTTCTTTGTGAAAACCCTTTAGCAACTAGTCTAGCCTTGTATCTCCCATCATCCTTCACCTTGAACATCCACTTGCAACATATGGCTCGACTTCCTTGAGGAGGTGGTACCAAATCCCAAGTCTTGTTCTTCTTCAACGACTCTAACTCCTCTTCCATAGCGCACATCCACTTCGAACTGTCACATGACTTCAAAGCTTCATCAAGGTCAAGTGGCTCCTCAAGAACCACATGTAGGGCATAGTCAAACTGATCACCAAGGCTAAGGTTCGCAAACTACCAATCACTATACCTTTTGGGTGGCCTAATAGTCTTACGACTGACCCGGGCAGGTACTGCTTCGCCTAAACTCCTTTCAGCTCCACCTTGAATTGAACTTCCTTCAGATTCATGCACTTCACCAGCACTACTAGAAGGTACTTGTGGACTATCCTATGATGTTTTATCAACCGCGTTTTCCTCGACAGCATCAAAAACAACTCTACTCTTTGGCTGGAACATGGGAACTTCTTCCATCTCCTTAGGCTTATCAAAATCTTCTAATGTGGTAGGTAGCTTCTTCTTCGAATTGAACATAGCATACTCATCAAAAGTAACAAGTCTGGAATGAACAATCTTCCTATCAATAGGGTTCCAAATTCGATACCCTTTGATACCATCGGTGTATCCCATTAATATGCCCTTGTATGCTCTAGCCTCCAACCTGTCATCACCTGTATAGTGAACGTACACAGGACAACCAAAATTTCGAAAATAACCAAGATACACTGCTTTAACTCTCCACTTCTCCTCTGGAATCTTCCCATCTACGGCTGAGCATGGAATTCGATTTATGATATGCGCCGCAGTTGATAATGCCTCAGCCCAAAAGCCTTTAGACAAGCCCGCCGTCAATCTTAAGTAACGAGCCTTCTCCAGTAGAGTCTTGTTCATCCTTTCTGCAACCCCATTGGATTGCGAATCTTCGGGTATAGTGAAATGTCTCTGAATGACATGCTGTCTACAAAAGTCGAGGAACTCCCTAGAGGAAAATTCACCGCCATTATCATATCTCAACACCTTCAACCTAGAACTAGATTGATTCCCAACAAGCGCTTTCCAGTCTTTGAACTTCTCAAAACTTTTTGATTTGGCCTTCATCACATACACCCATACTTTTCGAGAAAAGTCATCAATGAAAGAGATAAAATACTTTCCTCCTCCAAGAGAAGGAGTAGCAACCGGTCCCTAAACATTTGTGTGCACGTACTCAAGTACTCGCCCTGATCTATGGAGTCCAACTCCAAAAGATACTTTAGTTTGCTTGCCTAACACACACTCCTGGCAAAATTCCATCTTGTGGAAGATTTCTCCTTTGATCATCTTCCATCTCTGAAGCAACTCTAAGCTCTTCTCTAAATTATGATCCAACCTAAGATGCCTAAGCTTTGTGGCATCCAATTCACGAGAACTGTCTACTCCAACACACGACTCTCTAAGAACTATGGTTCCTTTCAAAAATATAGATTTTGGAACATATCTCCTTTCATATGAACTAGTTCACCTCTCGAAACCTTCATACTATCCTTCTCGATAGTTACCTTGCATCCCAAAGATGCCAATTGCCCTAAAGAAATTAAGAACTTCCGAAGACCTGGAACATACCGGACACCTGTCAAAGTGCGTATCACTCCGTCAAACATCGTAATCCTCACTGTACCTTCACCCATTGATCTACAGCTAGCATCATTACCCATAAGAATAGAGCTTCCCTCTCATCCAATGAAAGAACTGAAGTAGTCCTTATTAGGCGTCATATGGAAAGACGCCTTCGAGTCCAGCACCCAATGGTCTGAGTCATCCGACACTGCCGTAGACAACACATCGTCAAATACAGACTTCTCCACCGCAAATGATGAAGATCCGTCTTCTTCCTTCTTCTTCAAATCTAGACAATCCTTTTTCCAATGACCAGGTTTCTTGCAGATAAAGCACTTCCCGTCCTTAGACTTTCCTCTCCTGCCATTACCGGGCTTTCTGGAATTGGAACGCCCTCTAGAGTGCCAATTCTTCTTATCTTCTCTACCTCTTTCAAAAAACAGGCCATGACTACTACTTCCACGTCTACTTCCTTCACTTATCTCCTTCATCTGATCTCTCAAGCCCTCAGATTGAAGGCCTGACTTCACATCTTCCACTATCAATGTGTCTCTAGCGAAGATAAGGCTGTTAGTGAAACCTGTGTAACGCTCCGGAGGAGAACACAAAAGAATCATTGCCATTTGCTCCTCATCCATCTTTAAGACAACGGTCTTCATCTTCATCACGAGATCATCAAAGAAATTCAGATGTTCATTCACTATAGTACCCTCTCTCATCCGCATGGTGAAAAGTATCTTCAGCAATATCAGATGGTTAGTCAGAGATTTCTTCAAGTATAGATTCTCCAGCTTGGTCCAAATGCCCCTAGGAGTGGTCTCACTTCTAATCTCTAAGATAACATTCTCCCCCATAGCTAGTTGTAAAGTAGTAAACGCCCATTTCTCCATCTCATTCCTTTCCACGACTGAGATGTCAGCCGTCAACTCCTCTGGGGCAAACACTACTGGATGGACTTCATTCCTCATTAGAACAGCCTTCATCCTCTATTGCCACTTCTCGAAGTTTTTATCCCCATTCCATTTCTTAATTGCCAACTGTGATCCTGACGTGATATACATCCCTCTAATATAGGGTCTTGTAACAACTGGAGTTGATTCATCTCCTGCCATAGTGTCTCACACTTCTCAATCAACTTTGCAGCTCCAATACCAGACTGTTGGGGAAAATCCCTTCAGATGATCAGTCTAAGAGAATAAAAAACCCAACGCAGCAGAAAACAACGAGATCGTGACTGTAGTGAGACGAAGCAAACAAAATATGAACACCAGAACAGACAGTCACAGATCAATGCAACGCAGAAAAATAAATAACACCGGTATTTATAGTGGTTCCACTACCGCGAGGCAGTGTACGTCCACTTAGGGAGAGGAGATTTTATTAATCACTGAAAGATTAGAGTTACAAGGTTGATTCACTTTTGGAGGTTATACGTAAGAAGAATTTACAATACAAACAAAATTCTACAGAGTTTCGGCTCTCTAGGATGGCTACCATTGTTGTCCAGAAGCTCCACTATTTATAGAGTGAAGAAATGAGGAGGAGTAGCTGCTATATAGCAGCCCTGGGGTTTGGTTCGGCATGCATCTGGTTCGGCGCTACTTGGTTCGGCAAACACAGCAGCTTATTTTGGTTCGGCATTACTCACTTCGGTTTCATGTTGCCGCTCCAAACATTTCGTTCGACAAAAAACATTTCGTTCGACAAAAAACATTTCACCGCTCCAAATATTTGGTTCGGTCCTCCTCAATGCCGAACGAAACTAGTAACACCGGATGAGATTTCTCGTCCAGCACTTCCATTTCTTTGCTGATCGAAGCCTCAGCTTTCTTCAATCACCGAACGAGATTGCTTTTTCCTCAAATCTCAACACCGAACGAGATTACTTTCTTCAATCATCGAACGAAGAAAATAAAGTACTACGACTTCGTCTCTTCATCATCGGGCCTAGGTTTAGGGCTTCTACTGCTGCTAGCTTTAGATTCTCCTCCATCGATGCGCTCCTCTGCTTAAACATCGTTGAGCTCCAGCATCTTGAAATTTGGTATCAAATTCCAACATTCAGCCCCTCCTCCACCAGCCCCTGACCCACCTCCTCTTGTCCTTCCCGATGCACCCCCATCTTCTTCTTTTCCTCCATTACCTTCTTCTTCTTCCATGTCCTCTCCTCCTATCCTTATCTTTCCTCCTCCTCCTTCTTCAAATCATGTCTCTGCTTTAAATTGACCATCATTATTTTCTAACAAACCAAGGAATGCAGGAACATATTCTCCAGTGCAGTTTGACATTCAGTACAATGGCTCCCCTTTAGAACCACCTGTGGAAGTTGTTAATGAAGGCATAAAGGCATGGTCAGACTACTTGTGGGCTTTTTCTTGGCGGGTACTATCAATTACATGGCTGTTAGGTCTCTTTTGGATAATGTATGGAAGCTTAAAGGTTCTTATGATATTTTCTTTGACAAACAAAACTACTATCTTAAGTTCAGTAATGAAGATGATAAACAGTCTGTGTTTATGAAAGATACGATCTTTATAAGAGGACATATGTTTATAATATCAAAATGGAATCCCTTCTTCACTTCAGCTCAATCTATAGTCAGGTCAGTTCCTATATGGGTTTACCTATACAAAATTCCTATATTAACATGGTCACTTTTGGGTATCAATTGGCTAGCGTGCCATTTGGGTAAACTTGTTTGTTTTGATGAGAACACTGAAAAGATGAAGAGATTTGAATACGCGAAGTGCTTGATTGAAGTATCTCTTGATAAGGAACTGACTGATCAAATTGCAGTTGGGAATGACTTGTGCTCGAATGTTTTAGTTGAATATTCTTGGAAACCCCTTATATATACGCATTGTAAAGTGTTTGGGCATCCAACTATCCACTGTGATCTTAAAAATATGATTGGAAAAGGTCTGGACAACAAAAGTGAGGTGGAAAATGGAAAAAATATTGAGAAGGAGATTGTTGGAAAGGAAAATGTTTCAAAGGAAAAAGTTAAAAAAGTTTTTTTGTTGAAGGAAGGAGAAGGAACACACAAATAAATAAGGAATGGAGGAGGGTTAGTTTAAAAAAAGATAATATAGAAAAGGAAGTTGTTGTAATTGAAAATGTTGAGGTAACTGAAGACTTTGCAAAAGAGAAAGAAAAAATAGATGAAGTTATTGAAGACTTGCAACCAAAGGTAGTTTTGCATGAAAATAGCTGTTCTCATGCAACTGCAAAGGAGCTTCATAAATGCATCAACAATGATTGTACTGTGCAGTTGCCTGAAGCTAATGTTTTGGATACTTCTGTTGAAACAAACAACTCATTTGCTTTACTTCAGGAAATAGACAATGACAATAATATCACTGAAGTGTTCTTCTCTCAACACAATGAATTTCATAAATCAATTGACACTTCAGCAACTGATAATCCTCATCAAGAAATTCAAAAGCCCACTGATACAGACATGCACGCAGGCATGCACACTCTCCCTCTCATCAATCTTCCTTTATCATCTTTAGTTGCCTCCCCTTATAACTCATTGACACTTCCAAATCATTTGTTCCCTGATATTGAATCCTCTTCCCATCATGCAAATGATCATTCTCCTTCTCTCAAAATCAATACTCATGCTTCCTCTTCAAAATCAAACACAAGAGGCAGACCCAAGAAAATTCTCGCTTCCCATGCCCATGATGTTGGCCTAGATAATGGTAATCAATTTTCTCTAAATCAAACAACTATTCATACCCTTCATCCTACTCACCCAAAATCCACTTTCTTTGGAGTGTGTACCAAAGCATCCTCCAATAAGTTATGATGATTGACAAACTATGATATTGGAATATAAGGGGTGCAAACTCTCTTACAAAACAATTAGAAATAAAAAAATCTTATCTCTTCTTAAAATATTCACCTTATGGAAATAGCTGAAACAAAACTAAATCACTCTACCACCTCCACAGCTGCTACTTGTATTATGCCACAATGGAATTTTATTCATAATTTATCTCAAGCTCCATTTGGTAGACTTCTCCTCTTATGGAATCCTTCAATCTTCTCTTTTTCTCCTATTACTGTCCATATGTAGTTTATTCACTCTGCAATAACTCATATTCCCTCAACATGTTCATTCTTTCTAACCACTGTATATGATGAAAACTGTGCTAGTCATAGGAAGATTTTCCTTGATATCCTTCCCACTCTTTACCCTCATAATAATTCATGGATTTGCATGGGGGATTGGAATTGCATGCAGCAGTCTTCTGACAAGTGTGGTGACTCTCCACTGACATTCACTCAAACTAGGCCTCCTAATAATGCCTTTTTTACTTTAGGTTACTTTCTGTTCCTACCTCTGGCTGCAAATTCACTTGGAGTAATTCAAGTAGAGCTGGTAACTTGACTTTATGCAAACTGGATAGAGCCTTCCAAAATCTTCCTTCTCTTCTGAAATGGCCTTCACTTTCTTTTATCATCCTTCCTCCTTCTTTGTCAGATCGCTCTCCTATAATTCTTAATGGGGAAAACAGACTTCGAGAAGACATGCCTCATTTTCATTTTTTAATAACTGGGTTGACCACCCTCAATATTCAAATATTGTTACAGATTCTTGGAAAATACATGCATTTTTAACCCTATGTTTGTTTTGTAGGCAAAGTTAAGGCATCTTAAAGGTAAGAGCTTGGGCAAAAGCTATTTTTGGAACTGGTAATTGCTTCAACTATTAGAGGGAAGCTTGAGAAACTTCAGAGAGATATTCACCACAATCTATTCAATAAGAACTTGACTGATCAAGAGAATTCCTTAAAGATTAATTTAGCTAAGGCCCTGGTGGAGGAGTACAAAATGAATAAACAAAAAGCAAAGGCAAAATGGAATCTGTCTGGTGATAGGAATACCAAAATTTTCCTTGAGTCCCTCATGATCAAACATGCTTCTGAAAATATAACAAATATTACTGACAAAAGTGGGATGAATTGTACTACTCCTGAATCTGTTCACCAAGGGTTTTTGTAATATTTTCAAGACATTTTTGCTAATCAGTCCATTCCAGTGATAACTAATCATTTATTCTCCCACTCCCGAATTCCTACTATCTCTTAAGAACACAAGGCTGAATTGATAAGGCCCATAACTGCAACTGAAATCAAAGAGGCAATATTCAATATGAAGTCTACTAGCTCTCCTGGACCGGATGGGTTTAACACACACTTTTACAAAACTTTATGAAACATTGTTGGTGGTGATTTCATTAGAGCCATCCTCAACTTCTTCAAGCATAACAAGCTATTAACTGGTATCAATGCCACTAGACTTGCTCTCATCCCTAAGATTGATCATCCTACCTTGGTTAGTCAATTTAGGCCTATTGCTTGCTGTAACGTCATATACAAATGTATAACTAAGATATTGGCTACTAGGATGAAGGATGTTCTGGCTACTATGATTTCTACTAATCAAGGAGCCATTTTGCCTTCAAGAGACATCACTGATAGTGTGATTCTGTCCAATGAGTTACTCAGAGGCTACAACAGACAACATTTATCCCCTAGATGTGTATTAAAATTGGATATTCAGAAGGCCTATGACATAGTACAATGAAAAGCAATTATATATATTCTGCATAGAATGAATTTCCCTATTCCTTTCCTTGCTTGGATTTTCACCTGTATATCTACAGTTAATTATTCTTTGAGCATTAATGGTAACACATTTGGTTACTTTAAAGCAACCTAGGGAATTCGTCAAGGTGATCCAATCTCTCCTTACTTATTTATATGTGTTATGGAGCTTTTTACTGTCATATCTAAGAATGCAATGTCCCTCCACCTTGTGGATTATCATCCTCTTTGCAAAAATATGGATATTTTTGCCCTTCTTTTTGCAGATGACCTCATGTTTTTTACTAGACCTAATGAAAAATCAATTTTTGGTAATTTCTGGTGTTCTGAATATTTTGAATACTTTTAAAACCAAAACTGGTCTTTCTATCAATTATTCCAAGTCCAAAATGTTGATTGCTGGTCTTTCAGAACATGAGATGGAAGCAGTGTATAATTTATTTGGTCTCTCTCCATTTAATCATAATGAACTATACCTTGGTGCCCCAGTTTGTTCCTCTAGAATCAGAACCATTCAGTGTCTGCAATTGTTTGAAAGAATTACTACAAAAGTTTCTTCTTGGCATGGTCATCATTTCTCAATGGTAGGTAGACTTATTATAGTCAAATCTATAGCCACTTCTATATGCCTATATTATGCAAAGATTTTCATCCTTCCTTCTAAACTTATAAACATGATTAACTCGGCTCTAAATCATTTTCTTTGGCATGGAAATCCTTTTTCAAAAAAACTCATTCCAGTTGCTTTTAGTAGAGTCTGTTGCCTATATAAGTATGGTGGGTTAGGAATTATTAATATAAAGAGATGGAACCAAGCTGCCTAGGCTTCGAGGATTGACAAACTTCTAAGAAATGATAAAAATTTATGGGCTAGATGGACTAGGAAGAATTTGATCAGGAGGCAAAACTTTTGGACTATGCATACTCCAACTGATTGTAGTTGGATGTGGAGGAACTTGCTTTGATTCAGAGATGTTATTCTTCCAATATTTCAAATTTGCATGAGGGACATGGATGCTTTATCATTCTTGCATGATCCCTCGTCATCTTAGGGTATTATTCTTCAGAATATGCTTAATCACAGTCTTAGAGTATTAACTGGTATTTCAGACAATGCAAAAGTCATTAGGTTTTGGAATGATGGTTTCATCAATCTACCCTATTCTAGTTCTACCACTGTTAGACAGTTATGGAATGTTATTCAAAATAAAGCATACAACTGTGACGTTTCTTACTCAACATGGAATGGTAAACCTCACTCTTTCGCCACTGTTTGTAAATTTTTACTAGAATCTACAGATCTGAATTTTTCCCCTTGGCACTCTCTTGTTTGGTTATCTACTGCTACTCTAATGGAAAATATATTATTGTGGAAGGTGTTATCTAATGGTCTTCTAACCCTCGATAAGCTTAAGGGTATTGGGCTTGTTCCTATGTCCACTTGCTTGTTGTGTGGTAATGATGAAGAGCGTATCCCCCAACTGTTTTTTTCATGCCGGTACACTTACTTTATATGGAGTAGTATATTATGGCTCTTGAAGATGTACAGTCCTAGTTTGAACTCTACTGTTGAATGGTTCTATATTTTCCAAGAAACTAGATGGAAATCACTTGCTGCATCTAAGTCACTTAAGATTTTAAAGAAGTTTATGTATGTTGTTTGGATAGAGAGGAACAATCGAGTGTTTAATGGAATTTATTCTTCTAAACACTCTTTGGTCCTTTCCTTGTTCAAGCATATTTAGCTTTAGTTTTTTTTTATGGTTTGTGGTTGTCATACTTGTTTTTTGAAGATGGTATGTTGTCTTTGCTTGTAATTTCTTTTTTGCAATAATATATGGTAGGGGCTATTCAACCCCGCTTGCTTTGCCAAAAAAACCTCGATTATTTGGAGATTATTTTATGCAACAACAAATAAAATTTATATGCCTATTATGAAAAGAAATGAAAGTGAAAATTATGAAAAACCAAAAAATTGATTTGTATGATCAGAGTATTAAGTTATAGAGAGAAACATTAATTATTTGTTCGAAGGTAAAATTGTAATAAAAACTTCCATTACAAAATTGCAACAAAATTTAATTAAAAATAATTACCAAGAATAATAATGAAAACATTAGTCCATTTAAAATTTAGAGTTAAGGAACAATCATTATGACATGAATAGGTTTCAAAAATTTAGGTATAAATATATAAAACATTCAATATTTGACATTTTATATCTTAATTTCTAATTCAATTTGAAGTTATATACTCAACTCCTAATCACTTAAAGAAACATTTTCCAATTATTCCTTTCACCTGTTCCTTTTTAACTTTAGTCCCCAATTAAATTTAAACTCCAATTATTAATTTTATTTCTTATTTAATATTCCATCACATTTTTATTATCATTCTTTAAGTTCAAAGGAAACAAAAATTTTCTTATAAAAAAGTTTCTTAGCGTTCTCTATTTAATAATGAAAAACTATTAAAAAGGATAAAGTCATTCACTCTTTTACTTTAGTCTAAGATATTAGTCATTTTTCATTTTCATTTTCAATTTATTTATCTGATTTATAACTAGATAATTTCTCTTATCCATATTCATCATTTCTATTTTTATTTGTATGTCTTATTTTCATCCTTATTAGAATGACTCCACTAACGATTAGATTTGCAAAGTCTTCTATTGATATTAGGTCCTTTTTTTAAAATCACCTGAAAATTATTATGATCTAATGGAATTTTTGAGTTTTTATCCTATAGAGAATGATGCATGCATCTAATTATACGTTGATGAACATTGATTACTAATTTTTTAATTTGTATACTATTATAAACTTATTTATAATAAAAAATTTGTAATTCGTGTTATATTATATAGGTTAAGAGGGCCATAAGAATAAAAGTCGCAATTACTTATATGGATAACAGGGTTTTTATTGCTTTCATCTATAATTTTCTTTCTTTACGTGTTTATTTGAATTAGAATATTTTGGATTAAAAGTACTATAGTAAGTTTCATTACGTGTTCAACCTATTCTTTTATAAGTACATATATATATATATATATATATATATATATATATAACCGCATCTTTAATTAATTAAATTTAATAACTCTTATTGTCCTATTATTATTGCATCTCAAAAGAAAACATGCTACATATAATTGCTTTATAGTTTATTTAAAGCACATAACAAAAATAGGGATTGCTTGCAAAATATTATGGAATGAAATGAATGGAAAAATTAAGGGTAAAAGAAAATTGATCTATATCCTTAAGGAAATAAATTATAGAGAGAAATAAATAAACATTTGAAATGAATTGAATACAAACTTCCGCAAGAAATTAAATAAAATCATAAGGACGATCGCTAAGAATAAAAAATAATAATTAAGAGTTTCAAAATACAAGTTAAGTAATAATAACTATGGTATTTATATTATGTGGGTGGATCGTTTTAAGTTGATAAGTTGTTCATGCCTAAAGTTTTGAGTTACTTGAATTTTTTTCTAGGTCTTTTGATTGTCACAATAAACACATTTGGTTCTTTACATATAATTATTTTAATAATTGTTAACTTTCTAATTTATTGAAAATGTTAACACTCGATTTCAACCATTAAAATCACTCTGTGAG
Source organism: Allium fistulosum (assembly GCA_030737815.1). Classification (NCBI taxonomy): domain Eukaryota; kingdom Viridiplantae; phylum Streptophyta; class Magnoliopsida; order Asparagales; family Amaryllidaceae; genus Allium; species Allium fistulosum. The sequence continues at coordinate 1,009,531,100 of CM060907.1, forward strand.
ATAAAGATGATCAAATTTGACTTCAAATTGAAATAACAATAGCAATAATTGGAATTTTTACATACCATTTTATATGGTTTCCATATGACTTCGAGTAATGAATAAAAATTAATCAACAATTTATTATATATGATTTATGTAGTATTGAATACTAAAGGTTACCCTTAGATTGTTTATTTTCTTATTCTTCATTTCAATGTTCAATAACATAATTAGCATCAATGTAACATGCTTATTTTGCTTCCTTATTTTTTATTTCAATGTTTAAATACCACAATTGACTACAAATTATTTTAACATTCATTTAGGATTCATATAGCTCTAGTAATCTGTGTTTTTTTTATTAATCGAATTTTTACATTTTTTTCGTAAAACGTTGTTTTTCTTTATTAGAAATGTTTAAGTTTGTTTTTAATAATTTTTACATATTTGGCATATAAATTCTATTTTTTTGTTGCATAAAATAATCTCCAAATGATCGAGATTTTGGTTTTACATATTTTACTTTAGAATAAAAAAATAGGATTTATTTTGCGAAAAATAATAAAACTTATTACCTTCATCAGTTAAAGTAAATGTGATTTTGATAAAAATTTAAGTGAGATGCTTATGCATGGGTTGGTTGTTGACATTATGAAAATCAACATTACACTCTTAATAAAGAATATTTTAATAAAAATATTGACTAACATAAGAATGCAAAACTACATAAGAATGTATGCCATATACAAATTAAAGATAGAAATGATGAATATGGAAAGAGTAAATATCTAATAAAAATCAAATAACTAAACTAATAAAAGAAAAAAAAGACCAGTACATTAAACTAAAGTGATATAGTAGAAGCTTTTATCATTTATTATCATTATATCTTTGAATTGATAAGTGAGCATTCAAAAAAAACTACATTTAAGTTGATGGGATGATAATAAAGATGCAATGGAAAATGATTATATGATAAGCCATTTATTTACCTTAATAAAACGAATAAATTATATGGAGAAAGATAAAGAGTTGAAATTTGAATTTTAATGGAGATGGAAAGTAACAAAAGAATGGAGGCGATAATTGTAAAAAGTTATTACCCCTAATAATTTGGGTTTCTTTTAATTAATCGAATTTTTAAATATTTTGTTTTTCGTAAAATGTTATTCTTCTTTATTAGAAATATTTAAGTATGTTTCTTAATGATTTTAATTTTACATGTACTAATATAATAAGAAGTTATTTAGGACTTCAACAGCTATTGATGTGTAAGGAAAAATTAAAGATTGTGATTATTAAGTTATCTAATTATATTCCATCATTTATGATGATTATTTTTAAAAAATATGCCACGATTAAACTTTTGGAATACCAACATGTGAAAGGATTGATAGATTTAAAGAATGGTAAGTTGAAAAGTCCTAAATTTGATATGGATACGTATCATATTCGAAGAAAATAGCTCTTGATGTTTTAACTAATTTTTCTGCAATAATATATAAGAAGTATGCTAAAAACGTTATTTTCATTCTATTTGTATAAATATTTTTTTAGTTGTTTGTTCATAAGAAAAGGGTGAAATACAATGACAACTTAATATTCATTCTTTTTTGTAATATATACATAAAATCATCATCTTAAGCATCTTCTGCTTAAAATTTAACATTCATACACAAAAATTCAATTCCAATTCTTTTATGACTCCATGTGCGAAGCACAGATTCGCACTAGTTATAATGAAGCATCATAATTAGAAGAGGAAGCTATTAAATATTTCACTGATTTGTATAATTATGGGAGTCCAAGTGTTTTTCCAAACATTACTCCTAAATATTTATTATATGCCAATAGTGAAGAAATTTTACTTGCTTAAATTTGTTTAGAGGATATCAAAAATATCATTTTTAATGCGAAAGATGATAAAAGCCCAGGGCTAGATGGTTTTGAGGCCAAATTCTATAAAACTCTTTGGGAGGAGTTAAAAAATATTCTATTTGAGGCAATTAATGAACTTTTTTCCACTGACAAACTTCCAAAAAAAATCTTAATCACAGTTTCATTACTCTGGTGCCAAAAATAAAAGTGCCAAACTGGTTAGGGGATTACAAGCCTATTGCCTGTTGTAACTTCTTATACAAAATTATCGCTACAATACTGAGTAATAGAATAAAAGTATTTTTAAAATAATCAATTTTTGAAAACCTAAATGCTTTTATCCTAGGAAGATTTATTGCTGAAAATACTTTATTGGCACATGAATTGTTAAGAAATTTCAGTCAAGCTGGGAAAAATAAAATGTATGTCAAAGTTGATTTGCATAAAGCATTTGCCAAAATAAATAAATTTTTTGTTATATTCATGATGAGACAACTAGGTTTCAACGAAAATTTTTGTAACCTAGTAAAAGAATGTATCCATAATGTGACATATTCCATCCTCATTAATGGTTCCCCTTATGGGTTTATACATAACAGTAGAGGAATAAAGCAAGGAGATCCCTTATCTTCTTACCTATTTACTTTAGTCATGGAATATTTTACATTACAAATGGAGAAGGAACAATTGCATAAAATTCTAAAACCAGTTAATAAAATTGTTCCTTGCATTACTCATTTACTTTATGTAGATGATTTACTAATCTTTTTGAATGCAGATGCTCAAAGTGCAATGATCATAGAAAAAATATTTGATAACCTCAAATGATATGCAAGATTGCAGATAAATGAAAGCAAGAGAAAAGTGTACTTCAGTAAAGCATACAAGAGTAAGAAGGAGATACTTAATATTTTAAAATTTCAAGAAAGTGAACTTCCAGTCGAGTACTTTGGACTCCCTCTCAGTTCTAATCAATTATAGGATAGGGACTGTGCTAGATTGCATGATATTATTCAAAGCAAGTTAGATAATTGGTCTAGTAAGTTGCTATGCATTGTAGGTAGAATAGAACTCACCCATACAATCATCACAGCCATAGTCATGTGTTGGATGCAATCTCGCAACATTGCAATAAAACAATGGAAAAATAAAAAGATTATGTGCAAACTTCATATGGGGAGGGAAATATCATAAAATTTCTTGGAATATATTCACAAAAACACAGAGGGCAGGAGGTTTAGGTATAAGAAATTTTGCAGATGTGAATGAAGCTTATGATTACAAATTATTTTGGAAATTCATTGAAGGCAAATCACTTTGGGCTAAATGGATGAAAGCCAGATATGTCAAAAATTAGAAGTTTTGGACCATGCCAATGGAAAAATCATCACTCACATACATGGAAAAGCATACTAAAATGTGAAGAAATATGCACAAAATTAATAGAAAGAAAGTTTAAAGAAGGCAAGCAAACCAGCCTCTGGTTTGATCCATGGATCAATGGAAAATCCTTGATCAATTTACTAGGCTGGAATAACCTTTATCAGTTTGAGAGAGCTAATATAAAAGTGGAAAGCATCATCCAAAATTCATTATAGAACACTCAAATGCAACCAGCAGCATCCATATTCAATTCAGCAATAGAAAATGGAAATAGATTCAAGTCAAAATGAAGACAGCTGGAATTGGAAGCTATATTGTGCCTATTTTGCTATATTAAATCGACTGCCAACAAGAGACAGGTATGCTTAGTTAAATAAAAATAAAGAAAACATCAACTGTCTCTTATGTAAGAATGAGGCAAAAAATATTGATAATTTATTATTTGATTTCATATTCAAGACACATATTGGTCATAGTCAAAAACAAACTAAATCTCAATCAATAACCGACTCTTCAAAGCATCAGAGAAAGTATTTAGCATATTCAAAAGGTGTTCAAAGGAAAGAAAAAAGAATTCGATAAAGCATGTATAGTTCTAACCACTGTAATTTACTTTCTATGGAAGAAAAGAAACAACAGATTGCACAAAAGCATTGAAACAAACAGTCTACAACTATGGAAAGCCATAGAACAGAATACAATATTATATTTCTAAAAGCTTGCAAAGTATCAAACATCAGCAGTCAAAGCCAAAACATATGTGATTCAGACAACTATGAAGAAAGAGTAGAAGAATATTTATAAAGGGAAAATTCTCTTTTGTGAATTCCCTCCAATATAGTAATCACCAGGAGACAAGAGTTTGCTATGGAAACAATTACACTTGAACCGTAGTTGAAGGTGGCCATTACAAATCCAAACCAGAAATGATTCCTGCAAGGGAAGTAAACAGAATATTGATATGTATAAATCAGCAAATGATAAAAAAATTGTACCTAACAATCTGTTTTTGCTACCTGATTTGTATAGGAGCTACTACACACTCAACTACGAGCTCGAGCAAAATGGCAGTTTGCAACTGACAAGTAGTCATAAAAGATTAAGAGCTAATCAATTAAAGCGCAAGCTCAACTATGATAATTATCACTTATCTGCTTGAATACAAGGAGAAAGTAGCAAGATTCAAAAGCAAATGAATCAAGCTGCTAATAAGGAAGTAGGGACTTGCTATGGAACAACTCAGCTTGCAACACAACTGATGGCGGCCACTCAAAATCCCAATTCAGGAATAGTTCCTATAAGGAAAGTAACCAGACTATAATAAAAAATAAAATATTTAATATTACAAGTACTAATTCTAACTATAAGTTACTTTGACCTGAATTGAATAGGAGCTACCGTGCATTCAATAGCGAACTTGAACAAGGTAGAAAGTTCCAACTGGCTATCAATGACCAAAGATTAGGAAGTGGTCACTATAAAAGCAAGCTAAATAACCAAGTATTTCACTTATCTGTTTGGGAAAGAGGTGAAAGCAGCAAGCTGCATGAGCTAGAGAATCTATTAACTAATGAAGAAAGCATTAAACTTCAAAGACAAGTGAAGTTTACAGTTAGCATAGAGATAACTCCAAATTCAAGTGGTTTTGAATATAAGTATCCAAATCAAAAGCCTTCTGAAGTTAATAACAAAAACAGAGACTTTTCTATGTCATCCGACAAGAAGACTACAGATTTGAGCATTCCATACTCAGATCTGAAGTCTATTGGAGCAAATTACAGAAAGAAGTTGTCGTGGAAACCCCTTGAAGCCATTGATTATTGTTATGAAAAATTTACAAAACCCTAATTTTCTTTGGATCGTCATTTCTATTTTTCTTTATGAAGTCGAGAATGATGAGCGGCTGTTAGGGTTTCTATTGTGTTATAATTCTAACGGGTAGGGTTGAGTACCTTATATATCCAATTTTATTTCTTTGGGCCTTGGTCCTTGTAAGTTGGAACCAACTTTCGAAAAAAAGACTCCATTCATCAAAAAAGAAAATGATCTATTCAAAAGCAAAGACTGATTCAACAACTATCCAAAAAAATCAGATGCAAATATTTTTAATGTGAGGTTATATAAACTCTCTCTCTCTCTATGCTATTTTTTTCAGCGGATATCGAAATAAAGATTCAATTCCAAATTTTATATTCAAACTATCAGTCCGTTCATTCAACACATCATCATACTTCTCCCACAAAATACATTAGCCTCGGTTTAATTTGAAAAATCTCACTGAATCAAAATTTAAACCGTCAAAAAAAATCTTCAAAACCAATATCTCACAATTCTTCATCATTATCCAAATCGATTCAAAGCAAACGTGCCTAGCGGATACGAACTATCAACCATCAATTATCTCAGATCATGCTTCGCATCTTAACTAAACATCATCAATATCAGAAGCCATTTACTAAAGCTAGAAGCTAAAGTCATCAACAACAATCTTGTAAGAAATATTTATTTTTAAACCAAAATAACAATGTAAACCTAAAGTCATAGCATCACCAAATACAAACAAGGCAGTCTTCGTAATCGTTCAACATCTCAGGCGGCGTGACCTACTTTGTTGCAGAGGCACATCCATTTACTCCAGGTCAAAAATGTCATTTCCATATAAAAAATTTAGTGAATACTAGGCTCAGGTCCTTAAAAACAAACATAATACACAAAAACTCCTCCCCAAAAAAAGACTGTAAATTAGGTCCCTAGAATTAAGCTACTAAATTATTGCATACATTTATGCAATTATTCAACGAATAATTGCAAACATTTATGCAATTATATCCAAAAATCGCATAAATGTCAGCAATTATTCAGTGAATAATTGCGGAAATTTTCGCAATTTTTTTGGTGAATAATTGTGGAAATATCCTCAATTTTTTTGTGGATAATTACGGAAATTTCCGCAATTTTTTCAGGCGACCGGACTCTACTATTTCCCACATCGCGACCAAATAAGCATTTAATTTTGAATCATCACATCAAACGAGAAGTAGATAAAGTTCATCAAGCTCGATAGCCTTAGGCAATGTTAATTCCTTGAGTAGCAACTCAAATAGTAGACAGGCAGATTATCTCTAGTCGACTTCCCATCACAAGATTCAAATCCGACATTCATCAAATTGTGAACAACATTGAAGCAATGCGAGCATAGAGAGAGAGAGAGCATCTGACCAAAAGATGTGAAGCAGTGATCATCTGAATTTTTGAATATGGTGGGGATTCTATTTTGAGAAGTCATGGGAGAAGTCAAAGAAAATAACGAGGACGCAAAAAAAGGGGAATTTTTAATACACGGAGGAAGAAGAACAGACTTTGAATAAGATAAAAGGAAAAAGGTATTAGACCCTCATAGTTTGATTAGTGCTTGAATATCTTTGCATTTATTGTAGGGCATTTTATTTTAATTTTTTAATTTCTTTTTGAAATTCGAACTCCGGATTTGTTAGCGATTGAGCTATGAGTTTTGTAGTTTAGAAATTCTCAACTTGATGATAAATTCAAGGCAAGGTTATGGGGCATGAGATTGTTATATTCATATTAGCATGGATTACAAGTTAAATGTATTATAGACGGTCGAATATATAATTCTAGTAGCAATCTTGAGGGCAAACACTAACGAGTTAGTGACCAAAGATGGATACATATGCATGTTCTTTATTTTTCGTATTTACATTTCCACATTTTTTTTATTTATCTATGAAATATTCAAATGCCCTATTCATCCTCTCTAAAGTACATTTCATGATCCTGCAAGTGGTATCAGAGTAGACTGTTAGGAAAAATCCATTATCAAGTTTAACACTGTGACGATCCAGATTTTTATTAAATTTAAGTTGTTAATTAAATGAATTTTTGAATTAAATTTGTGAAATGTATCGATGAAGTGATGCGAGTTTCCCCAAATTCAAATAGATTTTTGTATAAATCATTTAAACTTAGAAATATTGTAAATATATATATATATATGTATTTGAGCATATATGAGTAAATTTGAAGTAATATATATGTATATATTTTTGATTTGAATTTAAATGTGTAATAAATGGAAATATATATGATATAAAAGTATATACATTGACATAAGTATAAAATATATAAATAAGTAATTTTAAAATTTAGAATTGATGGTTAATAATAATTTGAATTTATGAAATAAATATATATAAGATTGACTATAAAAAAAATATATAAAGCAACAGATAGATAAAAATTTAACAACATATTAGAATAGAATTAAATAGTTAAGTTGAAATAGAAGTAAATTTATAAGAAGTGAAATAAAATACAAGCAAAATATACTTATAAAATTGTTAAGGAAATAAAATATATACATGTGAATATACAAGATAATAAATATAAAAGTATGTAGAAATAAATATTTAAGATAAAAATAAAGTATAAACAAATATATAGATAAGATAAGTAAGTATAATATAAAGTAAACATATTCAATCAAGAATAAAAAAATAATATCTGTAGCTTGCATAAGAAGACAGTAGATTATATGCAAGTATTCAAACAATAGAGAGATAAGTATGAAACAAGTAGTGTAATAAAATAAAGCAAAATGAAGAAACATAAAGGACATAAGTATTTAATATAGCAAACTAAAGTCAATTCGAGAATGTCCTCAGCCACCAATTTGAGATAGAAATCTCTGGCCAAGTGTATAAAGAAATATTTCAAGTACATAAGAAAAAAAAATCTCTTGCATCATGTCTTCAGCCTGTATATTTCCCCTATGTATCATCTTATATTTTCAGTGCGTCCATCAAAAAGAAATTGAGAAGGAAAAAAAATATATATAGATACAAGCTACAACCTGAACTAAATCTAACTTGATCAATTGTATCATCATTTTGAAGTCTGGGAAAAAAACCATCAAAGCTTAAAACTGGAACAATCAACAGCAACAAAACAAGAAGATCAAGTTGTTTTCTTTAAACTAGGAAGTGAGCTCTGTTCAAAGACAAAAATCAGGTGAGTAACCTCTTCCCTTAAAAACAAAATCTCAAATGAGATTCTGGTTGCAAACAATGAATGTGCTTGTGTGAAAATATACTGGTTGGAGGAGTTCTGTACATGGGTATATGAATGTTTAGATGAACACAGGTTGAAAATTTTGCTTCTGCCTGAACTTGGTTCAAGCTTAGATACTAAACCAAACAATCTAATGCTTCTTGATCTACTTACTGTTTGTACCTAGTACTTTAACAGGATTTGTTTGTTTGATTTTAAGGTTTAACTTTAAAGTTTACTTAAGTGAAATTAAAGAGAGAATTTGTCTGGAAATTAAATTTGAACAGGACAATATGGTTTTCGAAAAAATTAAAGTATGTTAATTTAACAATCCAGGGATAATATATGAACCTCTAAACCAAAACATGATTTTTAAGATCTAAATCATAATTTTTAAACTTGAAAAGAAGTAAATGTCGGGTTTGCACTGTTTTTGGGATACTGGGCAAATTCTGATGGTCACAAGCGTTAGGATGACCGGAATTTTGGCTGGAGTTAGGTGAAGGTTCAGAGAGTTAGGCAAAAATGACAGGAAGGATGATAGTCTTCTGTGTCGTCGGCGGCGTTGGGAATTTGTTTGTAAACCTAGTTTGGGTTGAGGTTGGATTTAGGGTCTATGTATAATCTCAGGGTGATCGAGTTCGACGAAATCAAGTGGAATAGGTTCGTGGATGATCGGGGTTGAGGTGGTCGGAGTTTCGCATCATCTGATGGTCGGAGAGCGGGGTCTAGGGAAGTTCGGTCGTAGTTCCTGGAACCAACTTTTTTTCAGCCGAATAACTCGATTTTGATCTGTCACAAATGCTAGTGTTTTGATGGTTCGAGTTTGTTGTAATGGTGATGAATGGCGTGCGAGGAGGTTCATCAGTGAACGGAGGTGTCTCCGGTGATGGTGCACGTGCACAAGGGGTTTTTTTTGGGTTGAACGAAAGATTATGTGGTGGCGTTTGATGTCTGTAGTTTAAATTTTTAACTTAACTAAAAAAAATGGAAGGAGAAAAGAACAGGTAGAAGAGGAAGAATGTACGCGAGAAGGAATAGAGGGGAAGAACTCGGGAAACAGGGAAGGAATACACGAGTGTTACTCGGGTAAACAAGTGTTTGCCTCGGGTTTTGCTTCCACGTGAATCAGCCTAAATACTTGAAGTATTTGTTATACAAAGTTTATTATTAATTGATGAATATTGTTGGTTAGTGTTAAGTTAAGAGTTGATGTAATAAACGATTTATCTAAATTTAATCATGTTTATTTTACTAAAGTAATTAAGGTATAATTACTCAATTTACTAAGATAAGTAATTTAAGTAATTTTAATCAAGATTAATTAATTAATGAATAATTAAGTAACATGTAACTAGAGGTTAATTACCTAAGGTTAAAGAATTATTAAGAGTAATTACTTAAGAAAGTAATTAAAGAGATTTATTACTCAATGTTATTAATTAAGTTAATGTGGTTAATGTAGTTAATTAGTTAAGTTTAATCAATTAAAGAGACTTACTTGATGATGGTTAAGTATAATTACTTAATGTAATTAATAAAGCGTAATGACTTAGTGATGGTTAATTACTAGATGTAATCAATTAAGGGAGATTCCTTGGTGAATAGTAATTAAAAGAGAATTGCTTAGTGGGAGTAATTAAGCGTTTATTACTTAGTGTAATTAAATGATAAATTAATGTAATTAATCAAGGAGTTGGTTTCATTAATGAAGTAATTAAGGGTAGTTGATTTACGAATGTATTTAAGTTAAAGGTTAATTATTAAATGAGACTTAAGAATAATTTACAAATGAAAGTAATTAGAGGATCATTAATTGGTGTAGTTAATGTAAGAGATAAATCTTGCGTATGAATGATCGAATGATGATAAGTGTTTTGGATTGGTTGATATCTCTGAATTGAATTGCTATGTGATATGATATGTTGGATGGACAGTAATTGTGTGGTTATCTATCAAGTATGAATTGTTGTGTAAAAGTGTATCGGGTAATTTAAGTTGAATTATACTTCATTGAATAACTTGGGTTTAGATGACAATTGGATTTGAAGAGACCGGAGTCGGGTATTAGTGAATACCCGAAACCACTTCAAATCTTCATAGAATTGTATGTGAAATAAATAAGATGAAATGAAATAATTTAAGAAAACTGGACCATATAATCTACGTTTTGAGTACTTAGAAATTGATGTGTGTGATAAGTGATGTCTATAACAACTTGTGAAATTGTAAATGGATATAAGTGACACCGGGTTTATATAGTTATATACTTTGTATTCCATGTTAGATGGGTGTACTCACGCTGGTTTCCAGCCTGACCCGGGTGTTACTTTGTTGTAATGCTCGGGTCAGACCGAGTATTACAGATTTTCAGGTAAGGACGTTCTGGAGCTTAGGAGATGAGCTGGATGGCAGGACGTATGGAGTGTTCCCGCTGTGACTATTATTTCTGTTTATCTGAGATATATTTGATTTGTATATACTCAGTATTGTGTATGAGAGTAACTCTGATGTATTATAAATGCAAAATTGACAGATATAGTATTCTTTTGTAAACTGCTATTATTTGATATTATATTTTGATCCGCTGCGAATGTGAGGTTCTGTGTTTTATTTTCTGTTTCTTCTTCTATCTCTTTCTTCTTTTCCTAACTATCTGGAATTTTCGGGATCGAAATTTCTGGGTCGTTACAGTAGGTATCAGAGCGAAGGTTAAGCGAGAACCTTGGCTCTGGTGGGTTTACTCATCAGGGATAGGGTCAATACTACCCTAGGATGAGTTGAGTGTATATATATATATATATATGAGAGCGTACTTGTTATTTTCATATATAAAGATTTTAAATGATTTTATATAAGAATATATTTTGATATATATAAAGCAATATTCCTTAACCAATAAATGTTAAGGTAATTGGTTGTTAAATTATTGAAATTAAATTAAGTGGTAATAGTAATACGACCAAATTGAAATTAAATAAAGGTAAGTTTTAAATGGATTCAAACTGAAATTAAATCTGGAATTTGGAAAAGTTTCAGAATAAGTTAATAATGAAATGTTTTAGATAGGTATGACTTATAAATTGTGATTGGATGGAGATAAATTGAAATGGATCCAAACTGAAATTAAAATCCTGAATTCGTAGAAATGATTCAGGATAAAAGATGATAATGAATTGGTTTCCAAATATGATAATCTTGGTTATTATCTTAAATGGTTGTGGAATGTGTGTTAATAAAATGTGTTAAGGATATAAACTTAGATGAGTATAACTTGTAAATTGGAATAGATTTAAATTGTGAAGTTTAAACCTAAGTTTAGAAACATTTGAATTGTTTCAAAGTGTTAAGAGAAAAGAATAAATAATATTGTTAGAATATACTTGAATGTGATCTTATTTTAAAAGTAAGAAGTTGTTTGAAAACTTAAAAATAGATCTGTCTTAAATTAAAATCAAAGGTGGTTTAAATTTTAAAGTATAGCCTGGTGGGCTAAGAAATAAATGTGTATATATGGATACCAAAGATGGATTGAAATAAACTCTAAATGTTGAGTTTTAAATTTGGAATGTAATGCGAAATCCCAAGATGATAAGTTTTTGAACTTATAAGATTTATTAGTGTGAAGTTTAAAATTTGAAGTGGGAATTCAAATTTAAGTAAGTTTGACAAGATTAAACCGAATTTAACTTAAAGGAAGTTAAATAAGTTTGGAACAAACAACCTGAATTGGAAATTTCAAGATAAAATTGAGATTTAACTTAGGAAAGTTAAATGGGTTGATTTGGTAGGGAACTATATGTGATCTCAAATAGGTTTGATATCTGGAATGGGTAGTGGATGATGAATGTTTTAAATAAATTGGATGATAGATTGAGGTGATATCTATTCCAATATTGGAATTAATGGAATTAAACTTTATTTTGAAATTACTTAAGTAATTTTGATTTTAAAGATAAAAAAAAATTAAACTTGCGGAAATGAGGATCACTTTGAACATTAAGATTTGAATGTTTAAAATGAACATGTAAACTGAAATGATTAAGGATTGGTTCCAAGATTGAATTTGGGTAATAAATTGAATCTCAAAGATTTAAATTGTTTAAAAAGGGGTTTGAATTATTATTTGAACTTTGAAATAAGTTAAGAAAGATAATTTAAAATGGAATTTTGAGAATTGAACTCAGAAATAAAATTGTTTAAAGATATTGATTTGAAAATAAATGTTAATTGGATTAAGGGAATAAATCAACATTTGGAAATTTAACTCGAATTTATATAATTCGAGATGGTTTAAAATTGAGATTTAAATTGAATTAGTTCAAAATGGAATTTGATTGGAATTGTGGATAATTCAACTTGAATTGGGACTGGATCAATTTAATGGGAAATTGATTGAAATGGAGATTGGGAAGTTGAACAGTTTGACTCTGGACTATTTTCAAAATAAAATGTTTTAATATAAATCTAATTTTCCAAACTATTTACCATACAACTTTTCTTTTTAAACCTAAAACTATCTTAAGCTTGTTTACAATTACTTTTGGAACTATTTAACAATTTTATAACTGATTTATAAACTGATTACTGTTTTTTTTCAACTGTTTTATAAATAATTACTATTTTTCAACCATCTTACAACTACTTAACTATTTTACCATCTATTTTTCAACTAATAATTATTTTTCAACTACTTATCTATTTTTCAAAATTTTCAAGTTATTTTCTAAATATAAATGGGGCGGAGTTCAAACTGTTCGTGATTAAATACCCGACTGAGATAAGAAGTGAAGTGATAATCCAAGTGGGGATTAAAGCAAATGTGAATAAGTGAATGAAAACTAAAGTGAATGTGAATAGAAAGGAAATTGATTTGGTTAATAATTAATGAAGTTAAATACGTAGGATGTACGTATATTATTCTATTCGCATAGTGATTTGATCCAGATTCGAGTACAGAATTTCGAGATAGTATTATCGATCCTAGTTGGGATTTTTCCTTCGATTTTCGACAGCGAACCTGGATATGGATTTTTGATTGATTCTGGATATTCTCTATCATAGTTGTGACTATGCAAGGAGAATGACGGTTTCTGATCAAGAAACCAGATCTGAGTCCGCACTAGAAAGTCGGGTGGACAATACTAGTTTGGAAGTGAAATTGTGTGATCGAGTAAGCGATCAGATGGATATTATGTACGGATGATATGGGGACATCGTACGGGTTTGAATGAAATTGGCATTGGAAATTTGTGGATAAAAACTGAAAAGATTTTTGAAATTGAAAGTATATTTTGAGAAATTGACAATGAATAAAGGTGGAAATTTGATTTTGAAGTTATAGATAAAAGGTTATAAGATGATTTTTGAAATGGAAAATATATTTGTGAATATATGAGGAACTAAAATAAAATAAATTTAAAATTTATATTTCTATGGTAGAAATTTACTTTATGGAAATAAAGTGGAAATTGAATATTTTTCTGAGTTAAAGTTTACTTTATAATAAAAGTAAGAAATTTGGCAAGTGACTTTATAAAGTAATCAAATTTGAATATTTGATTGGGAATAAACAAAGTTACGTATCTTTGTTATATATGATAAAACTCCCCTTATTGAATCCATTGCCAGAAGAAAAAGGTTTTTGAAAGTTTTGAAGTATACAAAGGAAACTTATATAGGTATAAAGTGATTTAAAGATTTCCCAAGAAAATTATATATATGAATATATATATAAAAGATTTTATGGAAATGGTTTTGAGAAAAAGGTTTTGGGAACCTTTGGATTTGGAAAAGGCTTTTGATTTTTGGATAAAATCAATATTGGGATTTGGGAAAGCCTGATTTGTGAATTATCGATTTTGAGAATCGATTTTGTGTAAAAGCATTTATATGAGATTCATACTAGGTGTGTGATTTGGAAAATACTATATGTGTATAGTATAAAGTGTTTTGAGAGTGGCTCTGGGGAAAAAGGCGCTCCCTTAAAATGAACTTCTCAGGAGTGCCACAGGGTGGTACTGCCTTGAGCCTCAAAGGGGGAGGTTCTAAAGTTGATCCTGTGAGGAGTCCGGACAAAACTAGTTCCTGAGGATTATTTGTGTAGCGAAAGTCGAGGGGCTGGTGCCCACAGAGGCATTTGGGTTATGCTGTGACGACAGTGTAACTCGATGTCACTGCGATCTACTGCAGACCATAGCGAAAGTCGCGTGAGCCGCTGAGAGCCAACAGTCTGCGTTTGATTTTATATCGGTAGACTGCGACACTATGGTAACATAGCGAAAGTCGTGTGTGCCGCTGAGAGCCAACAGTCTATGTTTGATTTTATATCGGTAGACTGCGACCTATGTGGGAGTGGAGAAGTTTCATTTTGACAGCGTAATCGTGTGTGCCGCTGAGAGCCAACAGTTACATGGACTTTTGCTGCGACGGCAACGTAACCCTGGATGTAACTGCGATCTATCGTGGGTTCTATGGTGTAATTAGTTACATGGACTTTTGCTGCGACGGCAACGTAACCCAGGATGTAACTGTGACCATGGATGGGTGTGATGATTTCCAGAGCATTCTCACTAAAGATATTTTCTCTATTTTCAAAACTATTTCATATATTTTCAATAAAATTATTTTTCAAAATGTTTTCACTGGATGTTGGAAACGGGTCTACTAAGCACTTATAGATTTTCAGTCGTATGCCTGATCAACGTATGACCGAATTTCTGTGAGGACAAGGATGGACTTGTCGAAACATCGAGTTATAAAAGTATTTATAAAAACCATTTTAGAAATATTATACAGATTTTTAAAGTATTTTAAAAATGATCAAAGAAATTTATCTGATTTTAAGCATTTTAAATAAATCTGGCTTCGTTCCTTTTCGAGGACGAAAAGATTCAAAGGGGGGAGGGATGTGACGATCCAGATTTTTATTAAATTTAAGTTGTTAATTAAATGAATTTTTGAATTAAATTTGTGAAATGTATCGATGAAGTGATGCGAGTTTCCCCGAATTCAAATAGATTTTTGTATAAATCATTTAAACTTAGAAATATTGTAAATATATATATATATGTATTTGAGCATATATGAGTAAATTTGAAGTAATATATATGTATATATTTTTGATTTGAATTTAAATGTGTAATAAATGGAAATATATATGATATAAAAGTATATACATTGACATAAGTATAAAATATATAAATAAGTAATTTTAAAATTTAGAATTGATGGTTAATAATAATTTGAATTTATGAAATAAATATATATAAGATTGACTATAAAAAAAATATATAAAGCAACAGATAGATAAAAATTTAACAACATATTAGAATAGAATTAAATAGTTAAGTTGAAATAGAAGTAAATTTATAAGAAGTGAAATAAAATACAAGCAAAATATACTTATAAAATTGTTAAGGAAATAAAATATATACATGTGAATATACAAGATAATAAATATAAAAGTATGTAGAAATAAATATTTAAGATAAAAATAAAGTATAAACAAATATATAGATAAGATAAGTAAGTATAATATAAAGTAAACATATTCAATCAAGAATAAAAAAATAATATATGTAGCTTGCATAAGAAGACAGTAGATTATATGCAAGTATTCAAACAATAGAGAGATAAGTATGAAACAAGTAGTGTAATAAAATAAAGCAAAATGAAGAAACATAAAGGACATAAGTATTTAATATAGCAAACTAAAGTCAATTCGAGAATGTCCTCAGCCACCAATTTGAGATAGAAATCTCTGGCCAAGTGTATAAAGAAATATTTCAAGTACATAAGAAAAAAAAAATCTCTTGCATCATGTCTTCAGCCTGTATATTTCCCCTATGTATCATCTTATATTTTCAGTGCGTCCATCAAAAAGAAACTGAGAAGGAAAAAAAAATATAGATACAAGCTACAACCTGAACTAAATCTAACTTGATCAATTGTATCATCATTTTGAAGTCTAGGAAAAAAACCATCAAAGCTTAAAACTGGAACAATCAACAGCAACAAAACAAGAAGATCAAGTTGTTTTCTTTAAACTAGGAAGTGAGCTCTGTTCAAAGACAAAAATCAGGTGAGTAACCTCTTCCCTTAAAAACAAAATCTCAAATGAGATTCTGGTTGCAAACAATGAATGTGCTTGTGTGAAATATACTGGTTGGAGGAGTTCTGTACATGGGTATATGAATGTTTAGATGAACACAGGTTGAAAATTTTGCTTCTGCCTGAACTTGGTTCAAGCTTAGATACTAAACCAAACAATCTAATGCTTCTTGATCTACTTACTGTTTGTACCTAGTACTTTAACAGGATTTGTTTGTTTGATTTTAAGGTTTAACTTTAAAGTTTACTTAAGTGAAATTAAAGAGAGAATTTGTCTGGAAATTAAATTTGAACAGGACAATATGGTTTTCGAAAAAATTAAAGTATGTTAATTTAACAATCCAGGGATAATATCTGAACCTCTAAACCAAAACATGATTTTTAAGATCTAAATCATAATTTTTAAACTTGAAAAGAAGTAAATGTCGGGTTTGCACTGTTTTTGGGATACTGGGCAAATTCTGATGGTCACAAGCGTTAGGATGACCGGAATTTTGGCTGGAGTTAGGTGAAGGTTCAGAGAGTTAGGCAAAAATGACAGGAAGGATGATAGTCTTCTGTGTCGTCGGCGGCGTTGGGAATTTGTTTGTAAACCTAGTTTGGGTTGAGGTTGGATTTAGGGTCTATGTATAATCTCAGGGTGATCGAGTTCGACGAAATCAAGTGGAATAGGTTCGTGGATGATCGGGGTTGAGGTGGTCGGAGTTTCGCATCATCTGATGGTCGGAGAGCGGGGTCTAGGGAAGTTCGGTCGTAGTTCCTGGAACCAACTTTTTTTCAGCCGAATAACTCGATTTTGATCTGTCACAAATGCTAGTGTTTTGATGGTTCGAGTTTGTTGTAATGGTGATGAATGGCGTGCGAGGAGGTTCATCAGTGAACGGAGGTGTCTCCGGTGATGGTGCACGTGCACAAGGGGTTTTTTTTGGGTTGAACGAAAGATTATGTGGTGGCGTTTGATGTCTGTAGTTTAAATTTTTAACTTAACTAAAAAAAAGGAAGGAGAAAAGAACATGTAGAAGAGGAAGAATGTACGCGAGAAGGAATAGAGGGGAAGAACTCGGGAAACAGGGAAGGAATACACGAGTGTTACTCGGGTAAACAAGTGTTTGCCTCGGGTTTTGCTTCCACGTGAATCAGCCTAAATACTTGAAGTATTTGTTATACAAAGTTTATTATTAATTGATGAATATTGTTGGTTAGTGTTAAGTTAAGAGTTGATGTAATAAACGATTTATCTAAATTTAATCATGTTTATTTTACTAAAGTAATTAAGGTATAATTACTCAATTTACTAAGATAAGTAATTTAAGTAATTTTAATCAAGATTAATTAATTAATGAATAATTAAGTAACATGTAACTAGAGGTTAATTACCTAAGGTTAAAGAATTATTAAGAGTAATTACTTAAGAAAGTAATTAAAGAGATTTATTACTCAATGTTATTAATTAAGTTAATGTGGTTAATGTAGTTAATTAGTTAAGTTTAATCAATTAAAGAGACTTACTTGATGATGGTTAAGTATAATTACTTAATGTAATTAATAAAGCGTAATGACTTAGTGATGGTTAATTACTAGATGTAATCAATTAAGGGAGATTCCTTGGTGAATAGTAATTAAAAGAGAATTGCTTAGTGGGAGTGATTAAGCGTTTATTACTTAGTGTAATTAAATGATAAATTAATGTAATTAATCAAGGAGTTGGTTTCATTAATGAAGTAATTAAGGGTAGTTGATTTACGAATGTATTTAAGTTAAAGGTTAATTATTAAATGAGACTTAAGAATAATTTACAAATGAAAGTAATTAGAGGATCATTAATTGGTGTAGTTAATGTAAGAGATAAATCTTGCGTATGAATGATCGAATGATGATAAGTGTTTTGGATTGGTTGATATCTCTGAATTGAATTGCTATGTGATATGATATGTTGGATGGACAGTAATTGTGTGGTTATCTATCAAGTATGAATTGTTGTGTAAAAGTGTATCGGGTAATTTAAGTTGAATTATACTTCATTGAATAACTTGGGTTTAGATGACAATTGGATTTGAAGAGACCGGAGTCGGGTATTAGTGAATACCCGAAACCACTTCAAATCTTCATAGAATTGTATGTGAAATAAATAAGATGAAATGAAATAATTTAAGAAAACTGGACCATATAATCTACGTTTTGAGTACTTAGAAATTGATGTGTGTGATAAGTGATGTCTATAACAACTTGTGAAATTGTAAATGGATATAAGTGACACCGGGTTTATATAGTTATATACTTTGTATTCCATGTTAGATGGGTGTACTCACGCTGGTTTCCAGCCTGACCCGGGTGTTACTTTGTTGTAATGCTCGGGTCAGACCGAGTATTACAGATTTTCAGGTAAGGACGTTCTGGAGCTTAGGAGATGAGCTGGATGGCAGGACGTATGGAGTGTTCCCGCTGTGACTATTATTTCTGTTTATCTGAGATATATTTGATTTGTATATACTCAGTGTTGTGTATGAGAGTAACTCTGATGTATTATAAATGCAAAATTGACAGATATAGTATTCTTTTGTAAACTGCTATTATTTGATATTATATTTTGATCCGCTGCGAATGTGAGGTTCTGTGTTTTATTTTCTGTTTCTTCTTCTATCTCTTTCTTCTTTTCCTAACTATCTGGAATTTTCGGGATCGAAATTTCCGGGTCGTTACAAACACTAGATGTAGTTCTAGCGAGAGTCGATCCATTTTTAGTCCACACACAGAATAGATTATTTGAACCGGAAAGATGGAACAAAATTTTACTTAAAATCTAGTAATTTTAAATTTTAGGACATCATTAAAAATATTTCGAATATAGTACATAAGAATAAACTTCCGCTCAATGCTAATGTGTTAGTAAACTTTTTCGTCTTTCAACTCCACAATTAAGTGCAAGTAATTATTCTGCTAATTACTTCGTTGATTTAAATTAGCAAAACTAAGTAGTCTTAATTTTGTCGTGAAGTGATGATTATGCCACTGAATGCTTACACAATCAAGTAGTTGCACTTTAACTATTTGTTAAAGTGTCAAATCCAATCAGTATTTAATTCAAATGCAAATAAGGTAAAATCTAATGTTGTGAAGTAATAGGAAAATTGCAAAAGCAAAAAATAGTAAAGGACATAGGGAACTTACATGGTTCGGATTTTAAGGAATCCTACATCCATGGAAAAAGTTTCTCTTTCTTCCTTTATCATTGATTTGGTACAGAATTTCAAGGTACGGTTAAACCTTAAAGATCAAGAAAAGAGGAAAAAATCTCAGAAGTCCTTTTCATGCTACAGTGCATTTTTTATTTATAGTCTTGAGATGTACGCGGATTGCCAGAATACTTTTCTTGCCATCATGTGTCAGCCCTTGGATTCTGTCAGATGTCATCTATCTATAATGTCTATTTGATGTGCATGAATTGCTAGCATGCCTATGGCGAGAAGTTTGAATAAAGGCAGGAATTTCCTAAATTAGAGAGGGAATATTTAAAATTGTGGCGGGAGAATTCAAATTTGAATTGACCTTGCATGTGGGCCTTTGGAGGGACATTAGCTGCCACTCGCTAGCCTCGAAGTACTACCATCTTATCTGTGCTGGCCGGTATACGATTTATCCATGATGTTGTAGTGTTGATTTCTGCTTGCTTATTTGACATCATATTGAGATGAAGCTATTAGTCACTATGCATAGGATCGAAGATGACAAATAGTGATAAAAAAATATAAATGTAGTGGAAATTTTAAAGCAGATCACACAGTCAATTTTATACTGGTTCGGAGCACCTCTCTACATCCAGTCCCTAAGCACCTCTTAGGAATTTCATTATTCACACCCTCACTTTGCCCGGAGGAATAGGCACTTGAGCAGCAGAACAGGATTTCAGTACACTTGCCCGAGTAGCCGATTGGGCCTTCAATTTTTTCTTTTACAAATAAATTACTTAACTATATATTGTGTCTTCAATACACTGATTAGTCGAACTGGAGTACAACTTATATAACCTTTAAAAAATGATGCAGAATGAGTGTGTAGTGGTTAGAAAGTAGTTTAAGACCAGACTCAAATAGCATGGAGTGAAAGAGCGATGGTCTAAGTTTGCTTTTGGAATTAATATGGAGTTTAGAGCATTTGGAAGCAATATAAGAATGAATTAAGAGAATAAAATTGCGTATATAGTTTTTCAATAGTGGGAGGCTTATATAGGAATGATAAGATGCCAACGAACAGGAGCAAACTACAACAATTCAGTTTGGAAGAGATACAATCATTGAAACTTTGCAACACTTGTAGAAGATGGTCAAACAGACACTTAAACTGGTCCTTTGCAGCGGTCATATTTAATGTGATATCAGTAGCATATCAAAAGTTTGCATGGCATGGTGGTAAACCTATCCACTTCCTTCCTGGAGCACCGGGGTTCAATCCCCGTTCTACCTTTTTTTAAATTCTTTATTTCGATTTCTTTATCATTCAAATCTGGTAGCATGCTTCGGGTGTGCTCTTCTGTCCTTAAGGCGCAAGAGTTCGAGTATCATGTCCTCCTTTTATTATCTCCATCGATTTTGCTTTTCTGCTATAATTACTAACTAGGCTAGACTTCGGAAAAATACGGCTCTAGCATAGTTTTGCATTTGTTCCCTTTTGCTATTTAATTTTTTTGTATACTAAATGATAAAGTAGGCTAATCAATGCTTCTTGAAGTTGTTGTAGTGTGGTTGGTTGGGCTGCGCGTTTCCTTGGTGGTTGGCTGAGTTCAATTCATGCCTTGCACATTTTTAACCCTTTATTTTCAACCTTTCTCATTCTATATATTTCAAATCCTACCATTATCATTTTTTTCTTTTGTTTCATCTACTATGATGTTCAGTGTATCTCATATAACTTTTTTATTTGACCCAAAATAACTCAACAAACACATTGGTAGCATTGTCGTATGGTTGTTATCATCAAAGTACCATAGATATGGTTCTTTCATTCTCCCCCTTTTTGATGATGAAAACCATAAAAAAATTTAATATAAAATAATAGCTCCCCATATATATGCTATATATATAATAAGTTTATTTCCCTCAACTTTATATAATGCCAATATAAAATATGTAAAGTGTACGTTATTCTCCTTCTTTGTCATCAACAAAAAGGAATAAGAGCATATGCATATTATATTTTAATAACTCCTCCTAAATATAATATTTATCTTAAGAAATAAATCTATGTACTTTTTATATACGTGTGAGCTCTTTTTTTTATAAATGTTATCTTGGTTTTTAACCCAGTAGAATCCAAAAAGAGTCGGAACAACTCGATCGAGTCTGAATAGCTCAATAGCTAACCAAAAGGACTAGAACAACAAGCCAAAGGTATTCAGAAGAGGAGACAGTGAAATTCTATAAGGAAATGGATCGCCAGTGATCCATAGCATCTGCTCATGAGTCCATCAACCTTCTTGCATCATGCTACAATATGTGTTCTAGGAGCATTGGCTAGGTTTGAGGAGATTTTGAGCTAAGTTAAATCAAGAAACAAGCATTCGTCTAGTCCAATCAGCAGCCAAATACAACTGGCAAGCAAACTGTCATCAAAATAAGGGAATGTGCTACGAGACTACATGAACAACATCAACCCAAGACAACAAAGGCAATCCAGAAAGCAAAGTCCAAAATTAGGCAAAGTATATGGATCGCTATCGATCCATACTATTTCACCAGTCATCTGCGATCTTAATGGAGCAAGGCAATGAAAAAATGCTAAGGCATTGGCTCGCCTTCGAACCAATCCTATGGATCGCTAGCGATCCATAGCCTATGGATCGCTAGCGATCCATCCTTTTAGATCGGGTCGCGGCGTTACCTCTAGTGCGCCTTCCTATGTTGATCTGCAAGCATGTGGCGAATGGGCTTAGCCCAGTAGCAATCCAACCTCTAAAAATACTCTCCTATCTGCAACATAAAGATGATCTTCTTCCAGACTGGTTGCTGAAACTCTGTAGAAAGCTTTCTCCACTCCTTTCCTTCCTCACATTGGTCATCCAAAGGGTTCATTGTGCTTCTTCAGTTAATTCTGACATTGGGGGCTTGATCTAACTAGGGATATTCAAGACCTTTGTAATCTGATTAACTCTGTAACAGCAATCAGTCAATAATTAAGAACTATAAAATGGACGTAGGATTCATTAATAGCCGAACCACTATAAAAATCTTCTTAACTTCCTTCTATTTTTTCTCTTTTATGTTTATTCTCTATATTATTGCTCTACAAGAACAGGGCTGGTGGTTTCACACTCAATCCATGGTGTTGATCCATTTTTTGGGTTAACATTTTGGGGCCTTCACCGAGAACCTAACTAAGGGTTCAAATCTAGCTATCTACATTAGATCAGATAGGTCCAGAAGTTAGATCCTCAATCTTTGCTTGAAAAATCTGTTGCTTGGAACCAATTGCTTCGGGAAGGAAAAGAACTGCCTCTGGAAGGTCCATAGGGGCAGTAGTAGCTGGAGAAGATATGAATCATCAACAAACTGAAGTAAATGGTGCTAACGTAGGAGATCAGGTGCCAGCATCCTCCAATCAACACGAAGTCGTTACAAGAGATGAGTTGAACAAAATGGTTGACGAAATCAACCAAAATATGGAAAGCAATCAGAGTGCTTTGATGGATAAGCTCAATGATCTCTTAACCTTACAGTCAAATCCTACTCCCAGCACTATGGCTGAACCCTTGGCTGTCATAGAACAAGAAAATTCTTCTGTTTCTGGCCTAAACAGAAGAAATGGGAAGCAGCCGCAAAGAAGGGTGATAGCAGGAACTATAGGAATCAACGCAGAAGGAAATACAAGTACTCCGCTCGCCGCAAGGCAACCAACTTTAAACTTGAACCAAGCGGTGAAAACCCCACGAGTAGATATATCCATGGACCTCTTCGACTCAGAAGATGGAGAACAATTCAACGATGATAAGCTGGAAGAAAGTTCCAATGCATTCGATAATGCCGAAAATGCTCAAACTGCCCCAGTCAGGCCAACGACAAGCCAATGGGATCTTGAGGGAGTGGTTCTCCCAAAGACATGAGAGCCTAGGCTTCAGCCTACTCGCCAAGATCGTTTGCAAAGCCAAACATTTGGTGTAGTGACTGATAGCCGTCCCCAGGACTACCGGACATCAGAGGCATTTATCGCGGATATGGTTAAGCGATTGATGGACACAAATAAAAATAAAAGAGATGATGAATGGGGATCCGCACCAAGTCAGACTCTTTTTACTGATGAGATCTTGAATGAGCGGTATCCGAAAAAATTCACGATGCCAAGTATTCCATCCTATGACGGGACCAAAGACCCAAAACCCCATTTGTACAAGTACAGTTGGTACATGGATGGTGCAAATGCTTCGGAGGTTGTTCGGTGTAGATGTTTTCCCATCTTTCTGGAAGGAATTGCTTCTATGTGGTTCACTAGGCTTCTGCCGAGATCCATCTCCACTTTCGATCAACTAGCTACAAGATTCCTCGATCGGTTCAGGCTCCATACCACGCAACCTAAAGATGTGATGTCCCTGTCCAGACTATTCCAAGGACAAAATGAATCGCTGAAGTCATTCATGAACCGATTCAATACGGCGGTAATAGAGGTGAGAAATTAAAATGAGGACATGGTTTTCATGGCCTTGGTCCGTGCCATTCATCCTGAAACTAAATTTGGAAAGTGGATCAAAATGAAGTAAACCACTACGAGGAAGGACTTCAATCACAAAGCAAGTTAATACTTGAGATTGGAGGAGGCGCAGGAGCTAGAAAGGAAGTCCACTTGCATGCAACCGATGAATGTCGGGCAGAGTGACATGGTGATGAATCAAAATACAAACGCTACCGGAACTGCTGAAGGAATCACATGGAAAGATGGAATCAGAAAAGGAAGAATAACAATTTCAATAAGAGGAATAGAAACAATAAACGCCTTAAAGGCTTCAGGCCTGAAGATTACACCCCTCTCAATGATACTCTAGAAAACATTTATCTCGCGACACAAGGGACTGAGGAATATAAAAGACCCCTTAAGAAGGAAGCAACTGAACAACAAAAGCGCTCAGGGAAGTTCTGCCACTTCCATGAGATGCACAGTCTCAACACAAACAAATTCCGCCACTTAAAGAACTTGATTGAAGAGCTGATTCGGGAAAACAAGCTTCAGCAATATGTGAGAAAATCGTAGAATCCTGACTAGCCCGTGGCTCCTCAAGCTCCTAGAGATCGAAGAAATCAAGCGAGAACAGGTGAAGCGGGTTCAAAGTGAACTGACTAGAGACTCATTATTAGAACGATATCTAGAGGCCCACATCCAGCACAGAGAAGTTGGGGAGAGGTGGAGCGGTATGTAATTTCGTTAAAGAACGCCCCAAAGGAATCGGGTCTCACAACCGAAGATGGGGATCCAACCAAGCAGCAGAAAACTTTGAATGACGATATTGTATTCAGAAATCGAGATAACAAAGAGATCGAAGCTCCAACTCTCGACCCAACGGTGGTGACAGTAGGAATCGAGCCCGCTATGGTCCGACGAGTATTGGTCGATAGCGACATTTCTGTCAATATTCTTTTCAAACGTACCTTTGACCAAACGAAGATCGGCATGAAAAGCGTGTCTTCATGGCAAACAAAAATCCAAGGGTTTACTGGCGAACCCAGACAACCCATAGGGACGAATGACTTGCCAGTGGAGCTCGGAGAGGGTGATCGAAGAGTCACCCTCATTTAGACCTTTGTAATTGTGGATGAAACTTCAACGTATAACGCCTTTTGGGGACGACCTGTAACGACCCGACATTTTGGACCATTCGCATCCATTATAAGTGTATAGGTAGACACTCATGCCGGAATTGAATTGCTCAAAATACCGCGTTGTTAATTTAAATTTGGCAAAACTGAACATATACAGTAAATAAATAAACACAGATCACAGACACAGAGTAATAAGTGCAGCAGAAATAATAGAGATAGTAGTTCATGAAGCTACTATATAAATGTATAAGTTACATCAGAGTTAAACCAGATACAACGGAAGAGTAATACGATACATCAGATACAAATTAGAATACATCACTGGAATCATCGAATACTGAAAGAAGAATAGATGGCTGGATCTTCAAGCAAAGCTCCAACTCCAAATGTGAGTCTCGAATACTGGTACACTCAGTCTGACCCGAGCGTAAAGCAAAAACACAAGACACTCGAGTCGGGATTAACATTCTTATATTAATAAATCCAACTCAAGTGAAATAGCAATTGAAATACAAGTAACTCAAAGGATGTTTGGAATAACCATCCTTTAAGGATCCGTTAAACTATCTACTAGGTAGTAGTGTACGATAAGTAGATAATGTCTATCAGTAATATAAAGATATCAAAATAGTGTTAAGTCATGGCCCATTCCACCCTTAACACATTTTTATTCCCAAAAGCATATACAAGACCGTAGTTTCCCCAAAACCGGAAGTCACCAGAGGGCAATCATATACTAAAGGTACAAAACAAATACGTAGTGGTCGCGAATAGGGAATACAAGTATGACAAGGCACATGAGGCAATACCCAAGGTAGTGATACTACCGTTTGCCTGATTCGGAATGGTGAGAACGCAACGCCACAGCGCCCGCAACACCGTGAAACAACACTCCCGAGTAGTTCGAAGAAGTGTGTTCACTTGAGGTAGCTGACCTCCATTGGCCCGGCACGGCTCCTGTTTTAGTCATTTCCAATTTGACACAAGTGTCAAGGCTATCCATTATCGTTCTCTTTCTTCAATCATCACGTACATCATTCCAACCACTTCATTCTGGATCACACTCCGCGTGTAGTTATTAAAGTGGTTTTCGGTTTAGATAGAGAGTATATCCATAACCGATTCCGGTCTCTTTAATAACTTTCGTAATTATTACACCGATTGGTCGTTTATATATTTCAAAACCAAATCAAATTCAATTTCAACTTCAATTCGAAAACCAACATTTCATTTGTCTTTCTAAATCAATTTCCAATATTTACGTTTCAAAACTTCCACATTCATAATTTCAAAATCTTATAATTCAATTTCAATTTCTATTTAAAACAATTCAAATATTGATTCAAGTTCATATAAGTTTCATTCCGAAATCATTTAAATTAATTTAATTTAACATTCAATTCAATTTAACTTCATTTATCAATTGCATTCAATATTCATTAGGTAAATTCTGCCATTCAAAACAATTTCTATTAAATTTCCAATTCATTAAATCCATTATTTAAATTCAACTTCCTTATATCAAAACTTACAAATTGAATTAAATTCGTCAAATCAAATTCTTTAAATTACAAGTCTTACATTAATTTCAAAAATATCACATTTTATTTCTTGTAAAAGAAATTCAATTTCACTTATTTACTTACTTAAATAAATTTCCAAAACTTAATTAATAAAGAAAACTCAATTTCAATTATTTACGAAGTAAATTCACTTATTCAAAAGTTCAATTTCACTTATTAAAGAATTCAATCTTATTTAATTATTAAATAATTCAAAACTTAATTATTAAATAATTTCAAAGTTTAATTATTAAATAATTTCAAAGTTTAATAATTTCAAACTTAATTTTAATTTCAAACTTAATTTTTAAATCATTTCAAACTTAATTCAATCATTTCTCAAATTAAACATCGTTCTTTCATCAATTTCATTTTTAATATTTTGTTTCAGATTTTTAAATATTAACATTTTCCTTTCATTAAAAATTCAAATTTCAACTTCATTTCAAAGCCATATTATTTATTCAAATAAAATCTTTGTTTATTTTTAAATCAAATTATTGACCAATCTTTATTTAATTTCCTATCCTAGGTCAAAGTTCAATTTGGGTATTTATCATTTCAACCCGATTCCAATTCAATTCAAAAATCAAAGCATAGTAAAGGGAACTTGCAGTGTGATAACTGGGATGGTGTCAAAGTAAATAAACAAGCAATAACAACAATCAATATCAATCCAATCATCAATTCAGATAATCCCGAAATAATCGTATTAATTCACATTGTTATTTGTACGAATTAATATAATTATTTCTAGAATCTACACTATCATTTCATGTAGATTAAAGATTATTACACTTATTATTTATACGGTTTTCACTTGTCATTTAATTACAATTTTATACTACAACAATTAATCCAATATACGTCGATGGTTCAAAGTGTAATTATCACTATTCTGCATGTCAATTAATTTAACAATTAAAAGGGGTCATATTCAACTAAATCAAATTCAACATATGTGTCGATTCAAATTTTAATTATCCTACGTCAAATTTATTTGCATAATATTTATCACTTTATACATTACAATTTTAACGTCCAATTGTAAACATCAAACAATCAATCATTTAACAACCAAACTGGATTATCATTGCATATATAACGGATAATGGTGTCAGATGTCAAAGGTGAACTGATACAGTTAATAGCATAAATAACAGTAGCATATTTCAATTGTCGTTTCAATTGAAATCAAATTTAATAAATAAAAGAACGTTAATCGTGAGTGAGTGCTCACCTTTCGAGGCTAGAGCGGTAGACAATGAAGTTGAGTTACGAAATCCAAGCACGAAATCACAAACAAGGCAAGATTGAATCGGCGAACGAAACTGATGAATAGGAAGAGACGAATTCAAATCAGAACAGGATCGATGAAACAATTAAATCATTTTGACAGAAACATCAAATATATAGATATATGTTATTCCAGGAAATCAATATTTAATTTAAACAAATATTAGAATAACATATAATTAAAAATCATTGTTTTTAAATTAAATATATATATCAAAATCAATGTTTTAAAATAAAACTCATGTATATATATAAAAAAAAATTCATAATATATTTTGAAATCAACAATATATATCACTATATACATTCAAACGGCATATGCCACTATACATACTTAAACTTACATACTTATTATATTAAAAATCAACCTTTAACTTGAGTACAAACAAAGATTAAATCATTATAATATATACATATATGTATTCCTCTGTATGAAAGTATGCACACAAATTGAATAAGTTATATATATAAATCTTACATATTATAAACAACTTTTTTTTAACTATATAACACATGTCAGTCATATGCAAAACTTTCGAGAACATTATTTATAGCTTACACTTTTCTATACATATACATATATATATACAGCAACATCAATATAACTCATATATGTACATACAACTACTATGTAATAATATAAAAAGTACTTATATTATATTTTTCCACTCAGCAAGGCAAATATACCCTAGAAAAATCAAAACATCATAGACAAAAATTTTAACTTATATAACATATTCGCAGACCAATAGGTGTAAACAAAATTTATGTGCAAACAAACCCATGCAGACCCTATATATGACAAATATACCTTAAATTATACTTTAGAAATACATATATATTTCAGTTATAACAAATATATTAGAGTACTAACATATGTTTAAATAAATACTATAGTAAGTTACATCCATACCAGTAAACATGCTGTAAATTTACCCAAACACGTAAGATATTTAAGACTATATAAGTAGGCAGACAAAGATAAATAAGCCTAGATCTGGGAATGTCAAAAATCATTATGTAGAATTTACGTATACATATGTATACGGCTTGTCTTATATCTACACATATTTTATATATATAACGAAACTAGCATTTGTTAAAATCAAATATATGTATAAACTCAACCCGTTATATATATATATGGTTATACAAACTCTCATACACAACAACTAGACTGTATACAACTTACAAGTGTAACAGCCAATAGTATATATACTATATACATAAACAGTAAAATATAAGTTAATAAAATATCTACTATTGTAAACTGGACAATTTAAACAAATTTAATAGAAACCTCAATACATAAATATAGTGGATGCGTATGCCTGTAAACAAAAATATGAAACATACAACTTAATTTCATATAAACAAATGTATATATAAATTAACATATAATCCACATAAGTATACTTTACTATGATAAATTTGAAAATATGGTTATGTAATAAAATATATACACTAACATAATATATATGTGCACTTACATAACAGGTGTATGGACAATAGATGCCAGAGAGATGGATGGACAGAGCGTGACGGAGGAGATAAGGGCGGTTGGAGGTGGCCACAGTGGTCGGGCTGTAGGCGAGATCTAGAGGACGAAGGGCAGGCGGGCGGAGGAAGAGGGGTGGCTTCACGGTGGAGGAAGACGCGGGTTGGGCGCTGGCTAAGCAGGGGATGGAGATTGCTCGGTTGTCGTTGGATGGTGGGGATGAGAAGCGGTTGCGAGTGATAGCAGTGGAAAGAAAACGTGATGCTTGTATTAATTTTTCTATTTATTTTTATTTTAGATAGGCATGGCGAAAAGAAGGGAGGGAGCACAGAAGATGAGGAGAAAAGAATTGAAGTCCAGAAAGCTAACGTGTAAAGATGGGTAGGGAATGCCAGGGGATGTGTTGGTTCAGAGTTATAAAGTAGGAGTAATTTTCAAAGCAACGCAATAAATATTACCATGAAGTTCCCAATGGAGAACGGAATCGGGGTGGTCAAAGGAGATCAATGCATTGCCAGAGAATGTTACAATATTACAGAGTTACCCGAATTAAAAGAAGGGAAAAGAGGAAGGATGTAGGGAGAACTCTCCACATTCGTGAACCTTCTAAATTGCAACTATTGGGCCGTCCCTAGCTCGGGAACCATAGCTAATTTGACAAGGCTTTGGACCATAGAAAGAAGAGTTCAAGGGAGGATCGGGCAGCACCGGCGGAATTGACGGTGTCTGTCCCAATCGATATGGATGACCCAACAAGAGTCTTGAAAATAGGATCGCACCTAGGAAACAAGATGTGGTTGGAACTTATTAAATTTCTTCACGCCAACTTGGATGGGTTCGCTTGGAAGCATTCTGATATGTGTGGAGTATCACTAGAAATCGCATGCCACGCGCTCAACATTGACCCAAAGTTCACACCAGTAAAGCAAAAGAAGCGCAGCCTGAGCCTAGAACGATCCAAGGCATTAAGAGAAGAGGTGGACAAGCTAATGGCCAATGGTTTTATCCGTGATGCAACTTATCCTAGATGGGTATCTAACCTAGTTATGGTCAAAAAGTCCAATGGGAAGTGGTGAACCTATATCGACAACTCGGACTTAAACAAAGCTTGCCCGAAAGATAGCTTCCCCCCGTCCAAAATTGACCGGCTTGTGGATGGGATGGCGGGACACGAACTGCTATCATTCATGGATGCATACTCAAGGTACAACCAGATCCTGATGTACAAACCTGATCAAGAAAATACCAGCTTCATCACCGATCTTGGACTATACTACTACAGGGTAATGCCATTTGGTTTAAAAAATGCTGGGGAAACCTACCAAAGATTGGTAAAGACCATGTTTAAGCGTCAAATCAAAAAAACCATGGAGGTTTACGTGGATAACATGTTGGTCAAATCGCGAGTAGCCGCCAATCACCTAGATAATCTCGCTGAAAAGTTTGAAATACTTCAGAAGTATGGAATGAAACTCAATCCACTCAAATGTCACTTCGAAGTAGCCTCCAAAAAGTTCTTAGGATTCATAGTAAGTGTCAGGGGCATTGAAGCAAATCCAAAGTAAATAACTGCCCTATGAGAAGTTCAAGCCCCGAAAAACAAAAAAGAATTGCAAAGCTTGAATGGGAAGGTCGCAGCATTAAGCCGATTTATCTCGAAAGCCACTAACAAGTGCATACCGTTTTTTGATGCATTAAAGAAAGGAAGGAAAAACTTCGAATGGAGTAAGGCATGTCAAAATGCGTTTGAAGAATTGCTGCGACACATGGAAGCCCCATCGATCCTATCAAAGCCAGTGGACGGAGAGGACCTATTCATTTACCTAACAATCTCACCTCATGCGTTGAGCGCTGCCCTTGTGCGTGAGGAAGAAAAAATCTAGTGACCTATACTTCATTAGCAAGCGATTTACCCAAGCCGAGAAAAATTACCCAAAGTTGGAAAAGCTAGCGTATTGCCTCCTAATAGTGTCTAGGAAGTTACGACCGTACTTCCAAGCATATCCAGTCAAAGTATTGACTGATTAGCCTCAGAAGCAAGTACTATACCGACCCAAAACTTTTGGATGACTTCACAAGTGGAACATCGAACTGAGCCAATATGATATTACTTACCATCCGAGAAAGGTTATCAATGGGAAAGCACTGGCAGATTTCATCGCCGAGTTTACCATACGGGATGACGAAGAAGAAACACCGTCGGAAGTGGAGACGCAATGAAAACTCTTTGTTGATGGCGCATCTAACAACCTCTGTGTGGAGGCGAGGGTAGTGCTTGAAACTCTCGAAGGACGATCCATTTGCTATGCCTTACGCTTGGAATTCCCTGCAACAGATAATGAAGCAGAATACGAAGCATTGATAAATGGGCGGAAAGTTGTGAAAGAACTCAGAATAAAGTCCATCCACGTCTACAGCGACTCCCAGCTAGTTGTCTGCATAGTAAAAGGCGAGTACCGGGCTCGAGGGGAGAACCTTGCCCCGTATCTATCTAGAGTACAAGGGTTGCTGAGTGACATCGAACATTATACTATAACTCACATTCCGTGGGAGCAAAACACCAAGGCTGACCACTTAGCTAAACTGGCAAGCTCCAAAGAAGCTCAATCGTTGGGACTACTCCTGGTTGAGACTCTGACTGCCCTGAGTATAGACGAAATGGATCTCGACTGGATTCTCGAGACCTCCGCCGAACTGGAAACATGGATGACGCCAATCAAGGACTACTTACTTACACGAACTCTTCCAACTGACCAGAATCAATGGAAAAGGCTTCTCTAGAAGGCGTCGCGATTCGTAATACAGGATGGGATACTCTACCGAAGGGTATTCTCAACCCCCCTTCTTAGATGTATGACCGATGATGAAGCTCGATGGATCCTGAAAGAAGTGCATGAAGGCGAATGCAGAGACCGAACTTTAGGGCAAACCCTTGCAAAGAAAGTTCTCTGGTATGGGTACTTCTGGCCAACAATAAACTGCGATGCAGCAGAGAACGCCGGACTGTGTGATCGTTGCCAAAGATTCAGCAAAACTAAAAGAACTCCCTCAATAGAATTAACACAGACGGTCAGCCCGTAGCCATTTGCAATATGGGGAATCGACTTGATTGGCGTATTGCCAATAGCTAATTGAGAGGCCAAATACGTTATAGTTGATGTTGACTATTTCACGAAATGGGCCGAAGCAGAATCGCTGGCCACCATTACCATAAAGAAAGTCATTAGTTTTGTTACTAAAAACATTATTTGCAGGTTTGGTGTACCATAGAAAAT
The DNA here is from genome assembly GCA_030737815.1 of Allium fistulosum. NCBI lineage: Eukaryota > Viridiplantae > Streptophyta > Magnoliopsida > Asparagales > Amaryllidaceae > Allium > Allium fistulosum. Next base: position 1,009,563,951 of record CM060907.1, read on the forward strand.
CATCACTGATAACGGGACCCAATTTGAAAGTGTCAAGTTCAAAGACTTCTACAAATGCTTCTGAATTGCGAAGAGCTTTTTCACACTCGCTCATCCGCAAGCAAATGGGCAAGTGGAAGCAATAAATAAGATCATCAAGTCTACCATAAAAAGTGACTAACTAAAGCAAAAGGGAACTGGGTTGATGAACTTCCACTCGCACTATGGGCTTACAGAACAACTCACAAAGCGGCAACCAGTCACACTCTGTTCGCCTTGGCATATGGCTCAGAAGCAATGATTCCCATCGAACTAAAATTCCCCTCTCATCGAAGGTAAATTTTTTATTAGAAGAAAAATGAGTAGCTCCTACTCAAATCACAAGATATGATTGACGAAAGGAGGCAAGAAGCCGAGTTGAGGACCGCTGCCCACCAAAAAAGGGTCGCTTGATACTTCGACTCCAAAGTTAACAACCAAACCTTCAAAGTGAGAGACCACATCCTCAAACAAGTCTATCCTATTTTGGAGCCTTCGATCCAAACTTGGAAGGGCCGTATGTGATTAATCAAATGCTAAGGGACAGGACTTTCAGACTAACAACCATCGACAGAATCCAAATTCCCAGAGCATGAAACAACGAATCGCTGCGCGGCTACTTCACCTAATAACTACCTTATGTACTTTCTATTTTTCAGTAAATAAGCCGTCTCGGAATGCCGGGAGCATTGTAAATAAGAAAAAACTTGCGCAACTTTTCTTAATAAAATTAATTCGTCTTTTGAACCAACAAAACTGTGTTCATAATAGTAACTTGTTGAGTTGACGGGGTCAAATTGGCTCAAAACCAAGCAATTGCTACTTGAGAAGTGGAATCACGCTCAAGTTCGCCCCACTTACTCGTCGGGTCGATAAAAGCAAATCGACTCAAACCGTTGGATCGGCGGAACCCGATCCCCGCCTTCTAAGAACCGGTGCTACTCCGGCAGCATCGGGAAGGCTCAAATAAAAAAGCCGCGCATCCCATAAGCCACGCACTAACTTTCTAAGCCATGAAATCATGCTTTTAAAACATAAACTCTTCACATTGCCCGAAGATAGGCAACATTGAGAAGTATAAAAAGCCGCGCATCCCATAATCCACGCACTAACTTTTCGAGCTGTGAAATCACGCTCATAAAACATAAACTCCTAACGTTGCCCGAAGATAGGCAACCTTAGGAAGTATCAAAAGCCACACACACTTCTAAGTACTGGAATTTTCCCAGTAATACCGAGAAACTCATCCATCATAGGAATAATGAGGATAAACCCACTTCCATTATCAAGAGTAACGGGCACGAATCCAGCAAAATCGAAGTACTACAAACCGACAGAAAACTCCAATTGCTGACACCCAAAGATTAACTATAACATTTAACGTGGATAACGTTTAGCTATCTATAGTTAACTCATACAATGTGCATGCTCTAAGCAATGAAGCGCGTGTTTGAAGATTGCAAAATTCCTAAGAAATAATGTGCATAAGTATTTACTCATGTTCTTAAGGAGTGATAAGTGGTTTAACTTCTAAAAATTTGCAAAAATTATTTATTTACACGAAGAGTGTTTCTGAATTCTTTAATAGTTAATCTTATAACTATATATTCTACACTCAATTTACATTTTTATGCACATTTCTAACATACCTATGTTACACACCATAGACTGTATACTAAAGTTGTAAAACTTAAAGAAAATCAAATCGTAACTTAGTTTTATTCCAGGTTTTGGTATGCAGACTATTCAAACCATAAGTCACTGGTCGTTTGACAAGTGTTTGAAGTAAACAGCCTTGTGAACTGGGGGACATACAACGGTACTCAAGTAGAAATGCTCAAAAACAAAAACAAAAATACTTCACAAGTTCTGTTACTTCAAACAAAGAATTTTGGCAGTAATCACAGAACAAGATAAAATAAAATGGAAGTAAGCAAAGTAGATATAAGTGCACGAAACACAGATAAGAAGACAAGTGAAGTTACAGCTAGAATGCCGGCAATGGATTACTTATAACTCTTTTCTGTACAAGGTCAAAATGCGGGGGTCGTACCCATACAATACCGGCAATGTAATGCGGTGATTTTCTCAGACTTCGGCCCCAGCTGTGGGCCAGACACGAACATGGCAACCTGAGCAACTACAAAGACGAGCACGAACGCGGTTGAGATAACGACAGGTCCAGGAACCAAGGAAACTGGCGGATCGACAGATAAGGAAGACAGACCAATAGGATCAAAAATGAAAGCGTTAAGTTCGTCCTGCTCTTACGGCGTGAGTTTAAAGTTCTCGAACTCGGGGGAAACAAGAAGATTACATGCACTAGAGAAGTGACCTAGAATGTCAACCTCGTATTCACGGCCTTCTCCCTCTTTGAACTTTTCCATAACCCATAGAGAAGCTTCAAGCCCAGAACTTGTCGGTGAATCGTAGGGCTACCTCGATGATTCGCCGGAGCCGGAAATAAAAGGCTCCGACAACACTTCAGCAGTCGCTATCGTGGCAGCATCAGCAACTTCCTTCACCCTTTCAATTCACAAAATCTCCTAGCCTTCTAGCAACGCTTTCTTTAACTCTTCATTGAGATAAGCATTCTCTAGCTCTCGCTCGGTAAACATCCCCTCTATCACCAAAACAGGTCAGGATTTCCTTCCAAACCACGGCGAGAGTGCGCGGAAATTTAGGGCCCAAGTAACTGAGACTCCCCTGGTGCAATAGGGAGTTGACATAAAAGTTTAAGATGGTCTCATCCATCTTCTCCATCTTTCTCCCGAAGGTGTTTTGAAGCTCCAAATAATCCACCATAACGGTGGCCTTTTCAACTTCGACACGAGCTTTATCAACGCTAAGCTGCGCAACCCTATCCTGGTGCATGGCGATAATCTCAGCTTGGTCGGAGATGAAATTTATCGTGCGACTTCACGGTTCTTCATATTCCACAATCGATTTATTATGCCCCTCTACGATAAGGTCATGGTCGGAAATGGACTTCTTTTGGGGCTCAATTGTTGCGCTGCAACTGCCACCTTCTCTTTCAACTTGGCTTCTTCTGCACGAGCCTTCTTAATTTCGTCCCTGTAGAAAATCTCTATTCTCTTATGGGCCTCTTTTAGCTTTTTCAGCAAGCCGGCGCTATTCTTGCTTTCTCAAAGTGTCGTGTCTCTTTCTTCTTCCAACCACTTGACTTTGGCATCGCGTTCCACCAACGCTTTTTAAAGTCATCCTTCTTCAATTCAATGGGGAGGATTTCTTGATAGTTATTGCGGTTCATGTCCTCCAATTGTTTGCACAATTTCTCCCACCTCTCGGGCTGCTCTAAATTATTCTGGATTGCTTGGAGGTGGGGCATGTATGTATCTTTATGAATGGGATGAAGATCACGATCAAATTTAACTCCCCTTAAAAACCACCCGAGGAGCGCTGCTTCAAGCCTGGAAGGACCAGATGGAAGAACATAGGCAGATCTCCGGTGCGGGCATGAAGAACCAGGGACAAGCGCCACATGGGATGAGGGAACTTGAGATAAAGATGGAACAAAGACAGAAGTGGCCGGGATTTCAGGACCGATTGAAGCAGTGGCGGAGCAAAGGCATGTTGTTCCGAAGAATGAGAACCACGATAAACTTTTGACATTTTAGACGGCTCCTCTCGCTCATCGAAAGTTTTTCTTTTCTCATATCCGCCTTTATACACTCGACCTCATTCCCTCTCGTCTCGGCGACGAGCTTCAGCCTCTGAATCTTTTCTTCTTCTCCATTCCCACTCTGTTTCGCGAGGCTATTGACAGCCGGAAGATCGTTTCGACCAGCGTTGAGAGTCGGTAAATTCCTCAAGATCGTCGTAAAGGCCGCGTCCTCTCATGGTACCTAACATGAAGAATAAATAAAGAGCCTTAGAAACGGAGAATAAACATGAAAAATATGTGTATAAGTGAGTGTAACCCTAGTGAAGCCTGTAATGTATTTGGGGAAGAGCCTAAAATAACGTCACAAACCAGATCGGGCAGACGTCGTGGAAGGAATCGGACTAACTTCAGGCGCAACATGGCCCGAACGAGGAGACACCTCCTTAAATTTGAAGTCTTCCCCCATGAGCGTGTCAAAATCAACGTAAACATTGCTCAAATCTCTAAAGTCTACGCCATCATCTTTAATCAAAAAATCCTGACGTTGCCTGACTTCCGGAGCATCAACTTTACCACTCATGTCTGGGGGAGGCGAGCTCGGAACAACGGGACTCATCCACGGATTCTCGTCGCAAGATACAGAATCTTCATCGTCAGATTCTACATAGAAATCATCGTCATCACTGGAGAAGGACTCATCGCTACTGCTCTTAATCTCACCCTCCTCCTTTTCTATGTCTATCGCGACTTTGCCTTCTCTTTGATTAAACTTCTCTTCCTCTTCTTCCGAAATTAGGGGCATTCTAGCAAGACAACTGGCTTCGGTCACGGCATCTTTTCCCTCGTGAATCTCTTCAGCCGACTTGCCGAACAAGCCTTCTCCCTTTTGAAAAACACCCTCTTCGAAACCATGAGACGTAGAAGTGGATCGCGTACGTATCCTGGATCGAGAAGGGGATGGGACCTCAATTGGGACTGTAGATCTCCCTAGATGCAACAGTCCATACCGAAGTAGTTTTTCGTGTATCAAAAAGAATTTACTAATCTCTCCTCGGCATCGACAGCCTTTAGGGTTCGGAAAGTTTCGTCGAGAGATAAGTCCTTGTTCGGCCTTGAAATAACTGTAGGAAGTATTTGACTTGTTAGAAATTCTGTAGCAACATATCGGAGCTCTATAAGTAAGAAAAAGAACTTACCCCCTATTGTCCGGAGACGATTGAATCCCTCAGGACATCTGACAAAGAAGTATAGAGTCTTGAATTGAGATAAATTGCTCTATAGTCGGAACAAAATTTTACGGTTTCTCTAGGCCTCAATCACAACCAAAGATGGACACTCGTCTCTTCTTTTGAACGAGAGAAAATATCTTAACTTTTCAAAGCTCGGGGCACAGTTGAGAGTCCGCACGAAAAGAACGTGCAGGAAGGTTAGAATAGCGTATTCGTTAGGATGAATCTAAAACGTAGTGATTCACAAGTTCGAGAGGGTTTCTCTCAAAAATTCATTGAAGGGGGACACTTCTCCATTCAGGCGCATATATCGATGACAAGCAGTATATCCCGGAGGCGACATATGAGAAAATTCATCATTCTCTGGGAGGCGCACGTCTTCCTCCGAAATGCCATGTTGCAAGTAGATGTTGTGCAAGACTTTAGCAAAAATCACGAAGGAGGCTCTCTCCAGCAGATTGGGAAGAACTCTAAAGTTAGGAGGAGTTCGATCCAAGACCAGACCGACTGGAACAAGTTGGCCATATTTAGCCTATAAAGCAGAAGAGGGAGGGGCGACAGACAACGACCCGGCCTCCAAAAGCGCAGGACTTCCTCCGCTAGACTTACGGCGAGAAGACAGGTGCTTGATTCTAAACAACAGGACATGCGTCTGAAACGGTCAGTATGTACCGGGGTGAGTGCGGTGTGCTATCTATCGGGGGTGGACTCGGTGTCTTGAACACTACAAATGCTCTATCCAGTGTAGATAGTACGCTCGTAGCTAAAAGGGAAAAGGGCTTCCCATAGCGCTTCCTTTTTCAAATTACTTCTTCTACACTTACCCATTATCGATCAACAGATCCATTGTCCAAAATGGCGTGGAATGTTCCTCCCAGTACATGTACACTGTGCATGCAAAAGAAAGCAGAACCAATCCGAATCCTCTGGAAGGGCGAAACCAATTCACGATTTGTCGTGCGGTATTGACAATGGAACCTAGCACAAGTCAATTCTGTTTCAATGGACGAAGATAGCAAAATATGTCATGCACCGAGGCAAGGCCCGAATGTTGTTCCATGAAGAACATAAGACTCGATTTACTATCTTCCTCCATTAAAGCGCAATCGACTCGGACTTTCGACGACTAACATCACGGATACAACTCCATTGTCAAATCGATAAACAAACGTCATAATCAGCAAACCCACCTTGAATCAATAATCAAAACACAAAGATGGTCAAAGTTTTCAAATCAGCGAGCTAAGTACGATGGATCGCCAGCGATCCAAGGAGGCGAACAGGAGAACTAGGGTTTTGGTGCACCAGAGATCAAGGTGGCGGCGAAGTACTGAAGTCAATGGCAAAGAAAAATCGGTGGCATTGATGGAATCATGATGGAAGCTTGGTCATGGTTGGATCGGAACGCTGGAGGCGGTAGATCAAATCACTAAAGGTAGCTTGGTTTGTAGGAAGTGGGAGGAACGGGTCGGGAGAAGCAAGTATGAACTGAGGAAGTTTGGCTCGTAGGGTTTAAATAGGAACGAACGAGATGGCAGAAAAAATCCTAAGTTATTGGATCGCTAGCGATCCATAGGTTGCCTGCGTTTGGTTCCAAACTTGCCTAGCAAAGACTATATACGACTTCAAGACATGTTGGGAATCTATAGAGTAAAATTTAGGTCGTTACGATAGGCAATGGCAGTCCAGGACATAGCTTAACAAGCAAAGGAATAGCCAAGGTCAAATTCGTGTGGCCTTAACACAACTACTTGGAACTCGACAAGTAGAAACCGAAAAGTGATTACTTCCAGAACACGTCTTGTCTTCAACAAAGACATGCTCTGGGGGGCAAATGTTATCTGGGCTTTTAACCAAGAAGAATCCAAAAGGAGTCAAAACAACTCGATCGAGTCAGAATAGCTCAAACAGCCAACCAAAAGGACTAGAACAAAAAGCCAAAGGAAGTTACAAGAGGAGATAGTGAAATTCTCAAGGAAATGGATTGCTAGCAATCCATCCTTTTAGCTCGGGTCACTACGCCATAAATGGCCTTCTGCAACACAAAAAAAATGTTGGGTCAGGCCCAAAAAATGTTGCCATAGGTCTATGGCAACACTTTTCGGGTGATGCAATTTTTTTCGTTGCCTTAGACCTCAAAGGCAACATTTTGACTATCTAAGGCAACATAAGTAATATTGTTGCAATAGAACCCTATTTGTGTCTATAGCAACACCATAGGTATCTGTAGCAACATTCCAAAATGTTGCTATAGATATTAACTTTCTGAATTTGTAGGGCCCACAATATAGAGCATATTTGATTTTTTAATAAAAATAAATATTTATTTAATAAAATGCTATTGCATAGAATTTGATATTTAAACAGTAATTTATTTAAATAAATATTTTATTTCAACATTTGAAATAGTACAAATTCCCGACTCCACTATTTTACAATTCAATGATATATAACACTGATATTCACATATACAGATATTCCTCACTACATCACTCAGTTCACTCATTACATATGCAGTTTCAATTTATACAGACGCCGACACTGACAAATATATGACGAGCCGAGTGCCGAGCCGAAGGCGAGCCGAGAAGTATATCAAAACCCCATTATATAAATGGGGTTTTGATATACTTCTCAGAGAGAAGTATATCAAAACCCCATTATATAAATGGGGTTTTGATATACTTCTCTCGAGTAGCGGGTCCGGGCACAGTGCCGGCGAGGGTCCGGAGCCCCGCAGTCCCGGCGGGGATCGACCTATCGGAACTACTGCCCATCTACCACTTACCTGAAACATGATTGCCTGAAACATTGACCATCTACCAAACACTGTCCACACTCCCAACCTCTTTCACAAAACATCCACTCACTGCCTCATCACATTACATCATCAACAACACCGCCTGGAAGCAACATCGGCATTCCATCCTCCATCACCGACAATCACCGCCTCATCCAAACCACAGTTCACTCATCCAAACTTCCTACTAGACAGAAACTCCTTCTACTTGAACACTACCAAACTTCAACCTCTACACTGCCACCATCCACTCCCCAAACTGCTGCAACTTACATCCCCTACAGCCCTTAACCTATGCCAAAACACTCACCAAACCTCATTACCAACCCGCTGCCACTGCCAACTAAAATCTCACAGTTCCAAATCTTCACCCAAACCCACACATACTTCTAAACCACCAGCCTCCATCCTCTAATTGCCTCACCAACAAACTATTTCAGTTGCCAAATTCAACTTCAGGCTGCCAAATCGCCTAATCACCTAATCACAATCGCTGGTTACCCATTCCGACAACCCAAACTTTCACACTACAAATTCGCAACAAAATCAACAAACCCAAATCCGAACCCCGAACCACCTCCAAAGCACAACTGAAATCGCCTGCAAACTGCCGTATCTCCTCTATACACAAATTGACAAATCCTCACTCAAATTCCTATCTCAGCAAACCCGAATCTCCTCTATACACAAACGCAACCTCTGGAACCAGTAGTCTCGCTCACCTCAATAGACGACAAACATTTCCAGATCTCGGCAACAAAGCAAACGGCGCTCGACATGTAGGCAAACAGCAGCGAAATTGGGGGTGAGAACGAAATGGGAACAAAGCTTGTCTGAGATCACTACCAAACTTTGAAAAAAGGACGAGATTTTGTTTTTGGAAGAAAAAAAAGGAACAAAAATATGATTTGGAAATTTGGGATTTGGAAATTGGGGGTGAGAACGAAATGATATGAAAAGTAAAGCGGGAAAACGAAAATTTGGGGCAAATTGTAGCGGTGATCCATTTTAACAATCAGATTAAATGTAGACCGTTGGATCGTATTCACGCGGATTGCTAATTTTATTAATTATTTAATTTGAATACATCTATAGCAACACTATATAAAAATGTTGCATCGTGTTACACTTGTTTAGCTAGAGCAACACATTTTTATGGCTAAGGTAACACCATAAATACAACGTTGCAGTAGGACCAAAATTTTATATCTATCGCAACATTTTAGCTGGCAACACCTTGCAAAAATGTTGCAGAAGGTCATCTATGGCGTAGTGGGTCAGGCGTAACCTCCAGTGCACCTTCCTGTGTTGATCTGCAAGCATGTGGCAAACAAGCTTGGCCCAGTAGCACTCCAACCTCTATAAGTACTCTCCTATCTGCAACATAATGGGGATCTTCTTCCGGACTGGTTGCTGAAACTCTACGGAAAGCTTTCTTCACTCCTTTCCTTCCTTACAACGGTCATCCAAAGGGTTCACTGTGATTCTCCAGTTAACTCTGACATTGGAGGCTTGATCTAACTAGGGATATTCAAGAACTTTGTAATCCGATTAACTTTATAACAGCAATCAGTCAATAATAAAGAACTATAAGGTGGACGTAGGCTTCATTAATAGCCGAACCACTATAAAAGTCTTCTTGTCTTCTTTCTATTTCTGCTCTTTTACATTTATTCTCTATATTATTGCTCTGTAAGAATAGGGCTGGTGCTTTCACACTCAATCCAGGGGGTTGATCCATTTTTGGTTAACAATAAAAGAGATAAATACAATAGATAATGAATAAAATAATTTAACAATAATGCAATCTGATGAGTATTTGATAGTTATGTCAAATCTAAGCACAATGATACTCATTTTACAAAAAAATATGGGGTTTACAATTTAGGAAACCATATCCAGTTGGATGTTGTTGATCCTTTCAAAATATAGTTTTCATTATTAATCAGTGTCATAATAATTGCTAATGTATAATTGTCTATCATGATTTGTTAGACTAGCAAGAACATATATATCAACATTAATTGTCATTGATTTAGTATTCAAAGAATGTTATCTATTTCTAAGTAAAATACTATCATGACATGAAGTGGGTTTAGAACTTATTCTATTTTTAGTACTAGTGTAAAATGTGTATATATGAATGCATATCTTGTTCTACCTTTATATTTATCGCGCTTTTATCCTAAACCACTTTTATTATTGTGAACTTTAATATTTATCATTAAGGAAGATAAATCACCTTTTCCTTTATTAAATTTTGTAACTTTCTCATTTAATTTGTCAAAATTCGTTTTAGAGTTGCAAAATAACATTATTTTCTTTTAAAAGCTTGCATTCTTTGATTAAATCTAAATTTCTAGTATTTAAAACATTATTCTCTTTTTCAAGAAACAAAAATTTAGAATTAGATTTATTTAAATAATTTCCCAAAAATATAATTTTATTTTGTAAAGAATCATTTTCCTTTGAAAGTTAGCATTATTACCAATCAAAAGCTCATTTTCTTTTTAAAGGAAATTATTTTGTGAAACAAGTTCTTCAATGGTAGTTTTAAAAACTCTAATTTGTTTTATTAAGAAATCATTTTCTTCCTTTAATTTATCATATTTAAGTTCACACTCCTCTAATTTCTGTAAAGCAAAATTATTGACCTTTTGTAACAATTTAAAATTTATAAATAAACTATAATGTGATGCTAAAAGACCATTATAAATAGATTCATTGTGTATTGATTTTAATCTGAGTGTAGCCACATTGCACATGTATCGAGATTCAAATTCCAATTGCTTGCTTTCAGAAATTTTCTTTTTCTCAACTATCTTTGAGCTCTAACTAGATCTTCTCTTTCATGCCATTGTTCTATGATGTTGTAACGATCGACAGAATTCCAGGCTCTGGTACCAATTATTAGTTGTTATGCATTGGATCCAAGATGACCAATAGTAATAAAAAATGTAAATGCAACGGAAATAGTAAAGTAAATCACACAGTCAATTTTATACTGGTTCAGGGCATCTCTTCTACATCCAGTCCCTAAGCACCTCTAAGGAATTTCACTATCAACAACCTCACTTTGCCTGAGGGAATAGACATTTGAGTAGTAGAACATGATTTCAGTGCACTTTCCCTAGCAGCCGAACGAGACTTCAATAAATTTTTTACAAAGAAATAACTTCACTATATAGTGTCCTCAATACACTGAGTAGTCGAACTAGAGTACAAATTTTGTAACCATGTAAAAATGATGCAGAATGAGTGTGCAGAGATTAGAAAATAGTTTAAGACCAGACTCAAATAGTGTGGAGTGAAAGAGCGATGGTCAAAGTTTGATTTTGGAATTAATATGAAATTTAGAGCATTTGGAAGCAATATGAGAATGAATTGAGAGAATAGTACCGTGTATATAGTTTTGGAATGGTGGGAGGCTCATATAGGAATGATAAGATACCATCGAATATGAGCAACCTTCAGCAATTCAGTTTGGAAGAGATGTAATCATTGTAACTTTGCAACACTTGAAGAAGATGGTCGAACGGACACTTAAACTAGTCCTTTGCAACGGTCATATTAATGTGATATCAGCAGCGTATCAAAAGTTTGCATGGCATGGTGGTAAATGCATCTGCTTCCTTCCTGGAGCACCTGGGTTCGAATCCCACTTCTGCCATTTTTTTAAAAATTTTATTTCGATTGCTTTTTCATGCAAATCTGGTAGCACACTTTAACAAAAGCAGGTGTGGTTGGTGTGTGCTCTTCTTTCCTTAGGCGCAAGAGTTTGAGTATCATGTCCTCTTTTATTATCTCCACCGATTTTGCTTTTCTGCTATAATTACTAACTATGCCGTGCATTGGAAAAATACAGCTCTAGAATAGTTCTGCATTTTTTCCCTTTTGCTGTTTAATTTCATTGTATACTAAATAATAAAGTAGGCTAACCAATGTTTCTTGAAGTTGTTGTAGTGTTGTTGGTTGGGCTGCGCGTTTCCTTGGTGGTCGCTGAGTTCAATTCCTGCCTTGCACATTTTTAACCCCTTTATTTTCAAACTTTCCGATATGTATTTCAAATCCTACCATTATCATATTTTGCTTTTGTTTCATCTACTATGATGTTCACTATATCTCATATAACTTTTTTATTTGACCTAAAATAACTCAACAAACACATTAGCAGCATTGTCGTATGTTGTTATCATCAAAATACCATAGGTATCGTTCTTTCAGAAGCCTTACTTCCCTGTCATGTTTCATTCTGAGGGTTGACTTGACATACACTTGGTGTGTATTCGGGGCTAGTCATGATCTAAACTGGTAGCATTTGAGTTGCCCTCGTCGCCCGTATGCTCGGGTTGCTAGTGAGGAAGAGGAAGAGTTTCATATTTCTATCGCTACTTGTGTGGTTCTGCATTGAAGCGTATCTTGAGTGGCCCAGTATGCAGTCCTTTGGAGTGCCTTTGATCTCGTATAGTATTGTTTAGGTTACCCTCGGTATATGCTGGTGCAAACCTGTCCTTGTAGGTGTTGACAAAGTATGGGTTTTTGATATGCGATCAACTTAGTTCAGTATGTACTACCCCTAGGCTTCGGTGCAGTATCTTCTTTCCTAATTTGTGCAGCGTTTTCCTTCTGCCATGATTCTCTTAACTGCAGGGTTCGGGTCAGGTTAGGTAGTGTGGCTTCAAGATGGCTTCTTGTGCATATGAGTTTAATTGATTCACTTCTTTTTTCCTCTCCTTCTACTTTTTGAGGGAGGCTTTCCAGGCCTCATGTCCTGTCCTATTTTCCTTTAAAGCAGTTCGTGGTAAAAACGGGTGTAACACTTGTCCCCGAAGTCTGTTGCGACTGCAGGTCGTGGTATACTTGCTGTCTTAAGCACCCGGTCTGCACATTTTTTCATTTCTACCTAATTTCCCTTTCTTTTCGGCTATTTAGGATTCGGGCTTGTTGTGCTCCGACCTGTATTTAGACATCTGCATATTACATTTAATTTAGTACCATCGTTCTCATTTCTGAGATTACTGTTGTCACTTGTATGTTGTGTTGTCGATACCACTATTGAGTGACGGTAGTGGGTTGTGTGTTTGGTATGACCTGCCTTTTTTATTTGAGGGTGTAATGTCATACGTACACTTGGTATGACCTGCCCTCTTATTTGGGGAGGGAGGGTAATATCCTTGGCTGCATTATTGGTATGACCTACCCCCTTGTTTGGGGGTATAATGTCATACGTATGCTTGGCCGCCCTTTGTTTAACATCACCGTTCTTGGTTCTGAGATTGCCATTATCGCTCGTTGGTCGCATTGGAACTGTAGAATGACAGTGGCGAGCTATGAAAAATTTGTTCATGCGCTTGGCACTGTCATCTCCGCTGTTTGGGAGGGGACTAAGAGAAGATTTGACTATGAAGTCGGGTTTTGCATATACAACCCTTTTGCATGTGCATGGTTTTTTTATACTGGTTCTGCCTGTACAATATCCATATATCTAGTGTGCTATGTTCAATTAGCTAATATAGAGGGGGTTTTATACTAGTTCGGGTCATCCAATATCCCTACGACCAGTTTGACTATGATATGATTGCTATCATAGAAATATTTATACTGAGATAGGGCAGTCTAATATCTCCATGTCCAGTGCAGTAATTTAGCTGAAGAGCCGGATTGCGTTGTTGCAAGTCCAAGTGTGTAGGTCCAGTTTCACCATTCTCAGTGTTGAGAGTGGCGTCTTCAACTATTGACCTCGCATATTGCTAAATCAATTACTATTGGCAATGAACTGGGAATGAGCATTTAATTTTTTCAAAGACAATGCAGATATTGTTATATTGGTTTGAGCTGTATAATATCCCTATGTCTACTTTATAGTATTGTTACTTCTTTGTAATACTACAATATACATCACATAAGTAATGTAAATTAGATAAAGTAAGGTCTGAGATGCTTTGAGTTCCAATTCCTTAGAACTAGGTTGCCATCAGGTCTAGATAACCAGTATGCCCCATTCGCTAAAACCTCTGTTATAACTAGTGGACATTCCCAGTTTGGTCCTAATGCTCCATCCGACGGATCCTTTGTATTGGCTATTACTCTATGGTACCAAGTTCCCTTTGCAAAAGTTTCTTTCTTTGAGTCTTGCATTATAATTATTTGCCATCCTTTGTCGATATATGGCTGCTACTACTATTGCTTCATCCCTTCTCTCCTTGATGAAGTCCACAGTAGCTTCTTTCAATTTCTTATTCTTTTTTATAGTAATGATATTCTTCTCTGTGATGGGACTTCTACTTCGACGGCAAACATGGCCTCCGTAGGTCAACGAAAAAGGAGTGTGGCCTGTAGGAGATTTGGTTGAATTTTGGTAGGCCCATAATACTAGAGAGAGTTCTTCTGCCCATTCTCCTTTTCCTTTCTACAGCCTCTTCTTGAGCAATTTTTGATGGTTTTTTTTTGCAACTTCAACCTATCTGATTGCTTGGGGGTGAGCGACTGAGGAGAAACCTTTTATTATGTCATTCTTCTCGCAAAGCTCTGTGAATTCCTTGCTTTCAAACTGGGTGCCATTGTGAGAAATAATTTTGTGAGGTAACCTATTTTGGTAATTATGTTCCTTACTACAAAAGTGACTATCTTTTTTGTGGTAATTATGGCTAGAGGTTCTTCGTTTACCCATTTGGTGAAGTAATTTATGGTCACTATGGCGTATTTAACTCATCCTTTTGACATTGGAAGTGGTCATATTAAATCTATTCTCCATATGTCATATGGTCATGGGCATGCTAGTGGGATGAGTTCATGGGATGGTCATTTGGGGATACTAGCGAATCGTCGACATTTGTCGCACTTCCTTACGAATTCCTTGACATCTTGGAGCATGGTAGGCCAACAGTAACCGTGTCTTAGCACTTTTTTTGAAAATTTGTTCCCTGAGAGTGATCTACGCATCGACCCTCATATGCTTTCCCCATGACATGTACCCCCTCTTCCTTGGAAACATACCTAAGATAAAGGGTAGAATACCCTCTCTTGTATAATGTGCCATCAAAAAAGGAGTAGCATGGGGCTTGATATCTTATCTTTCAAGCCTTATTTCTATTCGGGGTAAGATTCCGTTTAAAAGGAATTGTTTGATAGCAATCATCCAGCTATTCTCCTTAGTTTGTTGAGGCATGAACTCAGCGATGGGTTGCTCTTGGCTCTTCGTTGTCTCTTGATTTTGTGTGCCTTGAATGGCGGTCTGCTGGGCATGGGTCAGGACCAGTATTTGACTTGATTCTGTTATATTTGGCTCTACTTGAAGTCCAATTGGTGCCGCTTTTATTTCATTAGCCACTTTGGTACTAGCTAGTTTTGCTAAAGAGTTGGCGAATGAGTTGCTCTCATGGGGGATTTGTTCTATTTTAGATTTCTCGAATTGTTCTAGTAATTTCTAAGATAGTTCTGCATATTTGGCTAAGGTCGATTCCTTCGCTTGCTAAATGCTATGTACTTGATTCACAATTAACCGAGAATCACTGTGAACTTTAGTATGTGCTGCCTTCATTACGTGGCTATTCGTAGGACTACAATTCTACCACATTGTTGGTCGCTTTGAAACCAAATTGTACTACTCCATGCAATTTTTTCCCATTTGGGGTGATCAATACATATCAAATTCTTTCCCTCTGTTCATTTTTGCTCCATCTATGAACCAGTGCAAGAACTATAGGGCATTTGTTTCTTCCTCTGAATGGGGTTTAGCTGGTAAGGTGCATTTTGCAATAAAATTTGCAAGTGCCTGACTTTTAATTGCCTTCCTAGGGTAGTAGGTAATGTGATATTGGCTAAGCTTCATTGTCCACTTTAATAGGCGACCCGATGTCTCTGGCTTCTGCAGTATTTGCCAAAACGGTTTGTCTATGAGGATTCTGATTGGATGCGCCAAAAAGTAGGGCCGCGATTTTCTTGCTGTAAGAAGCAGGTTGTACGCAAGCTTTTTGACAACCGAGTAGTTTAGCTCTGCTCCTGATAGTCATTTGCTTGTGAAACAGACGAACTTTTGCATCCCTTCATCCTCTCGTACCACTGCAGCACTGATAGATTGATCAGTTACAACTAAGTAATTGTATAAGTTCTCACTTGTTACCGGATTTGATAATATAGGAGTATTGACCAAATAATATTTTAGATTTTTAAATGTAGCCTCGCACTCCTTAGTCTTTGCCTTTTCTTCACTTGGTTGAAGAACGGGATGCACTTATATGTGGCCTTAGATATGAATCTGCTTAGGGCGCTACTCTACCATTTAGACTCAGTGGATCCTTTGGCTTCTTTGGGTCCCCATTCCTTTTATGGCATCAATCTTTTCAGGGTTTGCTTCGATACCACGTGTGCTCACTATATACCCTAGGAACTTGCCTGATTGGATAACAAAGGTGCATTTAAGAGGATTTAGCTTCATATAGTACTGCCTCAGGCTGTGAAGGTCTAGTCCAAGCCTTTGACATGGTCTGATGCTTCCTTTGATTTGACTAGCATGTCATCGACATACACCTCAATATTCTTTCCTATCTGTTCAGCAAACATCATGTTGACTAACCTTTGGTAGGTTGCCCATGTGTTCTTGAGTCCAAATGGCATGACCTTATAGCAGTATAACCCTTTGTCTGTCATGAACTAATGTGTTCCTAATCTGGTTCAAACATAGCTATCTAATTATACCTCGAATATACATCCATAAATGAGAGTAATTTGTGCCCACTAGTTGCATCTACCAACTGGTTAATCCTTGGCAAGGGAAAGCTGTCCTTCGAGCAAGCCTTATTGAGATTAGTGAATCTATGCATGTTCTCCATCTCCCATTAGGCTTTCTTACCAGTACTGGGTAGGCAATCTACTTTGGATAATATACCCCCGGATGAACTCTTTATCTTTTAACTTCTTTACCTCTTCGTGTAGTGCGTCATATCTTTCGTAGTCTAGAGTTCTGCGCTTCTGTCTAACTAGGTGCTCATTTGGGTCAATGTTCGGTGCATGGCAGATAATGGCCAGGTCTATTCCTACCATATCTGAATGAGTCTAGACATATACATCTATTAACCGTTTTAGGAAGTCTATCGGTTCATCCCATGCCTATGTACTAAGATTCTTCCCTATCTTGAGCACTTTTGTTATGTTCTGATTTTTTTTCTTTATTCGGCAAGTTGTAAGCTATCTCACTTTGGTCATCTCATATATCTGCCCAAGGGGATGAGTGAGGGGGTTTTTGTAGTGAGGTTTAACTTCTTTTTTTGCTTTGCGGGTAGGTGATATCCGTCTGCACCATTTCCTGCCCTAATTGGAGAACTCCATTAGACTGTGATATAGACCCGACTTCCTCCATCCAGATGTAACCAGCTGCCTTTTCATAAAAGGATTTCTTACCATGTTAGGATTTCTTGCTATTTTTGTCCAATATAGCAGTTCCTCTCCTAATCTCGGCATGAGCCGCCATTAGCAATGCTTCTTCCCCAGTCGCCCTAATCTGGAGAGCTTATGCCTCGAAGCGCTTAATGAAACTACGTAGGCTTTCACTCTCCTCCTGCTTCACACATGGCATGGTATGGACATCTGGGGAGGCTTCTCTTCTCGAGTTGAATTGTCTTAGAAAATCAGCAGATAATTGCCTTCAAAACCGGACTTCTCCCACTCTGTATCTTCTAAACCACCTTGAGGCTACACCGGATAGGTATACAGGGAACAATTGCCCCGGGCCATCCTTTCAACCTTCAGGATGTCCATGAAGTACTCAAAGGTGCTGAGGTGATCTTCGGGGTTGGTAGTTTCGTCAAACTTGTCAATTGTGTGGGCTTTGAAGTTATTGGGAAAATTGGCTTCGATAATGGTCATACTGAAAGGGAACCAAATTCCTTCCTATGTTTTTCTCCGGTATTCTACTGTCAGATCTTTGCTGGTTGTTGTACCCAATTTCTAAGCTGGTGGATCTCATATTCTCTTGGGTCAACCTGGGATGGGTTACCATCAAACGTGGTGTCCTCATCAGTTTTAGCAGATTGAGTCATTTTTCCACAACAAGGAGTTATATATTGGCCGGTTGGTTTGATCTTGGGGTAAGCCTAGATTATTCTCTTCAACTTAATGTTAGATTTTAATCCAGCATCACCGTTCTTAGTAGTAGGACGATGACAGTGTGCTATGGAGTGGGGAGGTGAAGATGACTTGTGAATGATGTGTTGGTTCGTTGTTTTATCTAGTCTTTCCAAACAGTGGTTTATTTGGTATGAGAAGGATTGGAATGCGGCCTGGATGGGATCTGTGGGGGCTTTGGCTAGAGTTCTCGCGTCATTTGAAAGTATAAGTGATTTAGGGGCAGTATTTGCTACCAAATGTGAAGGTTCTTGGATTGGAACAATAGGTGAATCGATAGGATTTATAGTTCATGGTGCACATTTTTACTGGGTATGGGAAATAAATGGAGCTTCGGGCCCTCCTTCTAGCGTCAAAAGATGTTGGTGAACTTTTTCATCTTTCAACTCCTTAATTAAATGCAAGGTAATTAGTCTGCTAATTATTTCATTAAGTTGAATTAGCAAAACTAAGTAGTCTTAATTTTGTCCTGAAGTGGTGATTTGCCGCTGAAAGCTTACACAATCAAGTAGTTGCACTTTAACTGTTTATTAAAGTGTCAAATCCAATCAGTATTTAATTCAAATGCAAATAAGGTAAAATCTAGTGCTGTAAAGTAACAAGAAAATAGCAAAAGCAAAAAATAGTAAAGGACATAGGGAATTTACGTGGTTTGGGTTTTAAGGAATCCTACATCCATGTGGAAAGTTTCTCTTTCTTCCTGTATCATTGAGTTGGTACAGAATTTCATGGAAGAAGGTACAATTAAACCTTAAAGATCAAGAAAAGAGGGAAAAAATATCAGAAGTCCTTTTCATGCTACAGTGCCTTTTCTATATATAGTGTTGAGATGTATGTGGATTGCTAGAATACTTTTTTCGCCATTAGGTGTCAGCCCTTGGATTCTGCTATATGTCATCTATCTATGCTGTCTATTTGATATACATGAATTGTTGACGTGCCTTTGGCGGGAAGTTTGAATAAAGGTGGGAATTTTCAAAATTAGAGCGACAATATCTGAAATTGTGGCAGGAGAATTCAAATTCGAATTGAACTTGCATATGGGCCTTTGGAGGGACATTAGGTGTCACTTGCTGGCCTCAATGTACTACCATCATATCTGTGCTGACCGGTATACGATTCCTATGTGATGTGGCGGTCTTGATTTGCGCTTTCTTATTTGACATCATATTGGGGTGAAGCCTTATTTCCCTGTCCTATTTCACTCTAAGGGTTGACTTAACATACACTTTGTGTGTATTCATCGCCCGTATGCTCGGGTTGCTAGTTAGGAAGAGTTCCATATTTATGTCCCTACTTGTGAAGTTCTGCATTGAAGCGTATCCTGAGTGGCTCTATATGCAGTCCTTTGGAGTGCCTTTGATCCCCTATGGTACTGTCCTGGTTGCCCTCGGTATATGCTGGTGCAGACATGTTCTTGTAGGTGTTAACAAAGTATGGGTTTTGGAGATGCGATCAGCTTAGTTCAGTATGTACTAGCCTCTAGGCTTTGGTGCAGTGTCCTCTTTCCCAATACGTGCAGCATTTTATTTCTGCCATGATTCTCTTAGCTGAAAGCTTCGGGTTAAGTTAGGTAGGGTGGCTTCAAGATGGCATCCTTTGCAGTATGAGTTTGATTGATTCACTTCCTTTTTCCTCTCCGTCTACTTTTTGAGGGTGGCTTTTCGGGCTTCATGTTCTGCCCTATTTTCGTTTATAGCAGTTCATGGTAAGAACGAGTGTAGCATAATGCTATGAATTTCTTGTAACATCCCCTATCTTGAGGCACGAAGTAAAGCGCTACAGATGCTACAGTAATCCATAGTATTAACTTCCGGAAATAAAATACGGTAATATTAATGGTATCTATAATATCAGAAGCACATGAATATGAAATAAAATCAACACAGAATTAGAACAACTTTTCTAATTACATTTCAAAGTAATATTTCATATTCAATTACATCATCCCATAATCAATTCTCAGGTTTTGATCAAATACACTTATTACAAATTACGCCAAGAGTGACATATGAAGATGCCTCTTTGGATGATCAAAGTACTAAATAGACAATCAGTCTTAATACAACATAGCGGAAATAAAACTAAATAGCCCCTATATAGCTAGATTTGCCTCCTGCACGTCTTCGGAAACTTATTTGTCCAACCTACTAAACCGGAAAAACCTCAATTGTCAATATACTCAAATCGTATTTTGAGCACCCAAGAGTTTAAGGGGAAAACATAAACTTCGAGTCAGACATAAAGCCTGAAGTGAATAATACTTTTACGTCTCGGTTTACTGATATTAAGTGAGACCGTGCCGCTTAGCGAAATGGGTTTCCACTCACTAATATCCCTTTTTAAAACATATTTTTTGCAAATCAGAATCCTGCAATCAAACTGATTAAAGCAATAACAACAATATCATATATGCATATAAATCAGGTAATCAATGGACTATCTATCCGAACAATATAGTTTTGTTTAGCTAACTACTAATCATTGGCTGACTCGGACCTACCAGACATAATAAATAATCCAACTTCTATTAGACACACTCCTGGACGGTATGTCTCTAACTTCTCCTAGGGTCAACTAATCCTAATGGTTTTGCGGTCTCATATCCTCTCTTTGTATATTCTTTTCTGTGTGTAATATTATTTTAGTCTTACCTGTGACAAAGCCCTACACACTGGAATTTTGGATTATATTAGCTAGGGGCTATTAGCTAAGGGCGCAACCCTATACCAGTCTCATCTGGTATTCTAATATCTGAGTCATCTGCTTAGGGTTAACTACCCCATCCAAATTTTCCTTGAAAACAGTTCTTTCAATTTGATTTAGCCTTTTAAATCATACTTAAATAAGGAAAATGTACTCTTTGCTTTACTCAATAGGGTTATCTATCCCTTTAAAACAAGTTAAAGTCCTTCTTTAACTAAGAAAATATTAGGTTTTTAAATCCAAGATATCACCTTCGAAACCATTGTTTTAAGGCTTAAACAATGCCTTTCGAAATCAGTGAGATCAACTCTTACAAAATCTTTATTAAAACTTTAGACATCCTCTTCCAAAACCTTATAAAACATGCCTTTCGAAATCATTGGAAACCTTCCATTTAAAGACTCAAGTACACCTTTCGAAAACACTGGGGGTACCTCCCCTTCGAAACCTTCATTATAAACCTTTCAAAAGCATTAAAGTCCTTTACTTAAAACAAACCTTTCAAAAAGCACTGGGTTCAAGTAAAAGTGTATGGAACATAGCTTCGAAACCATTTAAAACCATTCCATTCGAAACCTATGGGTTTAACTTTCAATATATTGAAGGGTCTTAAAAGAACTTGGGCGAAAGCAACTCTTTCGAAAACATTATTCCTAATTAAAAGATAGTGGATGGTTTCGAAACCAACCCTTTCGTAAGCATGGAGAAGCGGCTTAATAGTAAAAACGAAAGAACCCTTTCGAAACCATTATTTAAAGGCAATAAGAAAGGCAGCCTTAACTACGTCGAAAGGTAGAATGCGGCAGCTAGGTTTCGAACCCTGTCGAAAGCTTGTTTAAAACAAAAGGCCAGCAACCTCTTTCGAAAGCCCTTTTTCTAAAACAGAGGCGTATTTGACTAAGTCGGAAGCTATTTCCTTCGAAAGTCTTTTTTCTAAAACAAAGGCGTATTTGACTAAGTTGAAAGCTATTTACTTTGAAAACCTCATTTTGTAACCAAAATAGCTTTTGAGTTTATAAAGACTCCCCTTACCCCTTCGAAAGCATGTTTCGACTATACACCTTCCGCCTTTCTAGAATCCACTACGTACCAAGGCATTGATACCATGTGTATTGGTTTCGACTAGGTTGGAGGCGGTAGTATGGAGTCGAAAGGTGGCTAACGAAAGTGGCAAAGCAACAATCCTTTACAAAACTGATTTTTAACTTTTTAAAGTAATATCTTTCCAACTAACTTGCCTTATTTGTCAACATATAATTGGTTTCCAAATCTTTCTCAAAATCTTTTCTAAAAGTGCTGCTGTAATGCCCTTGAATTTTAATTAACATTATTCAAAATATTTAATTGGATAAATTAAATAGAATAATGTGCATAATTAGGGAGATGAGATTAATAAATTAAATGGTCGTGTCTTAATGAATGAACTAAAATAAGACTTAACTAAATTTAGAAGGAAGACTTTTCCTAAGGGGTAAACTTGGAAATGAGGCTGCATTTCTTAATATAAATCTCTTCCTCCACCTTAATAAATTTTTACCTTCTCATTCATAACTCCTCACCTACTTTCGGCCGTCCATTAAAAGCTCCAGGAAGAGCATAAATTGGAGAAAAAGCTAAGGAATTAAAGCAAGTAAATTATCTCATTTTCCAACCAACTAACCAAGGTGAATAATCATGTTTATCATCTCACTTTTCTCTGTTTGGATCGGCTGTGGGTTATACCCGATTCATGTTTGTGTCTTGGTTAGGATATAACCATTTAAACTTTTTTGGATAAGACATAGGCGTTTTAAATGTTAATGGATCAATTAACACGTTTTTATTCGGTTTTTGTTAAATCCCGAGTGCTTTTGATCTTCATATGCTTTGAAATTTTAATATGTTGAAGAGAACGTATTAACTGATTCTCTGAAATTTTTTCAGAATTTTTCATGATGTTTTAATAGTTATATAAAATTATTTAAGTTATGGAACTTAAATGTTTTATATAATTATAAAGGAGAAAGGGGCTTTTCAAATTTATTTAAATTTCCAAATAAGGAAAGTCGGCAGCAATTTTGAATATAAAATTCTAGAAACCAATCAGATTTAGACAAACAAGGCAGGTGGGGTAAAAAAGAACTGTTTTAAAGTACAATTTTCACTATTTCAACTCTTTCGGCAAGAGCTTTCGCCTTTATTTCAAACCTTCCGACAAGGTCGAATGGTATCAAACCTTTCGACTAGGTCAAAAATATATGCTCATGGTATCAGGCGACTGGTACGTAGTGAATTGAAAGGGGTCAAAAGGTTTAGGGACGAAAGGTTAGAGCTTTCGAAGGAGATGAAACTTTGTTTTGGTTTTAAAGAAAATACGCCTGCTAGCTTTCGACAAAGAGCTTTCGACATTGTCAAATGGTTTAAAAGAAAAAGGTTTTGATTGGTTTGCTTTCTTGTTTTAAATGAAACCTTTCGACAAAGTCAAAAGGTTAGCTATCGACAGGGTCGGAAGCAAAGTTGCCGCTTCCAAACCTTTCTACCCAGATGGAGTCAAAGGTTATCTTCTGTTTATAAAACCTACCGCCTCTCTCTATTGATTTCAAAGGGTTGGTTCCAACACCAACACTTCACTGTTTTTGAACGGTTTCGAAGGGTTTTGACTTCGAAAGGTTTCGACTTTGAAAGATTTTGATTTTGAAAGGTTTGATTTCGAAAGGTTTCGAAGGGGTTACCTTCAATAATTTCGAAAGGTTTTGAGTTTCAATGATTTCGAAAGGTTTTGAGTTTCAATGATTTCGAAAGGTTTATAAATGGTTTTACAAGGGGGATACCCCAGGCTTTCGATAAAATCGAAAGGTAGAACCTTTCGACTAGTTCGAAAAAAAACCTTCCGACAAGGTCGAAAGGTATGATTTTGTGATGCTTTCAAAAGAATGGCTTCCGAAGGGGCTAGTGTTATCCCAACTTTTAGTAAAGCTGAGATACCCAAAACTGACTGAAAATCAATGATAACTAGCCATGAATATCAGCTATGCATTGCAGGATAACCATGGATATCGATGAATTTTGTCCGAGTCCGGATCGGGCTGCAATTGACAAGACATGACAAGCAAAGCCGTAAAAGCCAACATTCCGAATTTCAAGTCAATCCGAGTTCGTATGCTCAAGATATCAACAACGAAAAATGGAGTAGACAGTCCTAAGTTCGAATCCATAGGCGAAGCCTATGTTCGAATCCATCAGGTGGCCGAGCTTCGTATCCATCGGCCAAATCCTTTGTTCGAATCCATCGGCCAAGCTCTAGTTCGAATTCACGAAACATAACCCTGCTTCGAATCCATCGAGCAAGCCATGGTTCGGATCCATTGAACCATTCCCTGCTTCGAATCCATCAAAGGGACGGTCTTCGAATCCATGCAATTGAAGAACTTCGACTCCATCCCACGACTATCTTCGAATCCATTCAGCTGAGAAGCCTTCGTAACGATCAACTATGGCCTACCTTGATCGATACAAGGAAACATCCATTCGATCGATTCGAAGGAGCATACTTTCGAATCCGTTTCCTCGAATACCCCAAGTCAAAGCGGCTAAAACCATGGATTCGACCCAGTAAACTCGGAGGAAAAGCTGGATCTACCCAAAAAGCGCGCGCGACACGTCACCATTCACTCGCGCAAACCATCGATTCGACCCTATCGATTCGAAGGGGATCGATTCGAACCAGGCTGGTACACCGGAAATGCAATCTTGAATCGATCATAACTTGAGATCTATAAGTCCAAATGCTATAAAATTTTCACAGAAGCTTGAGCACATGTTGAAGAATGTCCACACCAAATTTCAGCCCGATTGGATGTTTTCTTGATCGATCCGAATGGACTTCGAATTGATCCCAAGGTGGGCCCGGATTTCCTGAAAGCGGGCATGTGGGCCCCCTCACGTACCAGAACTGGTCTCCTGAAATTTAGGCGAAATAGCAGCCTCCTACACCTATAAATAGAGCCCTTGGTCATTCAGAAAAGGGGTCGGACAATTTTGAGAGCTAAAGGGCGTCCAGACTCTGCCAGATTTACTCCAGATTACCATTTCTTCCTTAGATTCAGATTATAATCATAAAATCCGTTGTACTACGCGATAAGAAATTGTAATCTTCAAGCATCGAGCAATATAATCATAAAAACCTTGAAGTGGACGTAGGCCGGAGATAGCCGAACCACTATAAATTGTGTGTCACTGTTCATTATTTCTGGATTGCTGGTTGTTGCTTGCTTAGATCTGATATTTGTGTTTGAATATTGCTGGTTTGCATTCATACACTGGTGCTTTCATAATACTTGGGGTTTGTGACCAAATTTGGTGCAAACAGCTAACTTTGGGTGTTTGATTTCAAATGGGGCTTTTCGAAATGGTTTAAAGGGCTGTTTTAGTCATTTTTCCTTAAGTAAAATTTTGCTAATTTGAAGGGGTTACTTTGAAGGGTTATCGTATAAAATACTTATATTTGTTTGAATATGTAAGGAGGATCCTTATATAAATTGGATGTAAATAAACCTTGGAGACACTACCGTGGGTTTAATCTTTTCGATGCATAGTTTGGGGTTACAAACAGAAATATGCTTTCGAAAATATACATTGGGGCTATCAATGTGTTTTTATTTAAGTTAACCTAATTGGGGCTACCAATGGGAATAGGTTAAACAGGTGGTATACCTGGAGAAAATAAATAATCATGGGGATCATGAATTTTTATACATAATCTTGGGAATCATGATATTTTAATTGGCCAAGGTTGGGTTCTTGGTTAACCAAGGAAAATCATGGAATGTGCGGTGGATAGCCCACATCAAATTTCTAAAGTAAAGAATGTTTTTGCAGAGGTGGTTAGCCTTGGGATTTGGCACCTAAGGGTTCATAGTCATCCTAGGAAAACTATGAAGTGTGCGGTGGATAGCTCACACCAACTTTTATAAAACAATGTACGATGGATAATCTGCATTTATTTTAAATGGATTTGGGGCAGATAGTCCTACTAAATTATGACAGATATTTATTTTAAAGATTTTAGATGGGAACTCTAATAAATTTATTTTAGATGGGAAATCTAATATATTGCTTTTAGATGGGATATCTAATAAATGGGTGGATGGGATATCCAACGTATATGATTTATGGCTTTATTTCATATCATGTTAAGACTAATCATTTTGGGCGCAAGGGCATAGTAAATGATTTGCATGTTTTTTTTTGGATACTAGTGAGGGGAAAACCCATTCCGCTAAGCGGCGTGGTCTCACTAGCTATCTATTTATGATAAGAGATGATAGAGGATTATTCATACCAGACTTATTGTCTGACTCGAAGTTTGTGTTTCTCCACAGACTCTTGGTTACTCAAAAATTAATTTGAGTAGTCTGAGAGTGGGAGACTTTAAGGTTTTTGGATGAATAAGCTTCCGGAGACGTGCATGAGGCAGTGTTAGCTATATAGGAGCTATTTTGTGTTTTCCGCTATGATGTACTAAGAACTGTAAAGTTCATATTTATTAGTTCTCCGATCATCATAAGGGGACATCTTCATATGTTGCTCTTATCGTATTATGTACATGTATATGTGATCTGAACGTGGTTAACGTCTGGGATTATGTAATTAAATCTTAAATTCTAATTTGCATGAAATGGGAAATTCTGTTTATTGGAAGTTTAAAAATTTTCATATTCATGTGTTCCAGTGTATCAATATTTACTATGCCGCATTCGGTCGTCAAGAAATAACAACTACGGATGACTGGAGCATCAGTAGCGGTTAGTTTTGGGCCTCAGAAGGTGGATGTTATAGCTGCCGAATTCGGTAGTTGACAATTTAAAACATTTAGCAAATTGCCCTTCTCCTTTTATAAACATATAAAACATTTAAGTCTCATACCTTAAATAATTTTATATCTTTAATAAAATACTTAGGAAACTTCTCGAAATATTACCGTAAATCACTTTTAATATGTTTTCTGACATATTTAAATTTCTGACCTAAAGCTAACATATAATAGCCAAAATTATTTTAAACCCAATTTACCCATTTTCTTTACTAGAAAATTAATAATAAATCCACAATAACTCAGAAAATTATGAAACTTGAATCCCAACTCTAAAATAATGTTTCTGACCTTACATAAAAAACGCAAGTCATTTGGATGTCATTTGATAGGTTTTTCAAATCAAATCTTATCATAAAATCTATATGAAGCAACATAAATCATCAACAAGCATATATATGCATTTAAATAATCAAAACATGGCAATTTATTTGCAAGATAAATTCGAATATCAACTAGAACCCAAAAACAATAAAAATGAGATTCAACCTATTATTCACCTTAGCTTGTTGTTAAGGAGGTTTAGATTTACTCTTGGATTAATTAGATTAAGCTTGCTACTTGTTTTCTTGCCTAACTTCCTCTTGCTTTCTTCTAATGGTGGCCGGCCAAGCTCTTGGTTTATTTTTAGTTTGTGAATATTGCAAATGAGAGTGCGATAAGGGTTTAGGTTATAAGAATATAACCTATTCTTATATTTGCCCTTATCTTATTCCTCTTACTTATTTCATTTTAATTCTCTTTGGCTTATAGGTTAGTTAAGGCACGGCTACCTTAAATTATTCAAATCTCAATCCCTTAACCATTTACATTATTTCATTTAATTTATCTAATTGAATGTTCTAAATATTGTTAGTCAAAATTAAGGTCATTACAGACTCCCCTCCTTAAAGAATTTCGTCCTCGAAATTACGATAAGGTACTCATAATAATCAATCATAAAGGTAAAACATACCATGAAATAAGTCAGGATAAGTATCTATGACCCTACTCTCAGTTTCCTAAGTATAGTCTCTCTTTTCATCACTCCACTGTACTTTAGCTAATCTGACTGTCTTGTCCCTTAGTCTCTTCTCATCCCTTGCGACTATATGAACTGGCTTTCTAACTATAGTCATATCCGATTCCACCACTAAATCATCTAACACAGTCGGTGCAATAGTGGTTTCTGGATCTCGAATACACTTCCTTAGATGAGAAACATGAAAAACATTGTGGACTCATGCTAAACTGTTTGGTAACTCTACTCTATATGAAAGTTTCTTGATCCTTTCTACAATAGGAAATGGTCCAATGAATCTCGGTGCCAATTTTCCTGATTTTTCGAATCTGATTACACCTTTCATCGATGATACTTTGACGAAAACACGATCTCCAACCGAGAACTCTAAGTCTTTCCGTCTTCTATCAGCACAGCTCTTTTGCCTAGACTAAGTTTACTTCATTCTGGCCCGAATTAATTCAATCTTTTTTGTAGATTCTCTAATCAAATCCAGACCAAGAACTAACCTATCCTTGGTCTCTAACCAACAAACGGGAGATTTGCATGGTCTTCCATACAAAGCTTCAAACGGTGCCATCCCTATACTAGTCTGATAACTATTGTTATACGAAAACTCGACGAAGTGTAGGTGATCTTCCCATGATCTCCCAAAGTCTAGCACACAAGCTCTTAATAAGTCCTCTAAGACTTTGTTAACTCTTTTCATTTGCCCATCTGCCTACGGATGATAAGCAGTACTCATGTTGAGCTTGGTACCAAAAGTATCATGTAGATCTTTCAGAACTCGCTAGTGAATAAGGAATATCTGTCACTTACTATACTACTAGGAATTCCATGTAGTCTAACTATATTCTTCATGAATAATTTAGCCAAAATAGGTGTCGTCCTGGTTGACTTAACTGGAATGAAATGGGCACTCTTCGTTAATCTGTCCACTATAACCCATATACTTTCATTTCCTTGGTTCGTCCTTGGCAACCCGTCTATAAAATCCATTGGGATAGAATAAAATTTCAAAACTGGGACCTCTAATGGCTGAAGTAACCCACTTGGTTTTTGATGCTCGGCTTTTACCCGTTGATAGTTCAAACACTGTTTCACCCATAAGCCTACATTCCTCTTCATGCCTTCCCAGAAGAAAATTCTTTTCCTGTCCTGATACATCTTAGTTCCTTCCGGATGAATAGTGAACTTTGAACAATGGCATTCTTCAAGAACTTCCTTCCTATTGTTTCCCACATTCGAAACACATAGTCGTCCTCTCTTCTTTAACCTCTCTTCTTTAACCTCTATTCTGGTCAAGACTGAAACCTTTCAACTCATCGCTCTCTATTCCATTTCGTAACTTTCTGATCCTTTCAACTAATAATGGATCCTCTTCTTGCTTAAAAGCAATCCTTTCGATCATCACCGGTCGAACTTCTAAACATGACAACATAGCAGTTTCTTTACTAGAACTACTCTAAGATCTCCACTGTACTCTACATGTAGTCAACGCTACTAAATCTTTCCACTCATCTATCATTGCCAATATTGCATTCTGATGTTTTCTACTAAGCGCATCTGCAACCTTATTGCCTTTTCCTGGTGTGTACTCAATACCAAAATTCAAAGCGGCTAAAAACTCTAACCACCTCTGTTGTCTCATATTCAACTCCTTCTGAGAGAATAAATACCTCAGAGACTTATGATCCGTATACAAACTCGAATCTTTCCTTTAATAGGTAATGTCTCCATGCCTTCAATGCAAAAATTACTGCCGCTAATTCCAGATCGTGAGTCTGATATCTAACCTCATGCAGTCTGAACTGTCGAGAAGCATAAGCAATCACTTTATCTTTCTGGATTAACACAGCTCCTAACCCTATTCCACATGCATCTATATACACCACTAAGTCCTGATTCCCCTTTGGAACAACAAACACAAGGGCATTTGTCAATAAGTGTTTCAACTTCTGGAATGCTTCCTTACACTTATCTGTCCAGACAAATTTCACATCCTTCCGGATTAGCTTGGTCATCGGTGCCGCTACCCGTGAAAAATCTTTAGTGAATCTTCGATAATACCCAGCTAATCCAAGAAAACTCTTTATCTTAGTCACTGTCTCGGATCTCTTCCAACTATTCGCTACCTCGATCTTAGCTGGATCTACAAATAACCTTTCTCGGAGACTACATGACCAAGGAACTTCACTTCTTTCTTCTAGAAATGGCACTTCGAAAATTTCGCCTTTAGTTGATGCTGCCTCGATATCTCAAGCACCACTCTATGATGAACTTCTTGCTCTCTTTCATCTTTAGAGTATACCAAAATGTCATCTATGAATACTAATATGAACCTATCCAAGTGCTCTTGGAAAACTTGGTTCATCAAATCTACAAAGAATGTTGGCGCATTAGTTAATCCGAACGACATTACTAACCATTCGTACGATCCATATCTGGTTCTAAACGCCATCAAAGGAATACTATCCTCAACCACTCTAAGCCGATGGAATCCTGTTGCCAAATCCAACTGGGAAAATACTTTGGCTCCACTCAACTGATCGAACAAATCATCAATTCTAGGTAACGGATATCGATTCTTTATCGTCTTCTCATTAAACTTACGATAATCGATACATAACCTTAACGATCCATCTAGTTTCCTTGGAAACACTACGGCTGCTCCCTAAGGCGAACTGCTTGGTCTGATAAAATTCTTACCTTCTAAATCCACCAACTGCACCTTTAACTCCTTCATCTCGGTAGGTGTCATTCTACTTGGCAGTCTACTCACCGGTTCTGCCCCTGGTATCAAATTTATCTGAAAATCAATAGCTCGTTTCGGTGGCAGTCCTACTATGGGTTCAAATACATCTGCGAATTCTCTAACAACAGAAACTCAATTCAACTAATCTTCTGCCTCCACAACATCCAACAAAGCATTAATCTCAAAACTCGGGTTTTCTACGGAGTATATAATCCAATCTCTAAAATCAGGGTGTCTAAGTGATATTACCCTATCATCGCAAAGTATCATAGCATCGTATTTACTTAACCAATCCATGCCCAAAATAATTCTAAACCCTATGAAACCAAACACATGCAAACTGCAAGCAAATGCATGACCTAACAATTCAAACTCTAGGTGGTCACATCTCATCCCAAGAGTCGCATACCCTCTTATTGGATTTGCAACCCTTAAGGAAGTAACTAGGTATGGGAGTTCTAGGTTAAGCTTATCTACCAAACAATGAGATATAAAAGAATGCGATGCACTAGTATCAAATAGAACTCTAACTGACATATCATGAATCAAAAGCGTACCTCCCAACACTGCTTTTCTTTTTTCCTCTGCTTTTGGTCTTGAGGTAGCTGGCTCTAATGCAAACACTTTGCCTTTTCCATTCTTGGCTGGCTCCTTGCAATGGTTCTCATAATGTCCAATTTGATCGCAGTTGAAGTGCCTAATATTCTTCTTCCCGACCACCTTCTTTCCATCTCTCGAGCGACATTCATTTGCAAAATGCCCTTTCTTATCACATTTATAGCAGATAACCTATACCTTTCCCTTCTTGGTAGCTCCACTCTTCTGAGCTCCCTTCTTATGGTAAAACTTCCTCTTCTGGTTTTGCCCTCCTTGAGCTCCACCTGCTTTGTTACCCTCAAGAAAAGCAAGCATCTCTTCCTGCCTTAAAGCCATCTCAACAACTACATCGCATGGATCTCTAATATATGATAGTGTGGCTTTAGCAAGTTTAGGTTTCAACCAAAGAATGAACTTCTCATTCCTTTTGATAACAATATCAAGCATAGCATATCCGTATCTCGATAGCTCCTCAAATCTAGTTGCATACTCAAGCACTGTCATGTCTCCTTGCTCCAACTCAACAAACTTCCTTAGCAGAGTTGACTTCACAATCTCCGACATAAACCTCTCCTCAAACCTTCTTCTAAACTCCGCCTAAGTCATAGTCTCCTCATTGACTCCAACAGTAACACTGTTCCACCAGTACAATGCTGCTCCTTATAATTGCCTAGAAGCAAGTCTCCTCTTCTGCTCATCATTGAGCCCCAAATCAATAAAGATTCTCTCGCAATGAAGTAACCAATTCTCCACTTCAATTGCGTCTTCAATCCCGATAAACGGTTTTCCTCCTAGCCTGCCATAGTCCCTACTCAACACAACATAATTATTGACACTGGAGCTCCCTGATTTCCTCCTTCAGCATTTCCTCCAACTAATCCAGCAGCAGCTCCAGCTTGCATCATGTTGACAAAAAACTGATACATAGCTCCTATATCAACTTGCGGCACTCCAGCACCCATTGTGCCTGACCTGGATTCCTCCTAGTGTTTGGTTTGGCATTTCCATTGGTTATGGTGCTTCCTATACCAATATTAACTCTTCCAGTTCTAGCATCCATATCTTACGTCCATAAAATCTGCATTCGAGTCTTTGTAAGATACAATAGAATAGCCTAAGAGAGGTGGAAGAATAGAAATAAAGTGTATACTTATATATAGCAAATATGAGTACGTTACTATAGCGTTATCCCATACCCTAATCTTTTCTCTAATTCCTAAGGATTATGTTTCCAAAATCATTTTAAGTATGAAATCTCTTTTAAGTTTTTCATAAACCTATGCTCTGATACCTAGTTGTAACATCCCTTATCTTGAGGCCCGAAGCTAAGTGCCATAGATGCTACACATATTCATAGTTTTAACTTCTGGTGACAAAATACGGTAATGTTAATGATATCCGTAAATACAGAAGCACATGAATATGAAATAAAATCAACACAAAATTAAAATAACTTTTATGATTACATTTCAAACAATATTTCATATTCAATTACATAATCCCATAACTGATTCTAGGTTTTGATCAAATATACTTATTACAAATTACGCCAAGAGCGACCTATGATGATGCCTACTTGGATGATCAGAGTACAAAATAGGCAATCGGTCTTAATACAACACAATGGAAATAAAACTAAATAGCTCTTATATAGCTAGCTTTGCCCCTTGCACGTCTTCGGAAGCTTATTCGTACAACCTACTAAACCTGAAAAACCTCAACTCTCAATCTACTCAAATCATATTTTGAGCACCCGAGAGTTTAAGTGAAAAACATAAACTTCGAGTCAGACATAAAGCCAAGTGTGAATAATACTTTTACATCTCGGTTTACTGATATTAAGTGACACCACGCCGCTTAGCGGAAAGGGTTTCCCCTCACTAATATCCCTTTTTAAAACATATCTTTTGCAAATCAGAATCCTGCAATCAAACTGATTAAAGCAATAATAGCAATATCATATATGCTTATAAATCAGGTAATCAATGGAGTATCTGTCCAAACAATATAGTTTTGTTTGGCTAACTACTAACCATTGGCTGACTCGGGCCTACCAGACATAATAAATAATCTAACTTCTGTTAGACACACTCTTGGATGGTATGTCCCTAACTTACTTCTCCCAGGGTCAACTAATCCTAATGGTTTTGTGAGCTCATCAATAACCTATCCTCTCTCTATATGTTCCTTTCTATGGGTAATATCATTTTAGTCTTACCTATGACAAAGCCCTATACATTGGAATTTTGGACTTATATTAGCTAAGGGCTTTAGCTAAAGTACATGGCACAACCCTATACCAGTCCCATCTGGTATTCTAATATCAGAGTCATTTGCTTAGGGATAATTACCCCATTCAAATTTTCCTTGAAAACATTTCTTTCAAATTGATTTAGCCTTTTAAATCATACTTAAACAAGGAAAATGTAC
The DNA here is from genome assembly GCA_030737815.1 of Allium fistulosum. Taxonomy (NCBI): domain Eukaryota; kingdom Viridiplantae; phylum Streptophyta; class Magnoliopsida; order Asparagales; family Amaryllidaceae; genus Allium; species Allium fistulosum. The sequence continues at coordinate 1,009,597,084 of CM060907.1, forward strand.
TCTTTTCTTTACTCAATTACCTTTGCCATGATATATGCTTTACACAAAACAATATTGATGAAAACCTAAATAAATAAGGTTATATATCTCTTTATAACAAGTTAAAGTCCTTCTTTAACTTAGAAAATATTAGGTTTTAAATCCAAGATATCACCTTTGAAACCTTTGTTTTAAGCCTTGAACAATACCTTTCGAAATCAATGAGATCAACTCTTACCAAATCTGTGTTAAAACCTTAGACATCCTCTTTCAAAACCCTTTAAAACATGCCTTTCGATGTCATTGGAAACCTTCCGTTTAAAGACTCAAGTACACCTTTCGAAAACATTAGGGTACCTCCCCTTCGAAACCTTTATTATAAACCTTTTGAAAGCATTAAAGTCATTTACTTAAAACAAACCTTTCAAAAGCATTGGTATCAAGTAAAAGTTTGTGGAACATTGCTTCGAAACCATCTAAACCCATTCCATTCAAAACCATTCCATTCAAAACCTATGGGTTTAACTTTCAATATATCTAAGGGTCTTAAAAGAACTGGGGCGAAAGCAACTCTTTCGAAAACATTGTTCCTAAGTAAAAGATGGTGGATGGTTTCGAAACCAACCCTTTCGAAAGCATGGAGAATAGGCTTTATAGTAAAAATGAAAGCACCCTTTTGAAACCATTGTTTAAAGGCAATAAGAAAGGCGGCCTTAACTAGGTCGAAAGGTAGAATGTGGCAGCTAGATTTCGAACCTTGTCGAAAGCTTTTTTAAAAACAAAAGGCGGCAACCTCTTTCAAAAGCCCTTTTTATAAAACAAAGGTGTATTTGACTAAGTCGAAAGCTATTTCCTTCAAAAGCCTTATTTTGTAACCAAAATAGTTTTGAGTTTATAAAGACTCCCCCTACCCCTTCGAAAGCATGTTTCGACTCTATACCTTTCGCATTTCTCCAATCCACTACGTACCAAGGCATTGATACCATGTGTATTGGTTTCGACTAGGTTGGAGGTGGTAGTTCGGGGTCGAAAGGTGGCTGTCGAAAGTGGCGAAGCAATAATCCTTTACAAAACTGATTTTTAACTTTTTATATAATATATTTCCAACTAACTTTCCTTATTTGTCAACATATAATTGGTTGTCAATTCTTTTTCAAAATCTTTTCTAAAAGTGCTACCGAATTCAGTAATTAACAATTTAAAACATTTAGCAAATTGCCCCTTCTCCTTTTATAAACATATAAAATATTTAAGTCCCATACCTTAAATAATTTTATATCTTTAATAAATTACTTTGGAAAATTCTCTAGAAATTCCCATAAATCACTTTTAATATGTTTTCTAACATATTTAAATTTTTGACCCAAAGCTAACATATAATAGCCGAAATTAATTTAAACCCAATTTACCCATTTTCTTTACTAGAAAATTAATAATAAATCCAGAACAACTCAGAAAATTATGAAATTTGATCCCAACTCTAAAATACTGTTTCTGACATTATATCAAAACTCAAGTCATTTGGATGTCATTTGATAGGTTTTTCAAATCAAATCTTGTCATAAAATCTATATGAATCAACATAAACCATCAACAAGCATATATATATATATATCCATCTAAACAATCAAACATCACAATATATTTCGAAGATAAATTCGGATCTCAACTAGAACCCGAAAACAATAAAAATGAGATGCAATCTATTATTCACCTTAGCTTGTTGTTAAGGAGGTTGAAATTTGCTCTTGGATTAATTAGCTTAAGCTCCTACTTGTTTTCTTGCTTATCTTCCTCTTGCTTTCTTCTAATGGTGGTCGGCCAAGCGCTTGGTTTAGTTTTAGTTTGTGAATATTGAAAATGAGAGTGGGATAAGGATTTAGGGTATAAGAATATAACTTATGCCTATTTTTACCCTTACCTTATTCCTCTTACGTATTTCATTTTAATTCTCTTTGGCTTATAGGTTAGTTAAGGCATAACTACCTTAAATTATTCAAATCTCAATCTCTTAACAATTTACTCTATTTCATTTAATTTATTTAAATAAATGTCCTAAATATTGTTAATCAAAATTAGGGTCATTACAATTCTTATCTCTATACTTGATTAATCAGATTTAACCATATCTTCCGTTATTCAACTACATGGAAAATTTGGAACACTCTTGATGAAAAATAAGGTGGAAAATTCGAAATAAGACGATTCAAACGACGACAGTAAAGACGGCGATAATGATGACTCAATGGATGACGAGATAAGTGATTTTTAATATGAATATTTACTTCTCATGTTTCAAGAATTAACCAGAACTGTTGGCAGCATCAAACTAAAAAATAATAAATTGAAATGTGAAAATCTGAACTACATCAGAAAAATGATAAATTGGAAAAGAAGCTTAAAAACATTAAGAAAACTAAAAAATTTGGTTGTGAAAAATGTTTGAACTACAAGAAAGATTTTGTTTGTTTCAATGAAAATTTCCAAATGCTTAAAAACATGATTTTTTATTAAGGGAAGCAAAATTGAGCCGATTTGCAAGAACAACATTTTACTAAAAGAGCTGGAAAATTTTAAGATGTTTGAAAATTCCAATTGTGAAAATCTTGAAAACACAAATTTGATGAAAACTGAGATAATAGTAGATGGGCTAGAAAATAGAGTTGAAAAGTTTAATAAATTTGAAACCTTGAATGCGGAAAATATACGGATTTTGAATAAGAATTGATTGGCATTAAAGAAAAAACCCTTGAAAACAAAAACATGATCTTGAAAAATAGGAAAACTTAAATTATTCATACAATCACGAATTATAAAAAGAGCCTAAAACGATCAAGGATTTTGAAAAACTTGAACTGGAAAACGGGTTTTCAAAAAAGAAATGACTAGATTTAGGACCAAAAAAATACTTGAAAATGAAAGTATGATCTTAAAAAGAAATGATTTTAAAAAGAGTGAAATTGCTATAGGTGATTATTCAAAACTTATAAATGAATACTTTCTTTTAAAATGCAAAGTCAATAAGCTTGAGTTTATTCTTCGAAAATTTTCCACGGGAGAAAAATAGTTTAACATGTTATTAGGTAATCAACCTTTTGCTAATAATAGAACATGACTTGGATTTGGAGAAGTGTCAAATTGTAAACAAATGACTAGTAACACGTCCAAGTCAACAAGTGTATTTCCTAAATGCGTAAAGTGCGACAAAGTTGGACTTAGTCATAATAGGAATATAAATAAACAAATCAACCAAATTTGGGTTCATAAAAGTACAATTGTCAACATTCACTTTCCATTATACAGTCAAATTTGGGTACCAAAGTTTTCTAACATAAGCAAATGTGGTCCTATATCATTTTCTATCCACTTACTTCTTCTAACATATAGATATGAAGATAGGCTAAGGAACAACTAAGATGGAAACATATTTTGAGCTACTCCACACATTTGATGAGTGACATTGCAACGATTTTAGCTAAGAAAATATATGAGGATCCATGCACTTTGAGAAATAATGGTGAAGGTGGTGATTTCAAAGGTAAGCAAACGAATAATTTCTTAACTCTATTTCTCGGCTCTTGTTTGAAATATGATGTTTCGGATGTTGTTGTAGGAAAATGGTCATAACTTGAGCTTTGAAAATCTAAATTGAAAATTAAAAATATTTTGAAAAATAGATAGAAAATCCTACAAGTTTTATTTTTTGAGATTTTCCATATTAAGATCTTAAGTCAATGAAAAATTGCAAATAATTTAGTACATTATTTGAAAAATATTTCAGAACCTTCTAACATGGCTCTAGTATTTTGACCATCATTTATGCTTTGATACTCTGAGTCGTAAAATTAAAGATGTTTTGGAAACCATACAAAAAATACTACAATATTCATCCATTGATTTTCCGATTATTCATTTCAGAAATGCTTGAGAAAATGCATTCAAATTGGTTTTATAGTTAATAATCATTCTATAAGTGTTTTACATAGTTGAGTTAATCGACCATTACTTGAATATTATAACCCTGATTTAGAAATTATTGATGTTTTGGAAAGCATACTGGTAACTCTAAAATTTTCATGTTTTTTGCGCATCTTCATAACTTGAAAAACAGTAATCAAGTTAGTAAATTGATTGAAAAATGGTTTTGATTTGTTCAAACAAGCTATAGTATGTTGGATAGACCTGTCAAAATATGACCCAACCCATTAATTCAACACATTTACCCTACTTATAAATAGGTTGGGTTAACCCATTTATGAATTTTACTATATGGGTTATGGGTTGGGTTGACCCATTTTTAAAAGGGTTATAAATGGGTAACCCATTTACCCATTTATTAAAAACTTAAAATTTTAAAATATAAAATTTTAAAATAAGAATTTTGAACGCACGCGGTAGTTCTCCATGGTGACTAACAGTGGTAGTTAGGAAATAACAGACTACATCCCCTTATTCGAACTCCACCTAGGCAAGAGCCGCTATTTTTTTGTTCGGACTAAAGTAACTTCTTCATTCTAATTCGGAATCAGGTGAGACTACGACCGATGAACCCCCACCTAAATTACGGACAATATCAAATACTCGGATACTTTATCTTATGAACGCACACCGTATTTCTGCAGGGCGACTAACATTTTTACTTAGAAATATAGGCTACATCCTATATATGAACTCCGCCTAGGCAGAAACCGCTATTTTTTTTGTTTGGACTGCAGTAGCTTCTTTGTACTAACTCGGAATCAGGCGAGACTTCGACCGATTAACTCCCACCTAAATTACGGACAATATGGAACACTTGAATACTTCATCTTACGAATGCATATTATAGTTCTCCATGGTGACTAACAGTTGTTAGAAAATAACAAAATACTACATCCCCATATTTGGACTCCGCCTAGGCAGAAGCCGTTATTTTTTTATTTAGACTGTAATAACTTCTTCATACTAACACGAAATCAGACGAGACTTCGACCGATGAACTCCCACCTAAATTACGAATGATATGGAACACTCGGATACTTCATCTTGTGAATGCACACTGTAGTTCTCCATAGTGACTGATAATTGTACTTAGAAAATAACAGGCTACTACATCCTCATATTTGAATTTTGCCTAGGCAGAAGCCGCTAATTTTTCTGTTCAGACAGCAATAAATTCTTGATACTAACTCAGAATCAGTGAGACTTCGATCGATGAACTCCTACCTAAATTACAAACAATATGGAACACTCAGATACTTCATCTTGTGAATGCACACTGTAGTTCTCCATGGACATAGAAAATAACAGGCTACTACATCCCCATATTTGAACTCCATCTAGACCGAAGCCGCTAGTTTTTTTGTTCAGACTACAATAACTTCTTCATACTAACTCGAAATTAGGCAAGACTTCGACCGATGAACTTTCTCCTAAATTATGGACAATATGGAAACTTGGATACTTTATCTTATGGACGCATATTGTAGTTCTCCATGGTGACTAACAGTTGCACTTAGCAAATAACAGACTGCATCTTCAGATTTGAATTTTGATGAAAATTAGAACTAAAATTTTAATTTTTAAATTTTGATTTATATCAAAATTCAAAATGTAAAAATCAGAATTAGAATTATTTTATATCAATTTGTTTTTTATTAGTCAAATCAAATTAAAATCTTTAAATGGGTTAAATGGTAACCCGCTTATTAAATAGGTTGGGTCATAAATAGATCAAAAAAGCTAGGTCATAAATTGGTTGGGTCAAACTCGACCCAATCCATTTTGACCCAACCCAACCCGTTTGACAGGTCTAATTTTGGACATAACTTTTGATCTATTTTTCATTTTGACCTAAAGCCAATTTTTTTAATTAGCAACTTTAAATCGTAAATTTTTCATATTTTTTGCTAAATTAAATTATAAACTTAAAATGTTCAAATATTTGTTTCAAGAAAGATTAACTTTTTAAAATAACTATGATCGATGTTCGGAAATTGAGGAGTTTGGACTTACATGTGATTATGTTATTCTCCTGTATGAGATGATATTATGTTTTTCACTTTGAATGATGTCTAACAACTCATATGTATGAGAGTTTTTATTTTTATTTTTTTGCAGTTTTGTTTGAAATAAATGTTTTTGTTGAGAAATTCAAATGTGGAGCTTATTCAAATGACACTGTGGAGTATGCAGTGCACTTGTTTGATTATGCTTATCTTTCATGATTGACCTTAATGATGAAAGTTTGTCATAACTAGCTTTTGATGATGAGAGAGTATGCAATGAATGGTTTTTGACAAGATGGTTGATTAGAATTACAAAATTTATTACCACCACCGCAAAGAAGCCATTAATACATAAATGATATATAATGTATCATTGTATGCCACCATAGGCACCTAAAAAGTACTAGGGGTATCATGAAAGTGTAACTCTTTCTTTCTTATCATAATATCATCGTATGATTTTTGACTTTTATGATTCTCCGAGTCTTATATTTTTATCTCATATGATTCATGGATTGACTGATATTTTGCACATTTTTTCATGCACATGAAGAGAATTTGCTTTTTGTCTTTAAACTATTTTATTTTTCAAAATCCAAAAATATATTTTTACCTTCTTAGATGATATAAATGGGAAATCAACAAAAAAAATTACAACATGAAAACCCACAATTATGTTTTTAATTTTTTAGGTCTTTTTTCTTGCTTGCTCTTCGTATTTATTCGTGAAGTGTACATTTTGACATGAAATACTTTGGTTGAATTCTTGACATGAATTTTGATGTTATGCTTCTTTCGCATGAGAGTCTAAGCGGGAAAATTTTGACATGAAAAATTAAAATAAAACTTCATGAGATGACTTTTTGATATTTAGCACTTGACCTGATTTTTTGAGATGAATTATAGAAATGAAATTATTGGGCTTTTGTGATGAACTTTTAAAATGGAATTTTGATGTTTTTGATATGCTAATATGCCTAGATTTTAACCATATCCCTTTTACCCAAATAGCCATAAAATAAATTCTCTTATTATGTTCAAGCTTAGAATATGAACCTAAAAATATTTTTGAGATATTTTTAATGATTTTATTTCTAAAGCCATATCATGATTGATTAAACTTTGTTTTGTGAATATCCAAAGTATTAATGTTGATTACTTAGATGACTAAGCATATTGCATTTTGTACTTGATTGAATAATAACATTACGATGTTTTTTATAATCAATCATACTTTAAAGTTTCTATTTTCGAATATCACATATCCCACATCATCTCTAAATCTGTCATTTGATATTCATATTCTATTGGCTCATTTTTTTACTTTTATGCTTATGTTGGATAAATTGACATAAACCAAAATGTGGTAAAGATTAGTTGGCTTAAAATGAGTAAAGGGACAAGTCATATACATGTTCCATTGAAAAGCAAAATATTTGATGTATTATAATTATTTTATTTAAATGGTAAAGGCATATGCATGTAAAATGAATGCGGTATGGATGTAGAGTTATCACCTAAAGGTTTCCGGCCAATACTGAAAATTCTTTAGTGGCAATGTATATACACTCGTCAAGCAATGTTTCTTCATCATTTAACAGTCCTCATGAAACTAAGTCTCTTGATCTGATTTATAATTGAAAAAGTGCACAGGGATCTCGTATAATATGGCTTAGATGTGTAGTTAAGTGTATATTCAAAACTAAGAAATTCTAACTAGCAAAGTATAGCAAAGTAAAGTATATAAGATTGATCATACCAGAGTTTTATATTGGTTCGGACTTACATCTAGTCCCAGACTCCTTCTAGAATTAACTAACAAACACCCAGTTAACCCGAAGGAACATGTATCTTACAAAATACCCGAGCAACCAAACAAGACTTCAACCTTTGCCCGAAGATTTTCATAGGGACTTCATAAAACTAGAATAAATCTTGGACTTCCGATGAGTTCTTGATAAATCGAATACAGTCAATTGTAGTACAAGACTTCTTATAATCTCCTTGATGATTCAAGATGCATGCACCATGATTATGGAAGTATATATAACGATTCTTGAGTGAATAAAATAGTTTAAGAGAAAAAGTATTCAAGAGAGATAAGAGATCAAGAAAGCAAGTTGTGGAAGTTTATTTCTATCCTGAATGTTGATCTCTATTTATAGATATCAAAGAGTTGCATCGAAGAGTTGTAATCATTTGGAATAGCCATTACTATTCGTAGAGATGCTCTTGACCGATCGCAACCAATCAAAGCGACTTTTCAGAAAATAACCTTTACGGAATGATCAGTCAATTGAGAATAAAAAGTTAGTCTACTGGATATAAACGATAAATTAAGCGGTAAATTTAAAAATCAGTTCGTACACAAAAATGTTCTTGTTCAGTCGACTGACTGAACTATATAAAAACTGTTTTTTAATAAGCAGTCCATTTTAATTTCGTTTAACTCTTTGATCGTTAAAAACCATTAAATGCAGAGTTGTGTGCGTGCGTGCATATGAACTACCAAGGAGATCTTACAAGTATATCTAAAACCAAATACGTACATTTTACTTGACGATCCATATTTCTTAAGCTTTTGATATGTAGATAATCCACTTTCTTTTCTCCTCGATTCTTTGATTCAAGAACTTTTGGTACCTACATAATATAATATTCTAGATATATACAGAGATATAGTTGTCATTATTAAAACAAACAAACAAGATTCTAACAGTCTCCCTCTTTTCAATGATGACAACTACAAAAGTTGAGAAAAGATAATATATATAAATCTCCCTCTTAATACAAGCTTTCCTTATCAGTATACTCTCCTCCTTTATCATCAACAAAACGAATAGAATATGACGAAGGTGACATAATACAAATAAACAATGTAGAGGATGCACACACATGACATAGAATCAAAACTAAATGCATTGTTATACAATATTATCACAACTAATCAGTCACAAAACCAAATTAAAACATAACAGAAAGAGCACTTGACACACAAGAACACATGACATAAACATATTCACATGAAACTAACACAACATTCGTCCATTCTTTTTTTCAAAACATCACACACAACTACATAAACACCATCAACAACCCAAGGCAATACGTATTGGTTTTGATACACACACATAAGAAAAATCTTTTATTATATATATATATATGTATGTATGTATGTATGTATGTATGTATTGGTGAAACAAAATTATTAAATTTATACAGTCGATAAATTTTAAAATATTATTAAAACATTTCAATGGGTATATATTTTTAAGATTTAATCTTTTTTATAGCACTTATACCTATATATATTTTCTTTTAGGACAAATCCTTTATTTCAAAAATATGCATTAGCTTAACAATAATATTTCTCATAAAATCAAGTTAAAGATAGGATTATTAAATTTTCTGATTTTCCTATATTTAGTTTCATTTCCATATGCATCAGAAAATTAGGAATACATCTCCCCCTCAATATTTGGTGTACCTGCAAAAAAATAAGACAAAGTTCTGGTACCCACTTCCTACATCAGAGTCCATAGGTTATATTTTCGGTAACCATACCCAAGAGGGTTTGAAACTAAATACAATTGGTTGTATTAACTTAAATCAAGTAATAATTTTTTTTTATGTATTTCTGTCTAACTAAATTTTTATTTGTTTCAGGAATCCAAATCTTTAGAAATTTTAAATTTTAAATACTTAATTTAACATTCTCTTTGGACTTTTTAAACTTAGTATACAAAGTGTTATACTTATTGTGATTATTTTGTCTATCTTTGAAACCAAGTCCATATTTGTTGCCAGATGGTTTTGAAATTTTAATTAAATTTTCTAAACTCTTCTTTCCTTTGTTAAAATTTGAAATATCATTAGTAATTTGTTCCAATTTCTGTTTGAGCTCTACAATTTCAGTTTTAGCAAGGTCCAAACTATATTTTAATTCATGAATTTCATTGTTCAACTTATCATTCTCAGTTTTACTAGCCTTAATTTTATCAGTTAAAGCAACATTTTGAGAAGTTAAGTTTTCACTTTTTTTTGTGAAATTTCTTGATCTTCTTCTAAAATACTTTTCTCATCTTTCAGTATGCCAATTTCTAATTCGGCTCTATCTAACTTGCCTATATTTTCTTTATAGAATTTCTTTTCTTCTCAAATTTGTCCTTCTTCTTTTCCTTGTTTAGTTGTGGACAATCCATATTTATGTGTTCAAAATTTTTCACATTTGAAGCATTTGATTGAGGTAGAGTTATGTCGTTTGAAACTTCGTGAACTTCTTGAATTTCTGAATTTTTTGTATTTTTTTTGCGATAAACACATTCTCATCGTCATTTAGGTTTGAGTCGTCGGTATTGGCTTGGAAAGCAATACTCTTTTTCTCTTGGTTTTGTTCTTTCCTGTCTTGTAAATTTGCTTCATACGACATCTGATTTCCAATTAATCCTTCAACTTTGAGTTGGGAAAGATCATTAGCTTCTCTAATAGCTAAAACTTTTCTTTCCCATTCAATACTTAAAGAATTCAAAATACCCATGATAAGACCAAATTCTGTAAAAGTAACTCCTATAGCCATTAGACCATGTTAAATTGTCTGATATCTAGCATATATATCTACAATGGTCTCATTTGCTTTCATTTTATATGATGAAAACTGATTCTATAGAATAGATATTTTAGTTTGTTTTACTTTGTTCGTGCCTTCATGAGTGATTTGTAGTGTACACCAAATATCAAATGCAGTTTTACAAAGCATAACTCTAGAGGACTCATTCTTATAAAGTGAGCAGAATAAAACAATCATAGTTGCATTATTGGTTGCTGCAGTCTTTCGAGCATCTGTCCAAGTATACATTTCAGTGGTAGGGGCTTTGTACTTAGTTTGAGTAGCTTGCTAGATTTTAAGACCATTAGGTTCTATAAAAAAATTCATACGAGTAGACCAGTAAGCATAGTTAGATCTGGTGAATAGTGGAGGACATGCAGTTGAGTGACCTTTTACAAAAGTGCTTGCTATATTATAATGTTACTCAAAAACTTTGTTACAGTTATTAGAATGATCTGCTCTAATACCAAATGAAAGTGCACAGGGACCTCATATAATATTGCTTAGATGTGTAGTCAAGTGTATATTCAAAACTAAGCAATTCTAAGTAGTAGAGTATAGTAAAGTAAATAAAATAATTACACTATAGTTTTTATACTGGTTTGGACCTCCCATCCTATATCAAGTCCCAAACTCCTTTTGGAATTAACTAACCAGCACTCAATTAACTCGGAGGAACATGTATATTATAAAATGCCTAAGCAATCGAATACAGTCAATTGTAGTACAAGATTTCCTATAATCTCCTTGATGATTCAAGATGCATACACCATGATTATGGAAGTATATAATAATGATTCTTGAGTGAATAAAAGAGTTTGAGAGCAAAAGTGTTCAAGAAGATAAGAGGTCAAGAAAGCAAATTGTGAAAGTTTATTTGATTTCTGAATGTTGATCTTTATTTATAGATTTTAAAGAGTTGTATCGAAGAGTTGTAATCGTTTGGAACAGCCATTACTATTGGTAAAGATGCTCTTGAACGATCACAACCGTTCGAAGCGACTTTTCAAAAAATAGCCGTTACAGGGTGATCAGTCGATCAAGAATAAAAAGTCAGTCTATTGAATATAAATGATAAATCATGCAGTAAATTTAAAAATCAGTTTGTACCCAAAAAATGTTCTTGTTTAGTGGATTGAAAATATTTTCAGTCGACTGAACTATATAAAATTTGTTTTTTATATAGACTGTCCAATTTAATTTTGTTTAACTCTTTGATCTTTAAGAACCTTTATATGCTGGTGTGTGTGCATGTGCGCATATGAACTACCAAGGAGATTTTACAAGTATATCTAAGAACAAATACATACGTTTGACTTGACAATTCGTATTTCTTTAGCTTTTGATATGTAGATGATCTACTTTCTTTTCTCCTTGATTCTTTGATTCAAGATCTTCTGATATCTGCATAATATATTATTCTAGATATATATAGAGATATAGTTGTCATCATTAAAACAAATAAACAGGGTTCTAAAAATAACGAGTTAGGAAGAAATTGTCCTGACATAAATACTTCACTTAGATTATTATTATATGGATCGTGGTAAGAACGGTTGAGTTTGTCGTTATTTGAACCTCACTACATATAGCTATATTTATTTTTTCACCGTTTTCTAATTATGGGATATGTTCTTTTTCAATATAGTTACTATGATTTATGTTCGATTTTCACTAAATATTTAATGTTATATTTTGATCATGTTTCATTATTCGCTATTTACTTTTTAACTATGTTAAGTTTGATATTTATGTTTTTGATGAAATAAAAAGGGGAGATAGGATACGATTTGGTATTACTGTGAATTCATTGTCAATATTTAAAGAAATATTATTGGTTTAATTTTTATTCACGAACATATAATCCACATTTGTAAGGGGATCATGTTATACATATTAAGATATCGTGCTATGATTTTATTTTTATGATATTGAGTACACACTCAACACATCTTACACTTGTCAGACCTTAACTTGTTATTTGTTATCATCAAAATGCGAAGAGTTAGAGCATGCAATTAATGATCTTGTTTGATGATAACAAAAAATATGCGCATTTAACATTTTTTCGAGTGTTGCAGATAAAATTTTAAAAATTGGAATACCATTCCAAATCAAAGTTTCATATGGGAACTCAAGAAAAAATACAAATGAATGGATACTAGCATGAATATTAACTTCAACCGAAGTTTGATTCAAGTTTTTACATAAACAAAGTTCTCCATAATGTAATATTTGGTTGATACAACAAAATTGATCTGTCAAGTTAGGTCTGTCAATGGATACCGAAAATATCTAAAATAAGTATACATCTGTATCCAAAAAGCAAATAAATATCTGATATCTGGAAAAATAGATACGGATGGGAATACGAGGGTTTCCGCATCCGAAATTATCTGTCCATTTTTTGTTAAGATTATAGCTAATATTTTGTGTATTTAATAGAACAATAGGCATGTGTTTATTTATTTTTATTAAGTTAATAGTTTGTATTGTATGAATTTAATGCATATTAATTGCTTAAAACAACTTATTATCATTCTATTTATTTATTTTTCATACTTTTATAATCAATAGGATTGAAAAAAATTATGCTAAACCAAAATTGTCTCTTTATAATTTTCAATTTATCGATCGTTATTGGATAGGATAATTATTCGATATTCGTTTGTATCCTCGGATGCGGATATCCAATATTCGAAATTGCTTTCAAATGCGGATGCAGATATTGGATTATCCGTATACGAAAGTATCCATTTACATGCGACTTCATAAAGAAACCTAAATGGTACATAGATGGTAGTATAATTTAATTCATCCATACTAAGCACCATACAAAATGCTATATTCAAAAAAATGAAAAGGACATATTCAAATACAAAGACTGATTCAACAATTATCCGAAAACTGTATGTGTATATTTTTATTGTGAGTTTATATTGTTAGAACCTTATATTTTGATGTTTTGATAGTGACGACTATACAAGTATATATTGTACATACTAACCACTTTTGCAGGAAATGATATCAACTTCACAAAGAGATAATTATATCAAAATGAAGACCAAATTGATGCTACAAAGTACTATCAGTCATAGTGTCTATGTCTAGAGGTATAAAGTTGTTAAATTCTCTTCTATGTGGTATATATACACACACGATTTTTTTCAGAAATTGAATTTTCAAAAACATCACAACAAACTTGAAATTCAATCGGCTGAACAACCCAGGTCAGCCGACTGAATCTTTGCATGTACACATGAATATCTTTGAATATTTAACCAACTGAATGACTATATTCAGCCGGCTGAAAACTGCCTAAAATGAATTATTTCCTTGTTGATTTCAAAATCGTCGATTCAGCTGGCTGCCACACTCTATTAAGCTGGCTGAATCTATAAAACGGTTAGTTCTCTGAAAGGGTACCTCTTCTTCATGAAGGGTTACATCTCTTAAATCAAGAGTTGCAGTCCTAATTTTTCATTGTTTCTTTTCATGAATGATTGCAACTATTAAACTCTATATTCAGCAAATTATTTCATTATTTTCGTCATTAAAATTCTATTTGCAACTCTCTCTATCTTTTCTATTGAACTCTCAAGCATTCAATTCCAAACCTCTTTATATTTTTGACCACATGATCATTCAAGAATATTTTCTTATGATCAAAATTACTTCCTTTCTTCACAAAGTACATGATATACCACAAAGGAGAAGATTATAGGAAGGGTGTACGTTATTGACTTATCAATGCTATTCAAGAGCATACTCAGTCAAATACATTTCTGCTATTTATAGTTGAAGTCCCATTGTAGTATCCTTAGGCGGTTGAAGTCCTATTCGGTTGTCTAGGCGGTTGAAGTCCTGTTCAGTTGCTTAGGCTGTGTAATACCTGTTTCTCTAGGTTAAGTGAGGGTACCGATTAAATCCAAAAGGAGTCTGAGACTGGACGTAGAACAGGAAGTTCGAACCAGTATAAAAATCTCTGGTGTCATTTACTTTATAACTTTTACTTTTATATTTATATTTCGTACAAGTAAATAGTTTAGTTAATATTTTATATTACACGATCCTTAGTCACTTCTATTTGGTATCAGAGCAGGTCATCATATAACCATAACAAAGTTTTTGATATTCAAGTAATATGGAAAATAACACAACATCAAGTTTTGTTGAAGGTTAATCCACTGCACGACCACCACTATTTAATGGATTAAACTATAATTATTGGTCAACTAGAATGAGAATTTACATGCAACAAATGGATACGGCACTTGGAATATCACTCAACAAGAATATTTTGTACCTACTACTCCTTATGCAAATGGTCAAATACATAGAAATTAGATGCTACTGCAAATGCTAAAACTATGAATATGTTGTTTTATTCCTTGGATAAAAATGAGTTTAATAGGATTAGTATGTGTACTTCAGTATATGAAATCAGCCGCACTCTTAAAGTTACTCATGAAGGTACTAATAAGGTTGAATAAAGCAAGATATCTATGCTTAAGAATCAATTTCAAAATTTTAGAATGAAGCAAGATGAAACCATAAATGAGATGTATTCCATATTTCAAGATATATATCACTCACTTCTGGCATTAGGAGAAAAATATACTGATTTTGATATTGTTTCAAAAATCCTAATCTCGTTAATGGATGAGTGGATATGAAAAGTCTTAGCAATCGAAGAAGCTAACGACATTTCTACCATAAAACTAGAAGATATAGTAGGAAATCTCATGTCATATGAAGTTAATTTGCATGCAAAATGAGTTCAAGATCAAGATAGAAAAATAATAGCATTCCAAGCCAAAAAGAAGAATCTGACGAAGTTGAAGATGATTTGGCATTATAGCAAAGAATTTCAAAAAGTTCCTGAAATTTAGAAAGAACGGAAAGTTTGGGAATATTAGAAACAACATACCATCATCCTCAACTCCTGAATGCTACGAATGCCATAAAAAGGGGCATATGAAGAAAGACTGTCCAGATCATAAGAAAGATAGAAATAACTACAAAAGCAAGAGCGATGGATATAAGAAGAAACAAGCTTTTTCAGTTACATGGGATGATTCAGATTCCTCTTACTCATCAGTCTGCGACAATGACAGAGATTCAGAACAAGCCAACATATGCTTTATGGCTACAAACAAAGATGTACCAAATAAGAAAAGAGGAAAATGGATACTTGATAGTGGTCGGTCAAAACATATGACGTGAAATAAAGAAATGTTGATAAATATTATCTACTCAAATGGAGGATCTGTCACATTTGGAGATAACTCCAAAGGATATATCATCGGCAACGGCGATGTATTGCACAACCCCATAACACTAGCTTTGCTTCCTCTTCCTAAGGACCACAAGCTCAAGGAGATGATAATGAAATTGAAGAAATCAATGTGGATGCCCCTTCCAAACAAGCTTTTGTTACCTTATCCCGAAACCAAAGTAGGCTTGATCATCGTTTAACCAAAATTGAGCACAACATGTCAAAAACCAACAAAAAGATCAATTCCATCAAAGGCTTCTTGAACAAGATTTGGAATAAGCTTTCTTGCTCTTCGTCCACATCTACTATTCCTCCTACTTTATCAATATGAGTTACTGAAAATCCGGCTCCTATCACTTGGACAACATCTGAAGAGGAAGACAAAGACAAAGGAGGTAACTCTGAAAGCCAAGAGTTTTTATTATTATGACTCTTATTTATGTTCTACGTTTAACTCTTTAAAAACAATTTGTGTTGTAATGTTTTTGATGACTCGATCATGATGTTTCTATGATGTCATGTTGAATATTTATTCGTCATGTTATTATGCATGGTATTTCCATGACATATCTGCGATGTTTTGTATCCTCTGATCTGTGATGTTTTACATAATGTGATGATTGTATGTTCTGTGATGTTTTGTGTCTAATACTGCTTCTTGTAAAATGTTTATTTTTACAAACTTTTTATTTCTCCTATTGATCTATTTCATTTTTGTCGATGACAAAGGGGGAGAATAAAGTAAGGCTATATCGATGGGAGGAGTATCAAGTTAGGGGGAAAATAACTCAATTTAAAATTGAACTTATATAGTTGTCATCATCAAAAAGGGGGAGAATATTAGAACCTTATGTTTTGATGTTTTGATAGTGAAAACTATACAAGTATATATTGTATATACTAACCACGTTTGCAGGAAATGATATCAACTTTACAAAGAGACAATTATATCAAAATGAAGACCAAATTGACGCTACAAAGTACTATCAGTCATAGTTTCTATGTCTAGAGGTATAAAGTTGTTAAAATCTCTTCTATGTGGTATATATACACATATGATTTTTTTCATAAATTGAATTTACAAAAACATCACAACAAACTTGAAATTAAGCCGGTTGAACCACCCAGGCCAGCCGATTGAATTTGTGCATGTATACATGAATATCTTTGAATATTCAACCGATTGAATGACTATATTCAGCCGGCTGAAAACTGCCTAAAATGAACTATTTCCTAGCTGATTTCAAAATCGTCGATTCAGCAGGCTTCCACACTCTATTCAACCGGCTAAATCTGTATAACGGCTAGTTTTCTGAAAGGGTACCTCTTCTTCATGAAGGGTTACATCTCTTAAATCAAATCAAGAGTTGCAGTCCTAACTTTTCACCATTTCTTTTTATGAATGATTGCAACTATTAAACTCTATATAAAGCAAATTATTTCATTGTATTCATCATCAAAATTCTATTTGCAATTCTCTCTATCTTTACTATTGAACTCTCAAGCATTCAATTCCAAACTACTTTATATTTTTGTTCACACGATCATTCAAGAATATTTTCTTGTGATCAAAATTACTTCCTTTCTTCATAAACTACACAATATACCACAAAGAAGAAGATTATAGGAAGGGTGTACGTTATTGACTTATCTGTGCTATTCAAGAGCATATTCAGTCAAATACATTTCTGCTATTTATAGTTGAAGTCCTATTATAGTATCCTCAAACGGTTGTCCTATTCGGTTGTCTAGGCGGTTGAAGTCCTGTTTAGTTGCTTAGGCGGTGTAATACCTGATCCTCCGAGTTAAGTGAAGGTATCAATTAATTCCAAAAGGAGCCTGGGACTAGACGTAGAACGGGAAATTCGAACCAGTATAAAAATCTCTGATGTCATTTACTTTATTACTTTTATATTTATATTCCACATAAGTAAATAGTTTAGTTAATATTTATGTTACACGATCCTTAGTCACTTCCATTTGGTATCCGAGCGGGTCATCATATAACCGTAACAAAGTTTTTGATACTCAAGTAATATGGAAAATAACACAGCATCAAGTTTTGTTGAAGGCCAATCCACTACACGACCACCACTATTTAATGGATTAAACTATAATTATTGGTCAACTAGGATGAGAATTTACATGCAAGCAAATGGATATGACACTTTGAATATCACTCAATAAGAATATTTTGTACCTACCACTCCTTATGCACAATGGTCAAATATACAGAAATTAGATGCTACTGCAAATGCTAAAGCTATAAATATGTTGTTTTGTTCCTTCGATAAAACTGAGTTCAACAAGGTTGGTAAGTGTATTTCAGCATATGAAATTTGGCGCATTCTTAAAGTTACTCATGAAGGTACTAATAAGGTTAAACAAAGCAAGATATCTATGCTTAAGAATCAATTTCAGAATTTTAGAATGAAGCAAGATGAAACCATAAATGAGATGTATTATAGATTTCAAGATACATATAACTCACTTCTGGCATTAGGAGAAAAATATACTGATTTTGATATTGTTTCAAAAATGCTAATCTCTTTAACGGATGAGTGGGAACGAAAAGTCTTAGCAATTGAAGAAGCTAACGACATTTCGACCATAAAACCGGAAGAGTTAATAGGAAATCTCATGTCATATGAAGTTAATTTGCAGGCAAAATGAGTTCAAGCTCAAAATAGAAAAACAATAGCATTCCAAGCCGAAAAAGAAGAATCCAACGAAGATGATATGGCGTTTATAGCAAAGAATTTCAAAAAGTTTCTTAAATTTGGGAAGAACAGAAAGTTTGGGAATAACAGAAACAACAAACCATCATCCTTAATGCTTGAATGCTACGAATGCAATAAAAAGGGGCATCTGAAGAAAGACTGTCCAGATCGCAAAATAGATAGAAATAGCTACAAAAGCAAGAGCGATGGATATAAGAAGAAACAAGCTTTTTTAGTTACATGGGATGATTCAAATTCCTCTTCCTCATCAGACGGCAACAGTGATAGTGGTTCAGAACAGGTCAACATATGCTTTATGGCTACAAACGATGATGTACCAAATAAGAAAAGAGGAAAATGGATTACTTGGTAGTGGTTGCTCAAAACATTTGATGGAAAATAAAGAAATGTTGGCATACTTTATCAACTCAGATGGAGGATTTTTCACATTTGGAGATAACTCCAAAGGATATATCATCGGCAAAGGAATGTATTGCACAACCCCATAACACTAGCTTTGCTTCCTCCTCCCAAGGATCGCAAGCTCAAGGAGATGATAATGAAATTGAAGATGTCAATGTGGATGCCCCTTCCAGACAAGCTTTTGTTAACTTATCCCAAAACCAATGTAGGCTTGATCATCGTTTAACCAAAATTGAGCACAATGTGTCACAAACCAACGAAAAGCTCAATTCCATCAAAGGCTTCTTGAACAAGATTTGGGATAAGCTTTCTTGCTCTTTGTTCAAATCTTCAACGCCTCTTACTCCATCAATAGGAGTTACTGAAAATCTAGCTCCTTTAAATTGGACAACATCTTAAGAGGAAGACGAAGACGAAGAGGTAACTCTGAAAGCAAAGAGTTTTTATTATTCTTTATATCATGGTGTGTTTCTATTATCAGCTTATTATGACTCTTATTTATGTTCTGTGTTTAGCTCTTTAAAAACAATTTATGATGTAATGTTTGTGATGGCCTGATCGTTATGTTTCTGTGACGTTATGTTGAATATTTATTCGTCATGTTATTATGCATGATATTTCCGTGACATATCTGTGATGTTTTATGTCCTCTGATCTGTGATGTTTTACGTAATCTGATGATTGTATGTTCTGTGATGTTTTACGTAATCTGATGATTGTATGTTCTGTAATGTTTTGAGTCGAATACCGCTTCTCATAAATTGTTTATTTTTACAAACTTTTTATTTCTCCTATTGATATCTATTTCATTTTCATCGATGACAAGTAGGGAGAACAAAGTAAGGCCATATCAATAGGGGGAGTATCAACTTAGGGGGAGAATAACTCAATTTAAAATTGAACTTATATAGTTGTCGTCATCAAAAAGAGAGAGAATGTTAGAACCTTATATTTTGATGTTGATAGTGACAACTATACAAGTATATATTGTATATACTAACCACTTTTTGAGGAAATGATATTAACTTTATAAAGAGACAATTATATCAAAACAAAGACCAAATTGACACTACAAAGTACTATCAGTCCTACTGTCTATATCTAGAGTTATAAAGTTGTTAAAATCTCTTCTATGTGGTATATACACACACATGATTTTTTCAAAAATTGAAATTTCAAAAACATCACAACAAACTTGAAATTCAGCTGGTTGAACCATCCAGGTCAGCCGACTGAATTTGTGCATGTACACATGAATATCTTCAAATATTAAACCGGCTGAATGGCACTTGTGACGACCCACCTTTCTGATCCCAAAGAACGACACTTAATACATCCATGGTATTCATGTGTCGTTGCCCAAGTATCTGAAAGACGAGTTGTCATGGGGTAAAATATAAGAACAGAACAATTATCTTCACAACGGAACGGTTAAATATATAACATAAAATAAGACAGTACATAAGGATACTCCGAACATGGAGTTATCAGAGTTACAACAAAAGTACTACCATCAGTCTAGGTAGTTATAACAACCTGCCTTTAAATATACATACATAGAGCTAACATCTCATAACAGCGGAAATAAATAACTAGATAGATAAGGAGCCTCCTGCTCGTCCACCATCTTCAAAAGAGCCCAAAGAAACCTGTCATTTTCGGACTACTCAAATATAAATGAGTATCCGAGAGTTTAGGGAAAACAAACAATTCGAGTCAGATAATAAGTCCAGTATGAGTAAACTCCAAATAAAAAAATAGAACACACAAAATAACCTGTGAGACCATGTCGCAAAAAAAATGCAGAATGGGTTTCCATCACAAGGACAACATCCAAGCATAACAGAATGGACACAAATAATTAAACACCGCGAAGAGCGCAAGACGCTTCCCGATGCAATTAAGAAAGAATCAATCCAAAGATTTGAATCAAAAATAAGGAAAAGGGATTTTTCCAACAATGACTAGGAGGGTGCGCCCCCCTTACCGAAAGTATACCTCTAGAAAATATACTTGAGAACTACGATGGCTCTCGAAAACCTCCAAGCCGGACCCCGCCAACCTTACCGAGTATCCGAGTATTTCACATCTCCGTGCGCATTCCACCGAAACCAATCTAGAGTAGATGTGAAAATACCCTAATGGGAGCAACCCCACATAGCTTGGCCCCCACTCGCTCTTTATTTAGTCATTTCCGATAAAGGATATCAATGCTCTAAATGAGCAACAAATCGTCTTAGATTGACGAAACAAAAACAAAAGGAAGAAGGGTATCAAAATTGATAGTCAAGATATCAACTATCGGGGATAACAAAACGATCGTATATGGAAATTAAATCTTATACTTTTTCAATGCTTGGAAAATATCCATATACTTATCTCATCGATATAAGTATGTTCACAAAACATTTGGGAGGATTTCATATTTCAAAAGCATACTTAGACGAGTCAAAATAAATTGTCTTCAAGAAAGGCGAATGTTTTTCATACCATTATAATTATAAAGATCATTTATGGAAATCAAATCTCCTACACTTGTCACGTTTCCGATATTCTCGACTTACTCTACCCCTCGCCCAGAAACAAAGCCAGGTAAGTCAGGGCACTGGTTGCTCCTAGCCTTGCCTAGACACTTCGGTTCCGGATCTCACAGATAGAGGATCATTCTACTCATCGGCTTTTAGTGCCAAGTATAGGACTACTTACTTTCCATAAATAACCCATTTAAATCATTATATAAATTTTGAAGCTCCTTTAAAATACTTTAAACAAAGATTTAAAACTTGCATTCAAATCATAACTTAAACCCATCATCTTTAAAGGAGAATACGACCAAGAGGGGTGAAGCTCCCTCTTAATCAAATGAGATAGCTAAAAGGGGTGTTATTTCCTTTTAACCAAAAAGTCACTAAATGTCAATCCTAAGTTAAAAGGTGGTGTAAGTTCCCTTTAACTAAACATCAAAGTTATTGCTCATAAACTGGCCGAGCACAAATCAAACAACCAAACAACCAAACAAGAATAATAATAAGAATAATAACAGACTCATTATTATTAACAATTTACAATCAATGGTTCGCACAACATTTATTAAAATGTGAATGAGTAAAAGGAACGAGATTAAGATTACACTCAGTGTAAAATAATTAAATAATACTCACAGAATAAGTGAATATACTCATAGAATAAGTTATACCACTAAACTATGAAAACAAGGAATATACTCACAGAATAAGTTGTACCCACTAAACAATGAAAACAAGGAATATACTCACAGAGTAAGTTATACCCACTAAACTATGAAAACAAGGAATATGCTCACAGAATAAGTTATACCCACTAAACTATGAAAACAAGGAATATACTCACAGAATAAGTTATACCCACTAAACTATGAAAACAAGGAATATACTCACAGAATAAGTTATACCCACTAAACTATGAAAACAAGGAATATACTCACATCCTATTTGCTTTGATGGAGACTTGGAATACTTCACCTTTGATAATGAATTTTAGTTCTTTTCTTTAGTTTGTCAATGAATTAAAATGAGATATGGACTTGGCTATTTATAGGTGAAGAGAAGGGTACTTTAGTCATTTACTACAGCCTAACCAGATTCGACCAGATTTTGGTCCAATAGAAACCAGCCTTATGGCCTAATTTGATTCGATCACATTTTGGTCCAATAGAAAAGATCTTGATGGCTTAATTTGATTCGACCATATTTTGGTCCAATAGGAATCCTCCTTATCAACTATGGCATAACATGATTCGACCAGATTTTGGTCCAATGGCAACCATCCGCATGGCAGAACCTGATTCGACTAGATTTTGGTCCAATGGCAACCATCCGCGTGGAATATAACAATCATTATACTATTTTGTTTCATTACGCAAGTAATTATACTATTCTGTTTTATTAGGCAAGTAATTATACTATTCTGTTTTATTAGGCAAGTAATTATACTATTTCGTTTTATTAGGCAAGGTTAATAATTCTCTCTTGTTTTATTAGGCAAGTAATTATACTATTCTGTTTTATTAGGCATGGTCAATACTTCAAGATATAAAATCCATTATTTAAACATTTAAAAACATATTAACTATTCATGTTCAAATTGATTAAATTATGGGTCTTTACATCCTCCTCTCCTTAAAGGAAATTTCGTCCTCGAAATTAATCGAATAAACTCTAGATATCAAAGAACCCAAATGATATCATATATACCACACAAAGATACAAGGAAAGTGACCTTAACACAACTGGTGAGTAAACTAAAAAGAAACAACAAAATACAAACAACAACTACATCAACTCGGGATAAGAATCCCTAATATAGACCTCAGTTTTCCAAGTACAATCTCTAACATCTCCACTCCACTGAACCTTAACAAGATTCACAACCTTCTTCCTTAATCGCTTTATATCTCGGGCGACAATACGAATTGGCCGCCTAAGAATAGTTAGGTTAGGCTGAACCTCCAAATCAACTTGTTGTCCCGGTTCTACTATCATCGAAGGGTCGTGTACATACTTACGTAAATGAGATACGTGAAATACGTTGTGCACATCTGATAGTCGATCTGGTAACTCCACTTTATATGCAAGTTTACCAATCCGGTCCAGTATGGGAAAAGGACCAATATATCGAGGGGCTAATTTCCCTGTCTTTCCAAACCTCACGACACTTCTCAGAGGAGAGACTTTTACAAATACCAAGTCCCCGACTAAGAACTCTAGATCCCTATGCCTTTGATCTGCCTAATACTTTTGCCGATCTTGCGCTTCCTTTATCTTTCTTCGAATATCAGCTACCTTCTCATTGGCTTCTAAGATTATGTCGGGTCCAAGAACAAGTCTATCTCCAGATTCAACCCAACACGAAGGATAACGACATGGACGACCATAAAGTGCTTCGAAAGGGGCAATACCAATGCTTGCTTGATAGCAGTTGTTATAAGTGAATTCGACTAAGGGTAAATGATCTTCCCAAGAACCCTCGAAGTCTAGAATGCATGCTCGCAATAAATCTTCCAAGATCCGATTCACTCTCTCTGTCTGCCCATCTGTTTAGGGATGGTAAGATGTACTTAGACTTAGCTCAGTCCCTAAAGCAGTCTGCAGTCCCTCCCAGAACCTACTAGTGAATATCGGGTCTCGGTCACTTACAATACTACGAGGAATCCCATGGAGTCTCGCAATCTCCTTCACATACAAACTCGCCAGACTCATAGCAGTCCTAGTCAGCTTAACAGGATTGAAATGGGAACTCTTGGTTAGTCGGTCGACTATAACCCAAATGCCATTGTTACCTCTTCTTGACCTAGGAAGCCCATCAATAAAGTCCATAGAGATTTGCTCCCACTTCCACTTTGGGATCTCAAGTGGCTGAAGCATTCCAGCTGTCTTCTGCTGGTCACTTTTAATCTGCTGGTAATTTGCACAACGACTCACAAAGATTGAAATATCTCGCTTCATCCCCTTCCACCAGAATACCCTCTTCATATCTTTGAACATCTTGGTCACTCCTGGATGAAAAGATAACTTTGAATGGTGGCATTCGGCTAACACTTCTTGCCTAAGTCCATCAAAGTCTGGAACACAAATACGCCCATTCATTTTCAATATGCCCCGGAGATCAATCTCAAAGCTAGAAACAACACCTTCTTTAACATCCTTTTAAAGTCAAGCTAAAATAGGATCTGCCTCTTGACTGGATGCAATTCTCTCTAATAATACTGGCTTAACTTCTATAGTTGCAATCATTGCTACATTCCTACTCAATGCATCAACAACGACATTTGCTTTTCCAGGGGTATAAAGAACCTCTAGATCATAAGAGGCGAGAAACTCCAGCCATCTCTACTGCCTCAAATTCAAATTTTTCTGGGTAAAAAGGTATTTTAAGGATTTGTGGTCCGTGTATAACTCGAACCTTTCACCCAAAAGATAATGTCTCCACATCTTTAGTGCGAAGACAACAGCTAAAAGCTCCAAATCGTGTGTAGCATAATTTTTCTCATGCGGCTTTAGCTGTCGACTCGCATAGGCAATAACTTTCCCATGCTGCATCAGAACTGCTCCCAATCCGGTTCCACAAGCATCTGTATACACGGTTAAACCTTCGCTCCCATTTGGAATGGTTAATACAGGAGCGCTAGTCAACTTCTCTTTCAATTCGTTGAATGCTTGATCACACTTAGAAGTCCAAACAAACTTAACATCTTTCTTTGTTAACTTCGTCAGATGAGAAGCAACCTTCGAGAAGTCCTTGATAAACCTACGGTAGAAACCAGCCAATCCCAAGAAACTTCTAACTTCCGTCGCACTTTCGGGCTTCTTCCAGTCTTGAACCGCCACAACTTTAGCTGGGTCCATCGATATGCCTTCTCACGAAATAACATGCCCTAGAAACCTAACTTCGGATTTCCAAAAATGGCACTTGGAAAACTTAGCCTTCAACACATGTCTTCTTAAGGTATCGAGTACGACACGGAGATGATATTTGTGTTCCTCCTCTGTCTTGGAATAGATAAGAATGTCATCAATAAAGACGAGAACAAATTTATTAATAATGTCTCGAAATACTCGATTCATTAAGTCCACAAAATAAGCGGGTGCGTTAGTCAATCCAAACGGCATAACTTACCACTCGTAGAAATTTTCAGGAGTTCGAAAAGCTGTTAAGAGAACACTCTCCTATGCCACTCTTAATTGGTGGAAACCGGTGGCAAGATCTAATTGAGAAAATATCCGAGCACCGTGGAGTTGGTCAAACATATCGTCGATCCTTGGCAAAGGATATTTATTCTTGATAGTCCTTTTGTTCAACTCCCGATAGTCTACGCATAACCTTAGAGAACCGTCCGCCTTTGTAACAAAGACGACTGGCGATCCCCAACTCGAGGTACTACGTCGGATCAAGCCCTTCTGCAACAAATCATAAGTCTGCCTTTCTAACTCCCTCTTCTCTTTTGGAGCCATCCTTCATAAGGGTTGTACAATAGGTCTAGTTCCCGGAACCAAATCAATACGGAACTCGACTTCACGGTGAGGAGGTAAACCTTGCACCTCGTCAAAAATATCTGTGAAATCTCGAACAACTGGCATATCTCCTAGCTCCGCTTTAGCCACTTCAAGTGAATAGAGAAACCTGCTCAGTAACTTCTTAGGCTCTTCACAACTAATATCAACACCAACATCTCCTACATCACTAACTCTAACGAGCCTTCTACCACAATCCAAGATAGCTTTAAACTTAGATAACCAATCCATTCTCAGCAACACTCCAAAACCCATAAAACCAAGAACAAACAAGTCAAAAGGAAAGAGATGATTTCGATAAGAAATTGGTACATTTAGACACACAGTGTCAAGATTTGTCGGACCTCCAATTGGGTTTGACACACAAAGAGGATTACTTATGATAACATATTTAAGGTTTAGTTTGTCCATTAGATCATAAGAAATAAAACTATGGGATGCTCCCGTATCAAATAACACCCTTACAGAAATATCATAGATGGATAATGTACCTTGTAACACTTGCTTCCCTTTTTGATCTGAAGAAGTGGATGGTATCTCTTTAATGGTAAAAGTCTGTCCTTGAGATCCTTTTTTAGGAAAAGGGCACTCATTCTTCATATGTCCTGGCTGGCCGCAATTAAAACAAGTGGCAATTGGGCAATGATTTGCAAAGTGGCCCATCTTATTGCACTTGAAACAAAGAATGTTGGCCAAGTTGGTCTGCTTCTTCTGTGCTGGAGCGCCATCTTCGAGTTTCTTCCCTACACTCTGCTTCTTTCCCTTAAACTTACGCTTGAAGTTTGGCTTTCCTTCAACTGGTATAACTAATAAAGGCTTGGCACTTATTGTTGGTACTACACCCTTCTGGACTCCTTCCTTAATATCAAGAGCCTCAAACCTCAAAGCCATGCTAATAATGTTAGTGAACGTACCCATAAGATTATTGGCCATTTCACGATGGAACTCTGGTCGCATTCCATTCACAAACATTTCATTTTTCTTGAGCGGTGTGTCTATCAATCCAAGTCCAAAATGGGACAGAGCATTGAACTTATGCTCATACTGCGACACAGTCATATCACCCTGCTTTAAGTCAATGAAACTTCTAAATAACTGAGTTTTTCCGGCTTCTGGAATAAACTGTGCTTCAAAAACTTCCTTGAACTGGGTCTTAGAAAACTCCCCTTCCGGAGTACTAGCTGTTTCTGAATCCCACCAATCCATTGCCGACTTTTGAAGTTGTCACAATGCCAATCGCCGTTTCTCCGCATCCTCCAACCGAAGATCTCCAAATATTCTTTCACAAGTTCGAAGCCACATCTGCACTCCAAGAATATCTTCAGTCCCATAGAATGGTTTCCCGCCCAAAGTGGTAAAATTCTTACACAAAGCTGCAAAGTTCATAGGGGTCTGAACTTGCACTAACATTTCCTCTACCGGATCTACAGCTGACATAGTAGCATTTCTAGGTACCCTGCCATTGGTAGACGTGCTAGTTCCAGATCCTCTCCTTCCTCCTCTTCTTGTATTCATTTTCTATTATCTGAACAAATAACAGGTATCTTTAGAATAAAAAAATAGGATTAAAATGGTTTAAGGAAATAACACCAAAGGATCTAAAACTAGATTTAGAGGATAAATCTTATTATTATAAAAAATACAAATACGCTCTCTCAAGATTAACTCATTCTAGGGCATCACTTACCTTATCTCTAATGAGTTGTACCCCAATCAGGCTAAGGTGTTCGCTCAACCGAAGCTCTAATACCAACTGGGACGACCCACCTTTCTGATCCCTAAGAACAACACTTAATACATCCATGGTATTCATGTGTCGTTGCCCAAGTATCTGAAAGACGAGTTGTCATGGGGTAAAATATAAGAACAGAACAATTATCTTCACAACGGAACGGTTAAATATATAACATAAAATAAGACAGTACATAAGGATACTCCCAACATGGAGTTATCAGAGTTACAACAAAAGTACTACCATCAGTCTAGGTAGTTATAATAACCTGCCTTTAAATGTACATACATAGAGCTAACATCTCATAACAACGGAAATAAATAACTAGATAGATAAGGAGCCTCCTGCTCGTCCACCATCTTCAAAAGAGCCCAAATAAACCTGTCATTTTCGGACTACTCAAATATAAATGAGTACCCGCGAGTTTAGGGAAAACAAACAATTCAGATTAGACAATAAGTCCGGTATGAGTAAACTCCAAATAAAAAAATAGAACACACAAAATAACCTGTGAGACCATGTCGCAAAAAAAATGCAGAATGGGTTTCCATCACAAGGACAACATCCACGCATAACAGAATGGACACAAATAATTAAACACCGCGAAGAGCGCAAGACGCTTCCCGATGCAATTAAGAAAGAATCAATCCAAAGATTTGAATCAAAAATAAGGAAAAGGGATTTTTCCAACAATGACTAGGAGGGTGCGCCCCCCTTACCGAAAGTATACCTCTAGAAAATATACTTGAGAACTACGATGGCTCTCGGAAACCTCCAAGCCGGACCCCGCCAACCTTACCGAGTATCCGAGTATTTCACATCTCCGTGCGCATTCAACCGAAACCAATCTAGAGTATATGTGAAAATACCCTAATGGGAGCAACCCCACATAGCTTGGCCCCCACTCGCTCTTTATTTAGTCATTTCCGATAAAGGATATCAATGCTCTAAATGAGCAACAAATCGTCTTAGATTGACGAAACAAAAACAAAAGGAAGAAGGGTGTCGAAATTGATAGTCAAGATATCAACTATCGGGGATAACAAAACAATCGTATATGGAAATTAAATCTTATACTTTTTCAATGCTTGGAAATTATCCATATACTTATCTCATCGATATAAGTATATTCACAAAACATTTGGGAGGATTTCATATTTCAAAAGCATACTTAGATAAGTCAAAAACAATTGTCTTCAAGAAAGGCGAATGTTTTTCATACCATTATAATTATAAAGATCATTTATGGAAATCAAATCTCCTACACTTGTCACGTTTCCGATATTCTCGACTTACTCTACCCCTCGCCCAGAAACAAAGCCAGGTAAGTCAGGGCACTGGTTGCTCCTAGCCTTGCCTAGACACTTCGGTTCCGGATCTCACCGATAGAGGATCAATCTACTCATCGGCTTTTAGTGTTAAGTATAGGACTACTTACTTTCCATAAATAACCCATTTAAATCATTATATAAATTTTGAAGCTACTTTAAAATACTTTAAACAAATATTTAAAACTTGCATTCAAATCATAACTTAAACCCATCATCTTTAAAGGAGAATACGACCAAGAGGGGTGAAGCTCCCTCTTAATCAAATGAGATAGCTAAAAGGGGTGTTATTTCCTTTTAACCAAAAAGTCACTAAATGTCAATCCTAAGTTAAAAGGTGGTGTAAGTTCCCTTTAACTAAACATCAAAGTTATTGCTCATAAACTGACCGAGCACAAATCAAACAACCAAACAAGAATAATAATAAGAATAATAACAGACTCATTATTATTAACAATTTACAATCAATGGTTAACACAACATTTATTAAAATGTGAATGAGTAAAAGGAACGAGATTAAGATTACACTCACTGTAAAATAATTAAATGATACTCACAGAATAAGTGAATATACTCACAGAATAAGTTATACCACTAAACTATGAAAACAAGGAATATACTCACAGAATAAGTTATACCCGCTAAACTATGAAAACAAGGAATATACTCATAGAATAAGTTATACCCACTAAACTATGAAAACAAGGAATATACTCACAGAATAATTTATACCAACTAAACTATGAAAACAAGGAATATACTCACAAAATAAGTTATACTCACTAAACTATGAAAACAAGGAATATACTCACATCATATTTGCTTTGATGGAGACTTGGAATACTTCACTTTTGATAATGAATTTTAGTTCTTTTCTTTCTTTTGTCAATGAATTAAAATGAGATATGGACTTGGCTATTTATAGGTGAAGAGAAGGGTACTTTAGTCATTTCCTACAGCCTAACCAGATTCGACCAGATTTTGGTCCAATAGAAACCAGCCTTATGGCCTAATTTGATTCGACCACATTTTGGTCCAATAGAAAATATCTTGATGGCTTAATTTGATTCGACCATATTTTGGTCCAATAGGAATCCTCCTTATCAACTATGGCATAACATGATTCGACTAGATTTTGGTCCAATGGCAACCATCCGCGTGGAATATAATAATCATTATACTATTTTGTTTCATTAGGCAAGTAATTATACTATTATGTTTTATTAGGCAAGTAATTATACTATTCTGTTTTATTAGGCATGGTTAATACTTCTAGACATAAAATCCATTATTTAATCATTTAAAAACCTATTAACTATTCATGTTCAAAGTGATTAAATTATGGGTCGTTACAACGCTATTCAGCTGGATGAAAACCGCCTAAATTGAACTATTTTCTTGCTGATTTCAAAATCGTCGATTCAGCTGGCTGCCACACTCTTTTCAACCGGTTGAATCTGTATAACGGCTAGTTTTCTTAAAGGGCACCTCTTCTTTATTAATGATTACATCCCTTAAATCAAATCAAGAGTTGCAGTCCTAACTTTTCACCGTTTCTTTTCACGAATGATTGCAACTATTGTACTCTATATAAAGCAAATTATTTCATTGTTTTCATCATCAAAATTCTATTTGCAATTCTCTCTGTCTTTACTATTGAACTCTCAAACATTCAGTTCCAAACTGCTTTATATTTTTGTTCACACAATCATTCAGGAATATTTCCTTGTGATCAAAATTACTACCTTTCTTCACAAACTACACGATATACCACAAAGGAGAAGAATATAGAAAGAGTGTACGTTATTGACTTATCAGTGTTATTCAAGAGCATATCCAGTCAAATACATTTCTGCTATTTATAGTTGAAGTCCAGTTGTAGTGTCCTCGGACGACCGAAGTCCTATTCGATTGTCTAGGCGGTTGAAGTCCTGTTCAGTTGCTCAGACGATGTAATACATGTTCCTTCGGGTTAAGTGAAGGTATCAATTCCATAAAGATTCTGGGACTGGATGTAGAACGGGAAGTTCGAACCAGTACAAAAATCTCAGGTGTCATGTTACCTTAGTCACTTTCATTCATAAACCGTCTCCGTATCAACTTCTTTTTTCATTGGATATACAAACAAAGACTCGATAAAAATACAACTTAGAAATCTCAATTCCAAAATTTATATACAAACTTATCCGATCAAAAAAGCAAGAAAATTGATTCATTCTTTCAGCACATTATCAACCTTCTCCCACAAAATAAATTAGCCTCGGTACAATTTGAACCATCACACTGTCTCGCTGATCAGAAATTCGATCATCCTAAAAAATATTCAATCATCACAAAAATTCTTCAA
The DNA here is from genome assembly GCA_030737815.1 of Allium fistulosum. Taxonomy (NCBI): domain Eukaryota; kingdom Viridiplantae; phylum Streptophyta; class Magnoliopsida; order Asparagales; family Amaryllidaceae; genus Allium; species Allium fistulosum. The sequence continues at coordinate 1,009,628,533 of CM060907.1, forward strand.
AACCAGTATCTTCAAATCCTTCACCATTATCCAGACTGATACAAAGCAAACATGCCTACTGATATGTCCCACATCGTAAAATATGTGATACATTGGCTTGTATATAACCCATTAGGCACCCTCCCCTTACAAGCTAGCTTTTAGGGGTGAGTTCTACCTAATGAGGTCGTATCAATTGGTGCTTTCACTGAGAACCGCACTCGAAAGTTCGAGCCACGAGAGGGACGACCTATAGGCTAGATTAAAATACTGATAGGTGAGTGAAGCCGTCCAAAAGAGAAAAGGGCTACCGTCGGGTCAGTGTCGATAGAGTGGGCCGACGTGGACGTCGGACTTTCGAAGAGCGGTGAAATGATATGTCCCACATCGTAAAATATGTGATACATTGGCTTGTATATAACCCATTAGGCACCCTCCCCTTACAAGCTAGCTTTTAGGGGTGAGTTCTACCTAATGAGGTCGTATCACCTACCGAATAAAAATGATCTACCATCGATTATCTCAGGCCAGGCATCACATCTCAACTAAACAGCATCAATATCAAAAGTCGTTTACTAAAGCCAGAAGCAAATACCATTAACAACAATCTTGTAAGGAAAAATTGTTTTTGAAATAAGAATAACAATTAAACCTAAGGCATAGTATCATCAAGCATAGACAAGGCAGTCTCCATAATCGTTCAACATTTTTAGTGGTGCTACTTACTTTGCAACAGAGGTGCATCCACTAACTTCAGATCAACGACGGCATTTCCAAAAAAAAAAAAAAAAAAAACTGAGAATCAGAGTACTAGAAACATGACCACGTTGAGGCAACCGAACTTCTACTATTCCCAACATCACGACCAGATAAGCATCTACATTTGAATCGTCGCATCAGATGAGACGCAGACGAAGTTTCTCAAGCTCGACATCCTTAAGCGAAATCAATTTCTTGAGCAACAACTTAGATAATAGACGTGCAGATCATCCCCAATCGACTTCCTATCAGGCGATTCAAACGTACATTCATCAAATTGCGAACTGATAATGCTGAAGCACTGCGAGCATAGAGAGAAAGAGCATCCAACCAGAAGACGTGAGGCAGCGATCATTTGAATTCTGAAAGCGACGACGATTTTGTTTTAGGATGTTTAGGAGAAGTCGGTACGAATAATTGAAGATGCAAAAAAAGGGAGATTTTTTTTATCCGAAGAGAAATAAGAACGGACTTTGAACAAAATAGAAGAAAAGGTAATTATTGTTCGGGGGGCTATTTAAACCCACCAAACTGCTCAGCCCCCTCAGGATTTATTAAAATTTAATTAGACCAAAACGTCCATCATTACATAGAGCACCTACGAGGTAACGCTATTAACCCCGTAGGGCATCTACGAGGTAATGCTTTTAACCACATAAGTCAAGTGCATGGTAGGTATCTAAATCATGCACCTACACTGCGTGATTATTTCATAATTCACATAGACGTCTTACGTGGTGGACGAAAACAGTTATAAAAAATAATATTTAACGGAAAGCATGTTAGTCTCCTTAATTTTTGAAAAATAAAAGAGGGACAACTCAACATTTCTAGTGGTTCAAATAGAATTAGCATTTTTTTATAAGCCCCTCTTAGTTTTGATTTAGCACTTAAATATCAAATTATTTATTATAAGGGTGTTTTATTTTAATTGTCTTGTATTTTGTTTTTAAAATTCAACCTTTAGATTTATCTAGGATCGAGCTATATGTTCGTAGTTCAGAAATTTTTGACTTCTAGACATATGATTAGTATATTCAAGTTAGTAGTGCAGGTTTACAGGTATTATAAACAATCGAATATTTGATTCTATTAGTAATCTTGGGACAGCATTAAGCACTAACGGGTTAGTGACCGAAATTAGGTATATATTTATGTTCTTTATATTTTGCATCTACGTTTCTTTATTTTATTTTATATATTTTTCCACAAAATATTTAAACACCACATACACTACCTCTCTAGGGTATATTGCATGATCCAACATATATGTTCTATTTGGATTTTTTAGATCATTTCTTTGGTGTAAAAATAAATATGCAAGTATAGAATGGTTTAGGATATTTCAAAATGATATTGTAACACTATTGTTTTAATACACATTATTATAAGAAATTTAGTCTATTGATAATTTAACAATGTAGGAAAATAAAATAAGTAAGAGAAATACCATAATAATTAATTCATTACAACAAGCGAATTTATAGACGCTATAAAGGCGTCGGCGGGGCATGGTAAATGATTTTACGATGCCATGTGGACGCCATATAGGACGTTGATAAAAATATTATTAGAAAATCATTTCTGACGCCCTAAAGATGCATGTCATGGTGTTGTTCTGATGCCCTATCAACAATCTATACAGATGCCGAGTCGACGGCCACATTTCGATGTCATTGTGACACCATGCCACCTACATTTTAAAATATGAAAATTGGTTTTGCCAACTCATATCGACAGCATGCCAACCATAGGCGACGCCTAATTAAAGTGTAAAAAAAATTCCGAAATTACACACTCAAATATATATGATATATAATCACCCCAACATAACATATTGATATCACAAATTCATATACCATACTATCACATACCACCAAATTCATATACCGGACCATATTACCCAACATCATATATCATAAATATTATCTGACATTATAATATCACATACTACCAAACCATACAGCAAACACAAAAGTCTACAATCATACAAACCATATAGCTAGCACAAATGTTTCCGTACATGTATACAAATATTACCGACACAAATGTCTAAACCCAAATGTATACGACTGTATAGTCAACACAAATGTCCAACATCAGAAATATCCAAACAATACAAACCATGAAATGAGCTATGATGCCAATGTATATCCTACCTAATCATCTGGACTCTGCCTACTATCACCACCCCCAGCAGAAAGGTCCTCATTTGGAAAGTGTTGTAAAAATGCATCCATAAGCAATCTGAGCTCATTCTCTCGCATACCCACATGTGCCAACACATGACCTATTCGCTACACTATTCTCTACTGCATGGGCATCATCGTTTCCATCAAATATACTATGTGCCCATCGTCATTAGTGTGCCCGTACAATAGGTCATCGAATCGATGGAAAATGGACAAGAATGTCACTCGGTCCTAGCTAGGATAAATCTAGCCTATCTAGTGACTCATCTCATTTGATTAATTTATTATATTTATTGTGTTCTTGTTACGACAGTAGCCCTCCTATTTTTCATTTAACCCAATGTCACTATGGGTTATTAACCTGATGCAATATTCTATATACACAATATCCTACCATATCCTATAATGAATCAAAAGAATAATTGACGCAGCGGATTAAACAAAACAATCTTCAATCGGTGAAAGTAGTAATCGATGGATTGAAAGATACTGAAATGCCCAAATTTGTTGATCCGAAGATACCGAATTCTAGCTATCCCGAACTCGTTGATCGCGCACGATACCGGGTTCAAAGATCTTCAATTCTTCAAGCGTTGATCAAGCGCACTTGATTCTGCGAATCGGCTTCTGCAATCGTTGAATCGAGCGCACTCGATTAACCGAAAGAGGAGATAGGAGATTACACTCAACTACCAATTGGAATGAAAGCACAAAGCTAACAAAAGAGAATTTTATTCAAAAAATCAACAATCATTACAAATGACCCAACTTGCCTATTTATAGGCTACAACTCACGCGGTACAAAATATGCACAAGTCCTAAGTCGGAACCGACTTATCACGTACTCAAGAACTACAGACGACATACGACTTAAAATTTACAACACAATACAAGCCTTGCCAACCTACGACTCAAAAGCTACGACCTAAAAATCAAACGACTCAAGACATGTACAGAACGACTTACGAATTGTCGACTAAAACCCATGCGGACTTACGACTTATAACAGAAATTACAACAGACAGTTATTCACTTAGGTCGTTGCCGACTTAACAACATATCACGACTCATCAATAGCAGTGACTTCAGAAACAACGGTCCAGATTAACTCGGCAGGAAATCCATGGCTTCAGGTTTCAGCTACACAAGATGGTTCGCTTTAAAACTGTGCGACTTAACTAAGTCGTAACTCGGTGACGACTTATCACTTGTTCCGTTAAGTCGTTCCCAGCACTCGCTCCTATAGCTTTTAGGTCGTAACCCAGCACTTCCCTTAGGTCGTAACCCGGTAAGTCTTCCTGGCGACTTAATATCTTTGATAATCTGCACCTCTCCACTAGTTAGGTCTTCCACTCTCTTAAGTCGGTCACGACTTAAGTCTCCCATCATGTTAAGTCGGTCGCTTATGTCTTCTGCTTCCTTGAGTCGGTCACGACCCATAACTCCTTCCATAAGTCGTGTACGACTTATGCCTTCATTCCTGGCCTGAGCTACATCATCCTCCCCAGGTTGAGAGAAATTCGACCTCGAATTTGTAAATTCTTCCACATCTGCTCGTTCATCCCCATGATATGATACGAGATGTTTAACATTGAACACGTCAGACGTATACACATCATCTGGTAGCTTCAATTTATAAGCATTTTCATTGATTCGTTTCACAACTTCCACCGGACTAATTTTCCTGGCTTTCAACTTGTTATAAGCACCTACTGGAAAACGATCTTTTGTTAACACTGCATAAACCATATCTCCTTCATTAAACTCAACATTTCTTCGTTTCAAATCTGCAGATTGTTTGTACTTCTCATTCGCTTTCTTCAATCGTTCCTGAACGATTTTATGACATTCCGTCAACCCGTCAACAAAATCAGCAGCTTTCTTAACTGTCCCCCTTGAATGTGGCATTACCGTTAAATCCAACGGTCCTTTTGGCATACTAGAATATACAATCTGGAATGGACTGAACCCAGTACTTCGATTTACAGCATGATTATGGGCAAACTCCGCCTGGCTTAACTTCACATCCCAACTCTTCAGATTATCTTGTACTAGACACCTCAACAAATTTCCCAACGATCGGTTCACAACCTCGGTCTGTCCATCCGTTTGCGGATGATAAGCACTACTAAACTTCAGATTTGTTCCGACCATCTTCCACAAACTTATCCAAAAGTGACTTAAAAATCTGGTATCCCGATCAGAAACAATGGATTCCGGTAAACCATGTAAACGATATATCTCTTTGAAGAATAATTCAGCAACCCGGACGGCATCAGCTGTCTTTTTACAAGCGATAAAGTGTGCCATTTTGGAAAATCTGTCCACCACAACGAATATAGAATCATTCCCCCTTTGAGTTCTAGGCAAACCCAAAACAAAATCCATAATGATATCCACCCATGGTTTTACAGGCACGGGTAACGGCATATACAGTCCCGCATTTGTCGCTGTTCCCTTAGAAACTTGGCAAACATGACATCTCTCCACAAACCTTCCCACTTCTTTCCTCATCGATGGCCAAAAGTAAGATTGTGAAATCAACTGTAATGTACGGTCTCTCCCAACATGTCCTTCTTCATGTAGCTCTTTTATAATCTTCATTCTCAAACTACAATCAGGTATGCACAATAGATTTCCCTTGAACAGAAAACCATCTACCATCACGAACTCATCCGTCACTCCCTCCTTGACTTTATCAACAAACTTTGCAAAGTAAGGATCTTCCACAAATAATTCTGGTAACATGTCAAACCCCGTTACTTCAACTTTCATTGTAGTCAACAAATGATTCCTCCTACTCAAAGCATTAGCCACTCGATTCGTCACTCCTGACTTGTGTTTTACAACAAAAGTAAATTGTTGCAGATATGCAATCCACGATGCATGTCTTGCTGAAATCTTGTCTTGTCCTTGCAAATGCTTCAACGCCTCATGATCAGTGTAAAGAACAAACTCTTTCTGAAATAGATAATGTCTCCAGTGTTTGATAGCTTGCACGACAGCATAGAATTCCACATCATATGTACTGTATCTCATCTTCGCTCCTGACAACTTCTCACTGAAATATGCAATCGGACGCCCCCTCTGACTCAACACTCCTCCAATCCCAACCTTGGATGCATCAGTATGTAGTTCAAATAACAACTGAAAATCAGGTAATGCTAGGATTGGTGCTGTCGTCAACAACTCCTTGATTCGTTCAAAAGCAACTCCTGCTTCCTCCGTCCATGTAAACTGTTTAACCTTCATACAATCAGTCACAGGCGCCATCACACTACTAAAGTGTGGAATAAACCTTCGATAAAATGAAGCCAACCCGTCAAAACTACGAACTTCCGTTATCGTCTTGGGCTGTGGCCAATCTCTAATCGCCTCAACTTTACTTTGGTCAACCTGTATTCCTTCTTCCGACACAACATACCCCAGAAATAAAACGCTATGTGTCATGAACACGCATTTCTTCGTTGCAGCATAAAATTGTTCTTGTCGCAATACCGTCAGTACTTCCCTCAGATGATTCAAATGTTCCTCAGGACTTCCACTATATATCAGAATATCATCGAAATACACAACCACAAACTTCCCAATGAATGGTCGAAAAATCTGATTCATCACCCTCATGAATGTACTTGGTGCATTTGATAAGCCAAATGGCATAACCAACCATTCGTATAAACCCTCCCTGGTTTTAAAAGCAGTCTTCCACTCATCACCTGGTCTGATAAGAATTTGATGATAACCGCTCTTCAAGTCAATCTTAGAAAAGATTACGGACCCACTGATCTGATCCAATAAATCATCAAGCCTCGGCATCGGAAATCTGTATCTGACTGTGATCTTATTCAAGGCTCTACTGTCTGTGCACATCCTCCACGTCCCATCCTTCTTGGGTACCAATAAAGCTGGTACAGCACAAGGACTTAAACTCTCCTATACACGCCCCTGTTCAAGCAATTCTTCTACCTACCTCCGCAACTCTTCATGTTCCTTCGGACTCATTCGATAATGTGGTCGGTGTGGCAACACAGCACCTGGAACAAGATCTATCTGATGTTGTATATCCCTCAACGGTGGCAACTCCATTGGTAACTCCTCTGGAAATACATCGTTAAATTCTTTCAAAACTGGTTTAACTTCTTCTGGAATTTCAACTTCTTCACTGCTCTCTCGCCCAATCAACAAAAACACTTCAGGCTCCTCCTCTACTTCCTTCACAAACTCCTTCAAAGATAACAAAGTTTTAAGCTCTTCAATCTCCTCCAACTTGTTTTCCTCCTGTTGTCCCTTCTTTGGAACTAGAGTAATCTTTGTGCCTTCAAACATGAAACTGTAACTGTTGGTACGCCCATCATGTTGCACCGCCCTATCATACTGCCATGGTCTCCCCAGCAACAAATGACAGACATCCATATCTACCACATCGCACCAGATTTCGTCCTTATATTTCTTCCCAATTGAAAACTTCACACAAGCCCTTCGTCCAACCTTCACCTCCCCGCCTTTCCTCAACCAAGCTAGCTTGTATGGCTTCGGATGTTTCTCAGTCTTCAATGCCAACTTCCTCACAGCTTCAGAAGAAATTATATTATCACAGCTTCCAGCATCAATAACAAATTTGCAAACTTTCCCCAGAATAGTACATGTTGACTGAAAAATATAGCTCCTCAACCAACTACAATCCTCCTCTTGCTTTGGTGTTAAACAGGACCTCTTCATCATGAGATTATAACCTTCGTCTCCCGACACTTCTTCTTCCTTCTCATCAGGTGATGAATTGGAACATTCAGCTTCTTCATCCTCATCCTCAACCTCTGCTATCATAGCTCTCTTCTTCGGCTTCAGACATTCGCTACTTTTGTGGCCCATTTCTTGGCAATTATAACATTTGAAACCATTATTGACTTTTGTCTTTTCAGCCTCCTTCACTACTGGTCTACTGATAGGTTTAGAAGCATTAGAACTCCCACCAACACCTTTCACTTGATTGTTATAATTAGTAAACACACCACTTCCTCGTCGTCCCTGTTTCTCCCAAGCCAACGCTTTCTGATGTGCTTCTGCTACAGATCTTGGATCGAACATATTAACCATATCCTGAATCTGCATTCGCAATCCCCCAATGAATCTAGATGTCAGCTGCTTTTCTGTTTCCATAATATCATTCCTTGCAATAAGTTGATAAAATTCGTCAGCATAGTCATTCACAGTTTTCGTCCCTTGTCTCAAGTTTTGCAAACGTTGATACATCAAAGAATGATAATTGTAAGGTAAGAACGTTGCTTTCATCAATTTCTTCATCTTCTCCCAAGATTCAACTTTTGACTTTCCCATCCGATCACGTGTAAGTTTGGTCTGCTGCCACCATGCCAAAGCTCTACCCCTCAGCCGCGTAGCAACCAACTTCACTCTACGATGTTCTGGAACTTCTTTGAAGTCAAAAATCTCCTCAACATTAGCCACCCAATCTAGAAACTCCTCCGCTTGCATACCACCTTTGAATTCAGGAATTTCAGTCTTCATCCCCGTCTCCCACTTGTGATCATACTCAGAGTAATTTCTTCCTTGTCCTCGTCCTTGTCCTCGAACACTACCACCATCATACTCCTCTTCAAAATCAGATGTATATCATTGTCTATCTCGTCCACCCACATCTCTACTACCATTACGTCTTCCACCATCATCCCTTCTATCTACATTCCTCCGTTCACGATCATTCACGTTCCTCCCACGCCCTTGATCATTTTCAACACTTCTGTCTCGATTGGAATGTGGCGAGACTCTACTACTCCCATGGTTAGATTCAGGTGAAACCCTTCTCCGATTTTGATTCATCTCCGTCATAAGCTTCTCTAACCGGCCAATTCCTTCGTTAAGCTTTTCACTAAAGTTTTCATTGATTCTTTGCTCCATCTCATCAGCCTCTTCTCTTCGATACAAAGCTTCAACGTTTTGATGTCGATTGGCTCTCCTTGGCGGCATGACTTTACAAACACTTCAAATTCAAACACAATTCGACCTTTGATCCAAATTGAAATGGATCGAAACTTCCACACTTGTTGCAAATCGCGATGAACACGATGAACACAACTTCTCCAAATGATGCAAATTTGATCTCCAAACTTCAATACAAAGTCGAACACTTCAACTTGATCACGGCTCAACACTTCAAGCTCGGTAAATCACTTCAAACTTCAAAATGAATAGGCTCCAAGTCTCGATTTAGCTATGATTGGCTAAAACACGCTCCGATACCAAAACTGACGCAGCGGATTAAACAAAACAATCTTCAATCGGTGAAAGTAGTAATCGATGGATTGAAAGATACTGAAATGCCCAAATTCGTTGATCCGAAGATACCGAATTCTAGCTATCCCGAACTCGTTGATCGCGCACGATACCGGGTTCAAAGATCTTCAATTCTTCAAGTGTTGATCAAGCGCACTTGATTCCGCGAATCGGCTTCTGCAATCGTTGAATCGAGCGCACTCGATTAACCGAAAGAGGAGATAGGAGATTACACTCAACTACCAATTGGAATGAAAGCACAAAGCTAACAAAAGAGAATTTTATTCAAAAAATCAACAACCATTACAAATGACCCAACTTGCCTATTTATAGGCTACAACTCACGCGGTACAAAATATGCACAAGTCCTAAGTCGGAACTGACTTATCACGTACGACTCAAGAACTACAGACGACATACGACTTAAAATTTACAACACAATACAAGCCTTGCCAACCTATGACTCAAAAGCTACGACCTAAAAATCAAACGACTCAAGACATGTACAGAACGACTTACGAATTGTCGACTAAAACCCATGCCGACTTACGACTTATAACAGAAATTACAACAGACAGTTATTCACTTAGGTCGTTGCCGACTTAACAACATATCATGACTCATCAATAGCAGTGACTTCAGAAACAACGGTCCAGATTAACTCGGCAGGAAATCCATGGCTTCAGGTTTCAGCTACATAAGATGGTTCGCTTTAAAACTGTGCGACTTAACTAAGTCGTAACTCGGTGATGACTTATCACTTGTTCCGTTAAGTCGTTCCCAGCACTCGCTCCTATAGCTTTTAGGTCGTAACCCAGCACTTCCCTTAGGTCGTAACCCGGTAAGTCTTCCTGGCGACTTAATATCTTTGATAATCTGCACCTCTCCACTAGTTAGGTCTTCCACTCTCTTAAGTCGGTCACGACTTAAGTCTCCCATCATGTTAAGTCGGTCGCTTATGTCTTCTGCTTCCTTGAGTCGGTCACGACCCATAACTCCTTCCATAAGTCGCGTACGACTTATGCCTTCATTCCTGGCCTGAGCTACATCAATAATGGAAGAAATATTACCAAACGTCTCATACTGCTAGTATTATAACTTCATTTAATCAAAATTCTCATCACATAGAAGTTCACATATCTCATATGATTCAACCATCTATTGATCTAGAAAGGTTTTACTATAAATACTTATTTCCAAAATCTTCATTTCAATTTCAAATAAATACTACTCAATTTAGAAAGCTTTATATTATGAACTTTACTCTTATCTAAACCAGATTTAATTCCCAAAAGTTCTCTTATTAAAACTTTGAAAAGGTCATTTTCCAAAACCTTCTATAAATTTTTAAAACCACGAAACTCTCTTTTAAAAATAATTCATATTACAGCAATTTCCATTTAAATATTGTAACGATTCGCCTTTCTTACTACCAAAGACGACACTTAATACATTCTCGGTATTCATGTGCCAATCATTTAGCCATCCGAAAGATGGGTCATTAGGGGTGAAAGAAAGAAAAGATAGAAGAGAAAAAAACTAAACAACATAGAATCTCACAACGTAACTGAACAATATATATTACTGAACATAATATATTACAAAAGTCATTTCAAAAATGTTACATCAGAGTCATACTAATACAAATTCTACCCTTGGACAGTTATAACAGGCTGTCAGTACCAAGTGGATACAATATACATATAATACATCGGAAAACAAGGTAATAACTAGTTATCGATGAAGCCACCTGCTCCAAGCTCCTCCAAGGTAAATCTGCGGAAAAACCTGAACTACTTGGCTGCCCATTCAAATTTGAGCACTCAAGAGTTTAGGAAAAGGGAAAATAAACTCCGGGTCAGACATGAGTCTGGTGTGAGTAAAGTATAAGTCTTTAACTTCATAAAAACCTTTAAATCAAAGGCATCTCGTAAGACCACGCTGCACATAAACACAGACGGGTTTTTACCTTATGATAAATATAAAAATCCAATGATATTATAATAATATCTATGGTTTCAAATAAATATCAAAATAGCTGAAACTGTTACCATATTAAATTCCAGCATACTAGGCTCTACAATCAAAACCGTAAAGACACGTATTGGAGACTGGATTCCATACTATAGCAAGGTAAGTGACTACCTTCCGATGGTACACCTCTAGAAAATGCACCGGAGTCTGACAAGAACTTCTTGTACCCCTTCTACATAGAGCCTATTGCCTATTTAACATGACGAGCCGGATTACCCCATCCCTTTTTGACACCAAGGCCTTATACTACCACGGTGTTTGCGTGTAAAACAATTCGATATGGACAATCTAAAATGGGATGGCGGCTCCTAATGGTAGCTGACCATATAGCTCTGCAGCATACTCTATTTTTACCATTTCTCGGTTTGTGAGGCTCATGAGGTCACGTCTTTACCCTCTTCCTCTCAGCGGACCGTCTTGGAATGCTAATACTGTGAGGAATGCGGATTACGGATCTTAAGGCTAGGAATAACACTAGAGGGGGAGGTGAATAGTGTTTATAAGAAATTACTAAATCTTTTTTGAGTTTATGTTAATTTGAACACAAATGTATGCAATATTCAGACACAGATATAATCACAGAAACAAACACAGATGCAGAAATAAAGTAAATGCAGTAAATGAAAGAACACATCAGATTTTATAATGGTTCGGAGTTACCCTACATCCAGTCCCGCACAACAAGTACGGATTTCCTTTTAAAAGAAATTCAACAATTACAACCCTCGATTTCTAGGCCACGAGGTACACCCTCCAGAATCACAGTCCTCTGGGTAGAGATACTTGATTTCCGGGCAACAAGTTCACCCAATTGATTTCTCAAGGCTACAATCACACCTTTTCTCACTTGATTGATTTCCAAGGCTACAATCACACCTTTTACTCTATTGATTACAAAGAAAGCCTATAACTCCGAATAACACTGAGGATCTTGATGAGATAGTGACAGAGAATCAAACCAGAGATGATCTAGTTAGATTCAATGTTGATTTCGGCAGAGTGGTGATAGGATTTTGAATAAGAAAATGTGGAAGAAGAAGAGAAGTGAAAAACCAGAAAATCTATATATAAATTCGTTGAAACTAACCCCCATTTATAGAAGAACAACAGCCATGTCCATTCGTGAAAGGTTATGGCGAATAGACACTTCTTTTGAAATTCAAATTTTTGAATCTAACTGTCACTATGTCGACATGGGGTACTAGGGCATGTCGACATCCCAAAGCATTTTTTGAAGATTTGATTTTCTTTGAAAATAACCTTTATCTTATATTAAAAACTATTTAAACTTTATAAATATACTTGACTATAGATAAAATACATAGATAAATATAGAGAATAATATATATATAATTTTACTATAATTTTATATTTAAATCTAAGTATAAATATATTATAATTAAAAGATAGTTTAAAACAAACGAAGTTTAAAACAAGAGTTTATTAAAAACAAAAACAAAGAATATTTTAAGGCTAAAACATCTTTTTGAAAATCATTTGAAAAGATAATTTTTAAGGCTAAAACATTTTGAAAAGCAGTTTTGAAAATCATTCTGAAGTAGTTTTGAAAATAATTTTGAAGTAGTTTTGCAAGCTTCTTCCTGCAGAATATCTCATCACATCAGGACTCGAGAACTTGTACAAAACCAGGATGTTCGTGGGTTTGTAAGCCACTTGTCGTAGGTTTGTAAGCTACTTGTCGTGGGTTTGTAAGCCACTAAAAATGTAGAAATGGGTTCCATCCCAAAAGAAAAATGGAGTGAAGATTTCAGTGCTATTATGAAGTTTTAACATAATTCTAGACTCAATACTTATCTTGAAATCTTGAACTATTGATAATCTTGATATTCTTGATACTCATGAGTCTTCAATCTTGATACCTTGAATCTCTATACTGTACAGTCTTCAATCTTGATACCTGCATGGTTAAATCCTACATATACGTATATATCTAAACTATAATGTTAGTATTTATATTTTATAATCTTATTCTAAGGTTGTTGTCATCAAAACCATCAACTCATGGACTAACAATCTCCTCCTTTTTGATGATGACAACCTTTGTTTATAAAATATTACTTATATCCTAATAACTCCCCCTAAATCTAATAACTCCCCCTTAATCTATGCCTAACTACCCTATTTTATATTTCTCCCCCTTTGTCATCAACAAAAACAAACTAACTCTAAACTATATAACTCTTAGTCTAATATCCTATATGATGATAGTGTTATCATACATAATCAATACTTACTTGTAAACCTAAAACTTAGTCCTAAACCACTAACATTCCTAACCAAGTACCTATATAATACTTATATATAACATATATAGGAATCATATATAAGAACACACAATATTTATATATATATATGTTTATATTTATGTTTTCGTACAACGTGACAAATATACACATAACGATGAAAAACGAAAAAGAAGAAACTATTGAGTATCTTTGACAATTGGAGATCTATGGATCAAACAATTTGGATAATGGAAACAGAAATTTCCACGTTGTTCAACCAAGTTTCCGTCCTTGTCAAAACATACTTCGCCAATGCAAATGACTTTTTCGTTGTCTTCCACATGCTCTTCTTCCATTGGTTCTTCTTCTTCTTCACTTTCCTCTTGTTCATGATCTCCTGAAGAGTCCTCGTCAATCAAGATTGGATTAGCATGATTGTCCCTTAGAAATTTTTGCAAATTTCTAAGGATTTTCCCTTTCCTTTCCTGTTCTTTTGCCATTCAGAGTTGCACTATTTGAATTTCAGTCATTAACTGAATTGCATCCTTTAGAGAATCCTCCATTTTTGTCACTCGGGCGAGCGTAGTACGTTGGAACGGACCAGAGGTAGGAGAAGGGAACGGAAAGGTTGATTTTATGTTTGATTTGGAAGAGGAGGCCATTGATAAATTGATTTCAGAAGATAGAGCAGAAAGAGAACAGAGAGTATGAAGAAAATTTCGAAAATAAGAAGAATATATAACCAATTATTTGAATTTTGGTGGGAAAAATTTTAAAATTTAAAAAACGTTATATGTCGACATGGGTATAGAGGGGATGTCGACATGGTTCTTAATATTTTTACTATTTGATTTATTTTGATTTAATTTTTAGTTATACTTTGTTATTTATATTTTATATTTCAGTTAATGAACTAATACCTAATTCTCTTCTCAATTTAGTAAATGTAGATTCATTTAAGGGTTTTGTTAAGATATCAGCAATTTGATTTTCAGAATTGATATAGTCGATAGTAATTACTTCTCTACTTATATTATCTCTGAGAAAATGGTGTCTGATATCAATATGTTTAGTTCGAGCATGTTGAGTAGTATTTTTGGATAAATTTATTGCACTAGTATTATCATAATAAATTGGTGATTTTGAGATATATAAACCAAAATCTTTTAAAGTTTGTTGCATATATATTACTTGAGAACAAGCCAAAGCAGCAGAAATATACTCTTCTTCAGTTGTTGATAGAGAAACTGTGTTTTGCTTTTTACTAAACCAGGAAATCAGAGAATGCCCTAAAAAGTGACAAGTTCCACTTGTACTTTTTCGGTCTGATTTACAACCAGCATAATCAGCATCACAGTAAGATATTAAGTCAAACGAATCATTTTTAGGATAAAATAAGCCATAATCAAAGGTGTGTTTAATATATCTTATGATATGTTTTACAGCTTTTAAGTGGGTCTCTTTAGGTTGGGATTGATACTTTGCACAGAGACAGACACTATTGCATGATATCAGGTCTACGCAGTGATATAGAGTAGTGATCCAATCATTCCTCTATATAATTTTTGATCTACATCTTTCGAGAGATCTTCTTTACTAAGGTACTCATTGGTTGTCATGGGAGTGGGTTTTCCACTCGCAGTAGTCAAACCAAATTTACTAACTAGGTCTTTAGCATATTTTTCTTGACTAATAAAGATACCATTATCTAATTGTTTTATTTGTAATCCTAAAAAGAAGTTTAATTCACTCATATGACTCATCTCAAACTCTTTTGTCATTATTTCAGAAAAATTCTTTATTCATTTCAAAATTAGTTGATCCAAAAATGATACCATCTACGTAGACTTGTACTAGTTGAATATCATTTTTATTTCTTTTAATAAAAAGAGTATTATATACTTTACCTATTTCAAAATTTGATTGTAACAAGTAAGATCTTAGTCTATCATACTAGGTTCTAGGAGCTTGCTTTAGACCATATAGAGCTTTCTTAAGTTTGTAAACATGATTTGGAAATTTATCATTTTCAAAAAGTGGTGGTTGTTCAACAAATACTTCTTCTTTTACAAAACCATTTAAAAATGCACTTTTAACATCCATTTGAAATAATTTGAAATTATTATGATTTGCGAAAGCAAGTAGAATCCTAATGGCTTCTAATCTTGCTACGGGGGCAAAGGTTTCATCAAAATCTATTCCTTCTTGTTGACAATAACCTTGAGCGACTAACCGGGCTTTATTTCTAACAACCTCTCCTTGTTCATTCATTTTATTTTTATAAACCCATTTAGTTCCAATTATTGTTTTATTTTCAGGTCTAGGAACAAGTTCCCAAACATCATTTCTAGTGAATTGATTTAATTCTTCTTGCATAGCCAAAATCCATGAATCATCAGTTGATGCTTCTTCTGGATTTTGGGTTCAATAGTTGATATAAAAGCTACATTACTCATTTGACTTAGTTGGTTTCTAGTTTTAACAACAGATTACATATCTCCAAGTATATTTTCTATAGGGTGATCTTTTAAAAGTTTAATCCTTTTATTAGAATGATTTAATTCATTATTAGTTTTAGTTGACTCTTGGTTTTGAGTGATTAAATCCTCTTCATCATTTATTTCTTCAAATTTTTTGAAATTTTCATCAAATGAAACATTCATTGTTTCTTCGATGGTATTAGTTCTTAAATTAAATACTTTGTATGCTTTACTTCTATTAGAGTATCCGATAAAGATACCTTTGTCGGATTTAGGATCAAATTTATCTAAGTTATCTTTTGTATTTAAAATAAAAATTTACTTCCAAAAATTCTAAAATAAGATACCTTAGGTTTCTTTGAGTAAATAAGTTCATAAGATGTCTTATCAGTTAAAGTTCTAATTAAAATTCTATTTAAAATATAACAGGCGGTAGCAACTGCTTCTGCCCAAAAGTACTTTGGTAAATTACTATCAGAAAGCATAGTTCTCGCACACTCTTGAATCGTCCTATTTTTACGTTCTACTACTCCGTTTTGTTGTGGAGTTCTTGGAAATGAAAAATTGTGAATTATTCCCTTTTTATTGCAGAATTCTCTACGGATGGTTATAATTTTTTGAGAAAGTTGATTTTGAAACCTTTTTGAAAAATTCTTAAAATATTCAAAAGTATCACTTTTATATTTTAAAAATATTGTCCATGTAAATCTAGAATAATCATCTACAATTACAAAAACATATTTACTATTATTTATTGATAGAATTTGAGATGGACCAAATAGATCAATATGAAGTAATTCAAGAGGTTTTGAAGTAGAAATTATATTTTTTAATTTAAAGGAGCTTTTTCTAAGTTTTCCTAGTTGACATGCATCACATAGACTATCTACTTTGAAATTCATTTTAGGGAGGCCTCTTACTAGATCATGTTTTGACAGTCTAGATAAGAGTTTGAAATTCAAATGCCCAAATCTCTTATGCCAAATCCAAGGGTCACTTGCATTTGCCAAAAAACACAAGTTATCATATGAAATTTTCATACTAAGAATATAAATATTCTTTTTCCTAATTCCCTCAAATATTATGGTTGAATTATTATCTTCAATGTGACACTTATCTTTTTCAAATTTAATTTTATATCCTTTATCGCATAGTTGACTTATACTTAGCAGATTGTGTTTCAGATTCTTAACTAGCAAAACATTAGTATAAATAGGAGTTTCAGAGTTACCAACTTTGCCGATGCCGATCACATAACCTTTTGAATTGTCTCCAAAGTTAACCAGTCCTCCGTCTTTGTATATTATATCATTCAGCATATCTAGATTCCCAGTCATGTGTCTAGAACATCCACTATCGAGTATCCATTTGTTCTTTTTAATCTGCACAGTTTGTTTGTTCTGGATTGATTCCTCAACTCCCATAAAGCATGATTCCTGCACATCAAACAATCTTAGTAGACAACTTGTATTTGAATATTGATTATATGCAGACTCAAGAGACAATGATGATCTGAATATTTCTAAACATGCATTAAAAAATTTCTTAAACATAACCATTTAAAAAAAACTTTTTCAAAAATCAGATTATGAAACTTTTGAAAACCTTGCTCTAATACCAAATGTGAGGAATGCAGATTACGGATCTTAAGGCTAGGAATAACACTAGAGGGGGGTGAATAGTGTTTATAGGAAATTACTAAATCTTTTTTGAGTTTATGTTAATTTGAACAAATGTATGCAATATTCAGACACAGATATAATTACAGAAACAAACACAGATGTAGAAATAAAGTAAATGCAGTAAAGGAAAGAATACATCGGATTTTATACTGGTTCGGAGTTACCCTACATCAAGTCCCGCACAACAAGTATGGATTTCCTTTAAAAAGCAATTCAACAATTACAACCCTCGATTTCAAGGCCACGAGGTACACCCTCCAGAATCACAATCCTCTAGGTAGAGATACTTGATTTCCGGGCAACATGTTCACCCAATTGATTTCTCAAGGCTACAATCACACCTTTTCTCACTTGATTTATTTCCAAGGCTACAATCACACCTTTTACTCTACTGATTACAAAGAAAGCCTATAACTCTGAATAACACCGAGGATCTTGATGAGATAGTGACAGAGAATCAAACCAGAGATGGTCTAGTTAGATTCAATGTTGATTTCGGCAGAGTGATGATAGGATTTTGAATAAGAAAATGTGGAAGAAGAAGAGAAGTGAAAAACCAGAAAATCTATATATAAATTCGTTGAAACTAACCCCCATTTATAGAAGAACAACAGCCATGTCCATTCGTGAAAGGTTATGGCGAATAGACACTTCTTTTGAAATTCAAAATTTGGAATCTAACTATCACTATGTCGACATGGGGTACTAGGGCATGTTGACATCCCAAAGCATTTTTTGAAGATTTTATTTTCTTTGAAAATAACCTTTATCTTATATTAAAAACTGTTTAAACTTTATAAATATACTTGACTATAGATAAAATACATAGATAAATATAGAGAATAATATATATATATATAATTTTACTATAATTTTATATTTAAATCTAAGTATAAATATATTATAATTAAAAGATAGTTTAAAACAAACGAAGTTTAAAACAAGAGTTTATTAAAAACAAAAACAAAGAATATTTTAAGGCTAAAACATCTTTTTGAAAATCATTTGAAAAGATAATTTTTAAGGCTAAAACATTTTGAAAAGAAGTTTTGGAAACCATTCTGAAGTAGTTTTGAAAATCATTTTGAAGTAATTTTGCAAGCTTCTTCCTGTATAATATCTCATCACATCAGGACTCGAGAACTTGTTCAAAACCAGGATGTTCGTGGGTTTGTAAGCCACTTGTCGTAGGTTTGTAAGCTACTTGTCGTGGGTTTGTAAGCCACTAAAAAGGTAGAAATGGGTTCCATCCAAAAAGAAAAATGGAGTGAAGATTTCAGTGCTATTATGAAGTTTTAACATAATTCTAGACTCAATACTTATCTTGAAATCTTGAGCTCTTGATAATCTTGATATTCTTGATACTCATGAGTCTTCAATCTTGATATCTTGAATCTCTATACTGTACAGTCTTCAATCTTGATACCTTAATGGTTAAATCCTGCATATACATATATATTTAAACTATAATGTTAGATTTATATTTTATAATCTTATTCTAAGGTTGTTATCATCAAAACCATCAACTCATGGACTAAAAAACACTACCCTCCAAGCAGAGATACAATGCCAGCATTCATCCTTGCAAGTTGTTCCGGGATCAAACAAACCTTCCACATTACTATCTTCCTTTTGGAATCACCCTCAGGAATGATAGTATAACTCCACAACATACTTCAACATCAATTAACATCGTTCGTTGTAAGTTTGGAGTGGTTCGGATAAATCTAGGAACTGGGTTCTCCAAAACTAAGCGATAACTTCCGGCTAACTCAATTCCAGTTCTTTTGGAAGTATGCACTAAGTAATCGAGTCCTCACCAGCGAACTCGAACATACACGACATATCTCCTGAGTCAAATCAGGTCCAGATTTGATAGTCGGTTATTAACTATCAAATAACAAGCAACAACCAATCAGTTTGAGATTTATTTATTCATACCAACCACTAAGCCTCAAAACAAATCTTTATTTATTAAATCTCTTTTCAAAACGTTTGTCTAAAACATTCATATACTTATCTCTCTTACATAAGTATATTCAAAAAACATTTGGGAATAACTTCTTACTTCCAAATCTTGTTAAAAAGGATTAAACAAATGTTGTTTAAATTGGAGGTAAGGACAACCCTAAACACTCAGTGTTTAGTGTGGAACGGATGTTCCATACCATCATTTTTGACAGGTCAGTTTAGAGAAACTCAGATCTCAAATTCTTTTTATACTTCTTTCGATAAGTCCTTTTTAATCAAATCCATTTCATTCATGAAACCTCTTTTACTTTAAATTCAAATCCATTTCAAAATACTTTCCCTATTCCCAAATTCATTTATAACCTTTTTATAAATATTCAAATCATTTATAATAATTGCTTTCATAAATATCCAAACTTTTTATATAATTTTTTTATAAATGTATAAACTTTTTATAAACTCCCTTTATGAATATCCAAGTCATTTTCTAAAATCTCTTTTATAAATACCCAAAATCATTTATAAACTTCTTTATAAACCTTCATGTTCAAGATAACTTCCTAAATAACCTTAAATCAAATTAGCTTCCTTTAATAAGCAAACCCGTTTTACAAATCTCCCTTACTTTTGAAATCTTCTTTGCTTAAAAACTAAAATACATTTACCCAAATTACCTTATAAATTTCCAATTTCATTTATAAAACTCTTAATAAAAACTTCGTTTTATAACGTGGAAAACTATTCTCATTAGTTAAAAACATCTTTAGTAAACCATTTGTCAAATCATTTTTTAAATATCTTCTTCAAAATGCAATAACCTTGCAACCATTTCAAAAAGAAAATGAAATATTTATCTTTACAAAATCAAATGGAGGCTTAGCAACCAAAATGGTGCTTTTAATTTGGTTTTACTTATCGAGTTTAACATGGCATCACATAACAAAAGGTATATAAGGGGTCGACACATAACAATCAATCAACTTAAGTAAATGTCCAAGTTAATTGTAATAGCAGAATGGTGTTTGGTTCGGCTAATGTATATCATTTATTTTTCCTAATTATATGGGGTTATTTAAGGGTAAGCGACATAGAAATCCTTTGATTTAAAACAATTTTGAAAGGAAAATAGTTTAAAACAACACTTTAAAATCAAAGCGGTTTTAAAATAAATTAAAACCCTTGTAAATGAGAATCAAATCCTTATTAACTAGTAATTAAACTCTAATTACATGCAACATCTTGTTAAAACATAATTAACTTTAATCAAAGATTAATTAAATAAAACCCCTTTTAGAATAATAATTTATTAATAATTATCTTAAATAAACAATTAAATAATAGTTGATTAATCCTTAATTACAAATCAAATAATAATTTTGTTTAATTAAGTAACAAATCATGATTAGCTTAATTGATTAACATTTAAGTTTAAAAACCATTATTAACACATTTATATATAAAATAATGGCGACAACATCCTTCTTGATCCCGCGGTCATCTTCTTCAAATTCGCAATATTTCTCTCCTAAAACTTTCAATTCTTACGCTCTTTGTGATCGCGATTCTTCTTCTAATCGTCCTTATGCTTGTTCATATGCTCAAGTGGTTCAAGATTTTCATTATTCTTCTTTGCGATCTATTTTTCAGAAATCTAGTTCCAAGAATTGGATTGATTCCAGAAATAGGGGTAAATTATGTTATCGCTGTGGAGATTTCTTCCATCTGGCTAAGGGATGTCACGTTCCTATTAGATGTTCTACTTCTAACAGGTGTATCTCTATCACCGAGCAAGGTTTTTTGTTAATTCGTTCTTAAATGTATGAACCTTAAAAGAATTCTATTCGATCATCTATGGACTCAGAGGAAAGAAGGAATTGATTTTTTGGAAGAATTGT
This sequence comes from Allium fistulosum, assembly GCA_030737815.1. Classification (NCBI taxonomy): domain Eukaryota; kingdom Viridiplantae; phylum Streptophyta; class Magnoliopsida; order Asparagales; family Amaryllidaceae; genus Allium; species Allium fistulosum. The sequence goes on from CM060907.1 coordinate 1,009,650,059, forward strand.
TCCAACGCTATGATGCGATCAATGTAGATAATATTGGTAAGAATTATAAATTGAAATTTAGCGATCCTGTGAATTATTTTGGAAAGTATGCCTCTTCTTAAGATGGGGAGGATTCGGTTGTGGATTCATCACCAATTTATAGTGAGAATAATGGAGATTCGAGTGCAATTGAATCTTTAAATCTCTCTATTTTGGTTCAAAGGGAGGAGCTTAATATTTTTGATTCTCTATTGTTAGATCATGTTGTTTCGTATTGTAGATTAGGCCATCAGTCAGTGAGAACCATGGATACAATTGATGATCATGGGACTACAGTCTATACTAAGGAAGAGTCTAAATCTGAAGTTCTATTGCGTGATTTGAATAATGACTTTGTTTATGTTCATAGTAAAAAATTCGATGAAAATTATTGTGATGTGGAGAGATTCAAGTTAGACACTAATAACTGTTTTGAATGCCTTATGGACTTGGAGGATTTGGATAAGAATATCGTGTTGTTAAATGGGGACAGTTGTAGATTCTCAATGTATTGTTAGTGGTAGCGACGTTCCTTCATCTATGGTTCATGAAAGCAGCCTTGAGAAGCGGTTGCTTAAGTACAGTGTTACCTCTGATAGTCGGTTAGAGGTTTTGGAGAGTGGAGATGTAAACAAGGGTGAAGTGGATATTGTAAGATATAGTCAGATTGTGGATTATCATGTTTCTGATGACTGTGTGGTGAGGATCTCGATGAAATGGCTGTGGAATGGAAGTCATGGTCTGATGTTCTTATGGATGGGGATGGTGGAGTGGTTACGAGAAGAAATGCTGGTGTAGTTCTTTTCCAATCTGAGGAAGTGGTGAGCCATGTTTCTGATAAGGCTGTGGAGATTCAAGCTGAGGAGGACATTGTTGTTTTTGATGTTCATGCTCGAAAGTTTGGTGGTGGCTTTGAGTTCTCTGATGTTGGTTTTAAGGCAGAAGTTGCTTATTAGTGTGTACATGAGTCAAAATCACAATGTGCACAAAGTACTTCAGCAGTAGATACATTGTTTCCAGTTGAGATTGGTGAGTTTCATGTGATTGAAGTGTTGAAAACACGATTTTAGTGTTTTGATGATAGCAACTACATGACAATACTATTAATGTGTTTGTTAAGTAATTTCAGGTTTGACGGCCATATGAAGAAGTTTAAATAAGCTATAGTGAAGAATAAAAAAAATAACGACATAAAAATAAGCAACTCTAGTGAGATTTGAACCCAGGTTGCATAGAAGAAAGTGTGCACTCCAACCACTCAACCACAATCACATCTGCGAAAGTGTGCTACCAGCTTGGAATTAAAGACATCGAAAATAAAGGATTCAAAAATTGGACAAGGTGGGATTCGAACCTAGGCGCTCACATAGGAACACGCATGCCAACCCACAATACTAGAATTGCTTTGGTTAATAAGTGGTCAGCGTGCCTATTATTTGAAATAAAGCAACTAAATGGCAAAAATATAGAAAGAGCGGGACTCAAACCTAGCATACCAAGGAGGAAACGCGCATCCAATACCACTCCACCACAACAACTTTTGTTATAGCCTGCTACCAGTTTTTACTTGACAAAGCAACATAAATGAAAAAAAATAAAAATTGGCCATGGTGGGATTTGAACCCAGGTCGCATGGAAAGATGAAAACGCCACAACCAACATGCCACAAATCACTTTGCTTCAAAGGTTGCGGACATCTTTAAATGACCGTTGGAAAACGAAAAGCCCAAGTGCTCATTCAAGCATCTTTTAGAAGTGTTGCGAATTTTCAATGGATGCGCCTTTTCCAATGCAAATTTCTAAAGGGCTGCGCTTGTTTATTGGCTTCCAATCACTCCTATCATTTTCAAATCAAATACACAATTCTATGCTCTCAAAAAGTCAAAATCATTCTTGTATTGCTTCTAAATTACTAAACTATATATTCATTAGAAAAGCATTATTTTCAAAGATTATAAAAGTTGTACTTCAGCGTGGCTACTCAGTGTATTGAAGACACAATATATAGTCAAGTTATTTCTTTGTAAAGAAAAGATTGAAGTCCTGTTTGGTTGTTCTGGCGGAGTCTATAAACTTGTTCCTCCGGGTGAAGTGAGGGTGTTGATTGTGAAATTCCTAAGAGGTGCTTAGGGACTGGACGTAGGACGGGAGGTCCGAACCAGTATAAAATCGACTGTGTTATCTACTATTTAATTTCCGTTGCATTTACATTATTTACAACTATTAGCCATCTTTTATCCTATGCATAGCGACTAACATGAAGATGGCAATATGTCAGAAATTATATCACAACATACATGAAACATTGATGATGTAATGGTGTAGTGCTGTTCCAATCTGGGGTAGTGGTGAATCCTGTTTCTGATAATACAGTGAAAGTTCAGGTTTCTGATGTTCACGCTTTAAAGTTTGGTTGTGGCATTGATTCTCTGATGATGGTTATGAAGTAGAACTTGTATACCGGAGTGTACAAGATACTCCAACAGTAAATATAGTGATTCAATCTGAGATTGGAGATGGCATTGTTTTCTCAGACGATGTTAAAGTGGTAGGAGACTTATCATAGTATGCAAATAACATTTCAGAAGTAAAGATTCAAGCTGAGATTGAAGGTTTGAATTGGGCTTTAGAAAATCAAATTCAGATTTATGTTAATGCTTATTCTGCTGTATCATACAAGATGATGGAATTAAATGTTTCTTGTTGAGTTCAGTTTTTGATAAGGTAATAGACAGTGTGATTTTGATTGATATATCTTCAATAGTGATTGTTGATGATAAATCAGAGTATGGAATGTTTAAGCAGTTAAACTTTGTAAATGGCAGTGAGATGGAAACTGTCATTTGGATGGTAGGGTTGGTAATAAGGAGAAGTCAGGATGTATGGATGGTGATTTGGCTTGCTGTGAGGTTGCTGAGGGATCTATGGGTACAGTTATGAATGTTGTTGTGTTTGGAAATGTGGTGATATCAGAATGTTTGATTGGTGCGAATGCACGCATTGATGTTGAGAGGTTGTTGGGTACTGTATTGCATGATGTAGAAGTTGATAGCATGGTGAATGTAATATTTTTGGATAATGCTAGTTTTGACGTTGATGAGAGATTCATGGGTTCAGTTATGCAAGTAAAGGATATTGAAGTGGTCTCTTTTGATACATCAAGATTATCTACTATTCATGAAAGCGGATGCAATATTGATAGGCCAGTTTTTTATAATACTAGAGGTTTTAGATTTATTTTGTATTGTTGCCTTGCATCTCTAAGAAGATCTTCACCATCTACTATCCATGCTTGCGTTTCTACTCATACACCCAAAGCTGGTAAAAGAACTAATAGAAGTATGTCTACAGTAAACATTAGAAGAAGTCCTCGTCTGAAACTTAAAGCTTCTTTGTGTTGATGGCTATTTGGGGGTGTTTTTATGGTGATTGTTGCTTTGGTGACTGTTTGTGTCTTGAGTAGTTGTAGTATGTTTTTTGGAGGTTTTATCAGGTATGGTCATTAAGGTTGAGGTTGTGGGAATTGTTATAGAAGACTGCTCACTTCTTGGAGTCGTTTCAAGTTTTAGTTTTTTTTTGCTTTCTAAAGTAGTCTTTTAGGATAAGTCTTTAGTTTCATAGGCTCTTAGGAGGGTTTTATTTTTTCTTTTTGTATGGGGGATTTTAAGCTACCTACCAGGCTTGTTGGCGGCTCCTTTACTTTTGGTGTTATATATATGTACATGTGTGCTCTCCTCTATTTTAGAGGATCACACTTTTCTCTCAAAAAACCATTATTAACAAATGATTAAGTACAAATTACCTGTATTAATTAATTAATCAATTAAATAATCATTAAATAAATAAATAAATAATTAGATAATTGTTTTCTAATTACTTAATTAGAGTTAGAAAACATTTTCAAAAAGATTTCTAAGTGAAAACAAGTTTAGATTAGAAAAATAGTTAGATTTCCCGAACTTCGCATAGAGCGACTATTGCTACATGGACCGTAATTTATAAACTTGGTTTTTTAAGCAAATTAACTTCAAAACTCTATTTTCACACTTTAAAACTTATAACAAAGATATAAAACGCCTTTCAAAAAGTTTCTAGGTGGAAACAAGTTTCTGATTTGAAAATAATTTGGTTTTTGCGAACTTCTCGTATAGCGACTATCGCTATACGGACCCGTAATTTCAAAACTTGAAATTTTACCTTTTAACTTTTAAAACTTTTCCTTTTGAACTCTTATCCTCCTTGAAACATGAAAATAAACTTTTGAAAACCAAATCAAAACTTTAAACATTAAAACTTTTCACTTTGAAAACAAAAATCAAACTTTCGACAAAAAAACAGATTTCTACGTCGCTTTTGGTTAGTGGGTCGCTAACTTGATGTCACGAACCCATATGCAACAAATAACTCATTTCAAACGCCATACCACAACATACATCATAACACTAATATAAGCAATAACATTTTTTTCACAATCTCTGACTAACTTTTTCCCAAAATACAAGATAGAGACTTTCTTGCCTATGCAAACTTCAACGTACACAGTTATCACCAAATCATAACATAATCAAGCGCACATCATATATAACATCCATACACCAATATACATAATAAATTTTTTAACTTTAATAAAATTAACTAATTATTTAAAAGGCGTTAACTTCACTCACCGTAACTTATCCAAATCAAACCAAACTTCAACTAGAGCTCGAATACAACCTAGAACCTTGAAAACATGGTCTCGATGAGTGGCAAGCACCAAGGTTGGGCTCGGCCTTAGGGAGCTTGGGTACGGCCTTTGAGTTTTAGGGTAGATGGGTGCTTGTATTTTGGAAGTGAGGTGTTGTAGTATATGTAGAAGTGTTTTTAGCAATAATTTTGAAGTGTTTTAAGTAGAAAAGAAATGTTTTCTCAAATTAGAAAATATGAAAAGAAGACATGGATATATTTCCTCAAGCTCTTAGGAATTTCATAAATGAAAAAGTGGATTGTAAAATGAGAAATATGAAAGGGGATGGGTATTTATAAGCTTAGGAAAAAAATTAAAATATGTAAAGTGGCTTGAATTAAAAATACACACATGCATGCATCCCCATACCCCCAAATCAAGGAGCTACCATGATGTGTACTTAAGGTATGGGTTTAAAGGTATGGTGATACATGAGAGTTTATTCTTTTATTATTTATACATATTAAATAAATATAATGTGTCAAATCAAGTATTAATTTAAACTAAGCATGATTTATTTAGTATTAACTTACTAATTTACTTAACATGGCAGTGCATATATGTGTGCATGTGTACACTAGTGTGCACAACGTTTCTCGATAACTTTTCGGTGCCAAAAAGTCAAAAATTCGAAAAACATTCTTCGGTCACATTTTCAATTTTTATTTGAACTATCAATATTGGTAAACAAATTTTGAAAACTATTTTATCATCATTATTAAATAATTAAAATAGGTTTATTTATTAATAAAAATTCATTTATTAATTATATAAAATATATTTAAATAGCCTATTTCAAAGTGGCAAAATCCTGAGTCGTTACAAATCTATTTTACTATCATTTGTTATTATTTAGAAGATTCATATTTTTTTATAAACCTATTATTTGAATATTTAAATATTTATTAAATATTCACAAATTCAGGCGGTCAAATTCCGGGTCGTTACAAATGCTATGAAAATAACATAAAGAAGTTTTGTAATTTCCAATTACCTCTCAAACATCAAAGTTAATGTATATTGTTTCCAACCGAATATATTTTCAAAAATCAAATATTAAATTTCAAAGCAATATTTAAATCTTTATTTGTTTTGAAACCATTTTTACAACACCTTTGATAAAAAAATAGTTTATTAACTAAAATTCTCTTTTTATAAATGTCTTCGAAATAGTTAACAACCCAACATTTAATTATAAAGTCCATTTATATAACCAAATTCCAAACCTTCCTTTTTCAATGTACTTCAATGCACACACTTTTATACAATTTACAAAGGTATTTAAATCAATTTCCTTTTTACTTAAAGATGTTTACAAATATAAAATAAATTACTTCCAAAAATTTATAATTAACAAAATATAATAACAGTTTATAGTACCAAAGGTTTCATTTAATAATAAAATACGTGCAATTTTTATTACTTCCATAAACATCATTATGTAAAACTTAAATTCTTTCCAGTTTCAACAAAAATAAATTTATCGCCTTTGGAATGTAAAATTTCAATCCACTTCTGTAAAAATCCATCAAATATTTCTATAAACATAGATAAACAAAATAACTATTCTAAAATCGACTCATAAAACAAATACCAGAATTTAAGTTTTAAAAATTAATTTCTTTTCAAAAATTCTAAATATGTTCATTTCAAAATATATATCTTCTCTTTGTATAAAGTTCTTTAAATAACTAAAATTTTAAAACCATTCATTTCAGAAAAAATTATAATTCAAACAAGTTCTTATTTTATAAGCACCAATGCTACTTCAACTGGTTTTACAACTGGATCTACCTATGAACAAATTGCATCCTTCAAAATTGCAGCTCCCTCAGATTTCCTCCATTAATCCTGGATCCATACTTCCCGTACTCAATTTTGTAGGTCATTGAAGCAGTGCTCTTTTTTAAATACTTCCAAAAGTATTTAACGTTAAAATTTTCCCCTTCAAATCAATTTCAAATGAGATGTTCGTCCATTATCAAAACAAAGTATGAACACGCAATAATTATTATACAATTTTATATCATTCTATAATCAAATTATACTCAACAAACAAGGAATAACATCCATTATCAAAGGAAATTTTCATATGTTGCTAAAATTATATTTAACAACATATTTCAACTAAATTCAATTTAAATTTATCACAACAATGCGTAAACAATGGCATGCAACTATATTTCAACTAACTCAATTATTTTTATGTAAGATTCATCACACTATCAATTAATCAAGAGAATGCAATTGAGAATAAAATCTAAGACATAGTAGTGAGTTAAGGTACTCACAGAAATGGAGAAAGCAATAGAGTTAAGATACTCATGGAAATAAAGAAACCAAGAACAATGAACACTCTCAACCATAGCCATCATGACCTTCTACAACCCTAAATTCCACCGTCACCGTTATCGTTACACACGCCAATGCTCCATCACCATCCCCGTCCATCACGCCTAGAGCCAGCTCTGCCTCCACTTGACCGTGGCTCCAATGCTTGCAAATTCTCTAATCGACGGATGCCACCATTCAACTCCATAGTTTCCCATCCCTTCGACAGTCGTTTGCCAAATTTTGCATCGTCGCTGTCGCGCTTAAGATGTTTTCCCCTTACGCGAATTTTTTTCCTCATGCGGTCGAATTAAGAAAGGATAAGGGTTTTGGGAGGAAGAGGAATGAGAACGGGTATAGGCTGAAGATGAGAACCTAATGGGAAATTAATTATGGCTTTATTCATTACCATTATTATTCTTTTATCAATTAAGCCCCCTTTTGATAATAAAATTTGCATTTATCTCCTTTGTTTACAAATTCAATTCTCTTTATATATATATATATATAAGTATATCAATCATTTATAATTATATTTTCTATTTGAATTGGTTTACTATTTGTTTTGCAAAGTATATTTCGGTAATTTAAACAAGTATTTAAATTTACTAAATATTTATCTTCTTTGATTTATTCATTTTATTAATACTGAATAAAACTTAATCCTATCTATTGCAATTATTTAAAAATTATTTTCAAAGTAAAAATATTTTAATATTCATTGTAAATATTTTATTCCATTTCAATATATTTCTCGAAAAGAATCTATTCATTAATCAATTTATTAAAACAAAGTCCCTTTTCAATTAATTATTAATTCAATAATAGTATATTTTCAAAGATAAAAATTGTCCAAAATTGAACTCGAACGTTGTATTTTACATAAATTAATTTATTTTGATGTCGTAGAAAGAAGGGTTGTTACAGTAGTGGTGCTTGCGGTAGAGCTTGGGAGTCGGCACTTTTAATTGTGGCATGGTACAAGCAGTTGTTTGTTTAATGATGAATTTTCTATCGGATTAGAAAATCGCTGATAAATTTCAAATTAAAATTTACCGCAAGCGCACGGCGTACAAAAGTTAGGCGAGTACAGGTCGATCCGTAGGGAATTTTTAGATTTTAAAAATCAATTAAATCAAATTATACCAAATGGAGAGGAAATTGTTAACTACAAGCAAAATGAAGCTGAAACTAGAATTAAAATGAGATTAAATACTATGAGATTAGAGAAAAATTTAGAGGCAAATTCACTCTCATATTTTTTTTGTAAATCAACAAACAAATAATTTATGATCTCTAATTTTGGTATTAAGTGAAATAATTGTTGCATTTATCATAAGTATGGTTTATTTATATTATTAATTAATATAACTTAAACCATCAAACTATAATACAACAAATAAACCACTTATAAATTCTCATTAAAATGAAGCCAAAGCAAAAGCTATTTTAAGTATGATCTATTTACTATTGTAATTAGTAATATAGATCATCAAATTTTGTTTTTACTTTCATTTCAAAATCAAAAATCAATTAGCAAATGATGATGTAAATTGTGTTTATTTTGAATAAGAAAAGCTCATTTGCAAAAGCAACATAAGCTATTAAACCCACTTGTATAAACTTACATCAAAATTCACTTTCATGAAGCACAAATAAAAGATATCATAAATCATAGAGATGTTGAAATTACATAAAGTTAGAGAGCTTCATTACCCCTAAATTGAAGGGGTTTAGCTACTTATTTGTGTTATCAAATCAACACTTGTAAATTTCAACATTGAAAACAAGGAAATGGAAACTAAGAAAAGGAAGAAAGAGAGATTAACTACTAACTACTCATAAAAAACAAAGCTACACTACTTGCATGAATGTAAATCTAAGCTATAAACATGAAATGAGAGAAAGCATAGAAAACATCAACATAAAAGTAAATAAAAACAAGTAGAAAAGAGAAGAGAAAGAGGCTAGGAAACTATTTTTATTTCATGAAACATAGAGCTTTCAACTTGCATTTTAATTTCCTAACTAATTTAAGAGAGTAGAAGATATTTATATGTGCATAAAAGGGCTATTTATACATGCATAAAACCCTAATTCAATTTTTAGGGTGGTTCCCAAAATGCCCTTTAGGAAGTGTGGCCACCAAGTAACCATTAGCCACTAATTAATCCATGGTTAAAAGTGCATGAAGCTTTAATCTCCACTTGGTTGTCCATAGCTTCTAATTGTAATTTAGGTAAATGGGTGGGGTCCTCCATTATCATGAGCTTGAATTATTTCCTCTTCATTCCATTGTATTCCCTTGTGCATGCACATATCTTCATGAAACCCTCTTCCATATGCATCCAAATTCCTATAAAAATTATGAAAAATGTCCAAGTAAAAAGTCACAAATTAACACATGCACAAAAATGACTATTTTGCCCCTGTACGTAGATGAATATATGATGATTTGAAAATAATTGAATTTTGGTTTTAAACATGTTAAAATACCCAAATATGATATTTATTTAAATAAAAATAGATAAAATATGGATGTAAATATATGCACATTTACGTGCACATCAAATACCCCCACACTTATCTTTTTATTCGTCCTCGAATAAAGGAAAACTAAGATAAATCCGTTTTCGTAGGGAGAACGATTACATTGTTATGCAACAAGCCGTTAAACCTCTGGGTGTCCCCAGTAGGACGAGTGTTGTCTCGTGAGGGTTTTCAGTGGATACTACCCACAATATCCAAATGCAAAGTGAAAATATTTACAAAATGCAAGATTTATTTACAATGGGGTGAAAGCAAGTTTTTGAAAGTATTTACAAATGAAGGATTTACTTTCAAATTGACAATAATAAGTTAAATATAAGTTCTGGTCATTATCAAAAAATTTAAGTCCTTTTACTTGTCAAAATTTCGAACAAAAGTTAAGTTATCATAACAAATAGACTATAGTTTAACTCGTTGTTCCGGTCGATAACACCATGTAACTATGAAATGGATCCTTATCGTTCATCAAAGTTGTATTTTCATTTCTTTTTCAATAACAAGTTAAATCAAACAAGTAAAATTAGTGCTTAGATTTCAATTTCTTACTCTCTCTTATTTGAAAATTTTATTGATATTAACAATATTTACATATGCCTAACTCAGGTAAACTGAGGCCAGATATATTACCCGTGCATTGCCTTGCGGACTAATGTGAGGGGAATATAGAGTGTGGCGAGTGAACACACAAGTGTGAACACTTATCGACTGTAGGCATTATTAAAAAGAATTTTTATATACATACACCTAACTCGGATAAACTGAGGCCAGATATACCGATCGTGCACTGCCTTTCTTGCTTACGTGAGTAGGGTACAGAGCATGGCGAGTGAACACATGATTGTAAACACATGACTCTAGGTGTTAAAAATATATACATATATACAAATGTTTTTTTACTTATATATTTTTTATGTGTTTTTTCTATTATTTTTTTAGAAGGGGAGAGTTTTTCAAAATCATCTTAGAACCATTTAACTTAGAAGATAAAAATGTTATATCCTTTACTTTAAATTTACCACTTTTTAAACAAAGATTTTCAATTTGAACATACTTCATAATTAACACATATGAACCTTCCTATATACCAGTTAAACCATTGTTATTTGTAATCAAACTTCATTTTTATTTTTGTTAAGACAAATAAATTTTCAAAAATTTCAATTTATTAACCAAAACTTATACTTATTCCATAGTGTTTCTTCAAAAATAAATCAAAATGCCAAAAAGAAAATGTTTTTGAGATTTAGAAATTTTGAGATTTTTTTAAGTTAAAAGAAAATGAAAATTCAAAAATGCCATGGAACTAAAAAAAATGAAAATGAGACTCCCCCCCACACTTAATTTTGACTGTGTCCCCAAAGTCAATGCACGATATAATGAGTGTAACGGGGAAAAATATGTACATATTTACAAATGAGAGTTAACATTCTTATTAGACGTAGCTTGGCTCATGAAGGATCATGAGCTCCTCCTCTTGGTTATTTGGCATTTCCAAGAAAGGTTTCAAACGATGACCGTTGACTTTGAAAACCGATCCATCCCTAAGGTTTTATATTTCTATGGCACCGTGTGGAAAACAGTTTGTACCACAAATGGTCCGGTCCATCTCGATTTAAGTTTCCCAGGGAATAAATGAAGTCTAGAGTCATAAAAAAGAACTTTTTGGTTAGGCGAAAATGTTTTTCTTAGGATTGACTTGTCGTGAAAAACTTTTGTTCTTTCTTTGTAAATTTTCTCGTTTTCATATGCGTCGTTCCTAAGTTCTTCTAGTTCGTTGAGTTGTAATTTTCGGTTTTCGCTAGCTTTATCGAGATCAAAGTTTAAGTTCTTTATTGCCCACAATGCTTTGTGTTCGATTTCAACCGGTAAATGGCAAGCTTTCCCATAAACCAAATGAAATGGAGACATCCCAAGGTTAGTTTTAAAAGCAGTACGGTAAGCCCAAAGCGCGTCGGTCAATTTCTGAGACCAATCTTTTCGATTTTTGTTGACAGTTTTCTCCAAGATTTGTTTTATTTGATGATTTGAAACTTCAACTTGCCCACAAGTTTGAGGATGATATGGAGTGGATAACTTGTGGGTTATCGAGTATTTTTTCATTAAAGTTTCAAAAGAACGGTTGCAAAAATGGGTCCCGTTATCACTGGTTATTGTACGAGGTGTGTCGAACCTCGAAAAGATGTTTTCTTTGAGAAATTTCACAACAATTCTATAGTCGTTGGTTTTGCAAGGAACGGCTTCGACCCATTTTGAGACATAATCGACAACGAGAAGGATATACCACTTTCCAAAAGAATTGGGAAAAGGTCCCATAAAGTCGATACCCCAAACATCAAAGATTTCGATAGTAAGAATGGGGATTAGAGGCATCATATTTTGTTGAGAAATTCGTCCAAGCATTAGACATCGATCACAAGTTTTACAAAATTCAAATGAGTCTTTGAAAAGAGAAGGCCATAGAAACCACACCTTTTCCACAGTTTTTTGAGGACCGAAATGTCCACCGCACGCTTGATCGTGGCAAAACGAAAGAACACTCCTGATCTCATTATCCGGAATGCAACGTCGGATGATTTGGTCGGGACAATATTTGAACAATTATGGATCGTCCCAATAGAAATATTTCACTTAGGACATGAATTTGCATTTGTCCTGTTTGGACCAAGATGAGGGAGTTTCTTTAGTGACTAAGTAGTTCATTATATCAGTGTACCATGGATCGATAGAAATTGAAAGAAGTTGTTCATCGAGGAAGTTTTCATTGATTGGCAAAGAAGATGGTGCGTTCGGAAGACGAGACAAGTGATCGGCTATGACATTATCAGATCCTTTTTTGTCTTTGATTGTAAGGTCAAATTCTTGAAGTAAAAAGATCCAACGAATCAAATGGGATTTAGCATCCTTTTTGGCAAAAAGGTATCGAAGAGCAGTATGGTCAGTGTAGACTGTGATGTGTGAACCTATTAAGTAAGGTTGAAACTTTTCAAGCGCAAAAATGACAGCTAGAAGCTCTTTTTTGGTTGTTGTGTAGTTGAGTTGAGCGTCGTTCAAAGTCATACTCGCGTAGTAAATGACATGAAGGATTTTGTTGATGTGTTGTCCTAAGACAACACCAACCGCAAAGTTAGAAGCATCACACATTATTTCAAATGGGAGATCCCAATTGGGTGCGCAGATGATTAGAGCATAAATAAGTTCGTTTTTGAGACGTTCGAAAGAAGAGATACAATCAGAGTTAAAATCGAATGGAACGTCTTTTCCAAGAAGAATCGTCAAAGGATGAGCGATTTTGCAAAAGTCTTTCACAAAGCATCGGTAAAAGCCAGCGTGTCCTAGAAATGATCAAATTTCCTTAACAGATTTGGGAATGGGTAGGTTTGCAATTACGTCAACTTTCGCTTTATCTACCTCAATGCCTTTATTTGAGATGATATGTCCATGGACTATGCCTTGTTTGACCATAAAGTGGCATTTTTCCCAATTCAAAGTCAAATATTTTTCTTTACATCGATTTAGAACCAACTCGAGGTGATGTAAACATTAGGAAAAAGAATCGCCAAAGATAGAGAAATCGTCCATAAAAACTTCTATAAAGCGTTCAATCATGTCGGAAAAGATGCCAACCATGCATCGTTGGAAAGTAGCAGGAGCGTTACAAAGTCCAAATGGCATACGTCGATAAGCAAAGGTACCGAATGGACATGTGAAAGTCGTTTTCTCTTGATCTTCGGGAGTGATTGGAATTTGGTTATAGCCGGAATAACCATCAAGGAAGCAGTAGAATTTGTGGCCGGCTAAACGTTCGAGCATTTGGTCAATGAAAGGAAGAGGGAAGTGATCTTTTCGTGTTGCAGCATTTAATTTTCGATAATCAATGAAAACACGCCAACCTGTTTGAGTCCGAGCAGGAATGAGTTCATTAGCGTTGTTTGTTATAAGGGTAAGTCCGGACTTTTTAGGCACGGCATGAATTGGGCTAAACCATGGGCTATCGGAGATGGGGTATATGATACCGTTATTGAGGAGCTTAAGAATTTCGTCACGAACTGCATCTTTCATTTTTGGTTTAAGTCTCCATTGTGCATCACGGGTGGGTTTGGCTTCGTCAATTAAGTGAATGTGATGTTGGACAATAGCAGGGCTAATTCCCTTATATCGGTAATGGACTACCCAATTGCTTCTTTATTTTTCGAAAGAATAAAGAGAAGAGAAGCTTCTTGGTAAAGATAAAGATCGTTAGAAATGATGACAGGACAAGTTTCGTTTTCACCTAAGTATGCGTACTTAAGGTGATCGGGAAGTGGTTTGAGGTCCAACTTAGGGAGTTGCTCGATCAAAGAATTGGGTTGAGATTCGGACTCAACTGGAAGCGAATCAAAGGGAAGAGTATATTCAATCTCGTTAGGGATTTCGTGAAACAATTTTTTGTACTCGGCTTCGCGTTCGTCGTTAAGGTCAAGTGTCTCGTTTTCGAAGTTTTCGTGAATGGCACTAACTTCCAACGTTTGGTCGTGAGGTTCATTTGACTGGCTTTCAAGATTGAAAATGTTGAGATCCAAAGTCATGTTTCCAAAAGAGATTTTCATCGAACCGTTACGACAATTGATTAAGGCATTTGAGGTGGCTAAGAATGGTCGGCCTAAAATCAATGGAATTTGACTCGTGGGATTTGTCACGGGTTGTGTTTCAAGAATGATAAAATCAGCGGGGAATATGAATTGCCCTACTCGAATGAGCACATCCTCGATATCTTCCATGGGCTTCTTAATGGAACGATCAGCGAACTGAAGCGTGACTTTTGTGGGTTTGAGCTCACCTAAGCCTACGTGTTCGTACATGGAGTATGGAATAAAGTTAACACTCGCGCCTAAATCAATCAAACATTTGTTAATCATCTTGTCTCCAATCGTACACGAAATTGTAGGTTAGCCAGGATCTTTGTATTTTACGGGCATGGATTGGGACAAGACTTCAACTGGCGGCTAAGAAGACTTTTTTGGGCACTTGAGTGTGTCGCTTTTGGGTACACAAGTCGTTAAGAAATTTCGCGTACGTTGGGACTTGCTGAACGATGTCAAGAAGCGAAATGTTAACTTTGACTTGTTTAAAAATGTCCAAAATCTTTCCATTTGGTCCGAGTGTTTCTTTGATCGAAGACGATGAGGAAATGGAACCGATACTTGTAGGCGGTTCTACTCGAGTAGAAGAAGAATTTTGACCGGCATTTGATTCAACGTTTGGCTCCATGTTCTGTTCCGATTCGTTTGAAGCGTCGAGAGAGGTTTCTGGTAAATCGTTTGGGTTAACGACTTGATTATCGATTTGTTTACCGGAACGTAGAGTTGTGATAGCATTCAATTGGGTGACGTTGCTATCTTGAACAACATGGGCTTGATTTGAATTTGCGTTTGGATTTCTGGGATTTGGAAGGGGCTGGCTTAGGAATGTTCCTCGTTCGCGTTCTCTTACAGACGTGGCTAATTGACTCATTTGCATTTCAAGTTTTGCAATCGATTGGTTTGTGTTTTGCATATATGAGGTCAATAAATTTTGCAAATTGCTATTTGATTGACGGCTTTGAGTAGTTGCTTTAGCCAACATTTCAAGAGTTTTCTCAAGTGAACTTAAATGTTTATCCTCTTGGGGAGCATGAGCATAATTTCGTTGAAAATTTGATTGTTCCGGTTGATTATGAGACGGACCCGCAAAGTTTGGTTGAAAATTGTTGGGCTGAAAGGGAGGATTCAAAGCATTATTCGGGAATGCTTGAAAATTTGGACGAACCATGTTCGTGTTGGGATTGTTTTGGTTCTAAGAAAAATTTGGATGATTTCTCCAACCAGGGTTGTACGTTGGAGAAAATGGGTCATTTTTGGCTTTATTGAAAGCATTGATTTGTTCGACAGAATTGGGGCACTGATCGGCTATATGATTAGGATCGTTGCATTTATAACACATTGGTTAGGAAGCTTGGTTCATTTGATTCGATGAGAAAACGTTATCGAATTTTTTAATCATTGCGTTGATCTTAGCTTCCAAAGCAAAAGAAGATCCTATCGAGTGTGCACTCGATCGTGAGTAAATTGACTTTTCGTTCGAACGTTCCCATTGGAATGACTTTTCGGCAAAGTTTTTAAGAAATTGCCAAGCATCTTCGTGATGTAGGCAAGAAAGTTGCCTTGGCACATTGATTCGAGCATGGTTCGTGAGCTGTTTTCGAGTCCATCTTATAAGATTTGGCAAATCGTCCATTTTTCGAAGTTATGATGTGGACATTTTATCAAAAGCTCTTTGAATCTTTCAAAATATTTTTCGAATGGTTATCCCTTGAATTGGTGAAAATTTACAATTTTGTTTCGGATTCTACTCGTTTTTTTCAAGGGGTAGAACTTTTTTAAGAAAGCTTTTACGAATTCTTCCCAAGTTTTAATCGAGTTTGATGGTAAGCTATACAACCATTTTTCAGCGTCATCCGTAAGAGCGGATGGGATTAATCGAAGTTTGATTCCGTCATCGGAAAGTTGTTGGAGTTTTATGGTTACACAAACTTGTTCGAATTTAGTCAAGAAAATGTAGGGGTCATCGTGCTCGAAATTGCCAAATTTTGGAAGCATGGCAATATGATTTGAGTGAATTTCGAAATGGTTACCCATAGGGGCGGGTAACGTGATGCAAGATGGAATACAAACTCTATCGGGAAAGATTCTATCCATAAGAGTTCGAGGGGCGTTCTCATTCGCCATTTCAGGAGGATCGTCTGTTCGAGTTAAGCGGTTATTTGTTAAGTCGTGAGTCAAACGATTTGTTGTTGTGTCATGAGTCCAAGTACTCATGCACAAGTGAAAGTCGAGAAGAGAGAGAAGTTTGAATCGAGTTTAGAGAATGAAACAAGATTTGGAAAATGAAGTGAAAAATTGTTTTTGTTTTTTTTAAGGAAGAAAAATATTTACCAAGTGAAATTTATTTTCAAAAGAGAAGTTTGATTTTTGTTTTGTTTTTGGCTTTTCAAAATTTTTTTATATGTTTTTGTATTTTTTTTGTTTTTGAATTTTCAAACTTTCAAACATTTGCCAAAAGAAAAAAAATTAGAAAATGAGAATTTGATTTTTTGTGTTTTTTTTTTGAATTTTCAAATTTTTTTTGTTTTTGAAAAGATTTTCTTTTTTTTGGATTTTTTTTTGATTGAAAATTTTCAAAGGAAAGGAAAAAGGAATTTTTTTGAATTAAAAACTAAGTTAAGTAAAATTTACGCTTTTTTTTTTTATTTTGGATTTTGGATTTTTTTTTTGTTTTTTTTTAAATATTCATGAACTAATGCAACTAAATGAATGCAAAGTACTCAATTACAATTTTCTGTCCTTAGTAGCTCCTAACCCAAAATTGTATAATCACACTTTGTCCTAAATCAACAAAAATATTTCTTAGCCAGGTAACGGGCAGGAGTTATCGGTGCACTATGAATCACCATAGCAATGCAGCCGAAGGTTTAAGTACATTCAGATGAACAACCACTATAATATTTACGAATCACCGTAATATTTATAAATGATTATTACTCTGCCGTAGTCTGGACACCAAGAAATAAAATTGTTCAAACAAAACAATTGTGAAGATACAATTAAGCCCTAGATGAGCTCACGACACCCTTGAGTCGAATGTCTAACCTTTATTATTAGTCAAATTATACGATGAAATGCGATTTGTGGGCTAAGGAAAGGGTGTTGAAATCCCTCACCTTATGTGAATTGGGGTATTGCCCTTAAAAAAGAAAATAAGATAAGATGAATGCAAAACAAAAATTAAACGTGAATTTACAATGCAACTAAAATGAAGTTGTTTTTGTTTTTGGATTTTGAAATTTTTTTTATATATAAATGCAAATGAAAGTAACCAACAATGCAATTCAAATTAAAACTAGAGATGAAAGCACAATACAAGAGCGTGCAGATTATTTAGCATTTTTTTAAGCGACAAATTTTTTAGCAAGTAAAGCAAAGCATTTATTAGCAAGCACTTCTTCTTTTTATTTGCTTTGGCTACCTGAAAATTTCGAACAATATATATACAAAATTTTGTCTTATATATCAAAGGAAGACCAAATAAAACAAGTAAAACAAAACAAATGAAAATAAAACAATTTGAAATTTGTTTTTTCTTGTTAAGATAGAACGAAAACAAAAGCTAAACGAATTTACACTAAGACAAACCAAAACAAACAAAAGGCAACCGAAAACCAAGGCAAACAAAATCTTTTTTTAAGTAAAATAAGATAAAGTAAAATAGAAAATGCACACCAATTTAAACAAAAACAAAACCCAACTCACGGCCCGTAAACCCAAACAAGCTAACAACTCAATCCTCAATCGAATTCTCAACAGAACACATTTTATCAAGTCACATAGTTTGGTAAAAAAAAAGAAAATTTTCAACAGAATCAAATCCTCGCAAAAATCAGATCCTCACAAAATCAAGCAATACAAACTCAATGAATTCGATTTCGAGCTCAATGAATTCAAAGTCAATTGGTGATGAGAACGGCAGTGAACGTGATTTTGGGTAATAGAGAGGAAGTGATGGGGTTTCGATGATGGTCGAGTGGTGATTTGGGGATGCGGTTGTTCGAGCCGATCGAGGGATTCGATTGGTTTCACGATTGAAATGGTGGTGATGTTTGTTCAAGGCGAGGCCGTGGTAGAGTTGAGGTGGCGGCGATCAATTGTTGGTGATTTGGTGGTTTGAGGCATAGATGATTATGGTAGTTTGATGAAATTGTGAAGTCAGTTGAATATGGTGAAGTAAGTGATGAAGATGGAGGAAGGAAGAGGTATGGTAGTTCAGTGGTTGGTGCAGATGGTAGAGGTAGGGAAGATGTTGCTGCTGTGGTATGAGGAGGAGGGTGATGTAGAAAGGGATGAAGTGTGCTTGAATGGTATGAAGTGCAGTTTGTTGTGGAGTTGTAGAGGTTATGGACAGTGGTTGAAGTGGATGTGCCGACAGTTTGATGCAGGCACTGCGGTTGAATTGAAATGATGCAAGGAAGTTATTGTATGGTAGACAGTTATAGTAGCAGTAGCTTGGACGTTTGAGGTGGAAGTGGCAGAAGTGTGGTTTGCTGATGGCTTGATGGTGGGTAGTTGTTAGAAAGGTGATTTGGTTATTTGCAAATGTGTAGAGCAGGTTATGGTGTGGGGAAGTTGTGCAACTGGGAAGGTGAAGTTGAACTTGCTTGTGGTGTTAATGTTGAGGCAGTGTGCATAGAAGATTATGGAGGTGGAGTGCAGTGCAGAGTGTGTTCACTGAGATGTAGATGTTGGTAGATGTTTGTATGGTGATGATGGGGGTAATTCAGGCGAATGGGAGATGTAGATGGAAGTAGCAATAGACGGGGGTCGAAGCACTGGAAGATGGAGATGAAATGAATGGCAATTGTTAAAAGTGGGTTGTTGTTCAGGGATGTGTGTAGTGGAGAAAGGAAGGCATCAGAGTGTTGTGTAATAAGTGGTTGATGGCAAGAGGCTGAAGTAAGGGTGAAGTTTGTGATGTATTGCAGTGCTTTGGTGAGTAAGTTGTATAAGTATGTGCTTCAGGCAGGTTGGAGACTGCAGTTTGATGGAGTATATGTGAATGTTGGAGGAAATTTGAATTGCAGATATTGACGGTAGGATGTTGATGATATTGTGATGTCAGTGGGTATATGGTTGATGCCAGTAGGTATATTAGGCAGTAGTGTGTTTGGGTCTGAAGAACATATTGATAGTTTTGGGTATGTAGTAGTGAATGTGAAGGAAATGTTGTTTGTAGAAATGTAGAACAGAGAATTGTTGTAACAGTATGCACTAGAAATGTATGTATGCACAGAAGATGTAAATGTAACGTTGAAATAGAAAATTGTAAAAAAAATGAAAATTGTAACTTGCAATAAAATAAAGTATTTTTACTTTGTTTCGAAATTGTGAATGTTTTTTTAATAGAAATAAAAATAGAAGACAACAACAAGCAAAAAAAAATCAAAATGAAAGCAAAATTCACACAACAAACACACAACAAATTTTTTTAATGCAATACACACACAAAACAAAAACTCAATAAAATCAAACGAAAATAATTCGAAGAATGAAAATAAAATAAAATCAACTCCCCGGCAACGGTGCCAAAAACTTGTTTAACGACGAATTTTCTATCGGATTAGAAAATCGCCGATAAATTTCAAATTAAAATTTACCGCAAGAGCATGGCGTACAAAAGTTAGTACATGGCGAGTACGGATCGATCCGCCAGGGAATTGTTAGATTTTAAAAGTCAATTCAATCAAATTATACCAAATGGAGAGGAAATTGTTAACTACAAGCAAAATGAAGCTAAAACTAGAATTAAAATGAGATTAAAAACTATGAGATTAGAGAACAATTTAGAGGCAAATCCACTCTCATATTTTTTTGTAAATCAACAAACAAATAATTTATGATCTCTGGTTTTGGTATTAAGTGAAATAATTATTGCATTTATCATAAGTATGTTTTATTTATGTTATTAATTAACATAACTTAAACCATCAAACTATAATACAACAAATAAACCACTTATAAATTCTCATGAAAATGAAGCCAAAGCAAAAGCTATTTTAAGTATGATCTATTTACTATTGTAATTAGTAATATAGATCATCAAATTTTGTTTTTACTTTCATTTCAAAATCAAAAATAAATTAGCAAATGATGATGTAAATTGTATTTATGTTGAATAAGAATAGCTCATTTGCAAAAGCAACATAAGCTATCAAACTCACTTATATAAACTTACATCAAAATTCACTTTCATGAAGCACAATAAAAGAGATCATAAATCGTAGAGATGTTGAAATTACATAAAGTTAGAGAGCTTCATTACCCCTAAATTGAAGGGGTTTAGCTACTCATTTGTGTTATCAAATCAACACTTGTAAATTTCAACATTAAAAAGCAAGGAAATGGAAACTAAGCAAAGGAAGAAAGAGAGATTAACTACTAACTACTTGCATAAAAAACAAAGCTACACTACTTGCATGAATGTAAATCAAAGCTATAAACATGAAATGAGAGAAATCATAGAAAACATCAACATAAAAGTAAATAAAAACAAGTAGAAAGAAGAAGAGAAAGAGGCTAGGAAGCCATTTTTATTTCATGCAACATAAAACTTACAACTTGTATTTTAATTTCCTTACTAATTTAAGAGAGTAGAAGATATTTACATGTACATAAGAGGGCTATTTATACATGCATAAAACCCTAATTCAATTTTTAGGGTGCTTCCCAAAATGCCCTTTAGGAAGTGTGGCCACCAAGTAACCATTAGCCCCTTATTAATCCATAATTAAAAGTACATGAAGCTTTAACCTCCACTTGTTTGTCCATTAGCTTCTAATTGTAGATTTAGGTAAGTGGGTGGGGTCCTCCATTATCATGAGCTTGAATTATTTCCTCTTCATTCCTTTGTATTCCCTTGAGCATGCACATATCTTCATGAAACCCTCTTCCATATAAATTCAAATTCCTATAAAAATTAAGAAAAATGTCCAAGTAAAAAGTCCTAAATTAACACTTGCACAAAAATGTCTATTTTGTCCCTGTATGTAGATGAATATATGACGATTTGAAAATAATTGAATTTTGGTTTTAAACATGTTAAAATACCCGAATAGGAAATTTATTTAAATAAAAATAGATAAAATATGGATGTAAATATATGCACATTTACGTGCACATCATTGTCGATATGGGGGTGGCGCGGTACATGAGGCTGGTTGTTTGGGAGAGGCGATGGCATCGAGTTGGAGGTGACGACGTCAGTCTATATGCGACGGCGACAATCTACAGAGGGGGGATGGGCGGTGGCTTTTTTTTTTCAATTTGTCTACAATAAGACAGAGGAAACGTCGACCTATGGGTATATGATTGGGCCCGATGCCAATCCTACGTCCCGTAGATGCCTTTTGGTAGGCGTTAGAAAGGGGTCGGTAAGCATTATTTTATCGATGGCATGCCAACCACGTTCTGATGCCTTTTATTTGACATTGGTAATATCAAGTAGATAATTATTGTTTTTTCTAGTAGTGATTTTAAATTTTCTCAATTTAAAGGGGTGTAATGATATTCTACATGAAAAAAGAAATAAAGTTTTAATTAATTTATAGAAGGGGTAGAAAGGGGAAAACTATGGCCCAACCCACTTTAGAATCCCCTTACCTCTCCCCCTCTCTTCACGTTTCATTCATTTTTCATTTTAAAAGAAAAGAATAAAAAAGAAAATTTCCCTTTGTTTGTTCGAGTTCGTTTGGCAACAAATGAAATCTATTAAATTTTAAAAAAATTCTCTAATTGGAACTTAATGATCCTATATGAATAACTAACTAACATTTGGATCTAGTCTACTTTTAAATTAATATTTCATTTAACTTTAAATATGTTTACATTTACAGTATAGACATTTTATGTTTTGTGACTTTTTAGGTATGTGAGGAGTTATATGAGTATTTATGGTGTTTATAATAAGGTGTTTTATGTTTAATGATTTCAGATATATAAAGAGTCTCACCGACATATAGGGTGTATATTACAAAGGGAACCACAAGCACGCGCACGCGCGTGCGCCCCCCCCACACACACACACATATATATATATATATATAACATGACAAAATAGCATAAAACTAATATAACATGTGTACCTGAGAAGAAAGACATGTGTAACGTGATAAAATTACATAAAACTAATGTAATATGTGTGTGTGTGTGTATGTGTGCGCCTGCGTGCGCATGTGTATGTATATGCACACACATATAAATATCGGTTTATATTTTTGTGTTTATATATATGCGCAGACTTATAAATATTGGTTTTATATCTATTGCATGTATGTGTATGTGTGTATAAAGCGTTGCCACATATAATAAATTTTGATATTATATACAAACTGTATAACTTTGAACATGTATTATATGTATTACTTAAACTTAAAATTTTTGTATAGCATTTAATTAATTTGACTAACTAAGATAAAATATTATATTTAATTTTAAAAACAATTTGATGATTTCAGAACAATATAGATTAAAATCCAAATGAATTAAATTTACAAATATAATTACTTAATCCTCTCCGAAATATTTTATGAACAGAATATATAATGATTTACTCAATGTTAATTTATCATAAGCCTAAATAACTTTATTTTATTATGTAAGTCTACCTATGTTTAAACTAAAAGATGTATCTGATATTTTAAATGTTAGATGTGTGTGTGTAATAAAATTATGTATCATCCCATGTAAGATAATTTTCACAATGTTAATTTTATTAAATGCTAAAATATATTTGTTATAACATACTTATCGGATTGAAAACCTGTTAATTTGCATACATAATTCATATCTATGTTTATTAACTTAACAATTATTAATTAAATCAAATATGTGCAACATCATCACATATATAGTAGTTTGGGCATAACACATAAGTCTATAAAGATATCATCATCACCTTCAAATGGTTTAAACATAGAATATTTATATCTATGAAAAAGATAAGAATACCTTAAATGGTCTTATCACTCGTTACACGTTGATACCTATGATTCCGAAATCGCTTACTTGATCTTGAAAGGATCGAAGAACTAACACCACTACATAGAAGAAGAGGAATTTGGAGTTCATAAAGATGGGAAGAGGGGCCGACCGTGGGTGTTTACTTTTGGGAGAACGAAAAAACATTTTTGGGTGTTTAGTTTTAGGAGAATGAAAAAACATTTTTCATACAGAAGTTTTGGTAGCTTTTGTAGAAGAGACATTATACCAAGTAACTTACCACTAATTGCACATTTTAAAGCCAAAATCAAAACCTCTCATCTCTTTACGTGGTTGTCAATGTATATGACTTTTCATCTTCAAACTCTAAACTTCCTTTATTATTTGCATAATTAAACTCATTTTAAATATGTATTAACATCACGCATATTAATACATGTATATACAATGCTTATACACACACATAAATAAGGGCATCCAGAAATTTCAAGAGCTACCAAAATTACTAATGGCAGCTCAATAGAAAAAAACACTCATAATTAATAATCTTACATATTAATTAATTTATAACACATTATAAACTAATTACATCAGGTGATAATTTTGTGATTAAGCAGATTCGGTTGTGTGGCTCACATGCATGAATTTAATTAGCGATTAATATTGAATGATTGAAATATTAACATCCACACGTCATCTTAGTTGATGGTATTACAATTTGGCTGAATTCATCGCTTATAGAACTTTTCGGTAAAATCATATTTTAGATCGATTTAAACAGCGCCTTTAAGCAACGATATATTATATGCACATTCTCTTCATCACCACGGTATCAACTATGATATCTGGAGTTTGGTCATGATCAAAATTCCAACAATATCCGTATACAACTATTTAGTACATCTCCAAAGTCCTCGGTTCAATAATAACATTTATTATTAATCGATATTCCTCGGTCGGAGACTTTTAATAAAACGATCCCGGATTTTTACTAAGTTTAAATTGATAATTAATTTAACTTTTGAATAAAAATTGTGAAATTAATTGGTAAACAAATTTGAGTTTCTCCAAATTCAAATAAAATGTGTTAAATCATTTGAATTTAAATCTTGTACACATATGTGAATATATATGTGTATGTGCATAAATAAGTTTGAATTTATATATATTGAATTTAAATTTTAAGTTAAAATAGGAATAAATATATGAAGTAAAATAAAATACAAACAAAATATACTTACAAAATAATAAAAATATATATATATATATATATCTCAACACTAGAAACTATGAAATTTACATAAGTATAATAAATATATAAGTTAGAAATTAATATATATAAGATAAATTTTAAAAATAAAATAAAATAAATACATAAATAAATTCAAACAACATGTTAATAAACTATGTAAAATATAAAGTAACACATTAGATAAATTATAACAACATATTAACTCTAGAAATTCATTTATATTATAAAATAATAAGATTAAAAAAAATATTCAAGTATGTAAACAAATCAAATTGGATGTGAATGATAGTATGAAACAAGTAAATATATATATGTATTAGCTTGCAAAAGAAGATGCTAGTATAAATATCTATGTACAAAAATCAAATAAGGATAAGTATATTTGTACATGGCAATTAATGCTCTCATTTCAGCCACCATAGAGAGAAAAAATCTCTGACTTGTTGTACAAAAGAAAAATAATAACCCTGTAAACTCATTTCATATACATCACCCTGTAACTCATTTTATATCAGCCTTCCTCATCTCATTTTCGTCCATTCCAAGCCATGTAAACCTGAAGTAAACATAATCTTAAATTTCAACAAAATACAACTTAAAAACAACAATACAATTCATATTAACCAGAGATCAAAGAAGAAAGTTTCAGCTTGCAAATTTCAAGCCTGTTTCAACATAAAATAAGAACTCTGTTCTTTCTTCTGGAAATCAAGGTGAGTAACTTTTCTTTTTAAAATCTAAAAAAACATGATTCTGTTGCAAGTATCTGTGATAAGTATATTTGTATACATGTATGTTTCTCTGTGTATACATGAGTGATGGATGAATATATGTGCATAGTTATCTCCTGTATCATCTCTGTTACCAGTTTTCAAGCTCAAGATTTAGTTTCAAAAATCATTTTCTCTTGATCTATTGACTTTTTGAACTTGTGATTAAAACAAAAATTGTTTGTTACCGAATATATTAAGTTTTAAAAATGTATACAAGTTAAAATAACTTGTCAATGTTTCTGGAAATTAAAAGAACAAAGCAAAACATTAAATTAGCCAAATTTCA
This sequence comes from Allium fistulosum, assembly GCA_030737815.1. Taxonomy (NCBI): domain Eukaryota; kingdom Viridiplantae; phylum Streptophyta; class Magnoliopsida; order Asparagales; family Amaryllidaceae; genus Allium; species Allium fistulosum. The sequence goes on from CM060907.1 coordinate 1,009,675,557, forward strand.
AACTTCGTAATTTACGACTTCAGATATATAATCTGAATACTTATGCTTTAACATGATTTTTAAAGCAAGAATCATAACTTTTAGAGTTAGGATTTGAGAGCAGTTCGTGTTTGTTTGAAATTCGTTGATTTGGCGATTTCCGGCGATCTGCTAGTTCGTGGAGCTCGAGATTTCGTGTGGAGGTGGAGGAGTCTACGGTGGTTGCATGAAAAATGATGGATGGGGGTGCAGATGGTTGAGGTGGCGGCGACGAACGTTGGAATTAGTGGATGTAATTAGTGGAAGATGATTGAATAATGGAAGTAATTTGGATTCAATTACTTTGTGTAAGTGATTAATTAAAGATAATTAATTAAGGAGTAATAAATTTATTTAATGAGTAATTAAGAGTAGTTAATTACTGGATAAGATTAATCAAGAGTGATTAATAAATGGGGTTTAATTAAAGATTAATTACTGAATGTAATTAATGTAAACAAAGTAATTAATTAAAGAAGTAATTAGAGATCATTAATTAATATAATTAATGATGTAATTAAGAGTTGATTAATTTAGATTAATTAATCAATGATAAGTGATCATGAAGTAATAAAAGGTTAATTACTGTAATTGGTTACGAATAATTAATTTGTGTAACTAATTAAGGATAATTACTTAATGTAATTAGAGTATAATTAATCAAGGGTGATTAATTAGTACTTAGAGGATGATTAATTAATTTGTAATTAATTAATGGTTAAGTAAGCAAGATTTAGGATGATGAAAGTAATTAATTTAATTTATTTTAAATTAATTAGAGAATGATGATTAATAAATCATTACTTATGGATGACTGTATTCTATTGAATGCTGCGAATTGTTTTGTCATCTCTGCTGTGTGATGCTTTGTGATTAGAATTGTTTTAATTCAAGCTGTGATGAATGTAATTTATTTATTTATAATGCAGTTATATTATCTATCTGTGATTCTGTGTATATAGATAAGCGTTACTGGATTATATCGCTTATCGATATTGTTGTGATTGTATCTATGATGACTGATGATGTTGCACTACTGTGTAAAACCCCTGGACCACACTTTTACACACACAAATATGGATTTCACGACGAAATCGGTTAAGTCACAGATGATTTAAATTTAATATTTTTGAAATTGAAATTTTAATTTCAATTGATTTTAAAAAATGGAATCGGGTTAAATGTGAAAAGCTTTTGAAAAGGAGTTTTGAGAATAAAGTTATTTTGGATAACTTCATAAAGTTTTGAAATTTAAAATGGTTGAACCTTGTTTTGAAATTGAAGAGGATTTTAAATGGTGTATCTTTCATATATAAAAGATTTGAAATGGAAAATGGTTTTCCAAGTTATGAATGAATCTTTTTGAAAGCTATAAGTTAAATCTTTGATTTAAAGATTTAATGAGTTAATCCAATTGAAATGGAAATCGATTTGAAAATCTATGAGTAGATCTTTGTGAAACTGGGTGAACTTTGGGAAATGAATCTTTTTATGTAAAAGATAAAAATGGTAATTTGTTTAAACCATTTGAAAGAAAAGTTTTGGGTAATAAGTTGTGACTTAACTGAAATCCCAATATCCATATGTTTTTAAATATTACGCTCATAATTCAGTTTAGCCGGGAGAGGACTTTGTGTCATATAACCCATTCCGAATAGTGATGCGACGTAAATGGATAGCATTTGAAGACCGGTGTTGAAGACAGGGTATTTGTGAGAACGATAGGATAACCTATCGATTGTCTCTGCATTGAGTAGCTACGGTATAGAGATTCCATATGTGATGGGAAGTCCGATCGGGATTGTGGATACCCCGATTGCAAGGGCTTCTTTGGAAGTGCCTTCAGTTCTATTCGAATCCGGAACAGACTTGTATGGTTGTATGTCTGACATTACACTTTGAGATATAAAGCAGATTTCTTTCAAATACATTTCTGTTTGGTGGCAGAGAATTTATTCTCTTAGCTTAACACACTTTCTCCGAGACGTACGAGCTCAGAGGTTATGTAGTTGAAGGTTATCAGTGATATACTCCCAATTTGGTAGTGTGGCATGCTAAGTGTTGCTGTGTGTTGCTGATCATTTGTTGATCAAAGCATGGCTTTGTGAAGAAGCGTAGCTTTGTGGACGAGACCTCATCGAGCCTCACAAACCGGAAATGGTCGAAACAGGAAAGATGCGACAAGGTTATGAGGGTCGCTCCCTTTAGGGTATGTCATTTCCTTCTGAAAAAGGTGGTATCATGGTATGGAGCCCAGATGCTTTACCTGTGTGGTTGCATCAATCTCATTTACTGTGTGGTTGTTGCTTTATGATCGAGGGCCCTCGGATAAAGGTCGCAAACGACCGGGGGGTGGCATATTCGTGCAGTAGTTACCTAGTAAGAGGTAACCCGGCCTTGTGTTGGCAGAGAGCTAGTTAGTTTTCGGGACGTCCCTCCAGAGGCGTACCCATGTGGCAGTAGGAAGTTCCTTAGCCTGACCATTCGTTGGAAATCCAAAGAAACAATAAGAGCCCTTTACGATTGCAATTTGTATAACCTGTCTCCTCAGGCGGCAGCTATAGCAGGCACAATATAATGGTACCTATGCTGGCTAAGATTAATATTGTATTTTCGATATGATTTTGTACACTATGCACTAATAATAATATCAAAAGAGATTTTCTCGTATTAAGCATATTTGACTATCATAAGAAGAAATCTCCTCCAAGTCTGCGATTGCATTGTGTGTGTGGTGGGAGGTCTTATGGTAGTTTCATTTTCCAAAAGCATTGCTGATTTCAATGTTTAAAATTCTTTTGTTGTTTGTTTTAAAGATAAACTATTTTTGTTACTCACACCAGTCCCACGACTGACCTGGACTTTATTGTTCCTTTCCTAAACTCTGGGTGCCCACAATTTTCCACCCGGGCAGTCTAGAGTTGGGTTTTTCAGATAGTCAGGTTTAATAAATGATTTGGAGTTAGTTCAATTATTGGAGTTCGTCCTGACGACCGACCTTGCTTATCTTGGTGCAACGTGATGGTGGTTCGAGCTTGATTTTGGAGTTGTTGGACTCATTCTCTTTTAAAGATTGTTTGAAGTTATCACTTCTGTTGTTTCCGCTGTAACATTATTATTTGTCTCTGATATTCTTGTATCATATAGATATCATTGTTGTATATCATATTCTGGATATTGTATCATTTGTGATGTATATGATATCATTCATTTCTTTCTTCCGCTGTGTTGTTATACTTAATGTGTTATAAGCTCCGGCGAGCCAGATTCGGCGTTTGAATCTGCGGCATTCGAGTACAAGTGAAGTACGGGTGCCGATTTTCGAAGGCTGAGTCAGAACCGTTATGTTTGTACCAAAAATGGTCACAAACCCCAAGTGTTGTGAAAGCACCAGTGTGTGAATACAAATCAGCAATATTCAGACACAAATATCAGATCTAAGCAAGCAACAAACAACAATCCAGAAATATTGAACAGTGACACGCAATTTATAGTGGTTCGGCTATCTCCGGCCTACGTCCACTTCAAGGATTTTTATCTTTTATTGATGTTCTTCACTGATTACAGATGATTACAGCAAATACAATGAATGAATCTGAATATAACAGCAATGGATAGGAGTAGAGTTGAATCCGGCAGAGTCTGGACGTTGAATCGCTGAAAAGATCCCTTTTCTGTAGGCTTCAGGGGGCTATTTATAGGCGTAGGAGGCCCAGATCTCGTCCAATCTTCAGGAGACTTCTTCTGGCACGTGAGGGGGTCCACGCGCCCGGTCCCACCAAGTTTCAGCTCAATCTATGATCGATTCGAATCAACTTCGTATCGATCAGGAAAAGCTCCAATCGAGCTGAAACTTGGCAGGATTGCTCTTTACCTTGTGTGGAAGCTACTGTGAAAATTTCGTTGCATTTGGATCGAGGGTTTGCGAGATATGGTCGATACGAAATTGGTTTGCTCGATGGCTGTTAGGTTCGAATCCATTTATTCGAACTGATCACTTCGACTCGATGGCAACGCGCGTGAGCAGGTTGACGTGGCGCGCGCTCTTCGTGTCGATCCGCTTCTCACTCCGGTTTGCTCGAGTCACTCCGGGTATTTCTCCGCGTTTGCATCCATAACTCACGCGTCATCTCTGGCTGTTTGACTCAGTGGATACGAACAAGCAATTATTCGCGGATGTGAGCGAGGATTCCTGATGGATACGAAGTGGTCAGCGCCTCATGGATGCAAAGTCATCTGATGGATTCAAGACAGATGGGTACGAAGGACTTGCATCCCCGATCGATACGAAGACGATGGATTCGAATGGAGTCTCATCCATGGATACAGACCGTGTTTGGTTGGATGGATACGAAACAGGGCGTTGCTGATTGATACGAAGCGCATGTCCTGTTGATGGATACGAACTCGGTCAATGCTAGCTGAGGTTCACTGATGGATTCGAACTCGATCGATGCGAGGTTGATGGATACGAATGGAGACGTGATGGTGAATACATACTCTATCGATACGAAGCTAATGCTGCCTGATGGATACGAAAGTGTGACTTTTTTCATCAACTTGCATCGATCATATCCTGAGCATATGGACTCGGATTGTCTTGAAATTTGGAATGCAGGTTTCCATGGCTTTGCTTGCCATGTCTCGTAAATTGCGGCCCGATCCGGACTCGGACAAAATTCATCGATATCCATGGTTATCCTGTAACACATAGTTGACATTAATGACTTGTTATTATCGATTTCCAGCAAATTATTGGGTATCCCAGCTTTGCCAAAAAGTGGGATAACATTTTGCCCCCCAAAACATGCCTTTTTTTTTGTAAAAGGCGTGTTTTGAATAACTTCAAATCGAATGCTGTGGGCTCATGTGTTATTCATAGCTAGAGTGTTATCAATCAAATTCATGGTCGTTCGAAGCCGAATCGTTATCAATTTCTTCCAGTGGAAGTTTAAGAATGAAATTCTACAGTCTTTCCGGACTGTTGACGATCGCTCCGGACCCTTGCGAAGCCCATTCTAGACTTAGCGGTTGAATAGAAAGATCCTATTGCAATCCGGCGTTGCTTTCTATTCCTTGCACTCTGGCCCCAGTTAGGACGTGAAGCGATGTCTTGGCCGTTCTGGGCCGATCGTAGCCTCTCCGGGCTCCTGCTGGATCCCATCCTGTCACTCTCCGGTGAAGGGGAAACAACGTTAAGTGGGTCGATCCTGTCGCTCTCCGGCGAAGCGATCCACTTCTTGCACTCCGGTTCAGTGTATCTGAACATTAAGCGATGTCTTGGCCGTTCCGGGCCGATCATAGCCTCTCCGGGCTCCTGCTGGATCCCATCCTGTCACTTTCCGGTGAAGGGGAAACAACGTTAAGTGGGTCGATCCTGTCGCTCTCCGGCGAAGCGATCCACTTCTTGCACTCCGGTTCAGTGTATCTGAACATTAAGCGATATCTTGGCCTAAATCGTCGGCCGATCATAGCCTCTCCGGGCTCTTGCTGGATCCCATCCTGTCACACTTCGGTGAAGGGGAAACAGCGCTTAAGTGAGTCGATCCTGTCGCTTTCCGGCGAAGCAACTCACTTCTTGCACTCCGGACTCCGTCTCTCCGGGTAGGGTCATAAAGCGATCATAATTTTGTATTAGTACGTAATATTCGTCCTTTAACTCTCCGGTCAAAGGCTTGTTCAGGAAATTCAAGTTTATTTATTAAATTCAGACCCTAGATGTTCAATCTCAAACATCAGGGAAAAAGTAAACAACGCCTCTCCGGGCTGAACGGTCTATACCATCTCAGAGCATGCCTAGGGGTCTCTCTGGTTCCCGTACATGAGTGAGTGGAATAGCCGTTTTATTTTGAAAGCAAATCTAATGAATTTATTTGGCCGAAGTCCAGATCTCGAACTTGGCCCTTGCCATCTTAATCAGTTGATGATGAGCCGTGATCCCGATCCAGGATCGCTCCTGTTGGGTGGAGGCGGTAGTTGTTCAGGCCCTACCGCTGCTGCCCGTTCTCTGACATATTGTGGCAGTTTACCACTCCTGGCATGTTCTTCCACCTCATCCCTTAGGTGGCGGCATTCATCGGTAGTGTGTCCATCCAGCTCATGGAATAGGCAGTATTTTCCAGTCCTGCGTTCCCGCTCCGTGGGATCTCTCCTGGGTGGTTTTCGATAGGGGAGCTGCCCCCGAGTTTCAGTGTAAATCCTTTCCAGGCTTGCCGTCAAATCTGTGAATTGCCTGAATCTGGGTTCCCGGAATTTCTTCCGTTTATCAGGACCGTCCTGTGCATCGTCCTGCTTTCTCTTGCCTTTGTCTACTCCAGATTGTCCTCCTGCGGTTCCTTCGCTTCGTGTAGTGTTTATTTCCTGCCTCTCGGCTCGTGATTCCTCTAGTCGAATGAATTTTTCAGCTTCATGATAGAACTCTCCTAGATCTTGCGGTGGATCTCTGGTCAGAGAATCTTTGAACTCGGTGCCTTCTGCAATTCCTGCTACTGCCGCCATCAAAATCATTGATGGATCCGGGCGATCTACAGAAGCCACCGTTGCATTGAATCGCAATAGAAAATCTTTTATGGACTCTCCGGTCCTTTGCTTTATCGAGGCTAAAGTCATCACACTCTTGGGTCGCGTCACATGGACCCTAAACTGTCTCATGAAGCATTCCACTAGCTCACCCCATGTCCTGATTGATCCAGTCTCTAGTTGTCTGAACCAAAGCGCAGCCAAATCTGATAGAAATAAAGGGAAGCATCGTGCCATTACTTCCTCGGATGCCCCCAGCACTTCCATATGCCTGATGTATCTGGTAACGTGCATGGTCGGGTCTGACTTTCCGTCATACGGGTTCAGCGTCGGCAGTTTGAACTTTGGAGGGTTCCTTGCATTCCTGATATTTGGGGTGAACGGACTCCGACTGACTTCCTCCAATCCTCCGATAGACAATCCTCCTCTCATGAGTCGTCGGACTAATCCAGCCATCTTTTCATCTCCATCTTGGGGTTGCCCTCTTGGTCTTGAAGGGTATTCTGGTATGTACTCTTCGTGTGGCCCGTTAGCATCAGCATTGGCCCTAGCTTGTTGAGCTCCGTCTGTCGGCCTTCCAGTATCGGATCCCGTGGGTCTGCCCCCGAGTCCTTGTCGATTGTCCAATGGATCTGCATTCTGTCCCTCATCAAGTTCCGCAGTCCTAGCTCCCTGTTCCACATTCATAGCCGCTGTAGCTGGTCCTAGGCTCTGCGTCCCTGCAGCTCTCATCTGTTCAAAGAAATTCTGCAGCATCTCTTGTTGACTTTTCATCATTCTTTCGTGCATCAGATTGGTCATGGTCTCCATTTCGTCTCTAGTGATGTAGATCGAAGCCGGCTCTTCTCCAGCACCAGAGGATGCCTCTTGACTTCCTCCTTGATGGCTTCTCTCAGCTCTTTGTCTTCTACTTGTTTGTCGAGTCATTGTCTTCAAATCTTCGAGTCTTCAAATCTGAACTTCGAATCTGGTGTAGCGGGTGCTGGTTCGTTCTCGGTGAAAGCACCAAAGTGTTTGTACCAAAAATGGTCACAAACCCCAAGTGTTGTGAAAGCACCAGTGTGTGAATACAAATCAGCAATATTCAGACACAAATATCAGATCTAAGCAAGCAACAAACAACAATCCAGAAATATTGAACAGTGACACGCAATTTATAGTGGTTCGGCTATCTCCGGCCTACGTCCACTTCAAGGATTTTTATCTTTTATTGATGTTCTTCACTGATTACAGATGATTACAGCAAATACAATGAATGAATCTGAATATAACAGCAATGGATAGGAGTAGAGTTGAATCCGGCAGAGTCTGGACGTTGAATCGCTGAAAAGATCCCTTTTCTGTAGGCTTCAGGGGGCTATTTATAGGCGTAGGAGGCCCAGATCTCGTCCAATCTTCAGGAGACTTCTTCTGGCACGTGAGGGGGTCCACGCGCCCGGTCCCACCAAGTTTCAGCTCAATCTATGATCGATTCGAATCAACTTCGTATCGATCAGGAAAAGCTCCAATCGAGCTGAAACTTGGCAGGATTGCTCTTTACCTTGTGTGGAAGCTACTGTGAAAATTTCGTTGCATTTGGATCGAGGGTTTGCGAGATATGGTCGATACGAAATTGGTTTGCTCGATGGCTGTTAGGTTCGAATCCATTTATTCGAACTGATCACTTCGACTCGATGGCAACGCGCGTGAGCAGGTTGACGTGGCGCGCGCTCTTCGTGTCGATCCGCTTCTCACTCCGGTTTGCTCGAGTCACTCCGGGTATTTCTCCGCGTTTGCATCCATAACTCACGCGTCATCTCTGGCTGTTTGACTCAGTGGATACGAACAAGCAATTATTCGCGGATGTGAGCGAGGATTCCTGATGGATACGAAGTGGTCAGCGCCTCATGGATGCAAAGTCATCTGATGGATTCAAGACAGATGGGTACGAAGGACTTGCATCCCCGATCGATACGAAGACGATGGATTCGAATGGAGTCTCATCCATGGATACAGACCGTGTTTGGTTGGATGGATACGAAACAGGGCGTTGCTGATTGATACGAAGCGCATGTCCTGTTGATGGATACGAACTCGGTCAATGCTAGCTGAGGTTCACTGATGGATTCGAACTCGATCGATGCGAGGTTGATGGATACGAATGGAGACGTGATGGTGAATACATACTCTATCGATACGAAGCTAATGCTGCCTGATGGATACGAAAGTGTGACTTTTTTCATCAACTTGCATCGATCATATCCTGAGCATATGGACTCGGATTGTCTTGAAATTTGGAATGCAGGTTTCCATGGCTTTGCTTGCCATGTCTCGTAAATTGCGGCCCGATCCGGACTCGGACAAAATTCATCGATATCCATGGTTATCCTGTAACACATAGTTGACATTAATGACTTGTTATTATCGATTTCCAGCAAATTATTGGGTATCCCAGCTTTGCCAAAAAGTGGGATAACACGTTATAAGTGGTATCAGAGCTAAGGTTGAACTTTAGCTCAGGAGTATAACACATTAAGTAGCTTATTAGAGATAGGGTGAAGTATACCCTAGAATGAGTATCCCTAAGATATCCGTTCGAACGCCTCAGTAAATTCTCTTACTATCCACTGATAGTAAGTATGAGTGCAAGAAGAGGATGAGATAGGGGACAGGGGAATACGACTATAAATGGTCAATACCCTGTAACAAGGAAACAATCTTTTCTCTATTAATTTCTTTTGTTCAACATCTTTTCTCAATTCTTTGATAGTTCCTGGTAGATCCAAGAAGAAGATTTGATATATTTTCATGGGACATGAACTCCAAATAGGTCAGAATTGTTTGTTTGGATGAATTGGTTGCTTTGGTTGCTATGGTTGATAGGTATAATTTGGTTTCTAAATTAAAAAGTTTTGTATATCTGTCTATTTTTGGGTCCGGATATGTTCTACGAATGGTTAGTTATCCCTTCGAACTGACCAATGCCCTTGCATATTTCGTAGATCTGGATAACCTGAGTATCTTGTGAAAAAATTAAAAAAATTCGTTCTTGTATCTATTATTGATATTCTGATTTGGTAAGACAAATGAAGAATAGATGCTCAATTTGATTTGATGAAATATTCTTCATCTATCTTTGTGTCTCCCTGGTAAATTTCGGGGATGAAATTTCTTAAGGGGGGGAACCTGTAATGATTCCGAATTTTTACTAAGTTTAAATTGATAATTAATTTAACTTTTGAATAATAATTGTGAAATTAATTGGTAAACAAATTTGAGTTTCTCCAAATTCAAATAAAATATGTGTTAAATCATTTGAATTTAAATCTTGTACATATATGTGAATATATATGTATATGTGCATAAATAAGTTTGAATTTATATATATATTGAATTTAAATTTTAAGTTAAAATAGGAATAAATATATGAAGTAAAATAAAATACAAACAAAATATACTTACAAAATAATAAAAATATATATATCTCAACACTAGAAACTATGAAATTTACCTAAGTATAATAAATATATAAGTTAGAAATTAATATATATATAAGATAAATTATAAAAATAAAATAAAATAAATACATAAATAAATTCAAACAACATGTTAATAAACTATGTAAATATAAAGTAACACATTAGATAAATTATAACAACATATTAACTCTAGAAATTCATTTATATTATAAAATAATAAGACTAAAAAAAATTCAAGTATGTAAACAAATCAAATTGGATGTGAATGGTAATATGAAACAAGTAAATATATATATGTATTAGCTTGCAAAAGAAGATACTAGTATAAATATCTATGTACAAAAATCAAATAAGGATAAGTATATTTGTACATGACAATTAATGCTCTCATTTCAGCCACTATAGAGAGAAAAAAATCTTTGACTTGTTGTACAAAAGAAAAATAATAACCCTGTAAACTCATTTCATATACATCACCCTGTAACTCATTTTATATCAGCCTTCCTCATCTCATTTTCGTCCATTCCAAGCCATGTAAACCTGAAGTACACATCATCTTAAATTTCAACAAAATACAACTTAAAAACAACAATACAAATTCATATTAACCAGAGATCAAAGAAGAAAGTTTCAGCTTGCAAATTTCAAGCCTGTTTCAACATAAAAGAAGAACTCTGTTCTTTCTTCTGAAAATCAAGGTGAGTAACTTTTCTTTTTAAAATCTTAAAAAAAACATGATTCTGTTGCACGTATTTGTGATAAGTATATTTGTATACATGTATGTTTCTCTGTGTATACATGAGTGATGGATGAATATATGTGCACAGTTATCTCCTGTATCATCTCTGTTACCAGTTTTCAATCTCAAGATTTAGTTTCAAAAATCATTTTCTCTTGATTTATTGACTTTTTGAACTTGTGATTAAAACAAAAATTGTTTGTTATCGAATATATTAAGTTTTAAAAATGTATACAAGTTAAAATAACTTGTCAATGTTTCAGGAAATTAAAAGAAGAGAGCAAAACTTTAAATTAGCCAAATTTCAAACTTCGTAATTTACGACTTCAGATATATAATCTGAATTCTTATGCTTTAACATGATTTTTAAAGAAAGAATCATAACTTTTAGAGTTAGGATTTGAGAGCAGTTCATGTTTGTTCGAAATTCGTTGATTTGGCGACTTCCGACGATCTGCTAGTTCGTGGAGCTCGAGGTTTCGTGTGGAGGTGGAGGAGTCTACGGTGGTTGCAGGAAAAATGATGGATGGGGTTGCAGATGGTCGAGGTGGCGGCGGCAAACATTGGAAGTTCCTAAACCTAGTTTTACTAAGCCTGAGAGATTTTATTCGTTCGTCCCCGATAGTTGATCGGGTGTCTCGTGGCTCTGGGAAGTGGTAGAGGAGATGTTGGCGAGATCGTGGCCGGAGGCTCCGGTGTTTTGATGGTTAGAGATGTGGGTCGAGGGGGTTCTTGAACGATCAGTTTTGGTTCCAGTTTGTCCACATTGCTCGATTTGGATTTTTGGTTGGAGGTGATGATCTGGGTGGTCGAATCGAAGGTAGAAGTCGTTGATGACTTGCTGGAGGGAGCGTCGATGGTCGAAAACCAGTTTGGTGATCGTGCACGTGCACATTCGTATATGTGTATCTGGGTTTAGAGTGGAATTTGGAAGAAGGATATTCCTCGGGGTTGAACTCGAAGTTATACGTGTGTTGACTCGAAGACGAGTGAGGCAAGGGAAACTCGAAGTAAAGCTCGGGATTTTTGTAGTTATGCTCAGGTCTGGGAATTAAGTGTAACAACAGGTTTTAAATTTTAAAAAAAAACTTGGTCAAGTTTAAACAATTTCTTACCCGTTTCTTTTTGAATAATGAATGTTGATTTAAGTCGGGACTTATTAAGATTTTAAAACAAATTATTTTGAGTTAAAAGTGTTTAATATATATATATATATATATAATTTCATTTTAAAGTTTACTTTAAATAAACTTAATATTGAAAATTAAATGGGTAATTAAGAAATGAAATGTTTTAAAGAATGATTTAACTCAAAGGTTTTAAGTTAATTGGTAATTGATAATTAATTCCAAAGGGTATTATATAAGATTTAAATGTTAATTAACTAAAGTAATTAAAAAAGGGTAATTACTGGATGTAATTAGTGGAAGATGATTTAATAATGGAAGTAATTTGGATTCAATTACTTTGTGTAAGGGATTAATTAAAGATAATTAATTAAGGAGTAATAAATTTATTTAATGAGTAATTAAGAGTAGTTAATTACTGGATAAGATTAATCAAGAGTGATTAATAAATGGGGTTTAATTAAAGATTAATTACTGAATGTAATTAATGTAAACAGAGTAATTAATTAAAGAAGTAATTAGAGACCGTTAATTAATATAATTAATGATGTAATTAAGAGTAGATTAATTTAGATTAATTAATCAATGATAAGTGATCATGAAGTAATTAAAGGTTAATTACTGTAATTGGTTACGAATAATTAATTTGTGTAATTAATTAAGGATAATTACTTAATGTAATTAGAGTATAATTAATCATGGGTGATTAATTAGTACTTAGAGGATGATTAATTAATTTGTAATTAATTAATGGCTAAGTAAGCAAGATTTAGGATGATGAAAGTAATTAATTTAATTTATTTTAAATTAATTAGAGAATGATGATTAATAAATCATTACTTATGGATGACTGTATTCTATTGAATGATGTGAATTGTTTTGTCATCTCTGTTGTGTGATGCTTTGTGATTAGAATTGTTTTAATTCAAGCTATGATGAATGTAATTTATTTATTTATAATGCATTTATATTATCTATCTGTGATTCTGTGTATATAGATAAGCTTTATAGGATTATATCGCTTATCGATATTGTTGTGATTGTATCTGTGATGACTGATGATGTTGCACTACTGTGTAAAACCCCTGGACCACACTACACACACAAATATGGATTTCACAAGGAAATCGGTTAAGTCACAGATGATTTAAATTTAATATTTTTGAAATTGAAATTTTAATTTCAATTGATTTTGGAAATGGAATCGGGTTAAATGTGAAAAGCTTTTGAAAAGGAGTTTTGAGAATAAAGTTATTTTGGATAACTTCATAAAGTTTTGAAATTTAAAATGGTTGAACCTTGTTTTGAAATTGAAGAGGATTTTAAATGGTGTATCTTTTATATATAAAAGATTTGAAATGGAAAATGGTTTTCCAAGTTATGAATGAATCTTTTTGAAAGCTATAAGTTAAATCTTTGATTTAAAGATTTAATGAGTTAATCCAATTGAAATGGAAATCGATTTGAAAATCTATGAGTAGATCTTTGTGAAACTAGGTGAACTTTGGGAAATGAATCTTTTTGTGTAAAAGATAAAAATGGTAATTTGTTTAAACCATTTGAAAGAAAAGTTTTGGGTAATAAGTTGTGACTTAACTGAAATCCCAATATCCATATGTTTTTATATATTACGTTCATTATTCGGTTTAGCCGGGAGAGGACTTTGTGTCATATAACCCATTCTGAATAGTGATATGACGTAAATGGATAGCATTTGAAGACCGGTGTTGAAGACCAGGTATTTGTGAGAACGATAGGATAACCTATCGATTGTCTCTGCACTGAGTAGCTACGGTATAGAGATTCCATATGTGATGGGAAGTCCGATCGGGATTGTGGATACCCCGATTGCAAGGGCTTCTTTGGAAGTGCCTTCAGTTCTGTTCGAATCCGGAACAGACTTGTATGGTTGTATGTCTGACATTACTCTTTGAGATATAAAGCAGATTTCTTTCAAATACATTTCTGTTTGGTGGCGGAAAATTTATTCTCTTAGCTTAACACCCTTCTCTGAGACGTACGAGCTCAGAGGTTATGTAGTTGAAGGTTATTAGTGATATACTCCCAGTTTGGTACTGTGGCATGCTAAGTGTTGCTGTGTGTTGCTGATCATTTGTTGATCAAAGCATGGCTTTGTGAAGAAGCGTAGCTTTGTGGACGAGACCTCATCGAGCATCACAAATCGGAAATGGTCGAAACAAGAAAGATGCGGCAAGGTTATGAGGGTCGCTCCCTTTAGGGTATGTCATTTCCTTCTGGAAAAAGGTGGTATCATGGTATGGAGCCCAGATGCTTTACCTGTGTGGTTGCATCAATCTCATTTACTATGTGGTTGTTGCTTTGTGATCGAGGGCCCTCGGATAAAGGTCGCAAACGACCGGGGGGTGGCATATTCGTGTAGTAGTTACCTATTAAGAGGTAACCCGGCCTTGTGTTGGCAGAGAGCTAGTTAGTTCTCGGGACGTCCTTCTAGAGGCGTACCCATGTGGCAGTAGGAAGTTCCTTAGCCTGACCATTCGTTGGAAATCCAAAGAAACAATACGAGCCCTTTACGATTGCAATTTGTATAACTTGTCTCCTCAGGCGGCAGCTATAGCAGGCATAATATAATGGTACCTATGCTGGCTAAGATTAATATTGTATTTTCGAAATGATTTTGTATACTATGCACTAATAATAATATCAAAACAGATTTTCTCGTATTAAGCATATTTGACTATCATAAGAAGAATTCTCCTCCAAGTCTGCGATTGCATTATGTGTGTGGTGGGAGGTCTTATGGTAGTTTCATTTTCCAAAAGAATTTCGGATTTCAACGTTTAAAATTCTTTTGTTGTTTGTTTTAAAGATAAACTGTTTTTGTTACTCACACCAGTCCCATGACTGACCTGGAGTTTGTTGTTCCTTTCCTAAACTCTGGATGCCCACAATTTTCCACACGGGCAGTCTAGAGTTGGGTTTTTCAGATAGTCAGGTTTAATAAATGATTTGGAGCTAGTTCAGTTTTTAGAGTTGACCTTGCTTATCTTGGTGCAATGTGATGGTGGTTCGAGCTTGATGTTGGAGTTGTTGGACTCATTCTCTTTTAAAGATTGTTTGAAGTTATCACTTCTGTTGTTTCCACTGTAACATTATTATTTGTCTCTGATATTCTTGTATCATATAGATATCATTGTTGTATATCATATTCTGGATATTGTATCATTTGTGATGAATATGATATCATTCATTTCTTTCTTCCGCTGTGTTGTTATACTTAATGTGTTATAAGCTCCGGCGAGCCAGATTCGGCGTTTGAATCTGCGGCATTCGAGTACAAGTGAAGTACAAGTGCCGATTTTCGAAGGCCGAGTCAGGACCGTTACATTTAACATTGAGTTGACCACAGTTGATCATGATACTAGCCTCTCATAATAAAGGAGACGAATTCTCTATTGAATAGTATTTCACTTTCTATGCTTCAGCTTAGGTTCAACTATAGTCGTTCGATGGTCATCCTATCATGGTTTAACTATATTAAAGTGGAGTATTCACATCGAAATTCCATAATATACTCAAGTCGAAAGTACTGTGCAACATTGTTGCACTGAGACTTCCTATTTTACCGTAGGTATTATCAACCAGTAGGAAACTCTTGGTCGATGCATTTTGTGGTCATCCAATAACTACAAGTACGTAAACCCTTGGCGACCCCCAACAAGCATGTGTAACTAATTGTCTAATTTTTGGAAAGCGTTATGTACTCTGGTCTCAAATGATGTATCGATATCATTTTCTTTAAATATTTTGATCATGAATATTTAAATATAAAGTATTTTTGACTTACGATTTGATATTCCCAATTACAACACTTGTAACTATAATCGTATAATACTTTATTTAAGAATTTTCTTTTTACATATATTTTTTAAATAATTATTTAATTGTTTATTTATATCACAATATAACATTATGTATAAAAAAACACCAAAACCATACTTTATTTCGAATGAGATTGGTTTCAAAGTCATGATATGTAACAAATTACATAATTACCCCCAGGGCGTACCTCTCTTAACTTTAAATCTTCGACTCATGCATGGGGCAATTTTGGTTAAATAGTCCAATACAATATCGATCTGTTGTTCTAGATCAAACCGAGAGATGGGCCTCAGTGAACAGATATATATTATTATATTGTATCTACCATATCAGTTTTGCAATATCCAGGATTCGACAAACTCTTATCATGTAGTATTCAGAAATAGTGCGTCCTAACTTTTCATGAGTTCTTGATTCCATTTGCAATCCTAGTTGCACTATTGATGTCACAATATGTCATTGGACACTCCATAAACCATTTTTTTCTCATCAATACATACATACATATATAGTCGTGACACTACTCTAGGTGATGCACTCATCCTCCTAGAACTTGATGCAACTTTCTTGTTTGGAACTTTTTCCATCATAAGAACTTAGTTAATGTTGAAACCTTTTAAAAATTTAAGATTGTCTTGCTACACTTAATATTACTAATGAAGTTTTAGCATGAACATCCTTCACAATAATCTCATTGTTTCATAAACAATTCTCCACATTTCATAAACATCCATGAACATTTCACTTGGTAAATTGTAAGACTATTTCATTTTCCTACTGTATCATATACAGACGCAAATCTAATTCAGTACACAACATATGTGATGGAACTTACTTCCAATATATAAGGTATATTATCTACCTTATTCCACAAGAGCACTTCTTATTTGGAATTAGTATTAAACAATCTGAATATTGGTAGTATATACTTTGTTTTTGATAATCCTAATATCTAACTATATCATATATATATATATATATGGGACATCAATATCAAGCCTTTGTACTAGCTATTATAGTCTTAGAAATGACTTAATGCCTTTTTCAATCTTTCTTTATTATGGAGACATGCTTCTTCTGCATTTTGACTTTGATCAAACAGTTTTTGATTTTTCAGTCAATATACATATTATAGCTTTTATATGTTTGATTTAAGAGTACAATTTAATCTCAAATTCATTTCTCTTACTGATCCTAATACATTTAATGTTCGCAATAATAGAATTCAACAACTTATGGGCGAATTCCTAATGGAATTAAGTAAATGCGATCGATAAAATCGGTTTTAAATTCAATGTTTCAATCAACCAAATCATTTCTCCACTGCCCTTCCCTAATATGTGTATAACTTCTCAATTATAACCATTTGTATTCGATGGATCATATCTCATAGGATATACCTTAAAAATCATATTTCTTCGTATATTTGGATTTCAGTCCATACCTTATCAACATTTCATTAAGTGGCAAAATCTACGCCTCACGACTTGTAGGCAACTAAGGAGGTTGACATTCATTCTTCTTTTCTTGTATTAAGAAAATCACATTTTCCTTTTAGCATACGAGACTCCTTATCAGATGATCTAATTTGCTATGTCCTTGTTTGGTTAGATTAATTTTATATTACCTATTTATTTTCATTTCATTATCTTGGATCTTATCCAAGTCAACCACATTGTTACTTATTTCATTTAGACTGAAATTCCTTGTTTAGATGGTGACATTTCTTGAAACAATGTTTTATTTCTCAATGCGATTGAATAAGCTTCCAAAAGCATGTAAAATTTTAGTAACAATAAACATAGCTTTGAGTTTACACCGTTCATGTACTAAACGTATGTCTAAAAATTAAGATGTAACCTATCTTGTATCATATCATATATGATACACTCGGCTCTAGATAGTCCTAGATTAATATATGCATTGTTATCCTACCTTTTGACTAGGTAGTATTTGGATGGACTAGACAAGTCAAACTCGAAAGTTATCAAGCCAGGAAGCCTAGAGAGATAACTAACCAAGCATAACTATAATAACAAGGAAAAAAGGAAAGCTACCTCAAAAATACCAAGATCAAAAATCACCAAATGATGGATCAGTATCGATCTGTCCTTATGGATCGGTACCATTCGATGAGCTTGTTCCCAATTCACCTCAAACATTCCATGCTCATCAATTCATCACTCCAATAACCCTCTTCAAGCTTCAGACCATCGATCTCATGCTATTTGCTATCGATCTCCTTAATACCCGAAACTAGCAACTTCATTCCACCACCGATCCATCACTTTGACCAAGAAACAAGCTCCAAGCACCACAAACAAGATGAGAAACACAAAGCAACCAATAAGTCACTTCATTACAAAGAGTTCAAACCAATCCAAAAGCAAGTCTTATGGATCGGTAACGATCCATGCCTATGGATCGGTACCAATCCATAGCTGCCGATGATGTGGCTACGTTTGTTAGTTGGGAGTTGATGCTGGAATGTGGGAGAAGTGATGAAGATCGTGGGAGAGCATATTCAGGTGGTCTACAGCTATAAAGAGAGAGGTAGAGGCTGATAGTAGGACTTTTGGCATCTTTGGATACTTTTTCATATCTCTTGTTATCGACTATCGAGTGGTATCGAACCAACTGTACCTGAAAATAAGCAATAAATTATTAAAAACTCTAAGTAGACGTAAGCATCGATCGATCGAACCACTATAAATCTTGTGTGCATTTTTTTTACTTGTTTTAATTTACTTTTCTTCAAGTTTCTCCTCTTTTAATATCTATTGGATGTTTTTGTCAAACATGTATCTACTAATAGATACATATCCTCTAAGAAAGATTTTACTCAACTTTACTCATGTAAATCAAATCACAATCTGAGTTCTCCTTATACATCATAATATAACAAATAAGGTATAACATTTGAGATAAAACCATATTTAGTTTTAGGTTTTTATGGAAATAGTACATATAACGTGAATATCTGAAATCCCTAATTAAACTAAACAATTAACAACTATTATTATATTATTCTAAAATAACACTTAAGACTATGTAAGTTAACATAAACATAAAATATTGAATTAGTAGATACCTAGATAAAGCAATATAAATAATATGGCTCCATCAAATATCCATTGTCTTTTGCTCACCTCAAGCACACTCTAAATCCCTATTAAGCTATTATGGATAAATACAAAAAGAGAAATATAAAGGGTGAGATAATATCTCTAAGCGTACAATATTAACATGCTAATAAAAAATCATTATACACTAACACTACACCTACCAATTTCAGAGTAACTCATCTTTATTAATTTAGTCTATCATTCATAACATTTCAACAGTATCATTCCCATGACCATATCATATAACTCAAATCATCGTATAAATTAGGATGTCAACAAAGGCCGATAACATCCCCACTACCGGTCATTGAGGTGACAACAAAGGCTGACGACACCTTTAAACCAAATCGCTTTACAACGATTTAACGTTCTTTATTTTGGTTTACCACATGATTTGCGAGAAGGATTGGTCATATGTCTACCTTAACCGTACAACAACCAACCTGCGAAAGCTAAGATTCGGTACGATCACTGTAGTTAAGTAGACAGATGTCTCATTCCCCCTTCCTCCCGTCAATATACCGCATGTGACAGGACCTAGCCACATATAATAACCAACTCCTCTAACATCAATCATATCAAATATTTTCTCACCATCAATGTACTTCTATCGATACACGTTTACGACAGTCATTAACTTGACTATCACTTAATACATACTCGAATACATCACTCAACGTCTTAACATTGTCATTCGATTAAGATAAAACATGATTAACCATTTATATTGGCATTTATAGGTCCACGTTTAACTTGCGCAAAATAAAGACTTTCAAACATCTGTTTACTTCATTAAGAAGTCTGAATTCCTTTTTCGAGGGATGATTTTATCACTCAGGCATCTGATTTGTAGATGTAAAATTCCATCTGCTTTCAAGATATCCAACCCTTCCATTCAGCCATCTGCTACCCAATTTTACATATATGGACCTTATTTTTAGATGTTGGTAAATGGTCAAGAATGTACATAATGCATGTTGGTTTTCTCTATTGAACTGGAGATGTCTGGATCATTATTTCAAACATTGGAACCGTTGTTAAACTTGGGTTTTTGCCATTTTCTTGTGTTTTCATTTAGAAACTTGACAATATTTATATTAACTAAATTTATACTTTGAAATATATTATACAAAGGTAATATAATGTTTATATGGATTTTTCTCCATATTATCTTTTTAACGCTCTACTTACTTCTTATTTATCAAATATTCTTTCACTTTATTATTGATATAGTTCGTCTCTTATCACATCTTTCTTTCTGGTTATCATAGTGTTGACTCATACCAAAACTATAGTTTTATCATTCTGACAACAAGATTTATATCACTAAACTCATACACAATCCATCATCATTTACATTGGATAAATTTACTCATGTTTTATACACACACACACGCATGCACTCCCCTAATCATCCTTTTAAACAAAGGTTATATCAACGATTATCATTTCTAACCCCAATTTCAATGTCAATGTTTCAATTTAACATATATCCATAATTAGTCTATATCAACTATGGTCATTACCCCAACATGGACTATAAAGATGAAATAGAAGCATACATCATACTATATAACAAAGTAAATAAATCTCCACTCACTAACTAACCGAGGTAACACCAAATTAGATTGGAAATTTCTTCTCCTTCGTCGTTCGGACTTTACCCTAGTCTCCGAGCTCTGCGAATCACTTTGATTTTTGGTATCACTTTGTCGCACTCATTTTGATTCTTTGAGTATCAAATATGTTGAAATTAATGTGGATTTGCTCTTGGATTTATGAATCTAGGATTAGGTTTTTTCCTTGCTTTGCTTGGGAAGAACATGTACTGAATCACTGTATGTACGTTTTGTTTTGAATTTGAAAACTAATTATTACCCTGATTGGTACTAGCCAGACCTTACTTAGCCCAATTCTAACCCAACTATAAATTTAGTTATATCTTTTAATCCATTTATCCGATATAAACGTTCATATAATGAAACTTGACCAGAAAAATATACTTTACACAATTGTATAAGTTCCGCCCGCTAATTCTTTCATTTATAAGAATTCTAGTTTTACCCTTTTTGGTAAAATTACTATTTTACTCTTCATTAAATATTTAGTTAATTATCCAAATTTTACGGGGAGTTACACTTGTAGGATCATAAATATACCCCAAAGGGAGAGCAAATAGAGTATCTAAAATAAGTCGCATGATAAAATAAAATGTTGAAATCTAAAATGCAAAAAGTAAAAAACGCATAGATATAACCAGTTTCGGCCACTACCCCGTAATGACTATTGTTATCCCCAAGATTACTGCTAGAATTAAATAAATTACCACTTACAGGTCCATAAACTCCCGAACTCTTGCTAAAATGACTATTCTAGTAACCCTACTTAAACTCTGTCCTTGAGTCTGAAATCCTCGAACTACAACGCATAGCTTAATCTTGATAGATTTAGAGTTTAAAATTCAACACAAAACAAATATAAATAAAAAAATACCTTTTAACAAAACTGAAATTCTTTATGTAAATGGATATAAATTGTGGGGCTTGAAGTTAATTTTCCCTTTTCTTCCTTCAAATATCAACGAGTCGATATCCCCGTTTTAGATCCGACTTCATCTTCCTTCCAAAATAATATACACACATACATACTTGCACGCGCGCGCACACACACTAAGGACACCTCATTTTCCTCCTCTTAATACCATTGCTAAAAAATACCATAAAATTTATAATATACTCTTTCTAATACTAAACTTTTTAAGTGGCCACCAAAAACATCATTTTTGACTTTTTTGCAGGCTAAATAATGGCCAACCAAAACAATTTTCCACGGCGATCAACCACCGAACAACAGTAGTTTGCAGGTTGATGACCGTGGAAAATGGTGTTGGACGGCAGTTGTCACCGTACAAAACGACTTTATGCGGTGGTTGGTTGCCATGTGAAATGACTTTGGTATTAGGAAGTACACATATTCTATTAGTTTATTTTTTTAATGGTATTAGGAAGAGGGAAACTGGGCACGTGAGGCGGTTTTGGAACCGTTGAATCGTTGGCACACTGTTTTGCTCACGTGAGGTAGTTACGAAGACGTGGATCTTTTCTGCTCCTCGTTTAGAAATTGCGATAATGGATTGGAAAGTTAAATGGGCATGTTATATTGAATCGAAATAATTTCTACCGGGCCTAGTTTACTCATTCGAAATATGGAAATTAAAACTTAGACGGATGCTGTATTGAAAACGAAGAATGCTATATGAAACGTCTTAAGTGGTTTGAAAATGTGATGTATAAAGATGTATTTTATTGTATGCACTATGTTGGCCTGTTATTGCTGGGCCATTTTTATTTGATTCTACTCTGTAATTTATATAATTGCAATAAAAAGAACCCATTTTCAAAAAAAAAATCCTTCACAACATCAAACACACTACTTAAATATCACTTCCTCAATCACACCATCATCGATGTGCTTTCAATTTGCAATTGAGAGTCCGTGGTTGATGTGTTGAAATCGAGAACTGTACTTCACTTGTTGTCCTAGATTCGAAGATTGTCGAGTCATTGGAGTGCATAGTTGACTAGAGTTTGATGCTTTACAAGGTGCCTAGAGTGCTTGAAATGGCGAACTGTTGAGTGATGTTGTTTACTCCACGCTATGCTAGATTTGGAGATCAACTTGCTTGAATGAAGATTCTACGGATGTGAAACTCTAGATTGGTCCCGATGATAATAAACGATATGGTGAAGATTTTTTTTTTGATAGGATGAGATGATGAAATTTCTAATATCTTTTGTACCTATAGAAATGTGTGTGTGTGTATATATATATATCTGTACTATTGTTGTACGTGGACGCACACGCACACAAAAATACACACAAACACACTCCATGTCAATATATGTTTGGATCACACTACGCAAGTTTTGAACCTGTGACCTCTCGCACCGAAGTCGAAGTGCCTAACCACTGAGACAATGACACTGGTTAACTCCTTGCTTTGTTGATCAACCCATATTTAATCTGGCCATTTGAAAGTGAGCTTGCAACTAAGGTATTCATATTTATTTGTTTTTTGATATACACTCCCAAAAAAATTCATTCTCTTTGTACTTGCTCATTATTCTTATTATCCATATTTTATTTGTAACATACTCAATAATAATTAAAACATCAAATATATAAAAGATGGAATCCAGTACACGAGGCTCCTGCACGATAGCGGGTTCTGAGGAGGTCGATAATATGCACAGTATTTTTCTCGCATTGCGAAGAGACTGTTTTCGAATTCAAACCTGGACGTACAGATTATCATGCGAGTGACCTAACCGTTGCGCTAAGGCTCCACCTCAATAAACATCAAATATATCGTTAAAAAAATTCCTTTTGTTATACATATCTGCATCACACTCAAGAAACAATATTAAATATAAATGTATGTTTCTTGTCATTAAACAAAGTCATCGACTTACAGAAGTAACAATCATAGTTACAAATTGGATTATGGCAATATATTAAAGATGAAGCTAATGAAATCGGATAGCCATGGCTGGTGATGGGGGAAATCAACAATGTATTTCTAGCTGAAGATATGGTGGGTGGAAGCTACATTAGCACGAATCAACTCAAAATGATGAACTCTCCAACTGCTTAATATCAGTTGGTCTCCAAGAAACATGTATTACAGGTGAAAAATTCACATGGAGAGGTGGTAGAAACTATATGATCTGAAGCATAATTGATAGAATTTTTATCAACAATGAATTCTCTGAAAATTGTGAATAAGACAAACAAAAGAAAACCATTCGAATACAACAATGCATGGGTCAGCATGGAAAATTACTCTCATATAATTGCAAATGGATGCATGGAGCAGAGCTCACATCGGCAATGCACTATTTACTTTATTACAAAGATCAAGAATGTTAAAAGACAACTCAAGGAGTGGAGCAAAGGCAGAGAATCAGTTAAAACAGATGTGTGACAAGATCATAGAGCATAACAATGCAATATACATAAGACTAATTTAGAACCCTGAAGATGAACAATTGCTTACAGAGTACAAAAGAAGTAGAGTCAGTCAGCAACATATGCAAGTACCCATGTATAAGAATTTAGATAGAAACCAAAGTTTAAATGGCTATTGGAGGGTGACAAATGCACAAAATTCTTTTATGTTCACATGTCCAAAAGAGGAAACAAAACAAGATCAATCAACTCATAAATTAAAGTGGGACTTTGATGCCTGGTGAATATGAGTCAGCTGAAGAGGCTATTACATATTTCACTGATTTGTACAATAATACAAACTATGACAATACAAGACCAGCCAATGTTATTGTAAAAAGGTATTAACGCATCAGAGTGCAAATAATGTTATTGCCTAATAATTATGGAAGAAGATAAAGAAACAACCTTTAAAATCAAAGATGAAAGTAGCCTGGCCCAGATGGATTTGAAGCAAAATTCTGTAAATTCCATTGGGACATTATTAAGACTGATCTATATGAGGCTGTGATTAGTGTGTTCAAGAGTAAACTGGTGAAGGAAGTTAATCACACCTTAATTACACTCATCCCAAAAGTATCTAATCCTATAAATATTTCAGATTTTAGGCCCGTTGCCCGTTGCCCGTTGCAATGTCTTGTATAAAATCATAGCTAATCTGCTATGTAATAGAATGAAGGGTATATGGATGAACTTATATCAGTCAATCAAGATGCATTTATTCCATCAAGATTTATGTTAGAGAACTTATTACCAGCTTATGAAATGATGAAAATTTTCAACAGGAAAAGCTACAAATCTATGTGCATAAAAATATATCTCCGTAAGCTTATGAAAAAATAAACAGGGAATTCATTTCACACACGCTACTTCAAATAGGATTCCCACACAAGTTTGTTCAATTGTGATGCAGCGCAAGCTACAAAATTACAAGGCTTAAGTCGCCCATGACTTAACGGAGAAGTTTTAGGTCGCTCACGACCTAACGAGGGGGAGTCTAAAGCATCCAAACGACCTAGCGCCTCCAATCTCTTAAGTCGCTCGCAAGGCTTAAGTCGCCCACGACTTAACGAAATCTTAAGTCGTTTGGAAGTTATAAGTCGTCCACGACCTAAGGACTGTGGACCTAACGAAGAGGGTTGGCGAGCTGACAGTTTAGGTCGGACACGATCTAGTTGGAATTTACGACCTAAAAATGCAGTGCAACGTGAAGAAAGCTTAGGTCGTGAACGACCTAACTCTAAGGTCGTGAAAGAAGAGTGCGAACGACTTAACTCGTATGCTTCTATAAGTCGCGAACAACCTAACGTACACATGCCATTTTCTTTGGGTCGTTCAAGCGATAGGTCGATGCCGAGTTACGACCTAGGTTAAGTCGTAGAAGCAGGTTACGACCTAGGATAGGTCGTTGAAGCTTGAAGCCATAGATTCTTTATGTCGTTTTACTCTTTGCCGTTGATTCTTTTAAGTCGCGGAGGATGTTATGTCGCAGGCTTGTCATTCTGTGTTGTAACTTGTACTTGTTAAGTCGTTAACGACTTAAGTAGGTCGTATGTCGTGATATGGTGTTGTAATGTGTTGTATATTTCGTGAGTCGTGTGTCTGTTAGGTCGTATACGACCTAAGTGTTGTAAATTGGTGATGTTGTGTGGGTTGTAATACAAGTGCTTGAGTCGTGGAGTGTTGAGTCGCTGCCGACTTATGATGAGTCGTAAGTCGTATACGACTTAAGGGTCTGGATTGTAAAATGCTATAAATAGGCGTGAGTTGTACATTTGAAAGGAAGTTGATTCTGAATAAAATTTCGTTTTGTTAGCTTTGTGCTTTCATCCAAATTGGTAGTCGAGTGTAATCTCCTATCTCCACTCTCGGATAATCGAGTGCGCTCGATTCAACGATTGCTGAAGCCGATTCACGGTATCTAGTGCACTAGATCAACATCCGAAGAATCGTAGATCTTTAAACACGGTATAGTGCGTTATCAACGTGTTTGAGATAGCTAGAATCCGGTATCGTTTGATCAACGGATTTGGGCCATTCGGTATCTTTTATTCCATCGATCGCCACTTTCACAGATTCATCAATTTTTGTATTCCGCTGCTGCGTCATTTGGTATCAGAGCTTGTTTTAGCCAATCATAGCTAAATCGAGTCTTGGAGCCGAGAATTTCGAAGTTGAAGTGTTAGCCGAGCTTGGAGTGTTGAGCCGAGCTAAGTGTTGTGAACTTTTGAAGTTGAAGTTTAAACTTGTATTTGTTGAAGTATTTGCGAAGTTATAATCATGCCACCAAGGAGAGCTAATCGACATCAGAACGTAGAAGCTTTGTATAGAAGAGAAGAAGCTGATGAGATGGAGCAAAGAATTAATGAAAACTTTAGTGAGAAACTTAATGAAGGGATTGGACGATTAGAGAAGATGATGTTAGAGATGAATCAAAATCGAAGAAGGGTTTCACCTGAATCTAACCATGGGGGAAGTAGAGTCTCACCACATTCCAATCGAGAAAGAAGTGTTGATGATGATCAAAGACGTGGGAGGAATGTGAATGATCGAGAACGGAGGAATGTAGATAGAAGGGATGTTGGTGGAAGACGTGGTGGTAGTAGAGATGTTGGTGGTCAGGATCGACATCGATATACATCGGAATTTGAAGAGGAGTACGATAGTGGTAGTGTTCATGGACGAGGACGTGGACAAGGAAGAAATCAGTCGGAGTATGATCACAAGTGGGAATCTGGGATGAAAACTGAAATTCCTGAATTCAAGGGTGGTATGCAAGCTGAGGAGTTTTTGGATTGGTTGTCTAATGTGGAGGAGATTTTTGATTTCAAGGAAGTTCCAGAACATCGTAGAGTGAAGTTGGTTGCTACAAGGTTGAGGGGTAGAGCTTTGGCGTGGTGGCAGCAAACGAAACTTACACGTGAACGGATGGGGAAGTCAAAGGTTGAATCATGGGAAAAGATGAGGAAAATGATGAAAGCCACATTCTTACCTTATAATTATCAATCGCTTATGTATCAGAGGCTGCAAAACTTGAGGCAAGGAACGAAGTCTGTTAATGACTATGCTGATGAATTCTATCAACTGATTGCAAGGAACGATATCATGGAGACAGAGGAACAATTAACAGCTAGATTTGTTGGAGGATTGCGTATGCAGATTCAAGACATGGTAAATATGTTTGATCCCAGATCTGTAGCGGAAGCACACCAGAAAGCGTTGGCTTGGGAGAAACAGGGAAGACGAGGAGGTGGTGTGTTTACAAATTCCAACAATCAAGTGAAGGGTGTTAGTGGAAGTTCTAATGTTTCAAAAGTTGTTGCAAAACCAGTTGTGAATGAGGTTGGAAAGACGAAAGTCAATAATGGTTTCAAATGCTATAATTGCCAGGAAGTGGGTCATAAGAGCAGCGAATGTCCAAAGCCGAAGAAGAGAACTATGATTGTTGAAGTGGAGGATGAGGATGTCGAAGAAGATCTCAATTCACAGCGTGATGAGGAGGAAGAAGTGTCGGGAGACGAAGGATGTAATCTGATGCTACGAAGATCTT
This sequence comes from Allium fistulosum, assembly GCA_030737815.1. Taxonomy (NCBI): domain Eukaryota; kingdom Viridiplantae; phylum Streptophyta; class Magnoliopsida; order Asparagales; family Amaryllidaceae; genus Allium; species Allium fistulosum. The sequence continues at coordinate 1,009,702,961 of CM060907.1, forward strand.
GTTTAACCCCGAAGCAGGAGGAAGAGTTGAGTTGGTTGAGAAGTAACATTTTCCAGTCAACGTGCACTATTTTGGGAAAGGTCTGTAAATTCGTCATTGATACTGGGAGTTGTGATAATATCATTTCAACGGAAGCTATGAGAAAGTTGAAACTGAAAACGGAGAAACATCCTAGTCCATATAAACTTGCTTGGTTGAGGAAAGGAGGAGAAGTAAAGGTAGATAGGCGAGCTCATGTTCTATTTTCCATTGGAAAGAAATACAAGGATGAGATTTGGTGTGACGTAGTTGACATGGATGTTTGCCATTTGCTGTTGGGAAGACCGTGGCAGTACGATCGTGAAGTACAGCATAATGGTCGAACGAATATTTACAGTTTCTTGTTCGAGGGCACGAAGATCACATTAGTTCCGAAAAAGCGACAGCAGAGTGAGAACAAGCTGGAGGAGATTGAGGAATTGAAAACCTTGTTGTCCTTGAAGGAATTCATGGAAGAGATAGATGAGAGTCCTGAAGTTTTTATGTTGATTGGGCATGAAAGCAGTGAAGTTGCTGAAGTTCCAGCGGAAGTGAAACCAGTTTTGGAGGAATTCAACGATGTGTTTCCAGAGGAGTTACCAAAGGAGTTACCACCGCTTAGAGACATACAACATCAGATTGACTTGGTGCCAGGTGCTGCATTGCCTCATAGACCACACTATCGGATGAGTCCCAGGGAACACGAAGAGTTAAGGAGACAGGTGGAGGAACTACTGGAACAAGGGCGAGTTCAGGAGAGTTTGAGTCCTTGTGCAGTGCCAGCTTTGTTGGTACCCAAGAAGGATGGAACGTGGAGGATGTGCACAGATAGTAGAGCATTGAACAAGATAACAGTCAGATACAGATTTCCGATGCCGAGGCTTGATGACCTGTTAGATCAATTTAGTGGGTCTGTGATCTTTTCTAAGATTGACTTGAAGAGCGGTTATCATCAGATACGAATTAGACCAGGGGATGAATGGAAGACAACATTCAAGACGAGGGAAGGATTGTACGAATGGCTGGTCATGCCGTTTGGTCTATCAAATGCACCAAGTACATTCATGAGAGTGATGAACCAAATTTTCAGGCCGTACATTGGGAAATTTGTAGTAGTTTACTTTGATGATATTCTGATCTACAGTGCTAGTACGGAGGAGCATGTTCAGCATTTGAGGAAAGTGTTAATTATCCTTCGTGAAGAACAATTCTACGCTGCTACGAAGAAGTGTGTTTTAATGGTGAGAAGTGTTTTATTTCTGGGGTATGTTGTATCGAAAGAAGGAATACAGGTGGACCAAAGTAAAGTTGAAGCTATCAGAGATTGGCCGCAACCCAAGACGATAACAGAGGTTCGGAGTTTTCATGGGTTGGCTTCATTTTATCGGAGGTTTATTCCACACTTTAGTAGTGTGATGGCGCCTGTGACTAATTGTGTGAAGGGTAAACAGTTTGCATGGACGGAGGGAGCAGGGATTTCTTTTGAACGAATTAAAGAACTCTTGACGTCAGCACCAATTCTAGTGTTACCAGATTTTCAGTTAGTGTTTGAACTTCATACTGATGCATCCAAGGTTGGGATTGGAGGAGTGTTGAGTCAGAGGGGACGTCCTATTGCATATTTTAGTGAGAAGCTAACGGGAGCGAAGATGAGATATAGTACTTATGATGTGGAATTTTATGCTGTTGTACAAGCTATTAAACACTGGAGACACTATCTATTTCAAAAAGAGTTTGTTCTTTACACTGATCATGAGGCGTTGAAGCATTTACAAGGGCAAGACAAGATTTCAGCAAGACATGCATCGTGGATTGCGTACCTACAACAATTTACATTTGTGGTGAATCATAAATCTGGAGTTACAAACCGTGTGGCAGATGCGTTGAGCCGAAGGAATCATTTGTTAACAACAATGAAGGTTGAAGTGACGGGGTTTGATGTGTTGCCAGAATTATTTGTTGATGATCCTTACTTTGCAAAGTTTGTTGATAAAGTCAAGGAGGGAGAGGCGGATGAGTTTATGATGGTAGATGGTTTTCTGTTCAAAGGAAATCGATTGTGCATACCTGATTGTAGTTTGAGAATGAAGATTGTGAAGGAGCTACATGAAGAAGGCCACGTGGGTAGAGACCGTACGCTACAGCTGATTTCTCAATCTTATTTTTGGCCATCAATGAGGAAAGAAGTGGAAAGATTTGTGGAACGATGTCATATCTGTCAAGTGTCGAAAGGAATTGCGACCAATGCTGGATTATATATGCCGTTACCTGTACCAAATAAGCCTTGGGTTGATGTGAGTATGGATTTTGTTTTGGGGTTACCGCGAACCCAAAGGGGGAACGATTCCATTTATGTGGTGGTTGACCGATTTTGGAAAATGGCACATTTTATTGCTTGTAAGAAGACGGCGGATGCTGTTCATGTTGCTCAGTTATTTTTCAAAGAAATATATCGACTTCATGGATTGCCAGAATCTATTGTGTCGGATAGGGATACTCATTTTCTGAGTCATTTTTGGCTAAGTTTGTGGAAGATGGTCGGAACGAAGCTGAATTTTAGTAGCGCTTACCATCCACAAACTGATGGACAAACGGAGGTGGTTAACAGATCGCTGGGGAATTTATTGCGATGTCTGGTGAAAGATAATCTGAAGAGTTGGGACATGAAGTTATGCCAAGCAGAGTTTGCTCATAATCATGCAGTGAATCGTAGTACGGGATTCATTCCATTTCAGATTGTATATTCAATTTTACCTAGGGGACCGTTGGACTTAACGGTAGTACCACAACCAAAGGGGACGGTAAAACGAGCTGTAGATTTTGTTGATGGATTGACTAAATGTCATAAAATCGTTCAGGAACAATTGGAGAAGGCAAATGAGAAGTATAAACGATCCGTAGATCTGAAGCGGAGAAATGTTGAGTTTAATGAAGGAGATATGGTATATGCTGTGTTAACAAAGGACCGTTTTCCAGTGGGCGCTTATAACAAGTTGAAAGCCATAAAAATTGGTCCTGTAGAAGTCGTGAAACGGATTAACGAAAATGCTTATAAATTGAAGCTACCGGAGGATGTGTACACTTCTGACGTGTTCAATGTTAAGCATATCGTACCATATTTTGGGAATGAACAATCTGATGTAGAAGAATTTACAAATTCGAGGACGAATTTCTTTCAACCAGGGGAGGATGATGCAGCGCAAGCTACAAAATTACAAGGCTTAAGTCGCCCACGACTTAATGGAGAAGTTTTAGGTTGCTCACGACCTAACGAGGGGGAGTCTAAAGCATCCAAACGACCTAGCGCCTCCAATCTCTTAAGTCGCTCGCAAGGCTTAAGTCGCCCACGACTTAACGAAATCTTAAGTCGTTTGGAAGTTATAAGTCGTCCACGACCTAAGGACTGTGGACCTAACGAAGAGGGTTGGCGAGCTGACAGTTTAGGTCGGACATGATCTAGTGGGAATTTATGACCTAAAAATGCAGTGCAACGTGAAGAAAGCTTAGGTCGTGAACGACCTAACTCTAAGGTCGCGAAAGAAGAGTGCGAACGACTTAACTCGTATGCTTCTATAAGTCGCGAACGACCTAACGTACACATGCCATTTTCTTTGGGTCGTTCAAGCGATAAGTCGCTGCCGAGTTACGACCTAGGTTAAGTCGTAGAAGCAGGTTACGACCTAGGATAGGTCGCTGAAGCTTGAAGCCGTAGATTCTTTATGTCGTTTTACTCTATGCCGTTGATTCTTTTACGTCGCGGAGGATGTTATGTCGCAGGCTTGTCATTCTGTGTTGTAACTTGTACTTGTTAAGTCGTTAATGACTTAAGTAGGTCGTATGTCGTGATATGGTGTTGTAATGTGTTGTATATTTCGTGAGTCGTGTGTCTGTTAGGTCGTATACGACCTAAGTGTTGTAAATTGGTGATGTTGTGTGGGTTGTAATACAAGTGCTTGAGTCGTGGAGTGTTGAGTCGCTGCCGACTTATGATGAGTCGTAAGTCGTATACGACTTAAGGGTCTGGATTGTAAAATGCTATAAATAGGCGTGAGTTGTACATTTGAAAGGAAGTTGATTCTGAATAAAATTTCGTTTTGTTAGCTTTGTGCTTTCATCCAAATTGGTAGTCGAGTGTAATCTCCTATCTCCACTCTCGGATAATCGAGTGCGCTCGATTCAACGATTGCTGAAGCCGATTCACGGTATCTAGTGCGCTAGATCAACGTCCGAAGAATCGTAGATCTTTAAACACGGTATAGTGCGCTATCAACGTGTTTGAGATAGCTAGAATCCGGTATCGTTTGATCAACGGATTTGGGCCATTCGGTATCTTTTATTCCATCGATCGCTACTTTCACAGATTCATCAATTTTTGTATTCCGCTGCTGCGTCAAATTGGTTTACAATTATGTATCCACACTAACATTCTAAATCATAATTAATGGTCTGGCTTATGGCTTCATCAGTAGTAACAGTGGTCTGAGGCAAGGGAACCCTCTCTCTCCTTCCCTCTTTCTCACGGCTATAAATACTTCTCCACACTCATGGACTTAGAGCATATTAAAGGCAACATTAAACCCTTAAACAACTGTCCTCCTATCATAAATCAGTCTTTATATTTAGATGACATTTTAATTTAGTAAGGGTGGGACCAGTGAAGTTCATGCAGTTAAAAGTGCATTGATCATCCCTAATTAAAGAATATGCGGGACTCGCTATGAACAATAATAAGTCTAATATGTACTTCAGGAAAGGTGTTGATGATGGTGAAGTATTATCTAACATGCTGGGAATACAAAGAGGAGAGTTACCCATAAAATATTTGTGCATCCCCTTGTCCAATAATAAATTAAAAGCAAGTCACTATAATAGTTTGATAGATATAATCAAGCAGAGACTGGATAGCTAGAGCAGCCGTCTATTGAATACAGCAGGCAGAGTACCAGTTCATACTGCAATTTTCTCATGTGTACAATTTTGGATGAAGATTTGTGAGATGCCAGCAGGAATAATCAAGAGAATTAATTCATTATGTGCTAATTTCATATGGATGGGAATCATGGGATAACACCACAACATATCATGGTCACAAATATGGAAGTCCAAAGAAGAATGAGGGTTGGGTCCTAAAAGACTAGAGGACTTACAACAGGCAATTACAAGATGGCTCTAGCACTAATTGATGGAAAGACCCTTGAATTGATGGTGAATCATTAATTAGTATAGTGGATTATGACATGGAAATTGATGATAATGGCCTTAACACTAAGTGTATGCTCTATTTCATGAAAATGGGTCGCTGAGCCTCTCCAACCGTGGTCTGCCATATTAGTAACATGGAGAATGACTGTTGATGGTGGTCACCTAATCACAATGGTGAATTCACACTTAACTCTGCATGGGATATCGTTAGAAATAAAGAAATTCCCCTTGAGTGGACCAACATAATATGGAGCAATGCTGTACTAGTAAAATGTCAATGTGCACTTATTTGACCATGCTGGATAGACTTCCTACTAAAGATAAGATTAGCGAATGGCACGCACAATCAGACTTGAACTGTATACTGTGTTCTAGGGAGAGAGAATATATAACAGCTCTTTTTGGAATGTGAATACATAACAAGTATATGGAATGAATGCATTAAATTAATGGACTTGCAAGGAGAACAAGTCAACAACCTTCAATCAATTCTACTCTATGGTGCAAACAATTACAATGCTAGTTTGAAGAGGCAAAAATCATGGCTATTCTACTTACTACCGTAATGTGGCACATTTGGAGGGAGAGAAATTGCAGGTTACATCACGGCGAGCAAATTACAGCTAATTTGTACTTAAGACACATTAAAATGTACTAAAATATCTTAGTCTCTAACCTTAAGCAACAGAACAAAGTTCAAGCAGACAACTTAATGTTATGGGAATTCTAACTCGAGACCACTCAAATCAAAACCCCAAATCACAACGAAAACAAGATTGTGGTAAGAAGTACAAAAACAACCAATCAATATTTCAATTCAAATCTCAAACCAATCACAATCACCAAACAAGCAATAGAGAAACAAAGCAATAACAAAAAAATAAATCACACCGATGTATAGTGATTCCACTAACGTCTTGTTAGTGTACATCCACTTTGAGAGTGTGCATTTATTAATATCAATGAGAAAAATACAAGAGATTGACTACAACGAACAATATTCAAATAGAATAAATTCGTGGAGAAGAGAATTGAAGAAAAATTAGATTTTGATAAACCCTACTTTAACGGAGGATAAACGTTGATCAAACCCTTTGGAGTTCTCTTTGCTTTGAATCATGAAAATAGCTTATATAGTGAACCATCTTTCCTTGACAAATACCCGATTTTCCCCTTGAAGCCCTATAAGAAAATACACAAATTCTAGGCTGAAAAAACAAAAATGCAGCGCGTCAGACGTCTGTCACAAATTTCGTGTTGTAGAATTCCTACTGACAGACGTCTGACAAGTTCTCTCAGACGTCTGACGGGTTCTCTCAAACGTTTGACAGAACCCACAGGTTACAGTAAACCTGCTCTCAGACATCTGAGTATCCTGTCGGAAGTCTGACAGAACTTTCGGTTTGTGCATCACCCAACTTCAAATTGCGATAACTTGAATATCCGAGCTTCGATTCGTGCGCCGTTTTCATCGTTATTAAGCTATTCTTGGCCTCTTCAATTCTCCATATAGTGTCGCCAAAATTCAACACTCCACCTCGACACTGTATCCATCTCCAACACCAAGGACTGATAGTTCCAAACTATACTCAACTCTACTTTCTACCAAATAAGCTTAAATACTTTCCCAATTAGCTTCGGCAAAACAACCGCACATTACACTCCATCAACGAGCTCCGACAAAGTCACCGCCCGCCAACGTAGTGCTGAAAGTACCCAAATCCAAAACCGTCTCACTAAAAAGACAAAAGCATTAAGGAGTGTAAACTAGTACCCACCAAGAAGATAGGACTACAATCTCTCACTGATACTCTTCCTCATCTAGAACCAAGCTTCTCCCTCAACTGTGCCACCCAGTGACACCTAGCACTTCAACAAGCGAATCAAGTTCGAGCAATACTCAAACTTTCCAACCAGCAATGTCTTAGTGAACATATCCGCCGCGTTACCATTTATGTGCACTTTCCGAAGATATACTTGCTTATCATCATCCATGTCAACTAAAATTGACTCTCTCACTTCAATATGCTTAGTCCGTGAGCTAAGCGCCAAATTCTCCGCCAAGTGAATAGCACTTTGGCTATCACATCGAACATCGATGCTATTTTGTTCAAATCCCAAGTCACACAACAATCGCCTCAAATAAAGCGCCTCCTTTTCCCCCTCCACCGCAGCTATCAACTCCGCCTCCATAGTGGATAAAACAATTACGGTCTACAATCTCGATTTCCAACTTATGACCGTACCATCAAGTGTGAAGACATATTTGAAAATTGACTTTCTCCGATCCCTATCACGGACATAGTCCGAATCACAATAACCAACTAACTTGCAATTCATCCCCTTAATACGGCAAAAAATAAGACCATAAGATGATGTACCTCTAAGGTATCTCAAAATAAGCTCTACAGCTTCCCAATGCGATTTCCCAGGATTAGTCGTATATCGACTAACCATATCTCCTACTCCTACCTGGCTCTGATACCAAACGCCTTTGGACCTTCATTTGCTCCAAGTAAAAGTAGAGTGATATGTAGTTAATGATGCTCCAAGTAAACGTAGAGTGATATGTAGTTAATGATCTTGCGTACAAACAAAATAGTAATAACAGAGGATAATTTACTTAACAACAGGAAATTTTATTATAAGAGGCTATATTACAGAGAGTGGCTATCCGCCATTACAGATATTATACAAGCTTTTATTTTATTACAACTTGCTTCAAAACTTATGCCTCCCTAAGGCAACACACACATATTTATATATTAGTACAACCGGTTAGCAAGTTAATATAAACCGACATCTTCCTGCATCCTTATCATCTTTCGGCATCCTTATCACTTCTTCTTTATGCCTTTAGTCACATCACTTTAATTAAATAAACTTGCTTAAATTGTACTCATCTTCAACATCCTTATAATCTTTCGGCATCCTTATCACTTCTTCTTTATGCCTTTAGTCACATCACTTTAATTAAATAAACTTGCTTAAATTGTACTCATCTTCAACATGCATTCTTATCCTGCCAGCTTTCTTTATTCTTTTGCCTTTTTTCACATCACTTTGAAATAAGCTCGCTTTTAGGTGTACGTCTTCTTAAAGTGGATTTTATCCTGTCTGGGGAGTGCCTTCTGGAGACAGTGGTATTTCATCCATAATGAAAGTTACTATACCTGGCTGATGAAAGTATACGTATACAACACAAACTCCATTAACCTTCTTTTTGATGCATCTTACATTATGCCTTCTGCTTTTAGCATATAATCTTCCTCTTCTTCTTGGCTTCTTCATGAACTTGGATCTGTAGACATGCTCATAGGCTCATCGTCGCTATCTGAATCTAATATAGCTTTAAGCTGTATTTTCAAATTTCTTTTCGAAGAACTTGCCATTAATTCTTTTAATAAATCAGATAATTCCTTTTTAGGTGAATCTGGTATTTTTAGTGGTTCATGGCTAATTAAACCCTTTTCTGAATAAACTGAATCTTTAAAAAATTCAAATTTATCCCACCATTTTATTAAAATTCTTCTTCCTAAATGAGGAAGATTTTCAAATTTTATTTCAAGCTTTTGTAACGTTCTTGGAACAATAACAACGTCCCATTTCATAATCCAAGGTACTTGATAAAGTGCTGCAAAATTTAGATTATGATACTTCATAGAAGTATTCATTCGAACAAATTCATCATAAACATTCCTCATTTTTTGTGGTAAAATTAGTGGATATAATCCAAAGTTTGAAAACCAAACTATAAACTAATTTGGAAAATTCGTGGTGTTTTGAATTTTAAATTGAATAAACCAACTGTGTTTTCTCTGCCTATTTTCATAAGAGAAAGCAAGATCCCAAGCTTTAACATAATCAAAGTAATTGAAATTTAATTTATTCCTATAAGGATTTTTTGAATTTATAATTAATTCTTTGGGCTTGTATAAATCGCCTTCCCATTGTTCTGGGGTAATTATTTTAACAATGGAGGCTTTTGAGAAAGCCCATTCGCCACCCGTTCTCATGGCAGATTCGAAATGCATAGAACCTGTGTAGGTTAAAATTTCTTGATAGAAATTGAAATCCTTGGGATAAAGGTATGGGTCAGTAATTTTTTTTAAATAAAAGGTCATAACCTCTTCAGCGGATAAATGAATGTATTTTCTCTCCACAGGAGATACCCATATGGTAGATATTGGAATATATGGATATAGGTATTCCCTTGCAGATACGGATTTTATCGCTAACTCATAAGCATCAGCTCTAAGTTGTTCATCAACCGGAGTGGTTTTTAATACTTCTTCTCTTAGGATTTTTTCATCCTTTTGAAATGCCGACTTATAAGTCGTCATTGGTCGAGATAGTGCAGTTTTACTGCTTTAGTATGTTCTTCTGTCCAAGCAGGTGGATTTTTTCTTAGTCTTTCAAATAATGGTTTAACATCATAAGCTAGATCTTTGTAAAATTCAGAGACATAATTTAAGCTTCCCAAAAACCTTTGTAATTGATTTTTGTCTTTAATTTCATTTGGAAATTTTTCTGCAAATATAATTGTTCTATCAATAGGAAATATTGTTCCATCTTTTATAATGTGTCCAAGAAATCTAATATATGTTTGAAAAAGTTTTATCTTTTTAGCTGATACAGCTAATCCGGCCCTTTTGGTAATATTTATAAAAATATTTAAATGTTTAAAATGTTGGTCGATTGATTCTGAAAATATAAGTACATCGTCAATATATACAATTGTAAATGCTGTATAAGTACTATAAATATCATTCATAATTTTTTGAAATTCTGAAGGGGCATCTTTTAACCCAAACGGCATTACATTCCATTCATAGTGTCCAAATGGAACAGTAAATGCAGTTTTATATCTATCTTCTTCTTTAATCTGAATTTGCCATAATCCAAATTTCATTTCAAATTTAGACATTATCTTGGCTGAATAAAGTCTTGCTAATAAATCTTTTTTATTAGGAATTGGATATCTAATCCATCTTAATGCTTTATTTAAAGGTTTATAATTTATAACCAATCTTGGAACTCCTCGTTCTAATTCTGCCGCATTTTCTACATAAAATGTTAAACAACTCTAAGGACTTTTAGATGGTCTAATAAGTCCCTTCTGTAGTAATTCTTCAATTTCTTTTCTACAGATTTCTAAATGTCTTTGAGACATGGCTATAGGCCTTGCTTTAGTTGGAATCTGACTTTCTTTAAAGTCGGGTTCATAAGGTAAACTTAGTTCATGCCTTTTCCTTTTCCAAAAGGCATTAGGAGTATCTGCACAAATAGTTTTCTCAATAGAACTTTGTAGATCTTTAATCTTCTGTTGCAAACTTGGTTGTAATAACTTTTCTTTTATTCTTTTACAATTTATTTCTTGAGATAAAGAATTTAGAAAATTTTCTTTTCTTTTAATATTTTTTTGAATAACATCAATTTTATGATGTTGTGGTTGAGACACAAATTTGAATGTTAATTCTTGATTATTAATAGTACTAGTAATTCCTTCTTTTAATATTTTTGTTATAGGATATAACAAATGTAAGAAGGGATTTCCTAATATGACATTATGAGATAAATTTTTAACCATTATAAATGGCATTTCTAAACAAATTCCTTTATTACAAACGGCTGTGTTTTGTAGCTTATAATTAACTAATAGTTTTTTGCCATCTGCAGCATTTAGTATTTCAGTAGTTTTAGAAAAATATTTTGAAGGTACTAATCCTTCATTGATGCAGTTTAGGTCTGCACCTGAATCTATCATTGCTATTGTAGTAAATTAATATTCTTTGTGAACTACAATAGTAACTTTAGTGTGTCATTTATGGGTGATTACCTTGTCTGCTGTATTTAATAATGTAAGAGAGTTTAACTCTTCTTATCCTAAAATATTGTCATTATTTTGGTTATTATCCTTAGGTTCTATCTCTATTAGAGACATTCTTTCTTTTAATTCCTTTATTTCCTGCTTAAGTATTTTAACTTCATGTTGTAATTCTGCGATTGTAGCTTCAGTATTTACTGGGTTAATATTATTTAAAGTTTTAACTCTATTCAAAATATCTTTTAAATTATAAGTCTCTGATTCTTTTAGCTTTAGTTTCTTTTTATTTTTGTGTGATTCTAAATATTTTTTTAACATATTTTTCTTTTCTTCTGGATCTGAAATTTTATCTATGATATCCAGAATAAAATTTTCTTCTTTTGTTAACATAAATAGTCCATTTGCTTTACATAAAGCTTTGTAATAGTCGCAATTACCATCGCAACTGCCAGATTCTGAATTGTTATCTGAATCAGATTCATTTTCAGTTTCTGAATCAATTTCTGTAATAACAGATAATTTTAAATTCTCCTTTTCTGAGTCAGAACTTGATATAAATAGTTTTGCGAATGAATTTTTTAATTCTTCATCTATATCAAGGTTATTTATTTTATTTTTTAATTTACACTTATTAGCATAATGACCTGGTGTTTTACATTTCCAACATATTGGAATTTTTCTTTGAGCATGTTTATTTTGCTCTTTTCATTTATAGGGTTTTTGTGATTTCCTTTTAGGATTTTTACTAGTTTCTGCATAATTTTCTTTCTGGAAATTTTTATTTTTATAAAATTATCTCTTGGATGATCTTTTAAATTTTTTATTTCCGTTTGTTGGTTTTATTGGTAATAAACCAAGTTGATCACAAAAATCTCCTAAAATTCTTTTCCCGTAGATTTTCTCCTTTTGGATTTGTTTATGTAATTTTATTTCATTGCATAAATGAATTCCTTCTGCAACGACCTCTGCTGCTAATTCACCATAAGTATATTGGTTATAAGGGATAGTTCCATTATTTTTTTGTTCAAACGATTTTTAACCCTTTATGCAAAGAAATGTGGTAGTCCTGATAAGAACTTTTCTTTCCAGAATTCATGATTACTATCACTTCTAGTAAATAATTTCGAAAAATATACATCTTTATACCATCTAAATTGAGATAAATTTTGGCATTTTAAATTCATTAACTGCTCTTGTGTCCTATCTGTTTGGAGAGCAGTGGCCCCTACGAAGTGTTTAGCTATTGTATATATTAGCGTATTTACGCAATCTGTCTTAGGCATTCCATCTTCTAACTTCGTCGTAGTAAATATATGCGCTTTTGCTTCATTAGAAAGATGAAAATCCCACCAACCTTTTAGTTTTCCTGTAAATCCTTGTACAATAGCTTTTGCTATCCTATCGTCCGTATTATTTTTAATTAAACGTGCAGTAGCGTACGTTGTCATATAATTCAAACAAGTTTGTATTTGGTACTCGGAATAACCATTAATATTCCATTCTACAATGGAGGTACTATCAAAAGATACAGCTCCATAATTATTTTGTTCCTCGAATAAGAGGTCGACTGGTGTCGGTCTCGTATAATAAGGTTTACTATACGAGGTATTTCCGTAATTAATTTTATTAATTTCAAGATTATTTTCTAGTTTGTTTTGTTCTATATTTAAGAACATATTTTGCAAATTATTTACTTCTTCATCTGAATTATTATCAGATTCTGGTTCTGAAGTTTCTCTATATTCTTTATTTTCAATTATAGGTGCAACTTCTTTTTCACTAACATTTATGGCATCTAACCTTTTCATTATTTCTTTTAACATTTCAGAGTTTTCTCCTGGTTTATCTAAATTCATCTCTAAATTTTGTGCTGACCAGGGTTTGAATAAAACTTCATCTGTATCACAGACCTTAGTTATATTGGTTTGATTAGATCCTTGTTCAATTCTCGTAAGTTGATTACCTATTGATTGTAATGTTAAATTTGTAAAATTATTTTGTTCTACAATAGCTTCAAATGATTTATCTTTCCTATAAGGAGTAGTAATAATTTCTTCTTTATTAATTTTAATCGACAAATTTGCTTCTGGAGGATGTATACTCCTAATAGTTTTTCCTGCTTTAGTCGTATATTCTTTATAAGAAGAATTTATGTTGAAAACTGTCAATAAGTCATCAAAAGCTGGAAAAGTATCCTTTTGTTTTTCTATTTTGTAGAATTTTTCTATCATTATAAAGATATCATAATTTTCTGGTAGATCATTTCCCATTTTCTTTAAAAATAATGCATATCTTTTTATCCACTTTTCTTGTTCTTTAGGATCTTTCATAAAGAACCATTTTCTTTTATATTTGTTTTCTTCTGAATAAAACTTTATTTTTTCAGATTCTGAAAAAGGAAATTTAAACTCTTCATCTGGAGTTATGGTATTTATACCAAACACAGATTTATCCTCATCGTATCCCATATCTGAAGGTGTCGATGATCTGGGATTTGATGGAGGAATTTCAACCCTATATTCAGGTTGACTAACTCCGTCTATTGTGTTTCTTATAATTACATTATCCTTTTCTAATTTTAAAGGAGTGGTTTCAGCATTGCTGAATCTTGATCCCTCTGATTTAGAGTTAGAACCAAACTTTAGGTGTGTGATTCTTTCTTTTGAAAATCTAATTTCAACGTCACCATCAGAATATTCAATAATTTCTTATAATTTTTTATTCTCTACTTTAGTAGGTTCATTTGCTTCTTCGAGAAGCCATTTATCTGGTAAATTTATCTCATTCCAACTGATTGATTTTGGAATTACAACGTTACTCTTACTAATATCTGTTATAAACAGTGTAGTTGTACCTTGATTTTTAATTGGCATATTTTTTGTATTAGTAATAATAGTATTCATTACTTTATAACATATTCTGTAAATAAGAATTACATTTTGTGTTCCCGGTTTCATGTTAAAACCTTCAGTTTTTATATCCAGACAAATAGACTGGAGTAAATTTGGATCGGTTAGAGACATAGTAAAATTTGGATAACATGAAAAATAAATTGGTCCATCACATAATGTTGATCCAACTATTCCTAATAAGGAATCATGGAATTTATTATGTCTTTTGTCTCTAACTGCAATTATAGCAGACGTATTTAGTCCTAATCTTGTAGCTGGTTTTAAAGCGACTTGAATTAGTCCGACATGAATAAATTTATATTTTTCTCTATGCAGATTTAAAAGCTTTTTTGAGAACAAACTAAATGAACTATATCCTTCAGATAAAGGAACTGCCTGTTCAACAGTCTTAATTACATAATCATTTTTCGCAATAAAACCTCCAGTTCTTTTATAAACTATTGAAGGCGAATAAGCCGGAATATTCCAGTTGTTTAGATTAGATTCTAAATCTTCACTTATAGTAATTTCTTTATTTTTACTGAGAATTTCTCTATCTAGAATATCTAGACCGGTATTATTATTATTTCTAAATGATAATGCTCTAGACAGTCTTTCCATACTATCTACCTTATCACTGTCAACGATTTATGCAAAAGTTCCCAATAAACGCCTATCCGCGGCAACAAACGGGAAAACACTGCTACGCGACTTAAGGACAAAGTCCCGGGTTTCAAAGGCAAATAATAAGTTGGATTAGCTAGATTTTATCAGATAGAATTAAAATAATAACAGTTCGATAAACTAGCACTGAAGAATCTCCTACAGTAATTGTTAATAAACGACGATGAATAGTACAAAATAGTACCTTCTCTGCGGGGCTTTTAAGCCTGAGCAAACCTATCTCCTACTCCTACATGGCTTCGATACTAAACGCCTTTGGACCTTCGTTTTCTACAAGTAAAAGTAGAGTGATATGTAGCTAATGATCTTGCGTACAAACAAAATAGTAATAACAAAATAGTACAAACTTAATGTTATGGGAATTCTAACTCGAGACCACTCAAATCAAAACCCCAAATCACAACGAAAACAAGATTGTGGTAAGAAGTACAAAAACAACCAATCAATATTTCAATTCAAATCTCAAACCAATCACAATCACCAAACAAGCAATAGAGAAACAAAGCAATAGCAAAAAAATAAATCACACACCGATTTATAGTGATTCCACTAACGTCTTGTTAGTGTACATCCACTTTGAGAGAGTGCATTTATTAATATCAATGAGAAAAATACAAGAGATTGACTACAATGAACAATATTCAAATAGAATAAATTCGTGGAGAAGAGAATTGAAGAAAAATTAGATTTTGATAAACCCTACTTTAACGGAGGATAAACGTTGATCAAACCATTTGGAGTTCTCTTTGCTTTGAATCATGAAAATAGCTTATATAGTGAACCATCTTTCCTTGACAAATACCCGATTTGCCCCTTGAAGCCCTATAAGAAAATACACAAATTCTAGGCTGAAAAAACAAAAATGCAGCGCGTCAGACGTCTGTCACAAATTTCGGGTTGTAGAATTCCTGTTGACAGACGTTTGACAAGTTCTCTCAGACGTCTGACGGGTTCTCTCAAACGTCTGACAGAACCCGCAGTTTACAGTAAACCTGCTCTCAGACATCTGAGTATTCCTGTCGGAAGTCTGACAGAACTTTCGGTTTGTGCATCACCCAACTTCAAATTGCGATAACTTGAGTATCCGAGCTTCGATTCTTGCGCCGTTTTCATCGTTATTAAGCTATTCTTGGCCTCTTCAATTCTCCATATAGTGTCGCCAAACTTCAACATTCCACCTCGACACTGTATCCATCTCCAACACCAAGGACGGATAGTGCCAAACTATACTCAACTCTACTTTCTACCAAACAAGCTTAAATACTTTCCCAATTAGCTCCGGCAAAACCACCGCACATTACACTCCATCAACGAGCTTCGACAAAGTCACCGCCCGCCAACGTAGTGCTGAAAGTACCCAAATCCAAAACCGTCTCACTAAAAAGACAAAAGCATTAAGGAGTGTAAACTAGTACCCACCAAGAAGATAGAACTACAATCTCTCACTGATACTCTTCCTCATCTAGAACCAAGCTTTTCCCTCAACTGTGCCACCCAGTGACACCTAGCACTTCAACAAGCGAATCAAGTTCGAGCAATACTCAAACTTTCCAACCAGCAATGTCTTAGTGAACATATCCGCCGCGTTACCATTTATGTGCACTTTCCGAAGATATACTTGCTTATCATCATCCATGTCAACTAAAATTGACTCTCTCACTTCAATATGCTTAGTCCGTGAGCTAAGCGCCAAATTCTCCGCCAAGTGAATAGCACTTTGGCTATCACATCGAACATCGATGCTATTTTTTTCAAATCCCAAGTCACACAACATTCGCCTCAAATAAAGCGCCTCCTTTTCCCCCTCCACCGCAGCTATCAACTCCGCCTCCATAGTGGATAAAACAATTACGATCTACAATCTTGATTTCCAACTTATGACCGTAACATCAAGTGTGAAGACATATTTGAAAATTGACTTTCTCCGATCCCTATCACGGACGTAGTCCGAATCACAATAACCAACTAACTTGCAATTCATCCCCTTAATACAGCAAAAAATAAGACCATGAGATGATGTACCTCTAAGGTATCTCAAAATAAGCTCCACAGCTTCCCAATGCGATTTCCCAGGATTAGTCATATACCGACTAACCATCCCGACGACATTTGCAATATCGAGTCTTGCACACACCATAGCATGCATTAAACTTCCAACCGCACTAGCATATGGCACATTTGCCATATAAGTCTTGTCTATCTCCAAGATAGGTGATCTCTTACTCGAAAGCTTCACATGCAAAGGTAAAGGTGTATTTGACGCATTTGCATTCTCCATGCTAAACCGGCAAAGCACTTTCTCTATATATTCCTTGTGAGTCAATTTTAACTCAAATCGCTTTCGATCCCTCTCTGTTTTCATGCACAATATCCTCTTTTCTTCTACAAGATCCTTCGTTTCAAATTCTGATTTTAAACTCGGTTTTAACTTGTTGATTCCATTCTTATCCTTTGAAACAATGAGTATGTTGTCCACATACAAAAGTAAATACACCCAACAATCATTTTCCAAACTCTTGAAATATACACAAGCATCCTTGATGCTTTTATCAAAACCATTTTCAAGCACAAAATGATTATATCTCTTATACCATTGTCTAGGTGATTGCTTTAAACCAAATAGTGATTTCTTTAACCTGCAAACTAAATTTAACTTATCATCTACAACGAAACCTTCTAGTTGCTCCATGTAGATGTTTTCATCCAATTCACCATACAAGAAGACGGTTTTCACATCAAGTTGCTCCAACTCCAAGTCGTGAATAGCAACTATAGCAAGTAATATCCGGATTGAAGTATGTCTCACAACCGATGCGAAAATCTCATCATACTCCTTCTCATCCTTTGTGCGAACCCCTTAGCCATTAATCTAGCTTTGTATCTTCCGTCGTCCTTCACCTTGTATATCCATTTACACCTAATAGCACGGTTTCGTTTAGGAAGTGGAACCAAATCCCAAGTTTGATTCTTCATCAACGATTGCATCTCTTCCTCCATGGCACAAATCCACTTTTAGCTATCAATCGAATCCATGACATCATCAAGGTCCATCGGCTCATCTTGGACTACATGAAGAGCATAGTCCAAATTATCATAGAACATAAGATAGTTCCAATCACCATATCTATCGGATGGCCTTATAGCACGATGACCCACCCGAGTAGCAATACCATCACCCAAACTCCTTTCGGCTGCACCTTCAACCGAATCCTCTCTAGAATCATGTACATCACCAATACTACTAGGGGCAACCTGCAGACTATGTGATGTTACATCAACCGCTTCCTCCTCACAAACATCTTCAACTATTGTACTCCTTGGATGGAAGGTGGGAATAACTTCCTTCTCCTTTGATTCACCATGAACCAAATCCGAAATTTCTAATGAGCTCTCATTCTCCTTGAACAAAGCCGACTCATCAAAAGTAACATGACGAGAATTCACAACGTTCTTTGTTTTTGGATTCCATATCTGATAGCTTTTTACTCCATCCGTATAACCAATTAGCAAGATTCCCTTGAAAGCTCAAGGCTCAAGCTTATCATTTTCAAATCACGCACATAAACCGGACTACCAAACACACGAAGGTAACTCAAGTCAATGCTCTTTCCCTTCCATACTTCCTTCGAAATTTTGTTACCAATTGCCGAGCATGGAATTCGATTAAAAATATGCACCGCGGTTGACAATGCTTCGACACAAAATCCCTTAGACAAACCCGATGTCAATCTTAAGCATCGAGCTTCCTCAAGTTGAGTATGGTTCATCCTCTCCGCAACTCTATTCAACCGTGGATCTCCCGATGTAGTAAAATGCCTCTGAATGCCATGATGCTTGTAAAACTCCAAGAACTCTTCGAAAACATATTCTTCACCATTATCGGACTTTAAAACCTTCAAAGACTTACCACTCTCATTCTCAAAAAGGTCCTTCTAAACTTTGAACTTTGCAAATGCCTCCAACTTGGTCTCCATTACATACACCCATACCTTCCGAGAAAATCATCAATAAAAGAAATATAATAGCAAGCTCCTCCCACAGAAGCTACCGGTGTCGATCCCCAAACATCCATCTGAACATACCCAAGAACATCTCTAGAATCATGTTTTCCTTCACCGAATGATACTTTTGTTTGCTTTCCCATGACCATTCCTCGCAAAACTCAAGCTTGTTAAAACTCCCTCCATCGGTCATCTGCCTTTTCCAAAGAATATCCAGACTCCTCTCTGAGACATGAACTAACCTCAAATGCCACAACCTAGTCGCATCTAAGCCATGAGAACTATCAACACCTACATAGGTTTCACTTCCAATAGTCACTCCTTGAAGCAAATAAACTACATGAGTCCTAGCACCCTTCATCACCACAAGCGCACCCTTCGAAACCCGCAAGCTATCACTCTCAATAGTGATCTTACAACCTAAAGAATACAATTATCCTAAGGAAATAAGAGACTTTCGAAGTCCCGTAACGTAGCGTACATTAGTGAGAGTACGGACCACTCCGTCAAACATCCGAATTTGCACGGAACTAATGCCCTTCGACTTACAAATAGCACCACTACCCATAATAATTGAATTTCCTTCTTTGTCGACATAAGAAGAAAAACAATTCTTATTCAGCGTCATATGATAAGACGCCCCCGAATCGAGCACCCATTCGCTACCCAAAACATCTGATGCTACCACTGTCAAAACATCCATGTCTCTCTTACAAATTCCACTCTCCACCACCACGGAAGAAGGTGCTACTTCCTTCTTTGCCTTCTTCTTGTTTGGACACTCATTTTTTCAATGACCAGGTTTCTTACAAATTAAGCACTTGCCATTTCTTTCCTTTGACTTTCCTCTCCAACCGGGCTTTCTTGATTTAGAATGCTCCCGGTTCCCTTTCTTTTTATATCTCTTCTTCTCCACAAATAAACCGTGACCACTACTAGAACCACTACTTCCATCACCCAACTTCTTCATTTGATCGTGCAACTCCTCGCTAAGAAGACCCATTTTTCCATCATTAAGAGTCAAAGTATCCCAACTATAGATCAAACTATTTGAGAAACCCGTATAACGATCCGACAACGAACACAACAATATCATCGCCTTTTGCTCTTCCTCAATCTTTAAATCTACCGCTTTCATCTTCATTAGCAAATCATCAAAGACATTCAAGTGTGCCTTAAGCGAAGTGCACTCCTTTATCTTGTAGGTGAAGAACATTCACAATAAGATCAAATGATTAGTTAGTGACTTCTTTATATACAACTCCTTCAACTTGTCCCAAATATCTTTAGCGGTAGTCTCACCACTAATTTCGGAGATAACATTCTCCCTCATAGCAAGTTGAAGTGTCGTGAATGCCCACTCTTCCATTTCCTCTCTCTCAACATCTGAGATGTCCGCCAGCAACAAATGTGTATCAAACACTACTCAATGTGCTTGATTCCGCCTAAGAACCGCTTTCATCTTCCATTGCCACTTTTCGAAGTCATTATCGTCATTCCACTTGTCTATAACCAATTATGATCCTGAAGTTGCGTATGAGCCACTATGTACTACACCACTTGAACTAACCATTAAGGGACTACCCGAGGTATTATATAATTCCATCATTTCTACAACCACCAACCAAAACCAAATTCTGATACCAAATGTTAAGGAAATTCTAACTCGAGACCACTCAAATCAAAACCCTAAAGCACAACGAAAAGGAGAATGTGGTAAGAAGTACAAAAAATAACCAATCCAAATCTCAAACCAATCCAAGTAAAACCAATCACGATCACCAAACAAGCAATATAGAAATAAAGCAATAACAAAATAAATAAATCACACTTCAATTTGTAGTAGTTCCACTAACATTTTGTTAGTGCACATCCACTTTGATAGAGAGCCTTTATTAATACCAATGAGAAGAGTACAAGAGATTGATTACTATGATTAATATTCAAATAGAATAGATTTGTGAAAAAGAGAATTGAAGAAAAACTAGGTTTTGATAAACCCTATTCTAATAGAGGATAAACCTTGATTAAAACCCTTGGAGTTCTCTTTGCTTTGAATCCTGAAATAGCTTATATACTGAACCATCATTCCTTGACAAATACTTGATTTGCCCCCATAAAGCCCTATAAGAAAATACACAAATTCTGGGCTGAAAAAACAAAAGTACAGCGCGTCAAACGTTTGTCAAAACCTCTCAAATGTCTGTCGCAACTTTCAGGCTGCAGAATTCCTACTAACAGACGTCTGATAGGTTCTCTCAAACATTGATAGAGCTCGTGGGTTACAGTAAACCTGCTATTAGATGTCTAAGGATTCCCATCAGACGTCTGACACAACTTTCGGCTTATGCATCACCCAGCTTCAAATTGTGATAACTTGAGCATCCGAGCTCCGATTCGCGTGCCATTTTTACCATTATCAAGCTATTCTCGACCTCTTCAATTCTCCATATAGTATCGCCAAAATTCGACAATTAATTGATAAAATTACAACTGCAAAAGAGCAATGATTTGGGAGCTAATCTCTGGCTAGTGGGTCATAGTTCATGGCTTGAAGCACGTCGCAGATGGTTTCATCCCCACTTTCTACTGCCTTCTTGGACACCTGGAAAATTGGTTTCTATCCTTTTTCCCATTTTTCGATCTTTATTTTTTTTGTTTGTGGATAGGACTGACAATAGCATACTTCGCGTGCAAATTGAATTCTTTACAAATTATACGTGTTTAACATATTTAAGGGCAATGATTTTCATGAATATTTAGCTATATTTTTACGTTAGAATCGTGTGTAGTTAGTATGAATTTTTATTTCTAAATTGCATCGTTTAACTTTTTTGTTAGTTTGAATTTTTATTTCTGTTATCAATTAATAAAGAGCGAAAATGTATAGAAAGCTTATTTGTTAGATCATATTTTTAAGTGATATTAAGTTTAGTAATACATGGAAAAGAGTGCTATGAATTTCTAAAAAGGTATGTTTAATAGATTCTATTTTTAAGTGATATTAACATTTGTTAATATATATAGAGAAGCATTTTTGGAAGTTGATGTTGATACTAGAAAAGTGTTACACCAAAACTAAATTTAAGTCCTAATGGCACGCGTTATGCGTGTGCATTTAAATACTACAAACGAGATATGTTTCAGAAATGCAAGAATATATATATGTAACAGAAAAATACATGATTTGCAAGTGCAAATTGACATACAAATAGCATGCATGAAAGCAAACTTTTAAATATAAAATAATAAATAAAATGAAGATTTATTTCATTATTGATGATTGTTATTCTATAAGCTTGTATAATTTGAAAAAAAAGGACTAAAAAATAAAAATTGTAAATTATGTGTCAAAATCACCAAAAGAAATAACTAATGAAAAAAGATATCAAATTTGTCCTTTTGAATACATTAACATATCCTTTTCCATAACATTTCTAGTGTAGGTTCCAGGTTACCCTTAAACTTCATTGTTTTTTACTAAAATTTTGGTGATTTTCATAGAAACTCCTCTTAATAATGCAATGTAAGTTGACCATGCCTGAATACATCTTGGGGTAGGTAAACTCCAATATTTGAAATTGTTTGCCCTTGAGCTTTGTTAATAGTTAAAGTAAAACTTAGTCTTATAAGGAACTATTTACATAATAAAGTATACGGTAAACAGGTATTTTTAGAGGGCTTCATAGGTATTCTTGGTTAAAAAAAACCCGAGGTCTAGCAAAGTGAACGACGACAATCTCTGCATCTATGATGTTTCTGTGAAGTTCACGACATATAAGTCATGTACCATTACATAACCCATTTTTTGGATCGAGGTTCCTTAGTAGCATAATTGGTGCACATTTCTTCAAGTCCAATTTATGTGGGGGTAAACCACTCATATTTATTGAATTCAAATATTCAAACTGGAATAGATTTCTTATATCATCTTCCACAGATCGAAAGCGTAATAGACATGATGATCACTAGGAAAAAGGTTTATAAGTTGATCATTTAACATATCCACATTTTCATTAAGTGGAGTTATCAAAGCCCTTGTAATCATATAGTTTGTATTGAATGCATTCACATATAGGTTTGGAAAAGTTGAAATTTGTTAGAGTAGTTATTGATTTTCATCTTCCCATGGTATAACTATTTCATCTGGGATTCTTATCATGTTCTCAAATATATGTGGCTCATTTCCATCATCAACTTGTATTAGGAAATTCACATAGAATGGTCTTCTTTTGCCCTCATATTTTGAGTGAGATGGATAACTTTTACATTTTTCCATAATGACGATTTAACTATGCACGCGTCAATTATTTCTGATATTGTACCATTTTGTACAACTAGTAAAACTTGTCTAAAATACCCTCTGATGATTATAACTTTACCTTCAAATGGCATGTTATTTCCCAATATGTCTTTTAAAGTTATATTCGGTCCTTCAAAAGCATATATGTGGGTCATTGTTGCAATATCCCAAATAAGAACAGTTGCTAATCTCATAAGTTCAACCACTTCAGACTGTTTAGGTATTGTGCATGTTGATGTTAAAGTTGGATTGATTGGGATCTTAAATCACGAATGTGTTGTTCGATCACTTGGTAATATTGTTGCAGATATCCCTGATGTAGCTATTGCAAGTGCAATTAAACCATCTTGTCTAAGTTTTACAAGTATTGCTCAATAAAGAAAGGTCTTTTCCGTCCCACCGGGGCCATCTATGAAACATATTTTGCTCTCATTATTGTAAACTGCATTAGTAATTGTAGTATATGCATATTTTTGACACTCATTTAACTTTTTAGTAAATGTAAAGTCCTCTTTAGACATTACAATAGAATATTTGTTCCTCTATTAATTTTGAAGCGAGATAATTATCATTTATATCATTCCTAATACTTGGAAGATCAAATTCAGATATTAGTTTATAATGGTTCATTAACAGATCATTAAGATCATGTAGAAGATGATTTTCAAGTATAGGTCGAGCCATTGCACTTGAACTTGGATAATCTTCAACCATATGATAAAAAAATTCTTTCCATAATTTTGTGACTCCGGTTGGTGCACAATAAATTAAGATTGTTGCAAATAGTCTTCTTAAAGATGATGGCATTCGCGTGTTTGATGCTTCAACCAAGCATGCCCTTATACTTTAGTGTAATCCCATCTTTTCCGTTGCTTGCCAAAACGTTGGGTATTGGATACCATCGATAGACAGGAGACAATCAAATGATGTTGGTCCTTTTATATGATTCAAAAGAATCTGCAAGAAGTAACGTTCTCCTTCTAATGGAGAAACATTGTAAATTTGTCTTATGATCTTTTTATGTAATGCTCTTCATTGCTACTTTTAATATCTGATCTCCATGTGTATTTATTTGGAAATTCATGGTATAAAAAATGCCTTGCTTCTGAATATTATGAGTTTGTGTTAAAGAATAATTAACATTGATTTAGAGAGGTTCTCATCCAATAAAACATCGGCAATGTTTGGTTAGCATGGTAAGTCAATTGTTGGCTGCTTAGAAGGTGAATCTGTAGACGTTGAATTGAAGTAAATATTATATGCGGTGAGAATTCAAAAATTCTTTGAAAGGCCTCTTGGGGACATATCCACCTTGCGTCTAAAAACTTTTTAATCTCATCATTTTCAGATGTTGGATGAATTTCCACGATCATGCAATTTGGACCTTTATATAAATACTTGTATAAATATTTGACAGATTTGATACTACTACAAACTTCAACATTTAGGTGACAACCATACTTTTTTAGTAGCAATGGGTTATATGGAACAACCTAATGATTTTCCGTTATATTATCGCCATCATTGTCTAGTGCGATGTTCATACCATTATCTCGCCTTCGATAAATAGGGTTTGTATCATTACCTTGAATAGTACATGGTGAAAATTGCTTAGGATATTCTTTTTGAAACTTCCGTCCTTCATACATGGAGCATTTGGTCATTGTCTTCCATATGGCCCATAAAGCATTTGTTATCCCGCCTTTTGGCAAAGCCGTGACACCAAAGAATTAACTGAAAACAGAAGATAAACAGTCCCGGCGACCGATTACCTACAAAGTTCACTATGGATGCTGGTAAATTTTGTCCGAGTCCAGATCGAGCTACAATTAACATGACACGACAATCAAAACTATGAAAGCCAACGTTTCAAATTTCAAGTCGATCGGAGTTCGTATGCTCAAGTTATGGATCGATCAAATTATGTGAGAAGCACGTTCTGTTCGTATCCATCGATTCGCATCGATCCATTTCATATCCATTACTTTCGCATCGATCCATTTCGTATCCATCGGTCCACAAGCCTCAATTCGTATCCATCACCTTGTACTGACCCTATTCGTATCCATCAAATATCGCTCCCCTTCGTATCCATCATTCTCTGACAAACGGCTATTTCGTATCGATCGCCCTCCATTCATTTCGTATCGATTGCCACCCAGTCATCTCGTATCGATTCCCTTCCATCGACACGATAGATATTGCCAGATAGTTGATACGAAGAATGCATACAGTGAGCGATACAAAATGGCCCCTAAGTCATCGATACGAAGGATGCATGAAATGATTGATACGAACAGAGCATCACATAATCGATACGAAGAAGGCATGGTCAAGGGGATGACTCGATCACTCGACATGAAAAGTGGATCGATCCTAGAAGATAGGGCCACATCATCTGGTTAGCACGTGCATTTCATCGATACGAATTCGGCAACATGCTACAAACAAAAACTTGCATCGATCATATCCCAAAATCTACAGGTCCATATGCCACCAAATTTTCACAAGAGCTTGCGTACAGCCTCAAGAATGTCCATGATCGATCCCAACCCAAAAGGAGCAATTTCAGATCGATACAAATTTGATTCGTATCGATCATGGATCGAGTCGAAATGTCAGGGGATCGATCTCGTTGGCCCATCCACGTGAGAGAAGGAGTCTTCCGAGATCTGGGCAAGATATTTGCGGCCTACGCCTATAAATAGCAGTCCAAGAGCTTCAGAAAAGGGACCTTTTGGCTCTTCTACGTCGTTACTCTGCTGAACTCCATTGTAATTCAGATACTATCAATTGTATTCTTGTAAATCAGTAGAGAATCATCAATAAAACAACAATTCTTCAAAGTGGACGTAGGCTACAACGCCAAACCACTATAAATCTTGTCTTTCTACTGCTTTTCTTTTAATTTTTTGACTGTTCTTCATATTTAATTCTATTACATACAATCTATCTGTGATCTGTGACTGTGATTTGGTGCTTTCATCTGTAATCGGGTGTTTGTGACCATTTTTGGCGCAAACAACATCCATTTAATGACAGCATTGTACAACTCTGGTTCTTCATTACAATTCAGAATTTTATCTCTTACAACGGCATCTTAATCATCGAGGCTATGTAATTTATCTTCGTTGTCTAGATTAATAACATATAAGCATGGGGTAGTCCCCTTTTTTGAAATTTAATGACATGAACATGTGCTGCCACCAATCCAAGAACTTGTTTGTCGTAGATATCATGCTTTAATTTTTCATATTTGGCATGAAAAATTCTAATAGTAAGATCTGGGCAATCTTGGGAAGTTTATCCATGTGATAGTTCTGATGTGATTTTGTCCCATGTAGGATTGCGTGTCATTGTAATGAACAAATCAAGCTTTCCAAACTTTTGCGCTGAAGCCATTGCATCTTGATAACGTTGGTACATATTATTTGGACACCATTGAACGAAGAGGGTAATATCACCCTTCTTCCTATGTTACCTATATCAAAAAAATTAGTTTGATATAAAATTATATGTGTGTATATGTATATATTGTATAAATAGACCAAAGAGAAGGGAAATGTGTTATATTTGCATTATGTTCTCCAACATTCAATGCATCTTGAAGTCCCACATACAATTCCGATCTAATATGATGTTGTTGTTGACAAAACCATCTCATTCTACCACTTTAAATTTTCACATAATTATCCATGACATATTGTTGTAATAAACATCCTTCATGTAAAAAAAGAGAAGTATCTTCACGTCGAATCTGAAGTTTAAGTTGATTTGAAACGGAAAATGGAATATATATATGTATGTATGTATGTATGTATTTTATACTTATATAATAATTACTTAAGTTGATTAGAACTGCTGGATCTTTATGTCTATTTTATTTATGTTTGACTTTTAGTGTGAATCCATAGAATGAAATCCATTGTGTCATCAATTGTGTTTAAATTTATACCCAATAATTAATCGCTTTTTATCATACGACGATTTAAGTTATAAATTTATAATTGTATGAATGTAAATGTACTTGGTACCTGCAAAATATAAGCATAGTACACATGGCATGTAATAGGAGTTCCATTTACATTATGGTTGTTAAGGTCCCAATCATAACTTCCTTAAGGTAGTAGGAGAGGGTACTATAGAGGGTCATAACAACCATGTGTTTCTGGAATTCTCATAAGCTAACCCGTCGTCATATGTAGGACAATATCCTTACAATTTATAAGACTTGTCTCATCCTGACAAACTATCATTGTAGAAACTTATAAAGATGTAGGCAGTACATATTATTGGTGCAATGGTTTTTCTTTAATTATAAATTTATAATTATGGATCTTGAGAAGTTGTAAAACTCGACGAAAGGATTAAGCAAAATCATTATTCTCATCCAATATACGTTGTTTCCTTTTCAATATTCCTTTGTTCGAGTCTGTAGGAAATGCGGATTATGGATCTTAAGGCTGGATTAACACTAGAGGGGGGTGAATAGTACTTAATCGATTTTATGGAATTTTTGAAATCTTTTCAAATTAAACACATACAGATGCAATTTCACAAACACAGAGACAATCACAAACACGGAGACAATCTTTATAAAACTTGGTTAACTTAGTTAATTTTTATAAACTTAGTTAAATTTTATAAAAATTGGTTAATTTTTATAAACTTTTAGTTAATCTAGTTAAATTTGTATAAAACTTGATTATTTTTTATAAACTTGGTCATTTCTTTATAAAAGTTAGTTAACTTAGTAAAAAAAATTTAAAACTTAGTTTGTCTTTATAAATGTGTTTAATTTTAAGAAAACATGCTTAACCTTTTTTTTTTAAGTTTAATTTATGTAAACTTGGTTAATTTGTATAAAAAATCAACTTAGTTAATTTCTATAAACCTTAGTTAATTTTTGTAAACTTATCAGATTTCACAAAATTCCGAAAGCATCCCTTTTGCGCGATTAGTGCTTTCTCGCACACCCCAATTCAATATATATTTACATGATCAAAACAAGATAGGATTCATATCATATATAACAAAATATACTCCATGACAACATACCATTTAAATGCATAAAAACTTACCTTTTATTAGCAATCTTCCATATAGCAAAACAACGTTTTATGTACCTACATATCAAAAGTAAATGGAATAATTAGAATGCTAAATAATGAAGTGGAACCTCACGCCCTCCTCCATTGACATGTTATACTAAGTAGCATTTTGCAACTTAGTTGCATTTTGCAACTCAGTTGAAAATTGAGCTGCATTTGCAATTCAGTTTTGAAAAATTGAGTTGCAAATGCAACACAGCTTTGAAAACCGAGTTGCAATTTGCATGTATGGTTACTTCACACAAGCACAATTTCAAGTCAGATCCAATTTGCATACCACAAAATTGAGTTTGCTAAGGACTATCCTATTCGAATTTAAGAATATGATCATATGCATAATCAGTTGTAAAAGAAACATGTAAATTCACATAACCTTGACAGTAAAATGTTGAACGTATTTCTGGAAAACAACTTTCCTTGTAAATAGTTCAGACTATGTCTATGATTTATTGAATTACAAACAAACATGGTGCCTGAAATTGAATGAAATGCAAATAAATAAGAACTTTCGTAAATATATCATTTTCCACCGTGTATACAGTATGTAATAATCTTATCCAGTAGTATTTGACTAATATTTTAGTCTGTTATAGATTTAGATATTCAAAATCATCAATAAAGCCATTTGTTATTATTTTGACATTGTTGATATTGATTATATATTTGAGGTATAAACTTGATATGGTCCAATAATACCAGTCTATTTATATATCAAAGATTTACCTTTCCTTCTTTGGCCAATTCTTTGCTGCCAAGAAAATTAACCCATTAACTTCTCTGTATTTTTTATTGTCGTTCATTTTCAGAAATTGCTTTCCAAATCTGACCTGATAGCGATTATATATATCCATAATTGCATAAGTTTGAAAAAAAATTAGCTTTGAATGAACTTCTGTAATTACATATATGGACAATTCAAATCAAGTTTGTGTTTTTCTTAACAAATAACTAACCAAAGTACTTATTGAACCCATTTGTTAAACATGCATCAAAATACATAAAAATTCGAAGTTGTACCTTTTCGAGGGAAAGTGGAGAGAGAACAATAAGTTGAGTAAGGAAAACTTTTTACTTCTTCAGTATAATCTAACCACCCATCACTTAGAAGAAATTCACAAGCTAAACATGGCCTGTGAAATATTCATTAATATCACAATATTTTAGTGTGCATCCACCTGTTTCAGCTACATAAATTATGATTAGTTTTATTCTCCTTTCTCATAAACTCTACTTAAAAGCGTAATAACTAAGCTCTTTATGGAAAGTAAAATTTTGTTGCAGAAGTTGGTTTCTTGCTTTCAGATTCTTATCCTAATTCATATCGATGTCCAAAAAAGGAGGCAAGGATGGAAAGGAGCCAGAGTGAAGAAATTGCAGTTACTGTCTGAACATAACAGAACTCAAGAAGCATGGATTGGTAATAGTCCCTTCTGCATCTCAATGATTCCCGGACCAGTGCTCTCCAATATCATTTCATTCAGAAAACTACAATAGTGTGCAGTTGGCTCACAATTTAATCAAGGGTGGAGTTAGAAAGTACAATTGCATTGGGCAACTCAAGCTAGTGACCTAAGTTTTCAATTGATTCGTTATTAAATAATGTATATAAAAAAAGAAATCAAGCTTGTGAATGATTAATAGCAAGGTTTCAAAAGTCACTACACCAGAAATTAAGCTTGTGAATGCTTGCTACATCAGAAAGTTGATACTTAGTATAAGCCAATACATGCACCAATGACATACTACACATAAGCAATGTTGTAAAACAAATTAAAGGGATAGCGTGTTCATTTTTCCAGAAGTGATTACTATATATAGCAGGGTTAAATGTATGATGGTTTAGGCTAATGAATGTGCTTTAGCATACATAGTAGTTTAGAAATTCACTAAACGCACTATTTGATCTAACTTAGCATAAGCCCAAACCTTTGAATGACCAAGTAGAAGTAGGGTTATATCATTATTGTTAGGAAAAATCCATTTAGATGATCAGTCTAAGGGAATAAAAAACCCAACGCAGCGGAAAACAACTGGATCGTGATTGTAGTGAGACGAAACAAACAGAGATAAGCACCAGAACATACAATCACATATCAATGCAATGCAGAAAAATAAATAACACCAGTATTTATAGTGGTTCCACTACCACGAGGCAGTGTACGTCCGCTTAGGGAGAGGAGATTTTATTAATCACTGAAAGATTAGAGTTACAAGATTGATTCACTTTTGGAGGCTATACATAAGAAGAATTAACAATACAGACAAAATTCTACAGAGTTTCAGCTCTCTAGGATGGCTGCCCTTGTTGTCCAGAAGCTCCACTATTTATAGAGTGAGGAAATGACGAGGGGTAGCTGCTATATAGCAGTCTTGAGGTTTGGTTCGGCACATTTGGTCCGGCAAACAGCACAATAGCATTTGGTTTGGCATCACTTGGGACGGCAAAGGCAGCAACTCATTTGGTTCGGCATTACCCAAAACTAATTTGGTACGACATAATGCCCAAACTAAATAATTGGACCGGTAAACATCTTTACCGCTCCAAAACCTTTGCTTCTCTTCTGCCTCCCACCGAACGAACATTACCACTCCAACTCCAAACAACACCGGACCAACCACCTGGTCCGGCATTACCACCGAACCAAAAATCACCGGACGAGATTTCTCATCTGACCTCCTCATCACCGCTCCAGATGGAGCGGCAGCAGTACAACAACACCAAACCATAATTTTGGTTCGGCAATCCCCAGCTCAGCAACACCGGACGAAGCAATTCTTCTCCGAACGAAACTAGGGTTTGGCCTTGCTCTTCCTCCTCTGTCTTCTCCTTTGCTTCTGCGACTTTAAGCCTCTCCGATCGATGAATTAGGTATCAAATTCCAACAATCTCCACCTTGATACCAAATTCCATACAAGCCATCCAACTCCATCTACACTTTCATGCTCCAAGCAATGGATACTTACCTAATGAGCTTTGGCAATGCCATCACCCATTACATTCTGTCAACAAACTCTGGGAAGGCCACCGCCCGTCGACAAAGTGTTCGAAGTACCCAGTTCGTGTAGAACCTATCAATCTCCACCATGAAAACAAACGTCTCCATGAACCATCTCAACTCTCCCCTCGTACCACCCCGTGGCACCTAGCACTTCATTAAGCGAATTAAGTCCGAGCAATGCTCGAACTTAGCAACAGGGAACGACTTAGTAAACATGTCTACTGCATTCTCCTTTGTGTGAACTTTATGAAGACGAACTAGCTTCTCTTCACTCATCGAGACAAGGAGCTACTTTCTTACCTCAATATGCTTCGTCCTCAAGCCGAATGCCAGATTTTCAGCTAAGTGAATTGCACTCTGACTGTCACAGTACAAATCTACACCTTTATATACGAAGCCCAAATCACATGACAGTCGCCTCAAATAAAGTGCCTCCCTGGTTGCTTCAACCGTAGCTATAAGCTCTGCCTCTGTAGTAGACAAAGCCACAATTGTCTGCAACCTCGCTCTCCAACTGATCGCTGTCCCACCAAAGGTGAAAATATATCTAGAGGTTGACTTCCTTCGATCTCTATCACCGGCATAGTCGGAATCACAAAATCAAACCAAGCTGAAATCTCTTCCTCTGCTGCTAAAGGCATGTCCATGGTTTGGAGTTCCTCTAAGGTATCTGAAGATACACTTCACTGCTTTCCAATGCGTCTTTCCTGGATTTGCCATGAATCTACTCACCAATCCAACAGCCTGTGCAATGTCAGGCTTATTGTAGACCATGGCATATATCAAGCTGCCAACTGCACTTGCATATGGGACCTTCATCATATAAGCCTTATCCTTTTCCGATATTGGAAAGCCTTTACTAGAAAGCTGTATGTGCAAAGGCATGGATGTGTTGATTGCCTTTGCCCCTTCCATGCTAAACCGACCAAGCACCTTTCGAATGTACTCCTTTTGAGTGAGGCTCAAAAGTCCTAGCTATCACGTTGGATTTCCATACCCAAACTTTTCTTTGCTTCTCCAAGGTCTTTCATTTTGAATTCCGCTTTTAGCTTTCACTTTAAACTATCGATTTCAGCCTTATCCTTGGAAGCAATCAACATATCATACACGTACAAGAGTAGGTTCACCCATCTACCATTCTTTAAATGCTTGAAGTACACACAAGCATCTTTGATGCTACGATCGAAACCAAGTAAAAGAATAAAAGAGTCAAACCTCTTGTACCATTGTCTAGGCGACCGCTTAAGTCCATACAATGACTTCTTCAATTTTTGAACCTAATTTTCTTTACCATCTACAACAAATCCTTCTGGCTGCTTCATGTAGATGGTCTCATCCAAGTCTCCGTGCAAGAAAACGGTTTTCATGTTCAGTTGCTCCAGCTCCAAATCATGAGCTACGACGATAGTGAGCAAAATGCGGATGGACGTATACCTCATTACAGGAGAAAATATCTCATCATACTCCAATCCCTTTCTTTGTGAAAACCCTTTAGCAACTAAACATGCCTTGTATCTCCCATCATCCTTCACCTTGAACACCCACTTGCAACCTATGGCTCGGCTTCCTTGAGGAGGTGGTACCAAATCCCAAGTCTTGTTCTTCTTCAACGACTCTAACTCCTCTTCCATGGCGCACATCCACTTTGAACTGTCACATGACTTCAAAGCTTCATCAAGGTCAAGCGGCTCCTCAAGAACCACAGGTAGGGCATAGTCAAACTGATCACCAAGGCTAAGGTTCACAAACTGCCAATCACCATACCTTTTGGGTGGCCTAATAGTCCTACGACTGACCCGGGTAGGTACTGCTTCGCCTAAACTCCTTTCAGCTCCACCTTGAACTAAACTTCCTCTAGATTCGTGCACATCACCAACACTACTAGAAGGTACCTATGGACTATTCTGTGATGTTTTATCAACTGTGTTTTCCTTGACAGCATCAACAACAGCTCTACTCCTTGGCTGGAACACGAGAACTTCTTCCATCTCCTTAGGCCTATCAGAATCGTCCGATGTGGTAAGTAGCTTCTCCTTCGGATTGAACATGGCAGACTCATCAAAAGTAACATGTCTGGAATGAACAATCTTCTGGTCAATAGGGTTTCAAATTCGATACCCTTTGATACCATTGGTGTATCCCATTGGTATGCCCTTGTATGCTCTAGCCTCCAACTTGTCATCACCTGTATGGTGAATGTACACAGGACAACCAAAAATTCGGATGTAACTAAGGTACACTGCTTTACCTCTCCACTTTCCTCTGAAATCTTCCCATCTATGGGTGAGCACAGAATTCGATTTATGATATGCGCCGTAGTTGATAATGCCTCATCTCAAAAGCCTCTAGACAATCCCGCCGTCAATCTCAAGCAACGAGCCTTCTCCAGTAGAGTCATGTTCATCCTTTTTGCAACCCCATTGGATTACGGATCGCCGGGTGTAGTGAAATGTCTCTGAATGTCATGCTGTCTACAGAAATCAAGAAACTCCATAGAGACAAATTCACCGCCGTTATCAAATCTCAACACCTTCAACCTAGAACCAAATTGGTTCTTAACAAGCGCTTTCCCGTCTTTGAACTTCTCAAAGCTCTCTGATTTGGCCTTCATCACATACACCCATATTTTTCGAGAAAAATCATCAATGAAAGAGATAAAATACTTTGCTCCTCAAAGAGGAGGAGTAGCAACCAGTTCCCAAACATCTGTATGCACATACTCAAGTACTCTCCTTGATCTATGGAGTCCAACTCTAAAAGAAACTTTAGTTTACTTGCCTAACACACACTCCTGACAAAAGTCGATCTTTTCAAAGTTTTCTCCTTTGATCATCTTCCGTCTCCGAAGCAACTCTAAGCCCTTCTCTATAATATGACCCAATTTGAGATGCTAAAGCTTTGTAGCATCCAATGCACGAGAACAATCTACTCCAACACGCGACTCTCCAAGAACTGTGGTTCCTTTCAGCAAATACAGATTTCGGAACACATCTCCTTTCATAAGAACTAGTGCACCTCTCGAAACCTTCAGACTATCCTTCTCGATAGTTACCTTACATCCCAAAGATGCCAATTGTCCTAAAGAAATTAAGGACTTTCGAAGACCTGAAACATACCGGACACCTGTCAAAGTGCGTATCACTCCGTCAAACATCCTGATCCTCACTGTACCTTCACCCATTGCTCTACAGCTAGCATCATTACCCATAAGAATAGAGCTTCCCTCTCATCCAATGAAATAACTAAAGTAATCCTTACTAGGAATCATATGGAAAGACGCCCCTGAGTCCAGCACCCAATGGTCTGAGACATCTAATACTGCTGTAGACAACACATCGTCAGATACAGACATCTCCACCGCAAATGATGAAGTTCTGTCTTCTTCCTTCTTCTTCAAATATGGACAATCCTTTTTCCAATGACTAGGTTTTTTGCAGATAAAGCACTTCCCGTCCTTAGACTTTCCTCTCCTACCATTACTGGGCTTCCTGGACTTGGAACGCCCTATAGAGTGCAAATTCTTCTTATCTTCTCTACCTCTTTCAATAAATAGGCCGTAACTACTACTTCCATCTCTACTTCCTTCAGTTATCTCCTTCATCTAATCTCTCAAGCCCTCAGATAGAAGGCTTGAGTTCACATCTTCCACTGTCAATGTGTCTCTAGCGAAGATATGGCTATTAGCGAAACCTGTGTATCACTCTGGAAGAGAACACAAAAGAATCATTGCCATTTGCTCCTCATCCATCTTCAAGTCAATAGTCTTCATCTTCATCACGAGATCATCAAAGAAATTAAGATGTGTTAGGAACTGGAGATAGTGGTTATGATGATAACAACCTTTGTAAAATATTTTATTATAACTTATATACTAACACTATTATCTAGATATATATGAATGTTATTATGCATGATATATAAGGCAGGTACTGATTATTGAAGACTGTACAGTATAAAGATCAAGAATGAAGAAATCAAGTTTGAAGACACATGAGTATCAAGATCAAGATTTCAAGATAAGTGTCTAGTTTTTTGTTAAAACTTCCTAATAGCATGGAAATCTTCATTCCAAATTTCATTTGGGATGGAACCCATTTCTACCTTCTTAGTGGCTTACAAACCCACAACAAGTAGCTTACAAACCTACGACAAGTGGCTTACAAACCCACGAACATCCTGGTTTTGTACAAATTCTCGAGTCCTGATGTGATGAGATATTCTGCAGGAAGAAGCTTGCAAAACTACTTCAAAATGGTTTTTCAAAATGATTTTCAAAACTGCTTTTCAAAATGTTTTAGCCTTAAAAATTATCTTTTCAAATTATTTTCAAAAAGATGTTTTAGGCTTGAAATATTCTTTGTTTTTAAATAAACTCTTGTTTTAAACTTCGTTTGTTTTTAAAACTATCTTCTGATTTTTAAATATTCTTTTATAATATATATATATATACTTAAGATTTAAAATCAAAATTATATATACATTCTAAAAAATATATTTTTCTACTCTTCTTTATTTTAAAACATAGGAAAATTAGTTTATTTTACTCCATAACCATTTCATCTTGTTTTCCTTTCAATACCATTTTCAAAAAAAAATTTACATTATTTTTAACTAAGGAATGTCAACATCATGGGATACCCCATGTCGACATGGTGGCCGTTAAATTCAAAAGTTTCAATTTTCAAAAGAAGTGTCTATTCGTTTAAATCTCTTCACGAATGGTTATGACCGTTACTGGTCTATAAATAGCCTTCACAAACGAATTTTTTAACTAACTAATTTCTTATTTTCTTCACTTCTTCTTCTCCACAAATCCATATTCTAAAATTTTCATATTTTTAAGATCGTGCCGAAATTCTGCCGAATTCTCAAGTGAATCAAATTAGAATCGCATTCTTGTTTGATTCTCTGCCCTCTCTCGAAGATCAAAGTGCTACTTAGAGTTATAGGATTAATTTGTAATCAAAAGTTTATCGAGTCTCTCTATAAGGTGTGGTTGTGCCTGGAAATCAATTGGGTGATCTTGTGTCCCGTAAATCAAGAGAGTTTCCCCCGGACTCGAAAACAGGAGGGTACCTCAAGGCCTTTAGAAATTGAGGATTGTAATCTCGACATTGGTATAATAAAAATATGTACGAGGTGTTTGCCTTGGTACAGGACTGGATGTAGGGTAACTCCGAACAAGTATAAAATCCGGTGTGTTCTTTCCTTTTACTGCTTTTTATTTACTTTCTACGTCTGTGTTTGATTCTGTGATTGTTCTGTGATTAAGTTCTGCATTTGTTTATATCATAATTTTTAAATTAGTCCATATAAGTCTTAGAATCCATTAAACACTATTCACCCCCTCTGTTTTAAATTAGCCTTAAGATCCTTAATCCGCACTCCCTTTCAATTGGTATCGGAGCGAGGTTTTCATAGTTTTCATAATCTGAAACTTGAAAATTTAAAAATGGCATTTTTAGAAAATTTAGTTAATACTAGTTTGAATTTATGCATTTCATCAAAGTATCATAAGTCTACAATGAAAAATCAAGTTATCTACCGAATTGGTTTGTTATGCAGGAACAGACATGTTACATGGCTTTTGAAGAATCAACAACCAATGGACAAACTATGCAAATTGAGAAAGATAAATGGATACTTGATAGTGGTTGTTCAAGGCATATGACTGGAAATCCCGAGATACTCAATGACATTATATATCAAGATGGTGGATTGGTCAACTTTGGAGACAACTCAAAAGGATATGTGATTGGCATCGGCAATGTCAGTAATTCTAAAACTCCTCTTATTTCTGATATTTTGCTAGTTAGGAATTTAAAACATAATCTGCTTAGTAGAAGTCAACTATGTGATAAAGGATTTAAAATTAAATTTGGAAAAGATAAGTGTCACATCGAAGATAATAAGTCAAATATTATCTTTGAAGGAATTAGGAAGAAAAACATTTACATCCTTAGCATGAAAGCTTCAAATGATAACTTATGTCTTTTGGCTAATACAAGTGACCCTTGGATTTGGCATAAAAGATTTGGTATTTAAATTTCAAACTGTTATCTAGGTTATCAAAACTTGACTAAGTTAGAGGTCTTCCCAAGTTAAACTTTAAGGTAGATAATATATGTGATGCTTGCCAATTAGGAAAACTTAAGAAAAGTTCATTTAAACAAAAAGATATGATTTCTACGTCTAAACCTCTAGAATTACTTCATTTAGATTTATTTGGTCCATCTCAAGCTCAATCAATTAATCACAATAAATATGTTTTTGTAATTGTAGATGATTATTCTAGATATACTTGGACAATTTTTCTTAAACTTAAAAGTGATGCTTTTGAATTATTTAAGAATTTTGCTAAAAGAATTCAAAATTAACTTTCTTTAAAAATAAAAACTATTCTTAGTGATCACGGTAGAGAATTTGAAAATGAAAATTTTGAGAATTTCTGTAATAAAAAAGGAATTACTCATAATTTCTCTTTTCCAAGAACTCCACAACAAAACAAAGTGGTAGAACGTAAGAATAGAACGATTCAAGAGTGTGCTAGAACAATGCTTTCTGATAGTAACTTACCTAAAAACTTTTGGGCCGAAGCAGTCGCTACAGCTTGTTATGTATTAAATAGGATTTTAATTAGACCATTAACTAATAAAACACCATATGAATTACTTTACAATAAGAAACCCGTAGTAGCTTATTTTAAAGTTTTAGGTAGTAAGTGTTTTATTCTTAATACAAAAGATAATTTAGATAAATTTGAACCTAAATCTGACAAAGGTATCTTTATCGGATATTCAAATAGAAGTAAAGCATTTAGAGTTTATAATTTAAGAACTAACACTATTGAAGAAACAATGCATGTATCTTTTGATGAAAATTTTAAAGATACTGTACAAATAGAAGATGAAGAAGATTTTGTAACTTTAAATAATGAACCTAATGAAACTAATTGTGAAATCAAACAACCTAATAAAAGAATTAGGCTATTAAAAGATCGTCCTGTAGAAAATATACTAGGAAATATTGAATCTATATTTAAAACAAGAAATCAACTAAATAGTATGAGTAATGTAGCTTTTATATCAACTATTGAACCTAAAAATCCAAAGGAAGCATCATCTGATGATTCATGGATTCTTGCTATGCAAGAAGAATTGAATCAGTTCACCAGAAATGATGTTTGGGAACTTGTTCCTAGACCTGAGGATAAAAGTATAATTGGAACAAAATGGGTTTATAAAAATAAAATGAATGAACTTGGTGAGGTCGTGAGAAATAAAGCTCGTTTAGTCGCGCAAGGTTATTGTCAAGAAGAAGGAATTTCATTAGTCAAGAAAAATATGCTAAGGATTTAATTAATAAATTTGGATTGACCACTTCTAGTGGGAAACCAACTCCAATGACAACTAATGTAGCTTTAAGTAAAGAAGATAAATCAAAAGATGTTGATCAAAAATTATATAGGGGAATGATTGGTTCGCTGCTTTATATAACAGCAAGTCGTCCTGACATCATGCATAGTGTCTGTCTCTGTGCAAGATACCAATCTCAACCTAAAGAAACTCACTTAAAAGCAGTTAAAAGAATTTTAAGATATGTAAAACATACTTTAGATTATGGTTTATTTACCCTAAAAATGGTGTATTTGATTTAATTTCATATTGTGATGCCGAATACGCTGGTTGTAAATCAGACCGAAAAAGTACCAGTGGAACTTGTCACTTTCTAGGACATTCTCTGGTTTCCTGGTTTAGTAAGAAGAAAAACACTGTATCCTTGTCAACAGCTGAAGCAGAATATATATCTGTTGCTTGGGCTTGTTCTCAAGTTATATATATGCAACAAACTTTAGAAGATTTTGGATTAACTATAACTAAATCACCAATTTATTGTGATAATACTAGTGCAATAAATCTATCTAAAAATCCAACTCATCATGCTAGAACAAAACATATTGATATTAGACATCATTTTCTTAGAGATAATATAAGTAAAGAATTCATAACTCTTGAATATATTAATATTGAAAAACAAATTGCTGGTATATTAACCAAACCATTAAATGAACAAAACTTTACTAAATTTAGAAAAGAATTTGGTATATGTTCATTAACTGAAATATAAATAATAAATAATACAAGTATAGTTAATAATTAATATAAATAAAAATTTCTCAAAAATTGAACTGGGAATGTCAACATGACCCATCCCCTTATGTCGACATACAAGCCGAGATTTTCAAATTTAAATTTCCCTCTAAATTAGTTATTTGGTTATATATTTATATATTTCGACTTTTACTCCATTTCTCTGTTCTATTCTCTGTAATAAACTTCTAAAACAGTAAATTAATGGCTTCCTCTTCAAATAATGAACCTTCTTCACCCACTTCTCCTCATTCTGGCCCTTTTCAACGTTCCACACACGTACGAGTCATCAAATTACAAGAGAAGATGAAATATTTGCTTCAAATGATGACGGATATTCAAGTGAGTCAACTGCGAATGGCTAGAGAACAAGATAGGCAAGGCAGAATTCTTAGGAATTTACAAAAATTCCTTATGGATAACCATGCCAATCCCATTGTCATCGACGAATCATCATAAGCCATGGAGTCTGAAGAAGAAGAGCCTCTAGAAGAACCACAAGAGGATCAAGAAAAAGAACATCCTTTGCCGAATCTGGATGTTCATATGGACGAAGACGACAGCGTAATTTGCGTTGAAGAGGTCCTTTTTGACACTAATGGGAACTTGGTTGAACAACGTGGAAACTTTTGTCTCCACTATCCAAATTGTTCGGTCCATAAATCACCAGTAGTTAAGGGTCCTCATTAAGTGTTTTTCGTCTTTTCATTTTTCTCTTTCTTGATTGTATATTGGTTTGTTAACTTGTATATAAGCGTTATCTTAATTAATGTTCTTATAGAAACAATCTTTGGTGTATAAAATCCTGAATTCCATTTAACTTAGGATGCTATATTTCATGCATACATAGTGATGCAGGCCAGCTTGAACCTGGTTTTCCAATTCCAGATTTGAAGCTCAAAGCAGTGCAAGCAGACGTTACTTTAGGTCGCGAACGACCTAAAGAACTCATAAATCGGCAACAACCTAACTCTCCTGAGTTACGACCTAACATAGTGAAGTTTACGAGTGAGTTACGACCTAACAAGATAGGTCGCTCCAGGATGCCGTTTGATCTAAGTCGCCAACGATCTAACAAGGAAGGTCGCTCCAGTATGACGCTTGACTTAGGTCGCCCACGACCTAACTTTCCTGAGCTACGACCTAACACGTCAATTCTTAAGTCGCGCCATTTTAGGTCGCAAGAAGTTATGCCGCTTATTCTTGAGACGTTCAAGTGGTTATGTCGCGAGTTCATGAAGCTGTTCTGATTTCGTTAGGTCGCTGTCTACTTTAGGTCGTCCAGAGATTAAGTCGCTCAAATCCAAGGTCGCGTGAAGATGCTCCTATACTGTGATGAGATAAGTCGTGTGTTACTTAGGTCGTAAATCGTGTGTGTTGTATTTTTTAGGTCGTTATGTGTATTTGTTGAGTCGCTTACGTATTGTAAACGCTCTAAGTCGTAAGTCATACTGTTATGTTGTATTTTAGGTCGTTATGTTGTCGTGTGTTGTAATTGTTAGGTCGTTAACGACCTATGTAGGTCGCATGTGCCTGTATATGTTAGGTCGTTCACGACCTAAGTGTTGTGTTGAGACGTGTATGTTTGTAACCCTATAAATAGGGATGGTGGTGTCATTTGTAATAGTTAGTTGATTTTGAATAAACTTTTGTTTGAGAGCTTTGTGCCTCTTCTTAAATTGGTAGTTGAGTGTAATCTCCTATCTCCTCTTTCGGCATTCGAGTGCGCTCGATTCAACGATCATAGAAGCCAATTCACGGCATCAAGTGCGCTTGATCAACGTCTGAAGAATTGTAGATCTTTAAACACAGTATCGTGCGCGATCACCGTGTTTGAGATAGCTAGAATCCGGCATCTTTGGATCAACGGATTTGGGCCTTTGGTATTCTTCAATTCACTGATTCCTACTTTTCACCATTTCATCATTTTTGTTATCCGCTGCTACATCATTTGGTATCAGAGCTAGACTTAGCCAATCATAGCTAAGCCGAGTCTTAGAGCCAATTTTATTTGAAGTGTTGAAGATTGGATTTGCATCATTTGGAGAAGCTTGGTGTTCATTGTGTTCATCACGAAGTTGCCACAAGGTTGGAGTTTTCGATCCATATTCTTTTGGATCACAGGTTTGAGAAGTATTTGAGTTTGGCCGTGGAAGCTTTACGCGCCAAAATTTGAATTGTGTGCATGCGAGCTAGTGGAGCTAAGTGAGCTAATCAAGTTAGGTCGCGAACAAGTGTTTCCGAGCTATTGGAGCTGTGCGAGTTAGTGGGCCGAGATTTGAAGTTTTTGAAGTGTGATTGATTGTGTTTGGAAATTTTGAAGTTTTGAAGCTTGAATTTGTTGAAGATTGTGTGATTTGACAATGCCGCCGAGAAGAGCTAATCGCCATCAAAATGTTGAAGATTTATACAAAAGGGAAGATGCCGAACAAATGGAATAACGCATTAGTAACAAATTCAATGAGAAGTTGGATGAAGGTATTGGGAGATTAGAGAAATTGATGATGGACATGAATCAAGGTCAAAGGAGAAGGTCGCCAATCTCGAACCATGGAGGAAATAGAGTTTCGCCATCGGTTATGGAAGCGAGGAGGGTGTCGCCGCAATCTGATCGAGGTAGAAGAGAATCATCAGTTTTGATGAGAAGAGATCACGATGAATATAGACATGAAGAGAGAAGAACTCCACGTGAGTTTGGAGATGAGCCATATCATGATGATGAAAGACATAGTAGAAGAGACATGCGTGATCGAAGAGATGTTGATGGTCGAGATCGATACCGTAGTACACGTGATTATGATGAAGAAAGTGATAGAAGTAATATTCATTATCGAGATCGAGACCAAGTACGAAATGCATATCGGGTTGTAGAAGATGATCGTCGATGGGAGTCGGGGATGAAAACTGAAATTCCAGAATTCAAGGGAGGAATGGTAGCGGAGGAATTTTTGGATTGGGTTTCAAATGTTGAGGAAATTTTTGACTTCAAAGAAATTCCCGAGGATCGAAGAGTGAAGTTGGTTGCTACGAGATTAAGAGGGAGAGCTATGGCGTGGTGGCAGCAGACTAAACTTACATGGGAGAGAATGGGGAAGTCAAAGATTGTTACATGGGATAAGATGAAGAAGTTGATGAAAGCTACTTTCTTGCCGCACAATTATCAATCTATTATGTATCAACGTTTGCAGAACCTAAGACAAGGGGGGAGATCAGTGAATGAGTATGCAGATGATTTTTACCAATTGATTGCGAGGAATGATATTATGGAAACAGAGGAACAGCTA
This sequence comes from Allium fistulosum, assembly GCA_030737815.1. Taxonomy (NCBI): domain Eukaryota; kingdom Viridiplantae; phylum Streptophyta; class Magnoliopsida; order Asparagales; family Amaryllidaceae; genus Allium; species Allium fistulosum. The sequence continues at coordinate 1,009,745,431 of CM060907.1, forward strand.
ACAGCTAGGTATGTTGGAGGGTTGCGAACGCAGATTCAAGACATGGTGAATATGTTTGATCCCAGATCTGTTGCTGAAGCACACCAGAAAGCATTGGCTTGGGAGAAGCAAGGTAGGAGAGGAGGTGGTGTGTTTACAAATTCCAACAACCAGAACAAGGATGTTAGTAACAGTGTGGATGTTTCCCAAGTCGTCAGTAAGCCGATTATGAATGAAGCCAGCAAAGCAAAGGTCAATAGTAATCTCAAATGTTTTAATTGTCAAGAGTTGGGCCATAAAAGCAATGAATGTCCAAGGCCAAAGAAGCGAACAATGATTGCGAAGATTGAGAATGAAGATGCAGAGGTAGAGTGTGTCAATTCAATACCAGTTGAGGAAGAAGAATTATTGTCTGGAGATGAGGGTTGTAGTTTGTTGATGAGAAGATCGTGTTTGACACCAAAGCAAGAGGATGATTCAAGTTGATTGAGGAGTAACATTTTCCAGTCAACATGCACTATCTTGGGAAGGGTTTGTAAATTTGTCATCGATGCAGGAAGCTGTGATAATATCATTTCTTCAGAAGCTGTAAAGAAATTGTCATTGAAAACAGAGAAACATCCAAACCCCTATAAATTAGCTTGGTTGAGGAAAGGAGGGGAAGTGAAGGTTAATCGAAAAGCTTGTGTTAATTTTTCCATTGGGAAGAAATACAAAGACGAAATTTGGTGTGATGTGGTTGATATGGATGTTTGCCATTTGTTGTTGGGGAGACCATGGCAATACGATAGAGCTGTGCAGCATGATGGTCGCACCAACAGCTACAGTTTTATGTTCGAGGATACACGAATCATTTTGGTTCCTAAAAGGCGTCAACAGAGTGAAAACAAATTGGAGGAAATCGAGGAGCTAAAGACTTTGTTGTCTTTAAAAGAGTTTGTTGATGTAGAAGATGAAGTCGATTTTTTCAATCACCAAAGTTTGATAAAGATGAAGTTGATGACTTTCAACCAACGAAACCTGATGAACATGAGGTTGAAATTTCACAATCAGCAAAGTTGGATGAGGATGAAGAAAGTAGGTCAAGAGATGAAGAGGGTAATTTGTTGGTGAAGGAGGTGGATTCAATTAGTCCACAATCTACAAAAGAGCTTGTTAAAGAAGTGGAGGATGGCACAGAAGTATTCCTGTTGAATGAATATGAAACCAGTGAAGGTGTTGAAATTTTCGAAGAGGATAAGCCAGTGGTGAATGAATGTGAAGATGTAGTTCCTGCAGAGCTGCCCAAGGAATTACTGCTACTGAGGGACGTACAACATCATGTTGATCAAGTGCCAGGTGCTATCGTACCGTATATGCCACGTGATCATATGTGTCCGACAAAGCAGGAAGAGTTGAGAAGACTGGTTGATGGGTTTCTGTTCGAAGGAAGGCAATTGTATACTCCTAATTACAGTTGGCGACTAAGAGTTATTAAAGACTTACATGTAAAAAGACACGAGGACTGTGATCGTAACATGCAATTGATTGCAACATCTTGTTTGGGGCCGTCAATAAGGAAGGGGGTTGAATGGTTTGTCCAGAGGAGTCAGAGTTATCAAATTTCAAAGAAAACCGCGACGAAGTCAGGATTGTATATGTCATTTTCTATATATACACTAGATTATGGGTGAAGGAAAGTATGGACTCTGTTTTGGGTTTGATGGAGACGCAAAGTGGCAACAAATCTATCTACTTGATGGTTGAACGATTTCTTGTTAGTACTTACAATAAGCTAGATACTGGAAGGATTGGTCGTTTGGAAGTTGTGAAGGAAATTTGTGAGAATGATTGTAAGCTGAGTTTGCCGGATCATCTCCATATTGCTAACGTGGACAATATCAAACACTTGGTTCTGTTGCACAAGGGTGAGAGTGTCGAAGACGAAGAAACTGTAAATTCGAGGACGAATTTATGTCAACCGGGGGAGGATGATGCAGGCCAGCCTGAACCTGATTTTCCAATTCCAGATTTGAAACTCGAAGCAGTGCAAGCATACGTTACTTTAGGTCGCAAACGACCTAAAGAACTCATAAATCGGCAACGACCTAACTCTCCTGAGTTACGACCTAACACAGTGAAGTTTGCGAGCGAGTTACGACCTAACAAGATAGGTCGCTCCAGGATGCCATTTGATCTAAGTCGCCAACGATCTAACAAGGAAGGTTGCTCCAGTATGACGCTTGACTTAGGTCGCCCACGACCTAACTTTCCTGAGCTACGACCTAACACGTCAATTCTTAAGTCGCGCCATTTTAGGTCGTAAGAAGTTATGCCGCTTATTCTTGAGACGTTCAAGTGGTTATGTCGCGAGTTCATGAAGCTGTTCTGATTTCGTTAGGTCGCTGTCCACTTTAGGTCGTCCAGAGATTAAGTCGCTCAAATCCAAGGTCGCGTGAAGATGCTCATATACTGTGATGAGATAAGTCGTCTGTTACTTAGGTCGTAAGTCATGTGTGTTGTATTTTTTAGGTCGTTATGTGTATTTGTTGAGTCGCTTACGTATTGTAAACACTCTAAGTCGTAAGTCGTACTGTTATGTTGTATTTTAGGTCGTTATGTTGTCGTGTGTTGTAATTGTTAGGTCGTTAACGACCTATGTAGGTCGCGTGTGCCTGTATATGTTAGGTCGTTCACGACCTAAGTGTTGTGTTGAGACGTGTATGTTTGTAACCCTATAAATAGGGATGGTGGTGTCATTTGTAATAGTTAGTTGATTTTGAATAAACTTTTGTTTGAGAGCTTTGTGCCTCTTCTTAAATTGGTAGTTGAGTGTAATCTCCTATCTCCTCTTTCGGCATTCGAGTGCGCTCGATTCAACGATCGTAGAAGCCAATTCACGGCATCAAGTGCGCTTGATCAACGTCTGAAGAATTGTAGATCTTTAAACACAGTATCGTGCGCGATCAACGTGTTTGAGATAGCTAGAATCCGGCATCTTTGGATCAACGGATTTGGGCCTTTGGTATTCTTCAATTCACTGATTCCTACCTTTCACCGTTTCATCATTTTTGTTATCCGCTGCTGCATCACATAGTTATTATTCTTATGCCATATGTTTGTTTATCTCATTTTCTATTAAGTTCAAGGTTTATAGGTTATTTTTGTTGATGACAAAGGGGGAGAAGTTATATAAAATAGTAGGCTTGGAGTAAGGGGGAGTTGTTGGTGTAAGGGGGGGTTATGGTATGATCGAGGAGGTAAGTATATTTTAAGATTGTCATCATCAAAAAGGGGGAGATTGTTAGAAACTGGAGATAGTGGTTTTGATGACAACAACCTTTGTAAAATATTTTATTATAACTTATATACTAACACTATTGTCTAGATATATATATATATATATATATATATGAATGTTATTATGCAGGATATATATAAGGCATGTATTGATTATTGAAGACTGTATAGTATAAAGATCAAGAATGAAGAAATCAAGTTTGAAGACTCATGAGTATCAAGATCAAGATTTCAAGATAAGTGTTTAGTTTTTTGTTAAAACTTCGTAATAGCATGGAAATCTTTATTCCATATTTTATTTGGGATGGAACCCATTTCTACCTTCTTAGTGGCTTACAAACCCACGATAAGTAGCTTACAAACCTACGACAAGTGGCTTACAAACCCACAAACATCCTGGTTTTGTACAAGTTCTCGAGTCCTGATGTGATGAGATATTCTGCAGGAAGAAGCTTGCAAAACTACTTCAAAATGGTTTTTCAAAATGATTTTCAAAACTGCTTTTCAAAATGTTTTAGCCTTAAAAATTATCTTTTCAAATGATTTTCAAAAAGATGTTTTAGCCTTGAAATATTCTTTGTCTTTGTTTTTAAATAAACTCTTGTTTTAAACTTCGTTTGTTTTTAAAACTATCTTCTGATTTTAAATATTCTTTTATAATATATATATATATATATACACACACACACATACACACACACACACTTGAGATTTAAAATCAAAATTATATATACATTCTAAAAATATATTTTTCTACTCTTCTTTATTTTAAAACATAGGAAAATTTGTTTATTTTACTCCAGAACCATTTCATCTTGTTTTCCTTTCAATACCATTTTCAAAACAAATTTTACATTATTTTTAACTAAGGGATGCCGACATCATGGGATACCCCATGTCGACATGGTGGCCGTTAAATTCAAAAGTTTCAATTTTCAAAAGAAGCGTCTATTCGTTTAAATCTCTTCACGAATGGTTATGACCGTTACTGGTCTATAAATAGCCTTCACAAACGAATTTTAACTAACTAATTTCTTATTTTCTTCACTCCTTCTTCTCCACAAATCCATATTCTAAAATTTTTATATTTTTAAGATCGTGCTGAAATTCTGCCGAATTCTCAAGTGAATCAAATTAGAATCTCATTCTTGTTTGATTCTCTACCATCTCTCGAAGAGCAAAGTGCTATTCAGAGTTATAGGATCAATTTGTAATCAAAAGTTTATCGAGTCTCTCTATAAGGTGTGGTTGTGCCTGGAAATCAATTGGGTGATCTTGTGTTCCGTAAATCAAGAGAGTTTGCCCCGGACTCGAAGACAAGAGGGTACCTCAAGGCCTTTAGAAATTGAGGATTGTAATCTCGACATTGGTATAATAAAAATCTGTACGAGGTGTTTGCCTTGGTACATGACTGGACGTAGGGTAACTCCGAACCAATATAAAATCTGGTGTGTTCTTTCCTTTTACTGCTTTTTATTTACTTTCTGCGTCTGTGTTTGATTCTGTGATTGTTCTGTGATTAAGTTCTGCATTTGTTTATATCATAATTTTTAAATTAGTCCATATAAGTCTTAGAATCCATTAAACACTATTCACCCCCCCTCTAGTGTTAAATTAGCCTTAAGTTCCTTAATCCGCACTCCCTTTCAAGATGTTCCTTCACTGAAGTACCCTCTCTCATCCGCATGGTGAAAAATGTCTTCAGCAATATCAGACGGTTAGTCAGAGATTTCTTCAAGTAGAGATTTTCCAGCTTGGTCCAAATGCCCGTAGCAATGGTCTCAATGGTAATCTCTGAGATAACATTCTCTCCCATAGCTAGTTGTAAAGTAGTAAATGCCCATTTCTCCATCTTCTTCCTTTCCGCGATTGAGATGTCAGCCGTCAACTCCTCAGGGGAAAACACTACTGGATGGACTTCATTCCTTATTAGAATTGCCTTCATCCTCCATTGCCACTTCTCGAAGTCTTTATCCCTATTCCATTTCTCAATTTCCAACTGTGATCCTGACGCGATATACATCTCTCTAGTATAGGGTCTTGTAAAAACTGGAGTCACTTCATCTCCTGCCATAGCGTCTAACACTCCTCAATCAACCTTGCAGTTCTGATACCAGACTGTTGAGGAAAATCCCTTCAGATGATCAGTCTAAGGGAATAAAAATCCCAACGCAGTAGAAAACAACTGGATCGTGATTGTAGTGAGACAAAGCAAACAGAGATAAACACCAGAACAGATAGTCATAGATCAATGCAATGCAGAAAAATAAATAACACTGGTATTTATAGTGGTTCCGCTACCGCGAGGCAGTGTACGTCCACTTGGGGAGAGGAGATTTTATTAATCACTGAAAGATTAGAGTTACAAGATTGATTCACTTTTGGAGGCTATACATAAGAAGAATTAACAATACAGCCAAAATTTTGTAGAGTTTCAGCTCTCTAGGATGGCTGCCATTGTTGTCTAGAAGCTCCACTATTTATAGAGTGAAGAAATATAAGGGGTAGCTGCTATATAGCAGCCCTGAGGTTTGGTTCGACACATCTGGTTCGGCAAACAACACAATAGCATTTGGTTTGGCCTTAATTTGATTCGGCATCACTTGGGCCGGCAAAGACAGCAACTCATTTGGTTCAGCATTACCCAAAACTATTTTGGTTCGACATAATGCCCAAATGAAATAATTGGATCGGTAAACATCTTTACCGCTCCAAAACCTTTGCTTCTCTTCTGCCTCCCACCGAATGAACATTACCGCTCCAACTCTAAACAACACCGGACCAACCACCTGGTCTGGCATTACCACCGAACCAAAAATCACCATATGAGGTTTCTCATTCGGCCTCCTCATCACCGCTCCAGATGGAGCGGCAGTAGTACAACAACACCGAACCATAATTTTGGTTCGGCAATCCCCAGCTCAGCAACATTGGACGAAGCAATTCTTCTCCGAACGAAACTAGGGTTTGGCCTTGCTCTTCCTCCTCTATTTTCGCCTTTGCTTTTGCGACTTCAAGATTCTCCGATCGATGAATTAGGTATCAAATTCCAACAATTATCACTAGTATTCTCAACAGGGGCAACTAGCTACTGGCTAATAGATCACAATAGACCAAGCATAAAACATAAAATAAAGTAGATATAAAGTACGAGTGGATAAAAATAGTTTACCTTGAAAATTTTCGGAGATAAAAGCCAAATCTTTCAAGTCCATTAAGGCACTCCTTAAGTTGCAATTGGAAAATGTTTTGTTTCCCTGAAGTTCGTTAGTGGGTAATTTCTGAACTGACCCTTTCTCGTACAATTTCCTAACGTTACATAGCTGAGGAATTGACGAACACGGCTCCTGGGTACACTTTTAAAGTTACCTAAAGGTTATAACATTGTAAGATTATGGTTGTTATATTACTTTAAGTAGATGCATAGCACGAAGCTCACCTTAAACATTGGTCCCAGGAGTCCACCATCAATTATTTTCAAATAACCACAAGTTCATTTATGATCTGACACGCTATAAAAATAACCGAAAGTTATAACTTTTTCATTTATGGTTCTAAACAAATGATAATTATTTTTATCATTTGACGATCCTTTCTTTATTACGATGCATATGTCTTAGCAACTTAGATACCACTAGCACATAAAATGCAACTTTAAGCATAAGTTTAATTATAAGCAAGCCCGTCAAATATATTCATTTTTCAATTCAGTGTTTCACCATGTTAACTCCACTTAAACAAACCTATATCTATTACGGTGTTGCTATTTAAATACAGAAATTTTGGACTGAGATAAAACTTCTAGTATTTCATAAAATGATTTAGGTGATTATAGGAAATGGAAACAAATAGCATGTTCATGGTATTATCGAAAATGAATATGCAATAATTGGGTACACAATTTCAGGTCTGAGCACATTCAAAATAAGGAACACATGCAAATTCATGATCATGCACTATAAGCAGCTCCAAGCTACCATATATAATTTTCAAGCTAAAAGAAAACAAAATTATATTATGATTTTTTATACCTAATATTACATGGAATGTGTATAAAAACAGTAGTTGAAGTTGATGTAAAGCAACTCAGTGTCAGTGTTGAAGATGATGTGAAACAACATAGTGTTAGTGTTTCACCATATTTTCCATCGGTTGCTTCTTTATTGTAAGTCTGAAAATCTCCATTGTTTTCAGCTCCACATTTAGTATGTGACATGCAATTTGAGGTATCTTGCACTGCTTTTATAATATGAATATGTGCAGGAATACATAATTAAACTATGAATGGAATGAATAGTCAAATGCAAATCAAATGTCTTCATAGGTGGAATTTGAATTCTAACAAAACTAGACATAATCGGCTAATGTACATTAGTACTTGTATTATGACCTGAAAATTCAACTGATCTTTAGAATTCGTAAACTGATAAATGAAGCAAAATTAGTATGTATGAATGAGTTTTATACGAGGTTTACATATATAAAATTGTTAACAAAATATAATTCATTAAAATTCATATATACCAGCAATTTTCAAATCTCAATGAAGTAGGAGTCAAGAACTGTTGCTCTTTGATGCCATGTTAAGCGCCAACACTGAAAATTCAATGTTTCATCCTGAAATTGCTAAATGTATCTCTAACTATTCCAAATTGGTAAAGTAGTCTATAACATATATATGGGGTAGTGATCAATGCTGGCTAAACAAATCAGAACAGTATAGGACTTCACTAGTTTTAATGAACTCCAGATAAATTGGTGCAATTTGACATGTTAAACATTAAATATCTCAATCATCTATGATAATGGACTAATTGATTTGAACCCAGTTTAAAATCATTGCAATTGATTATTAACCAGAATACAAACATCTTCCATAAAGTTAATTTATACTTACGGGCCAAATGTCCTTGGAAACATTTGAAGGCACCATAGCTTTAAAGCATGAAGGATTTTCAGAATTTAGATTTTTCGAACTTCCTCGGCTTGCTTTACTGCTTCAACAATTTGTTTCGAAAAAGTGATCCTTCCAATATGCTCTAATTTTTTTGTTATGGAACACCAATATGCAACTAAATTACACATCAAACCCATATGATTATGCAAAATGCATTCTATATCTATTTATTTAGCTTTTAATGTGATATTGAATCCTCATGTCTGATTTCTATAATAAATACTTGAAGCAGACTCCTATATATATTAACAAACCTCAAGTACATGAGAGTAAATGACAAATTCAGATATTTGAGCGTACATACCTAATTCATGTTCATCCTTGTGTTTTTAAATGTACAAAGAAAATTCCCAATTTGATTCTCAAACATGTCAAATGGATCCATTATACCCTAATCTTTACAATGACATAGGATAATAATAGTAAAGGATAAAATAACTACTTGCTGAATGAAGCCAGCTATCATCTATAGAAGAGTGTATTAAGCTATAACTAAGGCTATAAATACCATGATAACTAGGATGGTGTGTAGTTGTACGTATCTATCATAAATGATGTTGGGTGGCTGGGACTAATTTATAGTTAGATATACTAACATATAAATTTTCATACAAAGTTGTGCTATATGTGCACATATATCTCAACTTAAAGATTGTATAAAACTGAGTTCCGACGATAATAAGAGTATTTGAACTTGTTTAAAGACAATGTAACATGAGGCCATAAAAAAATTTATTATTTAGAAAATGTATTTTATCCTATATAACGCAATTATTCCCATCATAATATGCAAAACTGAAATTAAAATAATGGATTAATCTACCAAAATTTTATTACCTTTTCTTATTGATTTTATAATTAAGATAAAATAAGTCTATTTCTTTTTAAATAAAAACATCGTTGATTGGAATGGAAAAAATTCCTAGCATTTTCATTTATTTGTTTTTTGCCATAAACTCCTCTTTACTCCTAGAGCTTTATTATAATTTGTACCTTGTCTTATTATAATTTGTACCTTATCTTGTCCTTAAAACTATGTTCTGTTTAATGAAAACAAACGAGGAAAGATAAATTTAAGTCAACTTCCTTTAAGCCAGAAGATAAGTTGCTAACATAAATCTTTGGTCCATATAGCTAAAACTATTAATATAATGCCGTATATTACCTAAATAACTTAAAAAAATTCAATGTATTTTTCAAGTTTTCGTTAAAGATAACAGATTTTTAATTTTTTAACAGCCAACATTTTATACACACTTATCGTAATAATGGTTCGATGAGTATAATGTGTCCTTTTTTTTAGTGTACAACTAAAATTAATTGTCCAAATTTATAGGTGAATCCTATTCCAGTAAACTAATAAAGTGATGGTCCAAGATGAATTTAGCATTTCAAGGTCTTTAAGCAAACCTCAAAATTTTCAAATATCATTCTCAAATGTCTTTTATCCAACACTATTATCTCAAATGTCATCTTCCTAGTAACTCGACAATAAAAACTTCAATAAAAACTGTATCTTCGTAGCTAGCTAGCTTCGAAACATTCATTTCTACTTAAACATTGGAGCAGTACAGCATTCTTAAAAACTGTATCTCCCAGCAAAAATACAATATTCACATTTACTTGGATTGTATCACGTAAATTACAATCTCAACCATCAACCTACCAATTTTTCCCAGCCATGTTAATATGTCCAAAATTAAAGCAAAAAGGTTAAATCAAGCCACCGTATTACACTTACATGAAGAACAAAATATAGCATAGATTGAGCACGTGAAAATCTTATGAAACTGAGAGTGAGAGGCCTATTTTTGCTGTATTATATTTTGTTTTACCTGCTGTTTGTCCTTCAGATTCTCATCTCCCACTACTATGTGCATGGACCAATGTACTGCTACTACTACGTTTGATGAAATTGACACTCAAATTAAATTCTAGTAACAAGGGATGGACAATGATCCTAGGATTGAAACTATAGAAGACTCAGCAAGAAATGTTGTCTCAAATAATGATCGGAGCACAATATTTCATAACAAGGGACAAATTGAAAAATGTAGAAGTTGAAAAAAATATACCTAAAATGGTCGAGTTCACGGCAGTTGAGGAATCGAACCACAATATTGCTTGGCGAAGTTGAGGGATCTGAGCAACGATGAAGTTGAGGAATCGGAGGAGCACCAAGCAGCGAAGATGAGGAAGCGAAGTTGTAGAATCGGAGGAGCACCAAGTAGCGAAGATGAGGAAGCGAAGTTGGAAAACTCTAATTTAGGGATTTAAAAGTGAAGGATTGGTTTAGGCTTTTGAAAGTGAAGCGTGATAAGGTAATTCGTGGTGGACAATTGAATACGGGTGCGGGAGAGTGAAAATTTACCTCGCAACATTCTCTTTTAATCAACGGCGTGATTAGTGAGTCATTATTCAACCTAAAGAAGCAGTAAATATTTAACAATAGCAAGTCATGTTACAATGCAATCTCCTCTTGCTATCAATGTATCATTTTCTTGTAGTTTCCCCTTGTTATTTGATATGTATAAGTACACATATCTATCTATACCCTCCCCTTTGTCTTTAGGTCATTCCTATATCATGAAGACTCATATGTAGATTACAAAAATGGATACTAGAAGTAAAGGATTTGACTTGGGAGGTGGAATAACCACAAATAATGGAAACATTTGGCATAATGCTAGAAATGTTAACCAAACTACCAATGCTAATGCAAATGCTAATATGGGCGTTGAAGCCACAAAAGTTGATATAGGGACGATGTATCGATTCTTCATAAATATGATGCAAGCCGAAGTAGTGGGTGAATTGATTGGAAGAAAGTTGGTAATGCAAGAGCTGTTGTGCCTGAAGTGGCTACTCGTAATAATTATGTCACGTTGAGTAGAGACTATAATAGTCTAGGAGGAAAATCATTCTCGTGGATGGAGAATGCCATCAAAGTGGAGGATTAACTTCTTCATTACGAAAGAATTTTTGTTGATTTAGGTTTGGATGATGAATAAAAAAGGTGGTTGGCTTCTAGGCAGTTGCAAGGGGAAGCTTTATACTAGTGGCATAGTGTAACATTAGAAACTGGAGGAGGATCTGACATGGGTCGACTTCAGAGAAAGGTTTAAAGAAAAATTTCTGTTTAAAGTAGTTTACTCTACTTTGTTCAAAAAAAATTCGAAGATAGAAGAGGGCAAGATGTCTGTGTTGGAGTATGCAACCAAGTTTGATGAGCTTCCAAGACATAGGAAAGCCATCATTAATACATTGCTTAAGATGAACGAGAAGTTCATCAGGGGATTAAAGCCAGAAAGTGCAAAGGAAATGATGCTACACCTTAGAGATCCATTTAATGTTGTGGTGTACATGACTTAAAGGAATGAAGGTTTACTTGCATTGCTTAGGAAGAACAAGTCTATGGACGCCATGAGTTTCCAATGCAAAAAGATAAAGTTTCTCAATAAGAAGAGCTCAAAAGGGCGAACTTTCAAAGAAGGGTAAATCTGAGGTGACTTGTTTTTTTTTGAAGAAAGGTACTTTATAATTAATAAATGGCATATACTTCTATGATATGCCTCGTTAAAACCTTGCAAACCCCCTAACCTAAATGGGTGCCTTGCAAGGAAAAAGAGTACATATCATATCTATATATTAACAGTACAGTAGTCTGATAGCCTGCAACCGAGATGTCAAATAGATGGAGGAGTAAACAGAGGAAAATACACTCAAAACCATCTATACGAGCATCTTGGGGCTATAATTCAAAGCAACAAACAAACCAAAACAACAAAAAGGACACGTCTTCGAAAGCTTATTCGTCTAAATTTGAAAAACCCTACACTCGGCCTAACCAATTTAAATTGAACGCCTGAGAGTTTAGGAGGAAATAAAAAACTTCAAGTTGGACAAAATGTCTAGTGTGAACAATATTATACCATCTCAAACCATATCTACTTAATGAGACAATGCTATTAAACAGGATGGGCTTTCCCTCACTAACATCTTACCAAATAGTATGTCAACCATAACATATCCTGCAATTAAAATGATTAAACATAATCATAACATTGATAGTAAGCATAATGGGTCAAAATAAATAATATGTCATTCACTAGGGTCAAAGGGTCACACATTTCCGTAATTGCCCAATCCTAAAAATATACAATCCATTCAAAGATATAGTTTTCCCAGAATCTCTACAAACCTATTAGTTTTTTCCTAGGCCAACTAAGAACCTATCGTGCCGACTCAGGACAAAAATACTAGATAATCCAACAGTCTTCTAGTCTATTCAGAAGAAATGTACAACGGTCTCTTAAGATCGGTAGGAGGAGATAACTAGGTATCCTAATTAAGGTAGGAGAAAATAATTATGGCCTCTTCAGTTTGGTAGGAGAAGAACATCAATGATCTCTTACGTACGATAAGAGAAAATATGGGTGAGCATTTTTGCTACGAGTTCTTCTGATGCGCAACACAAATTTTATCCTCAATATCGACAAGCCATAAACATTGGAATCAAAGACCTGACCAACCGGGGGCTCAATGGTCGGAGCATAGGGCGTGGCACTACACCAGTCTCCACCCTTAAAATTTGGTTTTAAAATATCAATGGATCGTGACTTTTGATCCACTTAGGCATCCTAACATAGTTTTAATCTTCATATCTCTTGGATGCAATTCTACTTACTAAGGAGTCAAGTGTGACATACCCACTACTACAACAACCCTAACTGTTAATTAGTTCTCTGTCCCTAAGGCCATAAGTGTGGGGTGATAATACATAAGTGAGCATGTCAACAACCAACATATATGATATTAACCGATCAAGATAAAAATGAACATATAATAACATCATCAGCTACAAACATATGTTTATATGATAGTCATTTTATACACAAAAGTTACATGTACCAAAGTAATAATTTCCTTTACAAAACTCTTTAAAAATGAGCTAAAATATCTTTTCTTTCCTTTTAAAACCTTATCAATCATACTTAACAAAACTATATTTTGTTATAGGAAAAAACTGCCCAACTTAGAGCAAAAGGCAATAAAATGTCATAAAAATAAGCTATCTCCTTTCTCAAATCTTTGTGTTATCATGTTAAATCTAATGCTATCAAGCTTTCAAAACATAGGCTATAGCATTCCACAATTTTATGTTATCGTGCTATAAAAACATAAGCTATTGCATGCTAAAAACTTGTGCTATCACACTTCAAAAATATAGTTATCGTAGGTCAAGAAAATAGCAATCGCTTGTCACAAATATAACTACTACATATCTAAATTACATGAAGCAACAGTATGTCAACAAAGCTATTGCATGTCTAAACTACATGAAGCTATCGAGTGTTAACAAGCTATTAAGTGTCAAATAAAACATAGCCATCACACATTAGCAATATAAAGCTACTAATTATCAAGCTATCGCATGTCAAATGCTAAAGCTATCGAGTGTCTAGTAAAACATATCTATCGTATATCTAAACTACATGAAGCTATCAAATGTATAAAAAGTGATGCTATTGCATCTCTAAACTTTAAAGCTATATTTAAAATATAGTGCCATCGCATGTTAAAAAAAACCCATAGCTATCGTATGTCTAGATAGCCATTGCAGGTTTAAAATGGCATTTTCGTAAATATAAAAAAATCAATTTATTTCTTTTAAAATCAATAACTTTTTACCAAACCAATATCTTTATCAAATTTTCCTTGGTGTATCAAAATCTTACAGCAAAATCAAAGGGAATATTTCTTTTATCTTTACATAATCTTATTATATGCCCTAATTAATTAATTATTAGTCGATTAATTAAATCATCCCGTTACTAAACAATTATAGTAATTTGAAAGTACATTGAAAAAATCTTCAACACTTCGCAAAAATCTAAAATACGTCCATTTATCCTATATAAAAATTTCCCCATTTTCGTAACCTAGAAAATTCATAGTTAATTTCTATAGTTTAAGAAATTATGAAATTTAAAACTCCATTTTGTGATGTCGTAGTTTCGTCGTCTGTGCGCATTTTAGAAGAGCTAGAGCAAGCATATTCACCGCAGTCCCCTTGGCGCCACCCCCACCACACCCCCCCCCCCCCCGCGCTTCCACGCGCGCGCGCACAAACATTTTTGAGAACATTTATCACTGTCCGAACAGCTTAATGTATAAAAATAGGGTTGAATCTGTTAAAGAAATTGGAAAATGGAGGAGAGCAGTGAAAAAATAGGAGGAGAAGAAGATATCGGCCTGAAAAAATTAGTACGGATATCGTGAACTGTCAATCCTATGGAGGAACTCAGGATGCGGCAAATTATTTCATGGTGAGGATCACTACCGCGCCGATTCGTGCTTTATTATTCGGGCCTTTAAGAATTGCTCTTTTAATTTCAGCTATTTATCTACTATTATGAATTTTTGTTACCACTGTAGATTTTTGAAATGATAAGTTTGATTTCTTTTATTGTGTTTGCATACCATATGACTTTCATGGCTGTGTAATCTGAATTTAATAAAAACATCATTTTATCTTCTTTTCCTTGATGATCTACTTAGTTATCTTCTTTTTTTATATGATTTGCTGATACATGGTCACATTGGATTTGAACAGGACCATTCTGACCATTTTTTTGGATAAGCATATCATGATATGTTTCACTTCATAAAGATAATAACAAATTTGTATGTGTTTTGTAACTACCTGTTGTCATGTATTCATGCAAATTCCTGTATCATGATATTACTCTATTCATGTAACTTCCTGTATCATGGTATCAATATGTAAGCATACCATGATATTACTATATTCATGTAACTTCCTGTATCATGGTATCAATATGTAAGCATACCATGATATTACTGTCAATATTGCCGCCGTATGTTAGCAATTTGTTTCAAAGGATGAAACGGACCTACCCCGCAGCGTGTTGTTTGCAGACGGAGCGCCGACGAACTGAAGAGAGTATATAAACCAGAACAGAATTGCTGGGAAGAAGAGATAGAGAGGACGAGAATTATTTTCGTATCTGATCTCGTTTTTGGGGCTGCATATATATAGGCTGGAGGAGGTGCCTATTCGGAGCGGTCATGACTGCTGGAAAGGTTGCGACCCGTTTAACCAACAGGAGTGACCCTTGTGCGCACGCGTCTGGTCACTGTTCAATCGAACAGCCACGGCCTTTCAAAAATAGCCGTTCACCGCAGGCCGGTAGCCCATTTAATCACGAGACCCCAAGAGCCCCAAGGCCCAAGGCCCAATCTTTGACGTTTTAATATTGATATGAAGGCCCAAAGCCTACATTGCCACATCCTCTTCTCTTTTGTCCTCATTCTCTTTTGTTTTGACATAGTATATTAAGTTGATATATATAGTGATTTTGGTACAAATATCCCATGAAGTGGGACTTTGTTTCACTTCTATAACACCAAATACAATACTTTCTTCCCCAACCACTACCCCATTCATTTTCTAACAATCCCCCATATGAATGAGTAGTTGTTCATAGTTTTACGAGACATTTATCGCATCGGTTTAAAGTAGCACATGGGCCTTGAACTTTCCTAGTGATTATCTATATGAATTACAGCAAATCAGTAGACTTAGAATGTCCTTGAACTGTAAGCCTTTTGTGTAATCCTAAAATAGATATCACACGATAAATGTTTCTTATAATCCTTCGTTCTCTGTTTGTGTTCATTTTTGCCTTGAACACCTGCATGGTCTCATAAGTGCTTAGAGAATTTGGCCTTATAATTCTCTTTGAAGCGGCGCCTTCGCACTTACGTAGGTGATTCTGTGAAGGGGATTCACAATTCCTCAAGTACAGACATCATTAAAAGTATCAATACTTATCCTATTTTCCAACAAATAATGCACTGACTTATCATAGGAATGGTTTGAGTGTAACAGTGCTTTCAAGTTTCTCTTAAACTTAGTTGTCCCTTTGAACCTAGATCTTGGGATCTCCAGTCAGCTAGGTGGGGTTTCCATTTTAGAAAAAACTTTTATTCTATGGGACTTAACCCCATTCCCATTGATAAATTTTGAACTTTCTCTCTTGGCAAGCCTTTTGTTAGTGGCTCCGCTATGTTATCTTTAGACCTTATGTAGTCTATAGTGATAACTCCATTAGAGAGAAGTTGTCTTATGGTCTTATGTCTACGACGAATATGCCTAGATTTACCATTGTATAATGTACTATTAGCTCTTCCAATAGCTGATTGACTATCACAATGTATACATAGTGGAGGCACAGGTTTGCTCCAATTTGGAATATCTTCCAAGAAACTTCGAAGCCAGTCTGCTTCTTCTACAGTCTTATCTAGTGCAATAAACTCTGATTCCATCGTAGATCTAGCTATACAAGTCTGTTTGGATGATTTCCATGATATTTCTCCATTTCCTAATGTGAACACATATCCGCTTGTAGACTTTGTATCATGTGATCCAGTTATCCAATTGGCATCACTGTATCCTTCCATT
The DNA here is from genome assembly GCA_030737815.1 of Allium fistulosum. NCBI lineage: Eukaryota > Viridiplantae > Streptophyta > Magnoliopsida > Asparagales > Amaryllidaceae > Allium > Allium fistulosum. Next base: position 1,009,762,134 of record CM060907.1, read on the forward strand.
GTTGAAGGATAGTTTGTATAGTGTAGACCATAGTTCTGCGTATACTTTAGGTATCCTAGAACTCTGATTATCGCTTTCCAATGATGTTTACCAGGATTGCTGGTAAATCTACTCAGCTTACTTACAGCGTATGCGATATCTGGCCTAGTGCAGTTCATAACGTACATGATACTTCCTAGTATACGAGAGTATTCAAGCTGATAGATACCGTCACCAGTGTTCTTTACCCAATTCTATGTCATATCTACTGGTGTTTTTGCAATAGTAATATTATATTGCTTGAATTTTTCAAGTATCTTAGCGATGTAATGTGATTGAGATAATGCATATCCTTGTGGTGTTCTCAAAATTTTGACACCCAATATCACATCAGCCAGTCCTAGGTCTTTCATATCGAATCTAGAGGATAACATATTCTTTGTAGATGTTATTATGGCCTTGTTATTACCTAGGATCAACAAGTCATCAACATAAAGACAAACAATGACATACCCAATATGTGCTTGTTTTATATAGACACATTTATCTGATTCATTTATTGTGAATCCGTTTGATAACATAGTTTCATCAAACTTCTTATGCCATTGTTTTGGAGCTTGTTTAAGGCCATAAAGCGATTTTGCTAATTTGCACACTTTATTCTCATTTCCAAAGCTCATAAACCCTTCGGGTTGCTTCATATATATTTCTTCCTCTAGTTCACCATTCAAAAATGCAGTTTTAACATCCATTTGATATATTTCTAAATCAAGTATGGATGCAATTGCAATAAGCATCCTTATCGATGTTATCCTTGTTACTGGTGAATATGTATCAAAATAGTCCAGATCTTCCTTTTGTCTAAATCCTTGGACTACAAGACGAGCTTTGTACTTGTCTATTGAACCATCAGGTTTCAATTTCTGTTTGAATACCCATTTATTACCTAAGGTTTTGCATCCTTGAGGTAAATCAACTAACTCCCATGTGTGGTTAGCCATGATGGATTCTATCTCACTGTTAATGGCCTCTTTCCAGTAAGGGGCATCGCTGGAGGACATAGCTTTTTTGTAGGTTAATGGATCATCTTCTAACATGAATGTGTAGAAATCTGGTCCAAAAGTTCTTGAGGTCCTTGACCTCTTGCTCCTTCTTGGTTCCTCCACTTGTTGATCAGCATTATCTTGCCGAAGGTTATTTTGTTCAGTATTCTCAAGAGAATCAGTAATTTCATCTTCCTTTGCTCTCTTCTGAACACAATTGTCAGTACCCTGTTTTAAAGGGAATATATGTTCGAAAAATCTTGCATTTCTCGACTCGATGATGGTATTTTCATGAATATCATCAATTTCAGATTTGTGTACTAGAAATCAATAAGCAGCACTGTTTTGTGCATATCCAATGAATACACAATCGATTGTTTTTGGTCCAATTTTGACCTTCTTTGGTTTAGGTATCTCTACTTTGGCCAGACACCCCCACACTTTTAAGTATTTGTAGGATGGTGGTCTATTTTTCCAAAGTTCATGAGGAGACTTAGATGTTTTCTTTCATGGTATTTTATTTAAAATATGATTTGCCGAAAGAATAGCTTCTCCCCAAAAATTATCTGGTAAGCCAGAACTGATTAGTAAAGCATTCATCATTTCTTTAAGAGTTCTATTTTTCCGTTCGGCTATACCTTTGGATTGAGGTGAATATGGTGTTGTAGTTTGGTGTATAATACCATGCTCAGCGTAGAATTTCTCAAAAGGAAATTCATATTCTCCTCCTCTATCACTTCTTAAAGCTTTAATTTTCCTATTGAGTTGATTCTCAACTTCGGCTTTATACTGTTTAAACATGTCGAATGCTTCATCCTTGCTTCTAAGGAGATACACATAACAGTATCTAGTACAATCATCAATGAATGTAATGAAATACCTTTTTCGACCTCTAGTTTGACACATTTTCTAGTCACATACATCAGTGTGTATAAGGTCTAGAGGTTCAGTTTCTCGTTCAACATGATGAAACGAGGTTCTTGTCAATTTTTCTTCCGCACAAATTTGACATTTATAATTGGAGTCTATATCACATTTTGGTATAAATTCTAGATTAATCATTTTTCGCAGTGTATCAAAATTCACATGCCCTAATCTAGAATGCCATATATTAGAGGAGTCAACAATATAAGCAGAAGATTCACTTTTATTCATGTCATTGTTTGGTACAATAGTAGTTACATTTGCTTTGAATAAACCATCACACACATATCCTCTTCCTACAAACACTCCATTCTTTGATAATACAAACTTATCAGCCACAAAGGTTAATTTAAAACCATGCTTGCTAAGCAAGGACCCTGAAATTAGGTTCTTTCGAATGTCTGGAACATGGAGAACGTCACTTAAGGTAAGTTCCTTTCCAGAAGTTAGTTTCAGCACAACTTTTCCTTTGCCTTCTACCTTTGATGCAGATGAATTGCCCATGAAAAGTTGTTCATCATCAGTTGTAGTTTTATAGGTCGTAAACATCCACTTATTAGCACATATGTGTCGAGTGGCTCCTGTGTCTACGAACCATTCCTTTGAGTTACCAACAAGGTTGCATTCTGATATTACTGCACATAAATCCATATCAGAAATGCCATCTGCAACTTCAGCCATATTTGCTTCTGATTTCTTCTTCTTGGGAGCGCGACATTCGGCTGCTTTGTGCCCCTTCTTTCCACAGTTATGACAAGAACCCTGAAATTTCTTCTTCGACTTCTTAAGCGCATTTTCACGTTTTCTCTTGTAAGGGTTATCTGACTCAACAACATTTGCTTTGGCAACCATATTCGGAGAAATCTTTTTCTCGGAATTCCTATTATCTTCCTCAATCCGCAAACGAACTATGAGTTCTTCCATTGTCATTTCCTTACGCTTATGCTTAAGATAGTTTTTGAAGTCCTTCCAAGATGGAGGAAGTTTCTCAATGGTTGCGGCGACTTGAAAAGATTCGCTCAGGGTCATCCCTTCATCATGTAGTTGACGGATGATTACTTGTAATTCTTGAGTCTGGTTGATCACAGTCTTTGAATCTATCATTTTGAAGTCGAGAAATTTGCCAGCGATGAATTTCTTCATGCCTGCATCTTCAGTTTTGTACTTTCTGTCCAAGATTGTCCAGAGTTCCATGGATGTTGCAACAGTACAATAAACATTGTAGAGGGTATTATCCAGACCATTCAGAATATAGTTTTTACATATAAAATCTGAATTTTTCCAGACAGTTGCCGCCTCTACTTTGATTGCATCGGGTTCGAGTTCGCCAACTTCATGAGCATCTTCGGTCAGATATTTGGCGAGCCCTAATGTCGTCAGATAGAACAACATCTTCTGTTGCCAACGCTTGAAATCTGTCCCATTGAATTTTTCTGGCCTTTCTCCATAAGACATTGCCATAGTTGGAACCAGAGCCGTAGGCTGAGCGGTTGTCACCGTCTGTGTTGGCGCAGCGTTATTGTTGCTATTTTGAGACATCTTCGTCTGCAATAATACAATATTGTTTCAAGATTGTTATTCGTAATCACGGAAAGTGTTACGAAACTAACAGTAACTTAACAATGTTACTGAATTATATAGAAATAGTCACGGAAATATATGTCACAAAATTTTCAATTAAATTGAGAAATTGTAACAACAGAAGGCGTGGCTAAATCTGTAGCAAAAATGGTACGGTATATAATTACCGGTTGAAGCGTCCGAGTCCGGTAAAAGACTGTTTCCTTGAAACAATATTGCCCCTGTATGTTAGCAATTTGTTTCCCAGGATGAAACGGACCTGCCCCGCAGCGTGTTGTTTGCAGACGGAGCGCCGACGAACTGAAGAGAGTATACAAACCAGAACATAATTGCTGGGAAGAAGAGACAGAGAGGACGAGAATTATTTTCGTATCTAATCTCGTTTTTGGGGCTGCATATATATAGGCTGGAGGAGGTGCCTATTCGGGGCGGTCATGACTGCTGGAAAGGTTGCGACCCGTTTAACCAACAGCAGTGACCCTTGTGCGCACGCGTCTGGTCACTGTACAATCGAACAGCCACGGCCTTTCAAAAGTAGCCGTTCAGCGCAGGCCGGTAGCCCATTTAATCACGAGACCCTAAGAGCCCCAAGGCCCAAGGCCCAATCTTTGACGTTTTAATATTGATATGAAGGCCCAAAGCCTACATTGCCACATCCTCTTCTCTTTTGTCCTCATTCTCTTTTGTTTTGACATAGTATATTAAGTTGATATATATATAGTGATTTATGTACAAATATCCCATGAAGTGGGACTTTGTTTCACTTCTACAACACCAAATACAATACTTTCTTCCCCAACCACTACCCCATTCATTTTCTAACAATCCCCCACATGAATGAGTAGTTGTTCATAGTTTTACGAGACATTTATCGCATCGGTTTAAAGTAGCAAATGGGCCTTGAATATTCCTAGTGATTATCTATATGAATTACAGCAAATCAGTAGACTTAGAATGTCTTTGAACTGTAAGCCTTTTCTGTAATCCTAAAATAGATATCACACGATAAATGTTTCTTATAATCCTTCGTTCTCTATTTGTGTTCATTTTTGCCTTGAACACCTGCCTGGTCTCATAAGTGCTTAGAGAATTTGGCCTTATAATTCTCTTTGAAGCGGCGCCTTCGCACTTACGTAGGTGATTCTGTAAAGGGGATTCACAATTCCTCAAGTACGGACATCATTAAAAGTATCAATACTTATCCTATTTTCCAACAAATAATGCACTGACTTATCATAGGAATGGTTTGAGTGTAACAGTGCTTTCAAGTTTCTCTTAAACTTAGTTGTCCCTTTGAACCTAGATCTTGGGATCTCCAGTCAGCTAGGTGGGGTTTCCATTTTAGAAAAAACTTTTATTCTATGGACCTTAACCCCATTCCCATTGATAAGGTTTGAACTTTCTCTCTTGGCAAGCCTTTTGTTAGTGGATCCGCTATGTTATCTTTAGACCTTATGTAGTCTATAGTGATAACTCCATTAGAGAGAAGTTGTCTTATTGTCTTATGTCTACGACGAATATGCCTAGATTTACCATTGTATAATGTACTATTAGCTCTTCCAATAGCTGATTGACTATCACAATGTATACATATTGGAGGCACAGGTTTGCTCCAATTTGGAATATCTTCCAAGAAACTTCGAAGCCAGTCTGCTTCTTCTGCAGTCTTATCTAGTGCAATAAACTCTGATTCCATCGTAGATCTAGCTATACAATTCTGTTTGGATGATTTCCATGATATTGCTCCATTTCCTAATGTGAACACATATCCGCTTGTAGACTTTGTATCATGTGATCCAGTTATCCAATTGGCATCACTGTATCCTTCCACTGTTGAAGGATAGTTTGTATAGTGTAGACCATAGTTCTGCGTATACTTTAGGTATCCTAGAACTCTGATTATCGCTTTCCAATGATGTTTACCAGGATTGCTGGTAAATCTACTCAGCTTACTTACAGCATATGCGATATCTGGCCTAGTGCAGTTCATAACATACATGATACTGCCTAGTATACGAGAGTATTCAAGCTGATAGATACCGTCACCAGTGTTCTTTACCAAATTCTGGGTCATATCTAGTGGTGTTTTTGCAATAGTAATATTATATTGCTTGAATTTTTCAAGTATCTTAGCGATGTAATGTGATTGAGATAATGCATATCCTTGTGGTGTTCTCAAAATTTTGACACCCAATATCACATCAGCCAGTCCTAGGTCTTTCATATCGAATCTAGAGGATAACATATTCTTTGTAGATGTTATTATAGCCTTGTTATTACCTAGGATCAACAAGTCATCAACATAAAGACAAACAATGACATACCCAATATGTGCTTGTTTTATATAGACACATTTATCTGATTCATTTATTGTGAATCCGTTTGATAACATAGTTTCATCAAACTTCTTATGCCATTGTTTTGGAGCTTGTTTAAGGCCATAAAGCGATTTTACTAATTTGCACACTTTATTCTCATTTCCAAAGCTCATAAACCCTTCGGGTTGCTTCATATATATTTCTTCCTCTAGTTCACCATTCAAAAATGCAGTTTTAACATCCATTTGATGTATTTCTAAATCAAGTATGGATGCAATTGCAATAAGCATCCTTATCGATGTTATCCTTGTTACTGGTGAATATGTATCAAAATAGTCCAGATCTTCCTTTTGTCTAAATCCTTGGACTACAAGACGAGCTTTGTACTTGTCTATTGAACCATCAGGTTTCAATTTCTTTTTGAATATCCAATTATTACCTAAGGTTTTGCATCCTTGAGGTAAATAAACTAACTCCCATGTGTGGTTAGCCATGATGGATTCTATCTCACCGTTAATAGCCTCTTTCCAGTAAGGGGCATCGCTGGAGGACATAGCTTGTTTGTAGGTTAATGGATCATCTTCTAACATGAATGTGTAGAAATCTGGTCCAAAAGTTCTTGAGGTCCTTGACCTCTTGCTCCTTGGTTCCTCCACTTGTTGATCAACATTATCTTGCCGAAGGTTAGTTTGTTCAGTATTCTCAAGAGAACCAGTAATTTCATCTTCCTTTGCTCTCTTTTGAACACAATTGTCAGTACCCTGTTTTAAAGGGAATATATGTTCGAAAAATCTTGCATTTCTCGACTCGATGATGGTATTTTCATGAATATCATCAATTTCAGATTTGTGTACTAGAAATCGATAAGCAGCACTGTTTTGTGCATATCCAATGAATACACAATCGATTGTTTTTGGTCTAATTTTGACCTTCTTTGGTTTAGGTATCTCTACTTTGGCCAAACACCCCCACACTTTTAAGTATTTGTAGGATGGCGGTCTATTTTTCCAAAGTTCATGAGGAGACTTAGATGTTTTCTTTCGTGGTATTTTACTTAAAATATGATTTGCCGAAAGAATAGCTTCTCCCCAAAAATTATCTGGTAAGCCAGAACTGATTAGTAAAGCATTCATCATTTCTTTAAGAGTTCTATTTTTCCGTTCAGCTATACCGTTGGATTGAGGTGAATATGGTGCTGTAGTTTGGTGTATAATACCATGCTCAGTGCAGAATTCCGCAAAAGGAAATTCATATTCTCCTCCTCTATCACTTCTTAAAGCTTTAATTTTCCTATTGAGTTGATTCTCAACTTCGGCTTTATACTGTTTAAACATGTCGAATGCTTCATCCTTGCTTCTAAGGAGATACACATAACAGTATCTAGTACAATCATCAATGAATGTAATGAAATACCTTTTTCCACCTCTAGTTTGACACATTTTCAAGTCACATACATCAGTGTGTATAAGGTCTAGAGGTTCAGTTTCTCGTTCAACATGATGAAACGAGGTTCTTGTCAATTTTTCTTCCGCACAAATTTGACATTTATAATTGGAGTCTATATCACATTTTGGTATAAATTCTAGATTAATCATTTTTCGCAGTGTATCAAAATTCACATGCCCTAATCTAGAATGCCATATATTAGAGGATTCAACAATATAAGCAGAAGATTCACTTTTATTCATATCATTGTTTGGTACAATAGTAGTTACATTTGCTTTGAATAAACCATCACACACATATCCTCTTCCTACATACACTCCATTCTTTGATAATACAAACTTATCAGCCACAAAGGTTAATTTAAAACCATGCTTGCTAAGCAAGGACCCTGAAATTAGGTTCTTTCGAATGTCTGGAACATGGAGAACGTCACTTAAGGTAAGTTCCTTTCCAGAAGTTAGTTTCAGCACAACTTTTCCTTTGCCTTCTACCTTTGATGCAGATGAATTGCCCATGAAAAGTTGTTCATCATCAGTTGTAGTTTTATAGGTCGTAAACATCCACTTATTAGCACATATGTGTCGAGTGGCTCCTGTATCTACGAACCATTCCTTTGAGTTACCAACAAGGTTGCATTCTGATATTACTGCACATAAATCCATATCAGAAGTGCCATCTGCAACTTCAGCCATATTTGCTTCTGATTTCTTCTTCTTGGGAGCGCGACATTTGGCTGCTTTGTGCCCCTACTTTCCACATTTATGATAAGAACCCTGAAATTTCTTCTTCGACTTCTTAAGCACATTTTCACGTTTTCTCTTGTTAGGGTTATCTGACTCAACAACATTTGCTTTGGCAGCCATATTCGGAGAAATCTTTTTCTCGGAATTCCTATTATCTTCCTCAATCCGCAAACGAACTATGAGTTCTTCCATTGTCATTTCCTTACGCTTATGCTTAAGATAGTTTTTGAAGTCCTTCCAAGATGGAGGAAGTTTCTCAATGGTTGCGGCGACTTGAAAAGATTCGCTCAGTGTCATCCCTTCATCGTGTAGTTGACGGATGATTACTTGTAATTCTTGAGTCTGGTTGATCACAGTCTTTGAATCTACCATTTTGAAGTCGAGAAATTTGCCAGCGATGAATTTCTTCATGCCTGCATCTTCAGTTTTGTACTTTCTGTCCAAGATTGTCCAGAGTTCCTTGGATGTTGCAACAGTACAATAAACATTGTAGAGGCTATTATCCAGACCATTCAGAATATAGTTTTTACATATAAAATCTGAATTTTTCCAAACAGTTGCCGCCTCTACTTTGATTGCATCGGGTTCGAGTTCGCCAACTTCAGGAGCATCTTCGGTCAGATATTTGGCGAGCCCTAATGTCATCAGATAGAACAACATCTTCTGTTGCCAACGCTTGAAATCTATCCCATTGAATTTTTCTGGCCTTTCTCCATGAGACATTGCCATAGTTGGAACCAGAGCCGTAGGCTGAGCGGTTGTCACCGTCTGTGTTGCCGCAGCGTTATTGTTGCTATTTTGAGACATCGTCGTCTGTAATAATACAATATTGTTTCAAGATTGTTATTCGTAATCACGGAAAGTGTTACGAAACTAACAGTAACTTAACAATGTTACTAAATTATATAGAAATAGTCACAGAAATATATGTCACAAAAATTTCAATTAAATTGAGAAATTGTAACAACAGAAGGCGTGGCTAAATCTGTAGCAAAAATGGTACGGTATATAATTACCGGTTGAAGCGTCCGAGTCCAGTAAAAGACTGTTTCCTTGAAACAATATTGCCGCCGTATGTTAGCAATTTTTTTCCCAGGATGAAACGGACCTGCCCCGCAGCGTGTTGTTTGCAGACGGAGCGCCGACGAACTGAAGAGAGTATATAAACCAGAACAGAATTGCTGGGAAGAAGAGACAGAGAGGATGAGAATTATTTTCGTATCTGATCTCGTTTTTGGGGCTGCATATATATAGGCTGGAGGAGGTGCCTATTCGGAGCAGTCATGACTGCTGGAAAGGTTGCGACCCGTTTAACCAACAGCAGTGACCCTTGTGCGCACGCGTCTGGTCCCTGTTCAATCGAACAGCCACGGCCTTTCAAAAATAGCCGTTCAGCGCAGGCCGGTAGCCCATTTAATCACGAGACCCCAAGGCCCAAGGCCCAAGGCCCAATCTTTGACGTTTTAATATTGATATGAAGGCCCAAAGCCTACATTGCCACATCCTCTTCTCTTTTGTCCTCATTCTCTTTTGTTTTGACATAGTATATTAAGTAGATATATATATAGTGATTTTGGTACAAATATCCCATGAAGTGGGACTTTGTTTCACTTCTACAACACCAAATGCAATACTTTCTTCCCCAACCACTACCCCATTCATTTTCTAACAATCCCCCACATGAATGAGTAGTTGTTCATAGTTTTACGAGACATTTATCGCATCGGTTTAAAGTAGCACATGGGCCTTGAACTTTCCTAGTGATTATCTATATGAATTACAGCAAATCAGTAGACTTAGAATTACCTTGAACTGTAAGCCTTTTGTGTAATCCTAAAATAGATATCACACGATAAATGTTTCTTATAATCCTTCGTTCTCTGTTTGTGTTCATTTTTGCCTTGAACACCTGCCCGGTCTCATAAGTGCTTAGAGAATTTGGCCTTATAATTCTCTTTGAAGCGGCGCCTTCGCACTTACGTAGGTGATTCTGTAAAGGGGATTCACAATTCCTCAAGTACGGACATCATTAAAAGTATCAATACTTATCCTATTTTCCAACAAATAATGCACTGACTTATCATAGGAATGGTTTGAGTGTAACAGTGCTTTCAAGTTTCTCTTAAACTTAGTTGTCCCTTTGAACCTAGATCTTGGGATCTCCAGTCAGCTAGGTGGGGTTTCCATTTTAGAAAAAACTTTTATTCTATGGGCCTTAACCCCATTCCCATTGATAAGGTTTGAACTTTCTCTCTTGGCAAGCCTTTTGTTAGTGGATCCGCTATGTTATCTTTAGACCTTATGTAGTCTATAGTGATAACTCCATTAGAGAGAAGTTGTCTTATTGTCTTATGTCTACGACGAATATGCCTAGATTTACCATTGTATAATGTACTATTAGCTCTTCCAATAGCTGATTGACTATCACAATGTATACATATTGGAGGCACAGGTTTGCTCCAATTTGGAATATCTTCCAAGAAACTTCGAAGCCAGTCTGCTTCTTCTGCAGTCTTATCTAGTGCAATAAACTCTGATTCCATCGTAGATCTAGCTATACAATTCTGTTTGGATGATTTCCATGATATTGCTCCATTTCCTAATGTGAACACATATCCGCTTGTAGACTTTGTATCATGTGATCCAGTTATCCAATTGGCATCACTGTATCCTTCCACTGTTGAAGGATAGTTTGTATAGTGTAGACCATAGTTCTGCGTATACTTTAGGTATCCTAGAACTCTGATTATCGCTTTCCAATGATGTTTACCAGGATTGCTGGTAAATCTACTCAGCTTACTTACAGCATATGCGATATCTGGCCTAGTGCAGTTCATAACATACATGATACTGCCTAGTATACGAGAGTATTCAAGCTGATAGATACCGTCACCAGTGTTCTTTACCCAATTCTGGGTCATATCTACTGGTGTTTTTGCAATAGTAATATTATATTGCTTGAATTTTTCAAGTATCTTAGCGATGTAATGTGATTGAGATAATGCATATCCTTGTGGTGTTCTCAAAATTTTGACACCCAATATCACATCAGCCAGTCCTAGGTCTTTCATATCGAATCTAGAGGATAACATATTCTTTGTAGATGTTATTATGGCCTTGTTATTACCTAGGATCAACAAGTCATCAACATAAAGACAAACAATGACATACCCAATATGTGCTTGTTTTATATAGACACATTTATCTGATTCATTTATTGTGAATCTGTTTGATAACATAGTTTCATCAAACTTCTTATGCCATTGTTTTGGAGCTTGTTTAAGGCCATAAAGCGATTTTACTAATTTGCACACTTTATTCTCATTTCCAAAGCTCATAAACCCTTCGGGTTGCTTCATATATATTTCTTCCTCTAGTTCACCATTCAAAAATGCAGTTTTAACATCCATTTGATGTATTTCTAAATCAAGTATGGATGCAATTGCAATAAGCATCCTTATCGATGTTATCCTTGTTACTGGTGAATATGTATCAAAATAGTCCAGATCTTCCTTTTGTCTAAATCCTTGGACTACAAGACGAGCTTTGTACTTGTCTATTGAACCATCAGGTTTCAATTTCTTTTTGAATACCCATTTATTACCTAAGGTTTTGCATCCTTGAGGTAAATCAACTAACTCCCATGTGTGGTTAGCCATGATGGATTCTATCTCACTATTAATGGCCTCTTTCCAGTAAGGGGCATCGCTGGAGGACATAGCTTGTTTGTAGGTTAATGGATCATCTTCTAACATGAATGTGTAGAAATCTGGTCCAAAAGTTCTTGAGGTCCTTGACCTCTTGCTCCTTCTTGGTTCCTCCACTTGTTGATCAGCATTATCTTGCCAAAGGTTATTTTGTTCAGTATTCTCAAGAGAATCAGTAATTTCATCTTCCTTTGCTCTCTTCTGAACACAATTGTCCGTACCCTGTTTTAAAGGGAATATATGTTCGAAAAATCTTGCATTTCTCGAGTCGATGATGGTATTTTCATGAATATCATCAGTTTCAGATTTGTGTACTAGAAATCGATAAGCAGCGCTGTTTTGTGCATATCCAATGAATACACAATCGATTGTTTTTGGTCCAATTTTGACCTTCTTTGGTTTAGGTATCTCTACTTTGGCCAGACACCCCCACACTTTTAAGTATTTGTAGGATGGCGGTCTATTTTTCCAAAGTTCATGAGGAGACTTAGATGTTTTCTTTCATGGTATTTTACTTAAAATATGATTTGCCGAAAGAATAGCTTCTCCCCAAAAATTATCTGGTAAGCCAGAACTGATTAGTAAAGCATTCATCATTTCTTTAAAAGTTCTATTTTTCCGTTCGGCTATACCGTTGGATTGAGGTGAATATGGTGCTGTAGTTTGGTGTATAATACCATGCTCAGCGCAGAATTCCTCAAAAGGAAATTCATATTCTCCTCCTCTATCACTTCTTAAAGCTTTAATTTTCCTATTGAGTTGATTCTCAACTTCGGCTTTATACTGTTTAAACATGTCGAATGCTTCATCCTTGCTTCTAAGGAGATACACATAACAGTATCTAGTACAATCATCAATGAATGTAATGAAATACCTTTTTCCACCTCTAGTTTGACACATTTTCAAGTCACATACATCAGTGTGTATAAGGTCTAGAGGTTCAGTTTCTCGTTCAACATGATGAAACGAGGTTCTTGTCAATTTTGCTTCTGCACAAATTTGACATTTATAATTGGAGTCTATATCACATTTTGGTATAAATTCTAGATTAATCATTTTTCGCAGTGTATCAAAATTCACATGCCTTAATCTAGAATGCCATATATTAGAGGAGTCAACAATATAAGCAGAAGATTCACTTTTATTCATATCATTGTTTGGTACAATAGTAGTTACATTTGCTTTGAATAAACCATCACACACATATCCTCTTCCTACATACACTCCATTCTTTGATAATACAAACTTATAAGCCACAAAGGTTAATTTAAAACAATGCTTGCTAAGAAAGGACCCTGAAATTAGGTTCTTTCGAATGTTTGAAACATGAAGAACGTCACTTAAGGTAAGTTCCTTTCCAGAAGTTAGTTTCAGCACAACTTTTCCTTTGCCTTCTACCTTTGATGCAGATGAATCGCCCATGAAAAGTTGTTCATCATCAATTGTAGTTTTATAGGTCGTAAACATCCACTTATTAGCACATATGTGTCGAGTGGCTCCTGTGTCTACGAACCATTCCTTTGAGTTACTAACAAGGTTGCATTCTGATATTACTGCACATAAATCCATATCAGAAATGCCATCTGCAACTTCGGCCATATTTGCTTCTGATTTCTTCTTCTTGGGAGCGCGACATTCGGCTGCTTTGTGCCCCTTCTTTCCACAGTTATGACAAGAACCCTGAAATTTCTTCTTCGACTTCTTAAGCGCATTTTCACGTTTTCTCTTGTTAGGGTTATCTGACTCAACAACATTTGCTTTGGCAGCCATATTCGGAGAAATCTTTTTCTCGGAATTCCTATTATCTTCCTCAATCCGCAAACGAACTATGAGTTCTTCCATTGTCATTTCCTTACGCTTATGCTTAAGATAGTTTTTGAAGTCCTTCCAAGATGGAGGAAGTTTCTCAATGGTTGCGGCGACTTGAAAAGATTCGCTCAGTGTCATCCCTTCATCATGTAGTTGACGGATGATTACTTGTAATTCTTGAGTCTGATTGATCACAGTCTTTGAATCTACCATTTTGAAGTCGAGAAATTTGCCAGCGATGAATTTCTTCATGCCTGCATCTTCAGTTTTGTACTTTCTGTTCAAGATTGTCTAGAGTTCCTTGGATGTTGCAACAGTACAATAAACATTGTAGAGGCTATTATCCAGACCATTCAGAATATAGTTTTTACATATAAAATCTGAATTTTTCCAAACAGTTGCCGCCTCTACTTTGATTGCATCGGGTTCGAGTTCGCCAACTTCAGGAGCATCTTCGGTCAGATATTTGGCGAGGCCTAATGTCGTCAGATAGAACAACATCTTCTGTTGCCAACGTTTGAAATCTGTCCCATTGAATTTTTCTGGCCTTTCTCCATGAGACATTGCCATAGTTGGAACCTGAGCCGTAGGCGGTTGTCACCGTTTGTGTTGGCGCAGCGTTATTGTTGCTATTTTGAGACATCGTCGTCTGTAATAATACAATATTGTTTCAAGATTGTTATTCGTAATCACGGAAAGTTTTACGAAACTAACAGTAACTTAACAATGTTACTAAATTATATAGAAATAGTCACGGAAATATATGTCACAAATTTTTCAATTAAATTGAGAAATTGTAACAACAGAAGGCGTGGTTAAATCTGTAGCAAAAATGGTACGGTATATAATTACCGGTTGAAGCGTCCGAGTCCGGTAAAAGACTGTTTCCTTGAAACAATATTGCCGCCGTATGTTAGCAGCAATTTGTTTCTTAGGATGAAACGGACCTGCCCCGCAGCGTGTTGTTTGCAGACGGAGCGCCGACGAACTGAAGAGAGTATATAAACCAAAACAGAATTGCTGGGAAGAAGAGACAGAGAGGACGAGAATTATTTTCGTATCTGATCTCGTTTTTGGGGCTGCATATATATAGACTGGAGGAGGTGCCTATTCGGAGCGGTCATGACTGCTGAAAAGGTTGCGACCCGTTTAACCAAACGCAGTGACCCTTGGCCCAATCTTTGACGTTTTAATATTAATATGAAGGCCCAAAAGCCTACATTGCCACATCCTCTTCTCTTTTGTCCTCATTCTCTTTTGTTTTGACATAGTATATTAAGTTGATATATATATAGTGATTTTGGTACAAATATCCCATGAAGTGGGACTTTGTTTCACTTCTACAACACCAAATACAATACTTTCTTCCCCAACCACTACCCCATTCATTTTCTAACAATTACTATATTCATGTAACTTCCTGTTGTCATTTCAAATTCTTCTAGTATTGGAAACTGATATGATAAAAAAGAACTTTGCATTATCATTTGTATAATAGAACTAAAATTTGTTTTCATTGACCACTAATCTTGTTAACTGAAATCAGTACAAATACAAAACATAATTCAATTTATTTGGATTCACATGTGCAATCGTAATCAAGTATTAAGACCCAATTTTATAGCCGGATTGTTGCCTATATTGAAGACTATGAAGTAGAGGGTGACAGAGTTGCAGAAAAATAAGTTACACCAATTCTTCTCTATTTTATTGAATTAGCTACTGTGAAGGAATTAACCTTTTGAGTAGAAAGTTAGTTTACTGCTTCAGCTATAGGCTTTATCATGACATGAAACAAACTAAATAGTCCAAATTCACTACACCTCAAGTAATTGCAAACATCAAATATTTAGTTAGTTAATTAATTAATGGTTTGGAACTTTGGATGCACCTAATAAAGATAAATTTGCTTGACCATTCCCATTTTGACTTTCAGTTTCACTTTTATATGTAATGAAAGTGCGCTAATTATGATGTTATAAATTAAGAAATAATTAATTTGAATAATTGGAATCAATTAGAGAGGAATATTGACCTTGACATGCTAGAATGACTAGTTCAGTCAGTGGAATCAAGTAATATGGTGTTCATGGCTATAAATAAACTCAGTGGAAGTTACCTACATAGTGCAAGTAATACATGCCAAATCTTTAACATCATTTTACATGAGTGTAGACGTTTGTATGTTGCCTTTAAAAGCTACAAAATTTATGTCACGCAGCTTTAGACACTCTACTAATGAAGCTCTTTGTATACGGACTCATAAATGTATCTAAATTTGACATGTTTAGTTGTATGCACTAAACATACCGATACATATATACTTTAGGGTACATGGAATTAATTATAGGCTACATATAAATAGCAAGTTATACTTGGGTCAGTTTTGTTGCAAAAACACCATTCATCCATTCACTAACAAGTTTATTATGAGGTAGAAAACATGATAGTTGACAACGATCCAGTGTTATTGCATCCATGAAGAATTGGTTGATGACGAGAATTAAACAATGCAACCACTTTCAGTACTTTTGTAATAATAAAGGAGACTATAGCTAAAGAAAAGTTCCTCAGCAGGTCTAATTACCACATAAAGTGTGCTTGTGGCATCAACTGCATTTCTGTGTGTGTCAGATTTACATATCATTACTGAAAATTAAGATCCTTATATATGTAACTAATCTATTTGTTTATTTAGTGATCTTGATAAGTTCAACATGCAGTCTTCTAACATGCAGTCATCTTCGAAATAACTATTTTTATTGAGAGATATTAATATATTTTGTCGACTTTGCTATTCATCTGCCGCTTCTCCTTTTCCAGCTTGAGAAGACAAATGAGGATCAAGGGAGGAAACTAAAGAAAATAGAGTATGCACTTAAAGCGGTAGAGGTTTTTTTCACAATTATTTTTGTTTATTGCACTGAATTGTTTTGTTCATGCTTCTATTCCCAACTATTTTAGTTTATTACATCTTTTGTACAATCTGAATGTCGTCATTCAAACGAGACATTAGATTCCTAAGGCAATCTCAGAGTCTGTAATTCCGAACTTTGGACCGAACGTATTAGCAGCTTTTCTTTTGATTTTTCTATGCAAAGCAAGTAATGGGCTTGACATTGCTGGTGGTACCAAGAGCGTTAGTAC
This sequence comes from Allium fistulosum, assembly GCA_030737815.1. Lineage (NCBI taxonomy): Eukaryota > Viridiplantae > Streptophyta > Magnoliopsida > Asparagales > Amaryllidaceae > Allium > Allium fistulosum. Next base: position 1,009,778,831 of record CM060907.1, read on the forward strand.
AGACAGCAGTTCGATTGGCATTGGGATTAGTGCCAGAATAAGTCAAGTCGATATTGCTCAACTGCACCCCTTCGCATGGATTCGCGGCACTGCAGACGAATTTGATCATCTCTGGGGTGGAAGAAGTGCCCTTTATATTGGAATACTTAACTCCTTGAATCTTCACAGTAGAAGGTTCGGATTCAGCGCATGAAGTGAAAGGACAGTACTCTTGGTCGATAAGAATAGGATAGGAAACGTTAACCATGGTGATGTTATCATAAGTGAAGTCGGATACAGTTATGGTCACACCATCATGTGCACCTTCCTTGGCCTGCCAGGACTTGATCCTGAGCCCAAACATGGTTCCAGTTAGGGTACTGTCCTTGACGGTAAGACCAGTGACATCGCCCTTGTCATCATCTTTCCCTAGGCTGCCTACGCTGATGCCATGACCCGGGCCACACTGAACATCGAGTAGAGTCATGTTAGTAACACCAGAACCAATAGATATACAATCGTCGCCAGACCCGACTTTAGTGTGCGCGATGTTGATGTTCTTGGACTGGCCGAAGTGGATGCCATCGGTGTTAGGGCTGTCTCCTGGGGCAGTTACGATAAGGTTTTGAATGTCGACGGTGTCGCACTGGAAGAAGTCTAAATGGAAGTACTTGCTGTCTTTGGAGGTGAAGCCGGACAAGCGTACGTTGTTCACAAAGGCAAAGTTGAGGCTCATTGGAGGTATCTTGCAGTTCCATTGTTTCTGACAGTTGCTTTTGGGCCAGGTGGCGGCACCTTGACCGTTGATTATGCCTTTGCCTTGGATGGTGAGTCCGTCTATGTAGTGGAAGTCGAGCCAGTTTTTAGTGTATTTGCTGAGGTCGGTGTCGCCTAGCAGATTGCCATCTAGTTGGATTGTAACGGGTCCGTTGCATTTCTGCTGTCCGGCTATGCCACTGAATAGCACGGGTCCGGCTAAGAAATCGCCTGCTGGAATTATTATTGTTCCACCTCCTGCCGCTGCGCATACCTGACTCCATGCATCTGACAATGCCTGCATGCATTTATAATCTTAAATATATAGTACTGTGTTACTTGGATCAAAATTCAAAATTAAGCCTTCCTGCACAACACATGTACTTAAGATAACATATATGTTAATATTGCTAGAGACCAACTTTTGTGCTATCGGTTTTGCCATCTCCAACTGCTCCAAGTGTTGTTATATCCACATTGACGCCATTGGCAACGCCCGATGCCCAGACGAATGTCAAACAAATTACAAATAGGTGGTATGATTTTGAAACCATTTGTCGGTATTTAACTCTTCTTTCTTTTTTGGGGTGGAAAATTTAACTATATGCAATTCGAACTTGTTTTGGGTCTCTATTTATATGATTAAAATCGTCCAAATTTAAGAAAATCTTGTTTCAATTACTGTTAAAAATCATCTGTTTTTAGTTTGTGGTTAGTTTTCTAAGGGTGCTGTTTTCAGCTGTATGTTTGGACTAACTAAGATGTTTTACAATTAGAAATCGTGATGCAAGTTTCTTGTACGGTTGCTTCCTAATTATAATTGTTTGTTAATTTGACATTACATTGTCATGCAAATACACAGGTAGTCATATATATATATATACACATACTGCTGTATATATTCTTTATCAGTGTCACACTTATGTATGTTTGAACAAGTTCAAACAGAAGATGCAAAATGCTTGCTTCCCCTAAATCTAAGGTTCATCATCTATGGTTTGCTTTATATAGAGAATTAAGTACAGTGCTGCTGCAGCATTCTTCCTAGGCATTCCATCTAACTGACAAATGTTATTTCTTTGACAAAAATGTTGAAATATCGGAGACTTACGCCCCGTTTGGTTTCATTTTGTATTTTTAGTTTTGTGTTTTTAACTTGCACTAAGAAATAGCAAGAAACAAAAGAAGAAGATTTATAATTCTTAGCCATTGCGACGACCAACGGACAACGAAGGAGTTGGATTGTTCTCCGTGCTTTTGTTATCTCTCGAAACACAAAAAACAAAATAAACTTGTTTTCTATTTTACATGTTGGTTTAATTTTTCAAAATTGTTTGTTTTTCAACAATACATACAACGAACGCGCTTTTGTATAGACGAAAACACAAAACTAGAACACTCTTAAAGATATTGTATATCAAAAGTAATATACCAATCAAAGAGTGTTCTACGTTTTTTCGATATTAATCTAGTCAGTTTTGGTTTCTTTTAGCTATTGGATAATGTAGAGAAGCCAATCTATATACAAAAAGATTGATATTTTCTGCATCTGGTACAATTATTTGATGGGCAGAGAGTAAGTGGAGAGCTAAGCAAAAAGCTTTACTGAAAAAACTCAAACAATGAGTATATGCTATTTGATAGAGTGGATGCCGATGGAAGCAAGAAGCCTTATTGACTTAAAAGATGGAAGCAAGAAGCCTTATTGACTTAAAAAGATTCTATGCAAGAACGTTGTTTAGCTATATTAGCCATCCAGCGTAGTGCGCTAGCTGCTAGTTGCTTAACAGTATGTATGTAATATATGTTACTCCTTTTCCTTGTTAGGGTACCCACAAAGGGCACTATCTAGGTTTTTTTAGTGTCGGGGTATTTTATTACTAACAATGGCTAGTTAGCAAGCTTGCCGCTTGATAGAGTTAAGCATGTTACATAACCAATTATGGAATTTTATTATGTAACTTAAATGTTAACCCAAAAAATCGATCAACACCCTGAATCAAATGTGAAAGCACCAGTGCAGATAATCAGCAGCACAAATCTCAGATAAACAACAAATAAACGGCAGAAATAATAAAAGAGACACATGATTTTTATAGTGGTTCGGTTGACTCTGGCCTACGTCCACTTTAATCATTCTTTATTATGATTATACGAGTTGAATCTTTCTGGATATCAACTAGTTAGTCCTTAGATCTAAGTTACAGTGAGTTAGAATAAGTCACAAGTCCAAGGGTTGACTGGAGAATCACAGTAACCCCCTTGATGACTATTGTGAGGGAGAAGAAAGTTGAAGAAGTAAAGCAATTCCAGTAGAGTAATGGCAGCTCTCTTTTCGAAAAAGATCAATCTCTAGTTGCAGGTAGGTGAGTATTTATAGGGGAATTCAGTGAGTGTTGGGCCAGAAGTCCAAGTGCAGAATAGTCCAGTTGTTATGCCAAGTCATCACCGAAAATCTCAAACCAATCTGAGTCATTTCTATGGATCGCTAGCTATCCATAGGGGATGGATTGCTAGCTATCCATCAACTTAGCATATTTTTCTACCAGAAGCCTTTACTTGGTGCTAAGAAGGAGCTCGAAAAGTTTGAGGGCGATCCGACCTATCTTGATGGATCGCTGGCTATCCATAAAAGATGGGTCCACATCGTGAGACCTAGGAGTATGATGACTTTGACATCGATAAGTAATGGAAGGGAGAATCACTTATGGATTTCCTGTAACGACCCGCCACTCATTCTACAGAATGACGTATCATTAATAAGAAAGAAAGGGGTGAGAAAAGAGAAAAGAAGAGAAGAGAAAGAAAAACAACATCAGAATCTCACACAGCGGAACGAATAAATTATATTAATAACATAAACTATTACATAGTATACAACACTTATCAGAGTTACACAACATATACATCACATACTAGACAGTTATAAACACCTGTCTAGTTATTACAACTCAATACAATACAAACACTATCACAGATATCAACACAGCGGAATACTATATCTACGAACGCCGAAGCCTCCTGCTCCATTGCTCCTCCATAATATTCGTCAAAGCTAAACCTGAATCCCTTGGCTACTCGTAAAAATTTGAGTACCCAATAGTTTATATAAAATAGAAATAAACACTTGGGTCAGACATGGGTCTGGTGTGAGTAACAGGTTAAACTTGTTTAACTTTAGAAAACCTTTTAAAAGAAAAGGTATCATGTAAGACTCCCCACAAATAAACATGGGTAAGTTTTTACCTTACGCTAACCAAAACATTTGATAGGAAATTCGATTGTATTATAATAAGGTCTAGGGTTTTCAAATAAGTATTCACATAGCCGAAATTGTTACATTCATTAAATTCCAGCATACATAGGTATACAATCAAGTCCGTTATCACTTATTGGAATTTGGGTTTCCATACAATGGCAGAGCTACCGGGGTACCGCTCATCACAGTACGGGGCCTAGATCACCGTACCGAGGATCACTCCCAATCCCCTGCAACACAAAGCCAGAACCATCCCTTACTGGATAATCCCGAATAAAATCACCCCACAGATGGCCGTCGCCAACTGCACCACTAAGCCGAAATAAAAGGAGGAACTCTCTAGACAGGGATGACCTTACTCTCAGTGGGTGCTACCCACGAAGCCTTGCTGCACCTCCCCTGTTTTAGCCATTCCCGGTTGATGAGGCTTGAGGTCACGATTACCTTTAATCAGAACACATCACTTAGAATGCTCATCGTCCGCCTGACGATGTGTTGAAAGCATTCAATCCATACAAGTTCGTTCCGGGTTCGAACGAAACCGAAGGCATTATCTCGTTACACTCGTGTTGGAATCACCCTCAGAGTTGACGACAATAACCCTTGCACTCTGAATCTTCATCTTCACTTGAGATTCACGACCTATCGTTAATTTGGATCGATGTGGTATTCGGGTCTCCAGACCTGGAATCCCGGTATACGAAAACCCGATCCCGGTCTCATCGAAATCCAAAACGTATCTTTTAAGGCCAAGTTGTTTTAAAGTTAAAACAATTCAATTCTTATCTATATACACACAGATAGATAACTCAATAGATAATCTACATTATCATCACAGCTGATAATTCATATTATCATTTCAATTCAACCAACATCCATATCATAGATCAGTATATATCTCATCAGAGATATCAAACAATGTAAAGCATTTAATACTACTCATCCATCATAAGTAATGATTTATATCATCTCTAATCAATTTAAAGTGAATTAAATTAATTACTTCATTTTATAAATCCTTCTTACTTAATCATTAATTAAACCAATTAATTAATCATACTTTAAGTATACATCTTAATTAATCATTCCTGATTAATTAACCTTTAATTACTTTAAGTAATTAACTCTTAATTAATTTCTTAAACCATTATAGTAATTAATCTTTAATTACTTCATTAATTAATTAACTATACTTAATTACATTAATCCTTAATTAATTACAATTAATTAATTACTTTAATCACTTATTTTTGATTTATTAATCTTAATTAATCAACTCTTAATTACTCATTAATTATATTAATTTAATGATCCTTAATTACTTCTTTAATTAATTACTCCATTTAAATTAATTATATTTAATAATTAATCTTTAATTAGTCACATTTATTAATCACCTTTGATTAATCTCATTTAGTAATTAACTACCCTTAATTACTTCTTTAAATAAATTAATTACTCCTTAATTAATTATCTTTTAATTAATCCCTTGATTAATTATACAAAGTAATTAACCTCAAATTACTTTCATTATCTCCATTTAATTACATCCAGTAATTACCTTTAATTACTTTCCTAAGTAACTACACTTCATTAATTACATTTAAGTAATTATACTTATCAAATCACCAAGTGATTATCTTAAATTAATTTAACTAATTAATTTAAACTTATCAAATTTATTTAATTAATTACCTTAAGTAATTAATTCCTTTAATTACTTCCATTAAGTAATTACTTAACCAATTTCATATTAATTAATTAATCTAATGGATTATCAAAATTAATCACATTAATTAATTATCCCTAATTAATGATCTCTCATTAATTATTAACCATTCTTTACTTACATTCCTTAAGTAATTAAACTTAAATCAAACATTATTAATTACAATTTAATTAATTCTCAATTAATAAATCTCTAATTACTTAATTAATTACTTAATTAATCTTTAATCACTTGATTAATTAATTCCTAATCATTTTTATTAATAATCTATACTTATCTAAATAAATGATACTTAATTTCAAATTAATTAACCCTTAATTAATTAACTTATAATCCTAATTATTTAATTAATTAACACCAAATCATTAATTAATTAAATTATTAAATTACTCTTTAATTACCTTATTAATTTAATGAATCCTAAATCATTAAACCTTAATTTATCTTTAAAATAAAGATTATCCTTTATAACTACTTTAATTATTATTAACAAAAGGGCTTGGAAACATTTACTTTGAAATCTTCCTTTTTATTCATTTTAAATTAAAGATTTAAATAAATTATAAATTTAACTTTAACCAAATTTAAATCTAATTTACAAAACCCTTTTTAAATCTAAATGTTAAAGAAACACTTAACATTTATAAAAGAAATTTATAAGATTTTTAAACCAATTCATTTAAATTCAAACCTTTATAAAAATATACTTTAAATATTTTAAATTTGATAAAACATTATAAATTTTATAAGCTTTATTTATCTCAAATCTAGAATATAATTTAGATTTGAACCCATACTTAAAATTTGATTTAAACTTTGTTTTAAATCCTACTCTACATTTTTAAACCTGTTTTAAATTTTAAAACCCTGTCTGGTTTTAATCTGTAACCCAAAAATCTACCCGAGCCTCCCCTTTTAAAACCCGAGTCAAAACCCAATATGCTTCGTGTCACTCATGCGTTTAACTCGAGAAAATTCGAGTGCCACTCCTCTGCTAAAACCCCAAACTCACCAGTATCCAATTCATCATCGTGCACATGCACGGTGACGCCGCTCCACTTCGATCACCGCCGATGATCTCCTCAAGTCAACATTCACCTTCATACTCAAACTCGATCACCAGAACCTCAACATCAACTCGAATTCGAAATCGAGTAGCTTAGCACCACCTGGAACCAAAAGCAAAACCTGGAAAAACGCTCGAACTCACTCCTCCGATCACCAGAATGCTTGCGCTTCCGGCCAAAGCTTCGTCAACACCCAGCTATCATTCCCCAGTGACCGGTGTCACTCGATTCACAAGAGACACCATGGTGAATCATTTCCTAACCATCGCCAAAACTAGGTCTACAGACTTAAATCGATTATCACTGCCACCATCGTACCTTAATTACCTTCCTGGCATTTTTCCCGAACTCTTCGATCGTTCCACTACGCCAAGATAAGATCACGACTTCTCCGATTGACTAGATCATCAGAAAACACCCAGAATTCAAATTCTGGTCAAACTCAAACTGCTCGTACTATACCCCTCTACAAATTGTGATTTGAATCTTAAAAATCATGTTTTCAATCAAGGATCCAGATCATATGCCTGAATCAATGAATTAAGAAATTTGAATTTTTAACAACAACTCAAGTTTTCCTGTTCATTTTTATCTCCAGAGCAATTTTTATTTTATTTTAATTTAAATAAAATTTTAAACTCTAATATATGATATAACAAACAATTATTGTTTATAACTTAAATCATAATATTAACTAGGTCAAGAGATACAGAATTTTTAATCAAAACTTAACTTAAAACTGGGAACAGAGAACAGACATGCACACCAATATACTCATATATATACATGCACAGAGATGTACTTAAAAATATACAAACATACCAAACATATTTGCTTCAGATATTCACATGCAATCAGATTTCATCCTTAAATTTTAAAAGTATTGTTACTCACCAGATTAAAATGAAGAACAGAGCTTCCCCTTTTTAAACAGTTTTTGAAAAGCCTTTGAATATCTTTAAACTGAAATGCCCTTTGATCTTTTAAAAACTTGAATTGCTAGCTTTAGTTTGAAGAGATTGCAGTTGCATGCAGACTGGAGTTTGATTCCAGGTTTACTTGCTTCCAGACTTTGAAGAAGATGTTTACAGGCTAAAGACTTGATTTTGAAATGAATTACAGGGACTTGGTTTTGAAAGTGATTTGCAGGTTTGAAGAATGTATTACAGGCTTTTTGTTTTTGGTTTGAGGAGTTGATTATAGATTGTTTTGAGAATTTTGTTTGAGGAATGTTGAATTTGATTTTCTGGTTTTGCTTTTAGAAGTGGAAAACAAATTTCAGATTTTTGAAATGAAGATTAGAAAGAAAGGAAGAGGGTGGAAACATGTTTTATAAGTATAAATGATTTATTTTTAAAATAAAAAGAAAAATTGGAACAAAAATGACACTTGTCTTTCTCATACTCTAATTTTACAACACATGTTATATTAAGCCTTATAAAATTACACTTGTCCTTTTAATTAATTTATATTTATTTTAAATGTAAAAACCTTTTTCTTTATTTATTAAATACTTATCTAAATATATATAAATTACTTTAAAGAAAATAAACCAATTATACTTATAAATAAAAGCTTATACATATATTTTAAAGTCTAAAACTATTTAAAATATTACCTTTTGAATTTCAAATTCAAATACAAATTAAATTTAATTTAAAGTCAATTTAAAATAACACATTCAATTTGAAATAACAATTCTATTTTATTAAAGTCTATTTATATCTATATATAAAACAATACACTATTAATATTGTATTTTAAACTTATATATATATTCTTAAATCATATTTATTAAGAAAATAAAATAATCCTTATTATTAATTTTATTTAAAACTATATAGTTATTTTGTTTAAATAGCTTTGAAAAGCTTAACATTAAATAAATCATAATTTCCAAACTATAAAAATATTATATATTAGAGATTTAAAAACAAGATTTTATTTATTAAATTTCAAACCCAAGCTTATCTATTTACAATATATATACACATATATATATATTATAACTAGAAATCATTTTATTAATTTTTAAAAGATAAATTCACTAATTAAATATTTATTTAATTAGATTATTAGACCAATTCAAATTTTATTATCAAAAATTTATTAATCAATTTAATTATTTAAACAGATTATTAAATTGATATTGTCCAAAAATTCCGGGATATTACAGATTTCTTAACCAGATTCAATGCGGCAGTGACTTCGGTGGATCGACCTAATCCGTCGATGGTTATGATGGCGGCAGTCTCAAGGATTGCGGATAATTCGGATTTCAAGATATCATTGGAGCGGGATCCACCAATGGACCTCGGGGAATTTTACCATGAAGTGGAAAGGTTTCTAAGACAGGAAGATACGAAGGCTGAAAGAGAAGGGAGAGAGGTAGAGGTTTATGCGGTAAAAGGTGGAGGTTCACTAGGGAGGATTCAAACAAGGACGACAGAGGCAAAAGGAAAATGGATAGCGAAAACACATCGAAAAGGCAACGGAGGGAATCAAAATTCTCTTCTTATATGGATTTGAATGAGACTCTGAAAAGGTTATTTAGATACTCGAGGACGCCTCCAGTATCGAAGGCCAGCAAAGAGGGAACCCTCCGAACACGAACGGGCATCGTGAAAGCATTGCCTATTCCATGAGATGGATGGGCATAACACAAATGGCTGCAGGCATTTGAAGGATATCATTGAGGAACATATAAGGAATGGTCATTTACAATAGTACACAAGGAATCGAGCTGTGGTGGTGGAACAGGAGCAGCCACTGCCCACATCAAACGAAGCTGGCACTGGATCTAGGCATCGTCGCCTTATTATCAGCTGAATGGATTTATGGCTTTGAATAAGTAGTCAACTTCAAAGTAAGGCGGCTAAGTCACTTGCACATGTACGGGATCGATGACGGTCTCTAGGCATGCTCTGGGATGATGATATACCGTGATGCTCGGGTTTATGAATTTTTTTTTTCTATTTTCTGTGAACTCTAGTTTCTTTTTTGGTACTAAGGACATTTGATTTTCTTTATTGTATAGACTTTTATTTTATCAATGGAACTCCGTGTTGATTGGATTTGGAATATTAATGTAATAAATAGTACGGGTCACACGGTTACGGTTACGGTCCCGATCGGAGAGACAGGGTAGAAATCGCATGTCACGAATCCCTTCGCCGGAGATCGATGGAATGAACTCGAGCGTGGAATGGACTCGAGAATATAAAAGTCCTCGACCGGAGAGTCGAGGCCGGAGAATATAAAGTCCTAGACTGGGGATCGAGGCCGGAGAAGGATACCCCACGGATTAAGTCCTTGACCGGAGAGTCGAGGCCGGAGTAGGATAAAATAACCCGGATTTGAGTTACAGGACCCAGAGAGGTCCTAGATCTGGGTATGGACCCGGCGAGGTCTCGACTTCGGATATGGACCCGGTGAGGTCTCGGATATGGATTATAGGACCCGACGGGTCCCAACTTTGGATATGGACCCAGTAAGGTCCCGGCTCTAGATATGGACCCGGCGAGGTTCCGGCTCTGGATATGGACCCGGCGAGGTCCCAGCTATGGATTATAGGACCCGGAGAGGTCCCGGGCTTGGATAAAATGATCTGGAGAGATCGTGAATTCGGTTAATGGATACAAGATGAATTAGGAATTAGATATTGACTCAAAACAGTCATGGATTTTGTTAATGATCCGGAGAGATCATGGATTCAATTAACGGATCTAAGGCTATTCAAAACACACCTTCCAAAGCAAGGCATGTTTTGGGGGGCAAATGTTAACCCGCCTTTTGGCAGGCCGTAGACAGGCGGATTTAACTAAATCGGTTGCTCGGTTGTCGAGACGGGAATACGATGGGTTTTAGTCAATTGGATGGATAGACAATCAATCACGGATGGTAATCATGATTATGAAGTCAGGATTCAGCATATTCGATGGATGAAATCGCGAGATACTCGAAATACGAATTTTGACAAAAGTTGAGTTGTCGCGGGTTGCCTGGAGTTTGCTTCGAGTCGTATTTGGATTGCTTCAGGTTTTCTTGATGGTTACTTTGAGTCCCCCAGGGTAATGCTTCGGGTCGGTAGGAATCTGGGTCGTTAGGAATCCAGGTCGGTTGGAATTCGGGTCGGTTGGAAGCTGGGTCGGCTGGAAGCTGGGTCGGTACGAATCTGGGTCGGCAGGAATGTGGGTCGGTAGGAAGTTGAATCGGTTATCGGTAGGAATCTGGGTCGGTAGGAAGCCGGGTCGGCTGGAAGCCGGAAGCTGGGTCGGTAGGAAGCTGGGTCGGCTGTAATGACTCGACTATAGTCTTAATGAGCCCGGATCACTCAGGAAGCCCAGTAACTCGGATTTTTCCTATAAATACAGCAAGCGGGGCTTCAGAAAAGAGATCTTCATTATCTTTCCCTTCTTCTTCCTCATTAAGGCTACTCTGCCATTATTGTTTTGAAAACTCCGGATTGTAACTGTAATTGATTCTCATATCAATAAAAAGGAAATTTTTGGAGTGGACGTAGGCCAGAGTCAGCCGAACCACTATAAATCCATTGTTTTTTCTGCTTTCTTTTTAATTTTGACCGCTCTTCATATTTATACACTCTATCTATTATCTATGACTGTTAGTTGGTGATTTCATTTACGTTTGGGTGTTAGTGACCAATTTTGGCGCTAACACCGGGTTGGTTAAATTAAATGATTTTGAAATCTTTCGATTTGAAATTATTTAAATGATTTGATTTAAAGAAATAAAAATCGAATTTATGGAAATTGAATTATTTTCGAACTGAGCTCGGAATGTTGAAATTTAAATTTGAAAACAGGAATTGTTTAAATAATCGAAGTTGAGATTTTGAAGTTATAATCGAAATATGATTTGAATTTCAGAAATTGATTTGTTTTAAAAGATTGGACTTTTATTCGAACTTTGAATATTGCTAAGTAAAAGTAATATAAAACGATATGTCAAAATTAAGCTCAGAATTGAATTATATTTGAAGATTTGGATTTTAAATTGAATATTGGAAGTTAATTTGATTTAAGTGATTTGAATCGATATTTTAAAAATCGAATGCGAAATTGATATAAATCGAAATGGTTTAAATTTGAGAATTGAGGTGAAATTAAATCATTGAATCAGATAGTTGAAATTGAAATTAATTTGGAATTGAAATTGAAATTAATTTGGAATTGAAATTAAAATTAATTTGGAATTGAAATTGAAATTAAATTGGGATTGAATTGGAATTTATTCAAGTTGGAACTGAAATTAAAATCAATTGGAATTGAAAGCGAAATTGAATTAATTCGAAATCGAAATCGAATTTATTTGAATTGAAATTGAAATCGAAGTAAAATTCGATTTGAAATCGGAATTGAATCGATTAAATCGAAATGGAAATTGAAATTGATTTGAATTGGAAAATTTGAAATTGAACCAATTTGACTTTGAAACTATTTTCAAATAAAATTATTGTAGTATAAACTATTTTAAATCTACCTTCGTAAATATTCATATTATTTTGATTTTTCAAACTATTTTACTATATAAACCATTTTCAATACTCAAACTATTTTCTATTAAATTATTTTAACTATTTAAGCTATTTTAAAACTATTCAAACTATTTTATTAAATTCAAAATGGTCAAAGGGTGGAATGTTTATATTTAAATCTTGGATTTAAAATGCGAATGGGGTTAAAATGGAGTTATAACCTAAATTGAAATTCGAAACAGTTTTGGAAACGAAATCGAGATATTAAGGCAAAAATGATATGGTATATTTTAAGTAAATATGATGATTTCGAAATGGATTTGATTTTGAAACAAATATGATATTTTGATATCAAGTACGAATTGTTTTCGGAATATAAAAGTATCAACCGGTGTGTAAGACGATGTTTGGTTGTTAAAGAGACCAGGGTCTCTTATTGGTATACTCTCTGTCAATATTGAAACCACTTTAACAACTGTGTACGCGGTGGATGATATCCAGAATGTAGTGGTTGAATTACCGAACGTTTACTGGAATGAAGTAAGAGATCGATGATGGATAGCCTTGACACTTCTATCATAATTAAAATGACTAAAATAGGAGCCTATGTCTGGCCATTGAGGTTAGCTACCTCTGGTGACGTTGATCCATCGTATTGCTATTGTGATTTTGACTCGATGGGTGTACTTTTTTGTTTGGATTGATTGTCGCGGTCGGCCACGGATGGGTTACGACTAGCCAGAAAGGGTAAACCGGTAGAATCCTACATTGGGCATTATGTTTAACGACGAGTTTTCTATCGGTTTAGAAAACCGCCGATAAATTTTGAAATAAATTTATACCGCAAGCGCACGGCGTACAATTCTAGTACGTGGCGAGTACGGGTCGATCCGCAGGGAATTGTTGATTTTAAATCTCCATTCAATCAAATTAACCAAAGTTGAAAGTGATTAGCTAGAAAATGTAAGAAAAATGACAAAAAGAAAGTGATAAAAATATGAGAGTAGAAAAACAATTTAAAGATAAATTCACTCTCTAGATCACATATATCAACAAAAATGAAATTATGATCTCTCTTTTTTGGTCATTAGTGGATTTAAACGATGTGTTTATCATAAGTATGGTTTATTTGTGCTATTAATTAGTTCAACTTAAGCCATCAAACTATAACACAACCTTTAAACCACTTTTAATTCTCATGAAAAATAACAAGAAGTTGAAAATGAAATCTATTTTAAGCATGGCCTATTAACTATTGTTTAGAAATATAGGCCATCAAATTTTGATTTAAACATTCACTTCTTTGTCATAATCATATATAGATGAAGAGGCAATTTGTGATTCATATGACTAAGCATAACCTATTTGTTTTGAACAACATAAGCTATCACACTCAATACTAAACACAAAATTACATAAACATCATTTTTCCATGAAGTACAAAAAGAGAGCATAACATCAAAATGTTGCATCTACATACTAGAGAGCTTCATTACCCCTAAATTGAAGGGATTAGGCTCTCATATTTGTTATCAAATCAACAAATGTAGCTTGCAACATGGAATAAACAAGAAGAAAAGGAGAGCAAAATGAAAATAAAAACTAATCTACTTGCATTAAAATCAAACTACACTACTTGCTTGAAAGGAAGTAAACAAGAAAAGAAAAGAGCAGTGTATTAAAGTTGCATAAAAAAATAAATTACATGAAAGAAATGGCTAAGTAGTCATGAAAAGAAAAGAGAAGCTTTCTTTTATTTCTAAGCTAAAAACTAACTAAGAGGAAGATGAGGGTTACATGAAGATATGAGATATTTATACAAGTTAGAAACCCTAATTCATTTTTTTGGGGAATGCCCAAAATACCCCCTTAGGAAGTGTGGTAGCCAAGTAATCATTAGCATCATATAATCATCCATTAACTGTGCATGAACATTTAATGCCCTTTTAGCATGTGCATTAGCTCCTAAGTGTACATTAAGGTAGGCGGGTAAGTGGGGTCCTCCATGATCTTGGTTTTGAATTATTTTCATCTTCATTTGTTCTCTTCACTCTTGTGCATGCATATATCCTCATGAAACCACTTGTAAAATTCACTAAAATTCCTACAAAACAACATAGAAAATTCCAAGTAAATTTTAACAAATTAATAAATGCACAAAAATGACCATTTTGCCCCTATATGAAGATGAATATGTGACAATTTGAAAATAATTTGAATTTGGTTTAAACAAGTTAAAATACCCAATATGATCATTTATTTAATTTAAATAGATTAAATATGGTGGTAAAAATATGCACATTTACGTGCACATCACATTGCCTCACGTGCCTTGTTATATTTATTTTATACAAGCCCATTACGACTTTGGTTTAGTATTGTACACATAGGGGACTCACTGGCTACCGACGTTACTGGTTGCGTTACAGGACCTGCATAGACTATATGCTATAAAATGTGTTAAGGTGGATCAATGTAAATCCTTAACGTTATTTTGATATTTATTTTACTGATAGACATTTCCTATTATAGCGTATACTATTATATATAAATAGTTTAATCGAATCCTTAGAAGATGGAAAATCCCATAACATCTCTTAAGTTATCACACGCATGTTATACACTGGATATGAGATGTGAAACCCCGTAAATATCTCTGACGCCTCGGCACTCATGTTATATGCGATATCGATTTGACTTACGTAAGAATATTTTAGTCCCGACTCGAGTGTTTTGCCTTTTCATTACGCTCGGGTCAGTCCTGAGTTTTTTCAGTGCATTGAAGATTATTCTCTGGAGAACGGAGACGAAGATTTAGTATATTATTATTACTATTAATATTTCTGCATCACGTTGTCTGCTGCATTATTTTTATATATCCCTGTTGTATATATAACTCTAATAAATGCTGTATAAATTATAATCAAATGCATGATATAAACAGCTCCATGAACTGTTTATTTGACTATTATATTTTATCATTCCGCTGTGAGATTTTGTGTCTATTTTCTTCTTCTTTCCTTATTTTTCGTAATTATCTTCATTGGTTATCTACGTTCCGGATTGTTTAAGTTGGACATGTGTGAATTATTATCGATTTAAACTTTACGAAATGTGGGTCGTCACATATACATAATATTAAAAATATGGTATAACATAAAAGTATGAATCCCTAATATAATGTATTTAATTGATCATAATGCGCTATCGATATATCGGTAAGACTGACATACACAATGTTATTCATACGATGGATAGTGTTTTGTTCATGATTGTTAGGGGTTCTATTAAAGTACGTATGTGTAGTTGTTTTGGAACGATTACAAAATAACTCATCGAGGTTTTTTTATATGTTATTTTATTTAAGTCAAATAAATGATTTCATGTGATGATGCATCGTAACCTTTCAACTTAAGAGTACCGTGAACCTTATGTGTGAAGACCTTATGATCGGTCATATGATATCGGTCAATGTTGTTGTTATAATGAGGTATCAATTGAGGCATATGATGTAAAGCACTTCTTAAGAGAGAATTCAACTCATTTGATACAGAAGGTTAGTGTCAACGTAATTGAGTTTTGATACGAAGTCATAAATCTTAGCTAGATCAATTTAGTTAATTGATAAATGTTATATGGTTTAGACTTTGTTATTAAATATGGACGACAACAAAGTATTGATCATTGACTAAGTCTAGACTTGTAACTGATATAGCGATTTCGGTTGCCAGTATTGTATAGACAATAGATAGATTTTCCTAATTATAATTGTTTTGTTAATTAACCCTTGTAATGTTTTGCCTTACAAAATTAGTCATCGTGTGTGGTACCTTGTTTATATGGAATCTAAAATAGTAGATCATTAATTAATAACCAAACAAAACATTTTTATAAGAATACAAAGTATAATGCTAATAAAAGAAATTGCTAGGCTTAAAATAAACTACATTGGATGGAAGTTGGCCATTATTATTCACCTTTTGCACTCCATTCAACATTGTGCTACAAGAAAAAAATATCTTTTACGATGGTGAATAAATGTTGTTAAAGCACAATAACAACATTTATCCTATATTTGTCTTATCCATAGTCGTATACAATATACATCTTTGACAATGCTTATGTAATGTTGTGTAGTCCATTGTAAATAAAATGTTCTCAACACTTTTTACCTGTGGCATATATTTTATATATCAATCAAAAATACTTTACACAATAGTTTCTATATATTGTAAAATATAGTGTCTACAACATATTATAAACATCCATGAAACTTTTTCTACGTTGATCATAAGACGTGCTTTATATGATGCAAATATAATTCAAAAAATGTAAAAAAAGGTTGTAAAAAATAACATATATAACATTTAAAATGAGCCATGTTCGAGTTTTATACAATAATTTTAAATCATAATAAACAAGCTGAATACGAATATTTTCAAACATTGCGTATGTTATGTCAACCACATTTGAAAAACCTTGTAGTATAAATTTGGCTACCCTTTCTAAACATTGTAATAAAAATATTAAAAACATTCCACAAAAATAGTATATACATTTTATATAACATGCAGATATCTTTGTAAATATTATCTTTATCAACATGTAGATATCTAAATAGCTTACAGTTAACGGAAAGACAAACAGTGGTTCAGATTTATCTTCGCGGTATATATCATGCGGCTCATAGCAAGACGCATACATAAAAGTTAACACAGTTTGACTCTATTATATTTTCCATCGCACTGCGCATACCTACCCACTCTTTCACTTTCCCTTTCCTTTTGCCTAATTCTACTTGCAGTTGCATCGGTTTTCTTTGTCAAATTCACAGCGGGGACCATAAAACAAAAGTAAGGGAATTTGAATCTCTTCATCTTAATTTGAGGTACTTCAGATTCGACCATAAAAGGTTTCTATTGAAGCTTAAAACTTTGCTGCTTTCCAACTTACCTCTTTAGTTTTCAGGATTTATGTTCTGATTTAGGCATTCATGTTAGGGATGTCGACCACTCATGTAGAATATATTGAGAAAACATGAAAACCATGGCGATAATTTACATGGGATGCATGTTGGTGTTACATTTGGTTGTCAGTGGTTGTTAGGCACTTATACGAGTTTACTATCTTCTTTATCACTTACATTTCTATTCTTCAACATTTCATAAACGACGACAGGATTTTAGTTTTGTAACTTATGTTTTGTTACTTGGTCATGAGTTAAAGAATTGGGATGAGAATTTGATGAAGTTCTTTAAAAGGGCGACTTTCATTTCAAACCACTTAATAAGGATATATGTATACTTCTTTTCCCTTCAGAAGTTTTAACAGGCACTATTACCAAACATTATAGCCTATTGGGATATATTTGTACAATTATATACCCCTTTTTCGGTTTCCCCTTTTGATTTCCCTGCCCAATGGAACAAATTTCGAAATGGTACGATGACTAGAAAATATCTATGCTTTTGTTATATAGGATGTAAAGTCTACTGTGATATAGTAAAATTGTGGATAAAAAGCTTATATTTCTATTTTATTTTACGGACCATGCATTTTATCACATCGACATTTGAAAGATGTATCGTTTGAATATGTGTATTTCTATCATACTTAAGCATTCTAGAAATCTATTCAATTCTTATGCTGCAAACTTGGTATAATTGTAAAGATATTTAATTCTCTTAGATGGTTTGTTAACAAATTGTTGAGAGGAGTGCATCGATAACAAAGTTACAATATCAATATGACCACAAATATACATGAGATCTATATCAAACTGAGAATGAAAAGACACATAGATAATGTTAGCATATTCTTGAAGTATTATTTATCCTGATCTGTTGGCCTATATCCTATATTGTTGAAACTAATAAAATTTACTACACCTTGCAAACTTCTTAAACAACAATTTTTACCATACTATGTTCACATATTCCTCTGTTATTTGACATAGGAAAGACTGAGAGAAAACTGACCAATTTAAGGATTTGAGGGTCCTTAATTTAAGAAGAATGTCAGGTATGCTACATTTTTTTCATTCGCTCTTATGTACTAATATCTTAATTATACTAATACTATGTGAATAGTGTGAGGAATGCGGAATATGGATCTTAAGGCTAGGAAAAACACTAGAGGGGGGTGAATAGTGTTTATAAGAAATTACTAAATCTTTTTTAGTTTATGTTAATTTGAACACAAATGTATGCAATATTCAGACACGGATATAATCACAAAGACAAACACAGATGCGGAAATAAAGTAAATGCAGTAAAGGAAAGAACACACCGGATTTTATACTGGTTCGGAGTAACCCTACATCCAGTCCCACACAACTAAGTACGAATTTCCTTTCAAAAGCAATTCAACAATTACAACCCTCGGTTTCAAGGCTACGAGGTACACCCTCCAGAATCACAATTCTCTGGGTAGAGATACTTGATTTCCGAGGCAACAAGTTCACCCAATTGATTTCCAAGGCTACAATCACACCTTTTCTCGCTTGATTGATTTCCAAGGCTACAATCACACCTTTTCTCGCTAGATAGATTACAAATAAGCTTATAACTCTGAATAGCACTTGGATCTTGTTGAGATAGTGATAGAGAATCAAACCAGAGATGATCTAGTTAGATTCAATGTTGATTTCGGCAGAGTGACGATAGGATTTTGAATAAGAAAATGTGGAAGAAGAAGAGAAGTGAAAAACCAGAAAATCTGATATAAAATTCGTTGAAACTAACCCCTATTTATAGAAGAACAACAGTCATGCACATTCGTGAAAGGTTATGACGAATAGACACTTCTTTTGAAATTCAAATTTTTGAATCTAACTGTCACTATGTCGACATGGGGTACTAGGGCATGTCGACAACCCAAAGGAAATTTTGATGTTTTGATTTTCTTTGAAAATAACATTTATCTTATATTAAAACTATTTTAAACTTTATAAATATACTTGACTATAGATAAAATACATAGATAAATATAGAGAATAATAAATATATACTTTTACTATAATTTTATATTTAAATCTAAATATAGTTTAAATCAAACGAAGTTTAAAAACACGAGTTTATTAAAAACAAAAACAAAGAATATTTTAAGGCTAAAACATCTTTTTGAAAATCATTTGAAAAGATAATTTTTAAGGCTAAAACATTTTGAAAAGCAATTTTGAAAATCATTCTGAAGTTGTTTTGAAAATCATTTTGAAGTAGTTTTGCAAGCTTCTTCCTGCAGAATATCTCATCATATCAGGACTCGAGAACTTGTACAAAACCAGGATGTTCGTGGGTTTGTAAGCCACTTGTCGTAGGTTTGTAAGCTACTTGTCGTGGGTTTGTAAGCCACTAAAAAGGTAGAAATGGGTTCCATCCCAAAAGAAAAATGGAGTGAAGATTTCAGTGCTATTATGAAGTTTTAACATAATTCTAGACTCAATACTTATCTTGAAATCTTGAACTCTTGATAATCTTGATATTCTTGATACTCATGAGTCTTCAATCTTGATATCTTGAATCTCTATACTGTACAGTCTTCATTCTTGGTACCTGCATGGTTAAATCCTGCATATACATATATATCTAAACTATAATGTTAGTATTTATATTTTATAATCTTATTCTAAGATTGTTGTCATCAAAACCATCATCCCAAGGACTAACAAATAGAAGATTAGTCATATTATACTATATGTGATATTAATTTGTGGCATGTTCTTTTCATTTATATGTGGATTTCACCGCTCATCTTTCTGAAATAGTTGATTCGTATTACTTACTATACAAACTGAATTTATAAACCTACCATGCAAATGATTAAAGAGTACACAATTTGGGTGGTTGCTTTATTGATTTTTGTTAACTACTCAACTTTTTTTAATAAAAGAGTGATTATCAAATTGAGAAGAATGGGCTCCTGACAAGCATGACAGTTGGCAATATTTAACTGTACAAAATATCGGGTCCTATATTTGGATCATTAAATCAGTGATCTTCAACAACTACCTAAAATAGTTACATATAACAACTTTATAAATAAGAAAATATGATATAAGTGTAAGTAAAAGAACAATAGAGAGCTAGATGCACTTAAAATGGCTTGATAGCTGCATGGCCTGAAAGTTGCATGGCTTGATAGTTGCTTCGAATATGTGTAAGTAAAAAAACATAAATTCCTATAGTTGCATGGCCTGATAGCCGTGCTTAAAATGCTAAACTAAAACATGGCATGAAGAGAGAAGCACGGGTGAACTGGTGAGTTGGTGTTATCTAATGGAGAGAATCCTGAACAACTGCATGGCGTGAACTAATGCTCTAAACATGTTACAACTCTGAACAGACAACGAAAAGGGTGGGCACACGTGCTCCACAAATCTATAAGACCTTAGCAGAGTGGATACGGGGCTACAGTTGCATCTTTGAACAGTTTGCCAGTTAGAACTGAAGCTTTAGCTTGACAGCATTGAAGACAAGATGGTACAGGTGCTGGAAGCGTGCTGGAGACTCTGAGCATAAAGGTGGAGAGTTGTAGTACTTTTGACATGGTGCTACACAAAACTATCTACAACAGCTAATCAGGGGATCAACAATGTTCTGAAATGGCAACTCAACAGCTTACTAGAAGTGAAACTAAAACATTGAGATGCGGCCTTAAGCCTAATCTAAAATGATACAAATTGAACGTAGTCTAAGACTAGGAAGAAATGAAATCATTTTGGGGAAAGAATAGAACCGCCGAGGAGTACGGATGAAGAGTGCTGCTTTAATGCACACTTGCATTCTGAACTAGCGTCGCATCTAATGCTTCCAGGCTATAGTGACTATATTTGCTACTGTGCTCAATCTGATGGTGGCAGTTGTAGGACAACAGGTCAGTCTTAGAACCTGATTGGCTTCCTTGCAATTCATGGTCAGTGAAATGTAGCGCAAGAATGTAAATGCCCGACACAAAATGGAGGGAATCTTCTGTTGGACGGATACATGGCTTAGATGGAGGTACAAAGGGGTGGCACTACAACATTTCAGCATATAAATTCAAGGAATTAGTTATGAAGATCACATAAAAGATTTTGGATATGATAGTCAAATTTGTTGTTAAGTTATATGGTACTACACAGTTCAAAATTATTGTTTATTCAATTCAGATGTATTAAATGACTTTGAGTAAGTTATAATTCAGTGTGTGAAAACATGTTATCATTATGTTAAAGATGTAAATATGCAAGAATTTTGTTTTTAAACTAAGATTTTCTATAATATAAATCATTTTCTTAATGGAAATTAAAGGCATTAAAGGTCAAACATAAAGCAGTATTTTGTCTATATATGTACTTATTCTAATGTATATGCATGTTTCTGTACTTCTTTCTTGCTCATTTCTAACAATTTGAACAAGTAATTTATTTAATAACTTAATCCTTCTCAATATTATTATGTTTGATTATGTATGTTTATACGTGCTCCATTTACTTATAGTTTGGTTGGTAAAATATTTTATTAGTGCTAACCATTTTTGTCGGTAAATTATTTATTTGAGCAATATGTATGCAATCATTTCAAGAATCATAGATAACAAGTTTTAAACAAATTGTCAAAAAATTTTAAGGAGGCCATAACATGAATTTAAGCTCGCTCATCAAATTCAACAATTATTAATATAATTAAAGGAACAGAAAGAGCACAAAGTTGGAATGAACATATATTTTGTACTATAACAACAAATTATGCACGTATGTTCCAAACTTACGTATATTGTGCATAAACATTATAGAAAATGACACTAGAATGAAAATTTAATAATATAATTGAAATGGTTATCTAGCACCATGAAACTGGATATTAACATCAATTCGGTAAAATTTAAAATAAATTTAAGTGGAAACTAGGATCCAACCCTTATATTCAACCTTGATAAATGAAAAAAACATTCTCAAAACATGTACTAAACTGCCCTCCTTAATGATTTTTATTTTCAATAAATTCTTTTACCTTTTTTTAAAGTCAAATCTACACTTAATAGAAGATTAGTATCACCCAAATTGAACTTTTCAAAAATGCTACCATGACAAAAAAATTAATTTGTAAAAAATGTGTACCAAAATCAAAAATTCAGGAGGGACCACACGTTAAATTACCAAAGCCCCATCTGAATTCCTCCAATTGCACTTTCTTTCATTTTGACAAAATTAACTTTATAGTAGCGAAATCCCGAACCTTTTTTAAAACTGCGAATATATAAATTTTAGCAGAAATTAAAAATAGAGGTATTTTTTCAAAACTTGTTTTAAAGAAGAGGCGGTTGTGTATTTTGGAACTTAAAAAGTGTATTTTACAAAGGTTTCCTATGCTAAATAGGGCAAACATGCAATTAATTTTAACCTATAATGGCATATTCATAGAATTTCTTTTAGTATAAATTCGTTAGGTTACTTGGATGCCATAACTGTTATAGTTTATACTTTTAGAATTAATTCAAAATTTTAGATTGGGTAATTAATAATATATCCTTGGTGTTTTTGACTTTCGAATTTGAAATATACAATCATTACACTAATAGGGAATTTCCATATTCCTTTTGAATCAAAGATCAAGAAAAAGCTTTCACTCAAACTATGAAATGATAAACCTGTAAAGGTTTACATAGATATAGACTAGGAAATTTTCGGCACACATCCTTATGAGTAGCGTTAGGTCCCTTCCAATTTTCTTTTATAAATTATATACATATTTAAAAAAAAATGTAAAATTAATGTGGTATTTGGGTAATTTTACTATTCTAAACATGCGCTGTTAAGGTATACATCCATAACTCATAACCGTCGTAATACACATCAGAATGACCGCTTATAAATTTGAAAACGAGAGGAAAAAAAAGAAGGAAATTCAAAAAGGATGGATGTAGAAAATAATTTATAAAAGGGAAGGATGTAAAACAAATAAGTTTATAAAAGAGAGAAGTCCCTAATTTCCATTATAGACTAATACTGTGCGAACCCGTGCTTCGCACACGGGTTATTGTCAAACAATTAATTAACATTACATTACTGTTTTAGTGTAATAATAACATGATTAAGGATGAGTTTTTGTATAATATGGTTCCTTTAAAGAGCCATGGAGCTTAATTATAATTATTCAATGAATAATTATAATTATGAAATGTATTAGTTGATGTTGTAGTCATAGTTCCACTTCAAAGACCCTTACGTCATTCTTTGTGTAAAAAAAGCAGCTCCAACCAACATAACTTTTTGATATGTACATACTTAGTGAAGAAAAATTGGACTACGATGTGTATTTTGACCATAATACATACATTCGTATGAATAATGTATGTATAAAGTTGTGGTAATAAGTGTATTTCCACTTGAACTTAACCTAAAACTCATTTCATGCAAAAGTAAAAACTCTGGAGAGATTATACTATTCAGAGGACAACCGTTAAAGAATTAAGTACTAAAAAATGTGCAAACTTGATATATACATGATAGCAGACTAAAATTTTGTTCACATAAGAATCAGATTTCTTGAATTTATACATGGCATTTACCAAATGAAACGTAGAAAAAAACATATGAATAAAGACAGTTAAAAATGCAAGCTAGAGTTGCAGTTGACCTTCTTTAACAGTGCATGTAATCTGTTGATGATGTTGGGTAGTTTGCAATATTCTTCACTTTTTTGCTAAGTACAAACCCAAACTCTTTAGTCAGCTCCTTGTCCTCGTCTTATTCCTGTAAGGATGGTTGGAAAATTTGTTGAAAATGGCACCATAAACTTTGTAAGTTGCAGGTCACTAAAAAGAACATCACTATGGCCAGAACATGCGTGGAGATGTATTATAGTTAGAACTGTCAGTTTGTTCTCTGGATATTTAGAATTTTTGTTATAGCAAAGTAATAACTAAAACTGAATCAATTTTGTAACAGGATTGAAGCAAAAATAATTTTTCTGAATTAGACATGATTGAAGGTTGATACAAGTTAAATGATTGTTATAATAATTGATATACATTATTATCCACACTTATGTGCACAATGTATAACAGTAATATGCCGAATTTTAGGGACATAATTTTGCAATAGCAAGCAGTAATGAAAATCAAGACCAATTCGTTTAAAAACTAATCCTGTTTTGGATGTATATAGAATACGTAGATATAAACATCTGTACACGATATACCATTTTATGTATTTGACATCATATCATTATTGAAATACTTACTATCAGCTTAGACATATGGATGTAGAGTCTATTGTATACAACTTGAAGGACTTTGACCATCCCGTGCAAATAAAAAATATAAGATTTGATTAGTTACATAAATATTGTTTTGTTATTTCATATTTTGGCATATAGAAATAAAACTTTATCCAAAAAGGTCATTTGGTAACTTAGGAATATACGGTATAAAAGTTAGTTTCTTCTGAAGGAAAACCGCTCTCATAATATTTTTAAATTTTTTCCTATGTCAGCATTTTCCACCAAAAAATATATAAACAATGACTGTGCTGAGAAAAGATTGAAGAGCTTATAGCTTTGTATAAATGGTAGACATAAGTCCATAGATCCCATAGGAAACAAAACGGTACAGAACATTTTTTCTATAACTTACTATAATAATAAAATTAAACAATTTGTATGTACTAGTACATACCCTCGATATGTTTCGATCTCTATAAGTTTCTTTATTGAATATATGATGTAGTCGCCTTCATTTTGGAATGCATGAGAGTCGAAAAGAATCTGTCTGATAATTGCTGGAAAAAAAACATAGATGCATTGCGAATCAGATTTAAGATGTTTATATAGCAAGTATTTCAAATTTATAGCAACTCTTAATGCATTATATTTTCTTTATAATCACCTATATGCGTATACCCTAAGAGCTAATCACCGAGAAAAAGGACCTCTAATATGTTTGAACCATGACATAACTGCTTAAAAATTTGACCAAATTATATAATCACAGATCATCTAGGAATGTTGAAACAGTATATAGCACTCCAGCATCTTAAAACTGTTGTTGGCAATAGTAGAATATGAGTAAGGTAGCATGAGCAAAGTAAAGACTAAACTTTTTTTAACAAAGATTCGCACAATTCAAATTCTTGATTCTATCATGAAAATAATATTCATCCTTAAATAGTTATCCCTCTTAAACCTACTTTTTGGAAAAAGAAAACTTAATTCATTCGATAATTTACCAATACTCATCCAGCCGAGTAAAGAACGATCAGTTGGAAAAAAATCGATGTATGTTATAAGATAAGTTAAAAATATAATACACAACTCCTGGTACATACAATATAATCGCTACAGTATTAGTGTGCCTATTAGCTACCACTGAACATATAGGTATTTGTCGATAAATGGTATTGCTAATGCTTACACATATATCGATCTATCCTCCTATTAGATAGTGGTAAGAACCTCTTGCATCTAGACAATAGTAAGTCTTATACTTATTTACTAAAAGATTACGAATACGTAGAACAATATTTTTTACAAAAGCACGTTCCAACCTAATAAAGTAATTAATCTCCAGAAATGAACTTGCTTGCATAGTTGTATTTGGTCCACTACTTGATAATTATTCTAATATTTGTAGTAGTCCAAAAAAATCACACCGAGTTCATTCATAAACTAATATTTAGTAATGATCCTAATACGAAAAAATAAGTCACTTAAGATTTTGAAACTCTAAATTATAGTGGTAAATAAAAAATATGCAAGTGAATTTGCACACCCAAACATCATCCAGTACCGCTTCTCCAATGCAAGTTTGATTGACTACCACAGAGACAATAATGAAAACTGATAAGGTAATATTTCAAAAAACACAGACAAATGTTGAAAAAGAGAGAACTTATTCGTATTTCTCTATGTGAAATGGCACCTATAGGTAGGAGATTCATATAGTTAAATATTTGAGCGAAGTGGTAAAATACTCCAGTAGTTGTTAGAATCATTTAGCACTAAAAACCGTTAATAGTGGGAAAATACCATTTTGCACAATGTTGATCAACCAACTTATCCTCTAAATAATCACGTACTCACATCGTGCAACTATACATATACGAAAAGAGGTAAAAAGGAGAAAATACTATAAAATATCAGGCTTTTTATTGTAGGTTGCTTTGATCTTCTGTATAAACACGTAAAGAAGCAATTAGTTGTACGTTTTTTTCTTTATATCTTTCAGGGAAAGACTGTCGAGCTTACATATTTATACACTTTGTAATCAAGAGGAAAAAAATTACTTCCGAGATCCACAGTAGTAATTGAAAACAGCAAACACACACACACATATATAATATTACTAGGAAAAATGAAAAAGTTATGCCCATATCTCGCTTCTAAACCCTTGTATTACCAAAAAAAATTACTCTATTTTAAGTGCAGACCGAATAAATCACCTAACCCTTGTATCTTAAAAGATGGCAGAAGGCAGAAGGTTGGAATAGTTTTCTCCTAGCACTCTTTCATATAGGAGGCTAAAAGAGTTTTACTTATGACGCTCTCTTTCATGTAATCACTATATACTAACCTGCATAAAAGATTTTGAATTGAAATAATGAAAATGAGAACTTTAGTACTGCTTGTCATTAGATATGAGTTCACCTTTGTGCTTTGATAGATGCAAATTACTTGTCATAGGTGTAGGCAGTGGATTTGCTTTATCCATGTTGGCTTTTACTAAAATTTCTGTGATATATTTCTTTTGGCTCAGCTGCATTTCATTGTTTGGTAGTCTTTTGACTTCAATCCCGAAAAAGTAGTTCAAGTTTCCCAAGTCTTTGATTGTAAATTCCCTGTGTAGAAACTGCACAGTCTTTTCAATTTCTGAATTGTTGTTGCCTGTAATAATGAAATCATCAACATAGATCAGTACATATATAATAATATTATTTGAAAATTTAAGAAATAAAGAGTTGTCTGATTTTGTTGGATTGTATCCGAGCTTGGCAAGTGTTGATTTTAGCTTTTCGAACCACACTCTTGGTGCTTGCTTGAGTCCATAGATAGCTTTGTTTAGTTTGCATACAAGGCTTTCATTGCCTTTTTCAGTGTAGCCTTGTGGCTGTTCCATGTATACCTCCTCCTGCAAGATACCATTGAGAAAAGCATTATTGACATCCAGTTGTCTGATAGTCCAGTTCTTGTGCAAAGCAATAGTTAAAATAATCCTAATGGTTGAGGGTTTTACAACAGGAGAAAATGTTTCATTGAAGTCAAAACCATTCTGTTGGGAAAACCCTTTTGCCACTAGTCTTGCTTTGTACTTAAGAACTGAACCATATGAATTTCTTTTAATTCTATATGTCCACTTGCATCCAATTATATTTTTATGTATTGGTAAGGGTACAAGATCCCAGGTTTTGTTCTTGATTAATGCATTGCATTCTTCCTTCATGGCTGCTCTCCAATTAATATCATGTACTGCTTGTTGATAAGTACTGGGCTCAGTGCAGTCTGATACAATACTATAGAGTTTTGGTTTAAATATGCCACTCTTGGCTCTTGTTATCATGTGATTTCCAGTGTTTACAGGTTGAACACTGGTGTCTTCAGTGACACCTTGTTGAGTATTGAGTGATACAGTATCATTCAATACTTGACATGTGTCAGGATGTTGACTGGTGCTGGATAGAGAAAGATCACTTGATCCTTCAGAAATGTTACCTTGCTCTTGTCCTGTTTTACTTATTGACTCAAAAGGATTAGTACTGAGATTATTTCTCCCCTCACTATCAGTAGTGCAATCAGAAGCTAACTTTTCAGAAAAGAGTGTTATTGGAGGTAATGAGTATCTAGCATTATATACTTTATCAGATGTCTTGATTGCTACTTCACTAAAAGGAAATTTTTGTTCATTAAAGATTACATGTCTTGATATGTATATTCTTCCTTTGCTATCAAGACACTTGAATCCCTTTTTATTCGATGCATAGCCTAAGAATGTGCATGGTTGAGACCTAAATTCTAACTTATGTTTATTGTAAGGCCTTAAGTAGGGAAAACATAGGCATCCAAATACCTTTAATTTTGATAGTCTGGCTTGACTTTAGTTAGTACATCCAATGGACTTTTATAGCTCAGTATCTTTGTGGGTAGTCTGTTAATTAGATAGACTGCTGTGAAGAAAGCATCAGGCCAAAATTTTAGTGGTAATGATGCCTGAGCCAATAAAGTCAAGCCAGTTTCTACAATGTTCCTATGTTTTCTTTCTATAAGACCATTTTGTTCAGAGGTGTAAGGACATGTAGTCCTTTGTGTGATTCCCTTTTTCTGAAAATAATCTTTCAGTGATAGGAATTCTTTTCCACCATCTGTTTGAATAATTTTTACCTGACAGCATGTCTGTCTTTCTGCATTGGCTACAAACTGTATCACTGCATTGTTAGTTTCAGACTTTGCCTTTAAAAAATATATCCATACATGTCTAGAATATGCATCAATGAATGAGATATAATATTTATAACCATAATCACTACATATTGGGGCTGGACCCCATAGATTAGTAGCAATTAGTTCTAATGTGTTATTATAAACAGTCTCAGAGTCTGGAAATGCAAGCTTATGACTTTTACCCATTTGACAAAAAGTGCAATTATAAGAAATTGGAATTTTATCAACAGAGATGTCATTGCAGTTATTTACAACATGTTTTAGAATTTTTATACTGGGGTGACCCAGTTTACAGTGCCAAGTATCAAGACTTTTGCTACTATCATCAGTTTTTAATTCAGAAATATGACACCAATTTCCTTATGATCATCATGTCTTGCATTTGCAACATCAAATTTGTACAATCCCTTATGTTCTTTACCCTGCAATAGAGTTTCCTTTGTTAGTATATCTTTTACAAAACAATGATTTGGGTAAAACTCAAAGTAAACATTATTATCCTTGGCAAATTGTGACACACTCATTAAATTCTTTTTAATAAGTGGGACTCTCAATAAGTTGTTAATGTAAAGTTGTCTTGTACCTCTTAAGCTTGCATTACCAGTATGAGAAATGTGAATTGGTTTACCATTTCCTAAATATAGTAATTGTGTACCTTTGTATTCCCTATTGCCAAGATATAAGTTGCTCAGGTTGTTAGTTACATGATTGGTAGCTCCTGAGTCAGGATACCAACTGTCATCATGTATGTCTTCAATCTTGGCCCTGTCATCACTTCCTTTCTCAGTTTTGACTTCTGTTTGAGTGTTGCCCAAGTTTGCACTAGGATTTGAAGCTTTTGAACTGTTACTGTTTTGTTGAGATGGGATGAAGTTAGCATCAAATCTAAAGTAACATTTGTTTGATGTGTGTCCATATCTTTCACATATTTGACATCTTGGTTTGTTGTTATAACTCTGCCTGCCTCCTCTGCCTCTGGGCCTATTGTACTGACCACCCCTTTGATTATTATTATGGTGATTTCTTGCTGCACTGCTACTTTCTTGATTTCTGTTTCTGCCATTGGCAATGTAATTGATAGAATAATCTGAGTTGGTTGCCTTCTTTTGCTCTAGTCTTCCCTCATGAGAAAGAAGTATTGAGTGTACATATTGTAGTGATGTTAGATTGAACGGTTGTGATGAATGAGATTTGCTGTGGCCTTTATATAATGATCTTACTGAAACATATCTCATTCTCTTACACTGCAACATTAACACACGAAATGTTACATGCAATAGCATATGGTCAAAATAATCCAAGTTACCAAATTAAAAGGTCTAAAAGAACAAAGCAATTAGCATAGCTTAAACAATTACAATATAAATGTAACATGATAGATTTAGAACTGAATACAAACCACGAAAATAAAACATAGCTTATAACATGATTTATTGTATGTCAACATGGTTACCCTTCTTCTAATTGCATTTTTAGTCCTTTGCTTATGACCCATCAAATTGAAACATTAAAATGAATGATATTTGATTAAATTCATACATTTTTGATGAAGTTAATGAAACATAAAGGATCAGTTTTGACAACTTTCACAACTAACTGCTCTTGTTTAAAAGTATTTAAAATTTATTTTTCTAAAATTAAAGTTTATTTTGATGATATTGAGAAATTTTTTAAAAATGTTTAATGAATTTACAATATTAATGTCAAAATTTAAAGTTCATTTTGTTGAACTTTAACTTAGTTTAGTGTTAGGGATTTATAATTTTGTGTAAAGAGTTTTAGGTTTAAGAGGGAAGAGAATGAAGATGAAAATATAGGTGTATACCAATTTATTATATTTTCTGGTGTATGTTAAGAGATTAATGGTGTATAAATAGAATTAGCCTAAAAATGATAAACTGTTAAATGCTATTAAACTTCTTCCAACATTTTTAAAAGCATGTGTAGTATATATACCTCACGCACATAGTGAATTTCCTCTTGAAAAGAAATAGCCATATGACTAAATAACGGTTCTGCTGAGAAAACAAATTTCTTCGAAGTTGAAAGTGTGAGCACAATTATTTCAAAATTATAATCATCTCGCATAATTAGCTTAGCAGAATTCTTTAAACTTTAGGAAAATCACGCATAAGAAAATGATAACTGCCTTAAATTGGTCATATTTACAACTACATGAATATTTTTCCATCATTTGAGCATGAATTTTAGTTACAAATCAAATTTATTGAAAGTTAAAAGAGAATATATATTTAATTTCATATTTCAATAATGTTGCATCACTAATTTAGTAAAAGTTTCTAATCTTCAATAAATCATTCCATATAGAAATTGAAGGTTGCCCCGAATAGGACCTAATCTATAAAAAGGTAAAAATGAAGTTTGCGTTAATTGTCATATAAACATCTTATATGATCTTTCCCCTCATTTAGGCTAGGCATGACAACATATATCCACATCCACATCCGAATTTATTTTCGGATATCGTAATCTGTATCAGTGGATATGGACGGATATCGAATGTTTATCTGTCTCGCTCATAATTAATAAAGTAAAAATTGAAATTTTCTGATCCAACATAAAGCCTTTTCAATAATAATGTCAACATAAAAAATAAAATAAAAAATAAGATGATAATAATCAATGTGTTATAGCAAATATTCATGTATACATGAATAATATGAATTTTACCATGATAAAACTGCATGCATGCATGCATGTATGTATGTATATGCATAATGTTAACTCTTATCCTTATAAAAGTCAGGCAGATAATTTTTGTTTGCGGATGCTATTATTTTCATATCTGTATCAGTTTTTCGAACTTTGGATTTTGTTCATTTTTCGGATATAGATACAGATGGATTTCGCATTTTTTGGATACTCATTGACAGCCTTATTTAGACATAAAGCATTGGTTAGGCTAAACATTAGAAAATATTATTGTAAATTTAGAAACAAATCTTATTGATTTCTTTTTACTATGCACCACTGAAATCATGGATATATGAAAACGCATAAACTTTTTGATGTTGGAGCATGGTTGTTGTAGTTTTCTAGCTATAATATAAAATATAAATTAGCTATCCATATAGACATAGGATATATGTATATAAAAATTAAATCCATTTTGATTCCTAATAAAACCTTTTCCTACCAAACAGAGTCTCAAATAGCCAAATTAGATGTTTCATGCTTTTCTACAGAAAATCAAAATAAACAAAACTAAAAATTGTTTAGATGTATATCAAGCCAAAGTATAGTCATCATGTTATAATATAACTAACTATATTATCGACAATTTTGACCATATTTAAGGTATAAAAAAGGTAACTATAAAGCTGAAGTGACATCATTTTGTTCATTACATAATAGGTTAGAATCTTACTCTTTGAAAGCGACAATAAGCACCAAAGTCATGATGATTTTTTGTTGACCTTATAGAAGTACCCAATAACAAATCCTTATTGTGCATAAAACTAATTTTTAGTAGTTTTAGTAATAATAATAGTGTTAATAGTGGTAGAGGTGGTAATAGTGATAATATTGTATTTATTTAAACCAAAAAATTGCAAGAGAAAGTTATTTGCACAATCATTTTATTATTTCTAACATTGTTTTATTGGTCGAAACATGTTTAATTCTCCCTTTATTCACATCCATTGAATATTTTCCATTGAAAAATGAATATACAAAATCCAAAAAAAATTTAAAACATGGGCATTGTCAACTATTTTGTTAGAGAAATGGCTTAAGGTTATTGAGTCCTCATAGTAATTTTAGATTCTTTTTAATATTAGCATACCAGAAACTGCGATTTACTATGATAATAACTAAATATCCTAGGAAATTAACTTTGGTATTAAGCTAAAAATATTATATTTAAAATTTTAAGAAAATGATTTAAATTTCATATTTTTTGTAAACCATTAGAATTTCGATACCAAGAATTTAGAATTACTAAATTTAACCAGGACCTAGTTCATGTTTTAATTATTAGTATTATAACATGTAATTACTAAGGAAAGAATATTACCACTATTTTTCTCAACGTATATAACTTACCGTCTTAAATAAAACATGTAACTTTGCGCAAATTTTGGAACTAAATATATTCTTATCTAGGAAGTAAATGATCAAAATGTGCTAATATATCATCATTGAAATTAGCAATCATGCCTGTAATACAATTCAAATTACAACAGTGTCATTATCAACCACGAACCATACTTTAGC
Organism: Allium fistulosum; assembly: GCA_030737815.1. Taxonomy (NCBI): domain Eukaryota; kingdom Viridiplantae; phylum Streptophyta; class Magnoliopsida; order Asparagales; family Amaryllidaceae; genus Allium; species Allium fistulosum. The sequence continues at coordinate 1,009,811,766 of CM060907.1, forward strand.
GTTTAGCCAATACCAAGGTCGTCATTAACAGAGATTAAGAGACAAAAAAATAAATTTAGTATCTAATATCTACAATTCAATATTTTTGGTTTTATAACATCGAAAGCTGTTTATCTGTAAACAATGATAGAACTATTAATTATGAATGTGAAACTATTAATATCTAGTATAGGTGTAATGAACTGTAACTCTAAATATCTAATGTAGGTGGAATGTATATGTTTTTACATGAAAAAATTACAATGAATGGCCAAACCTCTAGTATAGGTGTACGTTGATTCATAGCCTTTGGTATCAATGTAAGGTCATAAATTGGAAAACAACCAAAAACAAAACACGAAATCAGTTGCGCACATAACTCCTTCATTTATAATGATTGTTAGCGGTAGATAATATATAGGTGAATGATTGTATATGTCAAAAAGTATAAAAGAAGCTGGCCTAATTATAGTATATATTATCAAAAATACGGCAAAAATTCAAAACAACCTAGTTGCAATATGATTAAGAAACATACCTTCAAATATTCGAGGGATGAAAGGTGAAATTGGGGACGATGGAAGAGGTAAAGGGGTCATCGGATGGGAAGCGAAACAGCAACGCAGGGCCTGGAGGGATGTAGAGATTCAGAGACGAAGGGTTATGCGACATGCATAAGCGAAGAGGCAGACGTCAATGCATGGTCAAAGACGTAAATTAGGAACAGAAGAAAATTTAGGGTTGGACTATAAGGGGAGGAAGTGTAAAGTGGAGGATGAAAAGTAAACCAATATGCGCGTGACGTTTCATTTTGAAATTTGTTTACGAAATTTAAGGAGGCGTGTGAGCTATTGAAACATACTCAATAATCATACTATAGTATAGGTTGTGCATGTTACTCTTGATATATTTTTGTTATGCTATCATCATTAAATATTTAAAAGTATTTAAAAGTAGATAAGAAAATTATAAATATTATTTACAAGCATTAAATTATCTTTACTTCAGTTAAATATTAAAAATGCATGTTCGTAAGTATTCTAAATTGCATTATCGTTGGATAATCCAAAATGTTAAAATATATTCTCAATTTAAAAATTCTAGAATTTCTCAAAATATTAAGATGATATTACATTTGAAATAGGTTCATCAAATAAAAAAAACAACATTTATAAGTCACCATTTTGTACATTTTTATTAACAATTATGGTGGAAAAAACTTACACCAAAGTTTCATTAATCACAACACATATGCACACATGTGCACACAATCACGGTATATGTTTGTGATGACTCATCTTTTTGGACGGTTTAAATCGATAATCAACCACACATGTCTAACTCAAACCATTCAAAGGGGTAGATTATCAATGGGGTTAAATAAGAAAAATAAGAGAAAAGAAGGAAAACAAAATACAGAATTTGGCAGCGGAATGAAAAAATATAATGATCAAATAAATAATTCATGAAGCTGTTTTACAATATACATTTGAACACAAATTTAATAAAATCAGAGTACAATCAACAACATACCAAAATGATGCAGCGAAAAATACTAATAATATAATATACCAAACTCCTTCTTCGTCCTCCGGAAATAATTTCGTCAAGCACTGAAATGCTTAGGCTGACCCGAGCGTAATGAAAAGACAAAACACTCGAGTCAGAACTAAAAATCCTTATGTAAGTTAAATCAACAGCAATTAAATATGAGTGTAATAGCTTTAGAGATGTTTACGGGATTTCACATCTCCTATCCAGTGTATAACGTGCGTGCAATAACTTAAGAGATGTTACGAGATTTTCCATCTCCTAAGGATCCGTTAAACTATCTATATGTAGTAAAATACGCTATATATATGTAGTGTCTATCAGTAAAGTATAATATTGAAAATAGCGTTAAGGCGTTACCCGTATCCTCCTTAACGCATTTTATAGGCATCGTAGTCTATATAGTACAATAAACTCCACCGTAAACTGGTGGGCTATCAGGGAGCACTCCATAGGTACGACCTAAAACAAAAGTCGTAGTGGGCGCGATCAGGATAATATGATAAGGCCCACGAGGCTATACCCACGGTAGGATTCTACCGGATTGCGGAACCAGGCTGGGGCAACGCATAGCCGCAGCAACCGCCCACCTCGAACAACACTCCTGTAATCAAGGGTGGCCACCAATCAATCACAAAGTCAGAGATATGGTATCGAAGAAGTATGTCCGATCGGAGGAGCGACCTCACTTGGCCTAGTTATGGCTCATGTTTTAGTCATTTTAATTATGACTCGAAAGTCAAGGCTATCCATCATCATTCTCTTACTTCATTCCAGCAAATGCCTCCAATTCAACCTTTACATTCTGGATAACATCCACTGCGTACACAGTTGTTAAAGTGGTTCCAATATTGACAAAGAGTATGCCAATAAGAGGTCCCGATCTCCTTAACAACTAAACATCATTTTTTACACCGGTTGGTTTGTACATTTCAAAACCAATTCATATGTGATATCAAAATATCATATTCACTTCAAAATATCCTTCATTTCAAAATCATCAAATTTACTCAAAATATGTCATTTCCACTTGAAAATATCATTTCAAATTCCAATTTAGGTTATAACCTCATTTAATCACATTCGCATTTAAATCAATGATAAAATATAAACATTCCACTTTGCACAGTTTGAAACTTATAGAAATAGTTGGAATTGGTTTAAATAGTTTAAAATAGTTTAGTATAAAATGATTTAAGTATTGAAATTGGTTTATATAGTAAAATAGTTTGGAAAATATAAACAATTTGAATATTAAAATTAATAATAGATTTTAAAAAGTTTATATCAAAAATAATTTATTTTGAAAATATATCAAATCAAACTGTTTCTTTTCCATTTCAACAATTTGGACCCATGTCCAATTTCACTTTACTGATTTAAAACACTTAAATCAACTTAACTCTCATTGTTAAATTTTAAGATCAAAATCTTTAAATAATTCAATTTCCAAAATTAAATCCTAATTCTAATGTATGCAGAAGTTTAGGTTTTAAAATCAAATTATATTCATTTAAATTCCATTAATTGATTTCTACGCGCTTCGAGCTCGCATGATCAAACGGTAAGTCCGATCGCTACGAAACTTGAAATCTTATAATAATTCACTATTACGGATCTGATGAAACTAGTTTCGTCGAAATCCGATGTTATTCCTTGAGAAGGATGGTTTTGATGACAACAACCTTAGGACTTGTTATAAAATATAAATACTAACATTATAGTTTAGATATATATATGTATATGCAGGATATAAACATGCAAGTACCAAGAATGAAGACTGTACAGTATAGAGATACAAGACTGATGAATTTAAAGATCAAAGATATCAAGATTGAAGACTCATGAGTATCAAGAAATCAAGTTATTAAGAGTTCAAGATTTTAATAGTACAAGATAAGTATTGAGTCTAGAATTAAAACTTCTTGAAAGCACTTACATCTTTATTCGAAATTTATTCGTGGAATGGAATCCACTTCGAGCCTGTTAAAGAGATGGAACCCTAGTGGGATGGAACCCACGACAATATCTAGTGGAACATATAGTGGTCCTATTTTGATATCCTCTAATTTTATAAAAATGTTTTTCAAAAATATATCTCTTGTTTTTAAAAATGTTTTCAAAACTTTCTTTTCAAAAAGACATCTCTCTTGTTTGAAATATTTTAGAATCAAAACTATTTTTATCATTTTTAATATTTTGATTTCAAAATTGTCCTTGTTTTTAAACCATCTCTTGTTTTAAATATTTAGCTTTAAAATATTTATATACTCGGGTTTTAAATCACTTTATAGATTAAGATTATATATATTAAAAATTATTTTCTAATCTCTTTTATATGTTTAAACTATATTCAAATATATTTACAAAGTTTAGAAATTGTTTTGACAAATTATAGAAATCAATTTTAATAAGAAAATCAAAACATCAATTTTGCCTTGAGCATGTCGACATCCCTCAACCCCCCATGTCGACATAGTGTCCGTTAAATTCAAAATTCAAATTTTCAAAAGAAGTGTCTATTCGTCGTATCCTTTCACGAATAGATATGGCTGTTGATTTCCTATAAATACCAGTAGTTCTAAACGAATTTATAACGAGATTTCACTTGTTTTCTCTTCTCTTCATCTTCCACATTTATCCTAAAGAATCCCAAACTATACTCTGCCGAAATACCAAGTGAATCAAACTTGATTATCTCTTGTTTGATTCTCTGCCACTTTTTCCATAAGATCTCAGTGTTATTCAGAGTTATAGGATTATTTGTAAATAAAACTATTGAGTAAAAGGTGCGGTTGAGCCTTGAAATCAATTGGGTGTGATTGTTGCTCCGGAAATCGATTAGGTGACCTTGTGGCCTGGTAAATCAAGAGAGTTTGCCCCAGACTCGAATACAGGAGGGTGTACCTCGTGGCCTTGAAATTGAGGGTGTAATCTGGGAGATTATTTTTGATAAGAAATCCGTAGGTTTGTACGGGACTGGATGTAGGATAACTCCGAACCAGTATAAAATCCTGGTGTGTTCTTTCCTTTACTGCTTTTATTTATTATTTGCATCTATGTCTGATTCTGTGATTATATCTGTGTCTTTGAATTGCATATGTTGGTGATTAAATTTACATAAGTTTCAAAAAGATTTAGAAAATCCACAAAACACTATTCACCCCCCCTCCTGGTGATTATTCCATCCTTAATATCCGTAATCCGCATTTTTCACATTTGGTATCAGAGCATTGGTTTTCAAAATTCTCGTAATCTTATTTTTGAAAAATTTTAAAATGGCAATTTTTTTGATAAAATTATTAACACTATGATATTGTTGTTTAAAACTATATTTAGTTATTTTGAAAAGTCAATTGATTCTTTAAAAGGTTATGTTGTTTTGGAGGAGAAGAGTTATGTCTAATGACTGTTGGTTAAAAGATACCACGTAATCATTCATCGATCAAGAAGAACAAATTGATATATAATGGCAATCGACAATGAAATGGGTACCAGATCAATACAAAACTTTTGATTCTCATCTAAAACTTGATTTGATACTATACTTATCTCCATCTGCTTCACAATGTCACTGGTTTCGTGCGAATCCGTCAAGAAATGACCAAGTTATGGTCAAATGAAGTTTTGCTGAACAAAGAGATAAAGAAAGCAAAACTGTCAATGGTATTCTTCAAATTGCATCCAGAGATTTGAGTATTTTGTCCCAACTCCTTTTCCAGGTTGTAGTTCTTGTTCTCACGGTCGTTTTGATGGGTGGATCATCAAATTCCGATCAAAATTGAGTGAGATATGACAGTTTGAAGTTGGCTATCCAAAACTGAAAACTGTGTACGGAATTTCCTGCATTTCTCTTACTGTTCGGCCTGTTGCACCACAATACCGTCCAAATTCGTCACCAAACTATTACTAGATCGTAGCCCTTGCCATTCTCTTCGATTTGCCGCTGGTTTCATTCAATTCCGTTAAAAACAAAGAAGATATGCCTTCTAGAAGTTTGATAGTAAATAGAAAAACGGGAAGAAGAAGAAGAGAAAGTTATATGAAAAGTGGTGACTGTTGGGCCTATTTATAATGGTTGAAGTGTCCATTCATTCAAAATTCAAATTCAAAGTTTTGGCACTAAGTTGGTCAATCTACTAAATCATTTGTATCTTTCTCATACGGTCTTCAAATTCAGCAAATGAATATACTACGATGATCGGAAAAACAAGCCCGTCGCAATAGAACAGATCTCGTCGTCAAATTCTGAAAGATATAAATGTGTGGTTCACGACAATGAAAGAACAACAAAGTTAGAAAGATAGAGGAGTGCAAAAATTGGTACGCTTTACTATTATTTCATCTTTATTGTTGCATTTAGGAATATATATATATTTATGCATTTAATTAGGTATAGAAATTTATCTCTTTTATAAGTTTTTTTATTTTGGTCCATATATCGACACACCATGGTATACATATCGATATACCAGTCTAAATTTTCTAAAGTCTTTTAAAATGTGTTTCCTTTCAAATAAAATATTACTACTAATTTATTACAACTATACTAAGTAGAAAAGCATACCTTCATTCATGATTTCAACTTTTCTAATGTTGTTTTTACTTCTCGTACTCTATTTTTTTTAAGATACTAATTTTATGTCTTTAAGAAATTAATAGAATGAATTTAGAATGTTAGAATAAGGCTCTATTTATAGATTTCTTCATTTAATCAGATTGCGCCACATCACATGACACTTGTCATATAAATAGATAGTGACATACATGCAAAATGACACGTGTCATTACACTTGTTCTTTAATAAAAGCATTTTACATGCATAATGCCAAGTGTCTACACATGTTTTTTTCATTATTTTTCTTTATGTGTTTTATTTACTTTAATTATATTAACTACTATAAAAGATTGGGTCAAAAATCAATTATTTACATGTCAAAATCTAGTCGTAAAATTAGTGCAAAATCATGTTAAAAACAGGCCCAGAACTTCAGATAGCATTCTGAAATGCTGTCTTTGCTTCTGTTAACGTTTTTTAAGCACTGCAAATTCGTTTTTGTAGCATTACCGTGCTTTCAAACGCTGTAGTGTTTCAGAAACTTTTCACAGCATTTGTTAAATGCTGCAGTTTCTGTTTTATAATGTTTTGAATATATTTTACTGCAAAAACTTTTTATAGCATTTTGTAGATGCTGTCTTTTCTATTTGAAACTTTAAACTATGTAAAAATGATATTTAAATTAAGTATTTTTCTCTATTCTTTTTAGAGGTATTTTCTAACTTATACTAGAATATTTTAAAATTAATTTCATGTTTAAATATTTTTTAATAATTAACTAAATTTTTTAATGTAAGAGGCCTTAATATAACACGTGTTTATTTTAGTTTTTCAATCTATGTTATTTTATTTAATATTTCATTATGATATTATTTTTAATTTAAAAGGTGTTTAAACATGTTTCTAAATATTTTAATCAATAATAATTTAATATATAGGTTTTAATTAGTAAGTTAAGTATTTTATAAACATGGAAGTTTGGATTCTTAAAAAACAATTAAGTTTAAAAAAAATTAAAGAAATTAAGTAAGGAGGGTATTAATTTTTAAAAACCATATTGATCATATATATAGTTTAAATCCATATTTCTTAGCAATTTGATTTTGATTTTGATATTGAGTTTAATTACTACCTTTCATGAATATGTTATAGTTTTAATATCATTAAACTCTTGTCTTTACTACTCTTTCAGTCCCATTCATTAGTTTACTTAACCTAAGTCTAGTAATTGGTGTGTATTACCTTTGTTTGGTTGAAGTAATTTATAATAAATAGTTTGATATATGTATACATACATACATACATATATATGTGTGTGTCAATTGGATATTACTTATCACTCATGTTTATCTTATAATCTGAATATTTCTTACCATAGTATATATATCATCATATCATTCTGCATATTATTATTTTTACTTCGTTATCATTTTATTTCATATTACATATCATTATGCATCCTATTTCATATCACATTTCATTGCATATTACATCATAAATTACAATGCATGAAATATCATAATCATTTGCATCATAAGTTGCACTTCATTCTGCATATCATCTCATGCTACATTGCATATGTCATACATTTCATACTGCATTACAAACTACATATTGCATACATGTACACATAACAAGTGCATTTTATTTAGGGGGAGTTTATATTATTGTCTTATAGTATATGGTTATTAGTTTTTGATTTGTTTGGTATGTTTTGATTGACTTGTTTGACTTGATTGATTTATTTGACTTGTTTGACATGATTGGATTTGATGTGTGTGTTGCTTGGATTGTCTGAAATATACTTATACATATTTATGTATTGAATAATTATAATATAATTATATTAATGTCTTTCACATTCCATTTACTATACTTTGTTCTAGTATTAGTTTAAGGAGGATTTTTATAGCTTTATGGTTTTAGGATGGTTTTGTTGATGACAAAGGGGGAGAATTATAAAATAGGATAGTAAGGGATAGATTAAGGGGGAGTTAATAGATTAAGGGGGAGTTATTAGTTTTAGGGGGAGTTATAGTGAAGGAGAAGTTTATTTTATTGTGTAATGGTAAATTTTCATCAGATAATATGAAAGTTTATTTTATTGTGTAATTCTATTTCAATTTAAATCAGTTAATATTTGATGATAATAAAATGTTTTCCAAACCTGAATATTTTTATACAATAAATTTGTAAATCATCTTCTGAGTTAGACGTCATATTTCGTTTTGTCAAATTTGAACTGCTATTGCTCCGTTTAACTTATTTTCGACAAATTTGCAGCGTTTTCGGTACCAATTATCGACTTGATAGGATGATCGTACCACTGATATCTATATACCATTTTAATCGTCTCGTTGTGTCGATCCCCGTAGTATATTCATTTGTGTGTTTTGGAGTCCGGCACACGGTGAAATTCGTGGAAACGGTTAACTGCATCGGTACCACTTTTGCACATTTGATAGTTGTGGCCATTCAAATTTCAAACAGCGGGAATAAAACAGCCACTAGTTCTCATTTTAGCATTTATTCCTAAAATCTAGTCGTTGCCATCTATATCGTTCTGTATACGTTTTTTTTTGAACGGACATTTTATTTTTGGCCTTTATAACTTCGTTTTTCTCTTCATTACAAAGCTTAATATAGTCTCTGTCACCTTCCTCCTTATCTTCTTCCACCATAGCCGATTTGTTTTGCCCTCCTTCATTTTTGTTCGCATTGCCTCCCCTCCAAAGCAACCGATGCCATCACCTTTCCACTCCCCAGACCAAGCGTGTAAACCCATAACCCGACCTTCATTCCCTGGCACCACTCCAGACCCACCACCTAGCAAACCACCTCGGCCGAACTCATCCACCACTCGACCACCTGACATACTTCTTCCATCGGCCACGACAGCAAAGCGTCAAGCCTTCTCTTTTTATTGTATTATGGGTATGTTTTATATATATATTATATTATATTTTATTTTATTTTATTTTATTTCGGTATTGTATATTTTATAAGTTTTACATGTTACTATATATATTATATAGAGTGTTATATTATATAGGATATATATATATATTTAGTTAATATATGTTCTGTTGGCAACATATTGGTATATAAATCTGTTTGTATTAGATATGTTAGTTATATATTTTATATGAGTAAGTTTTTAAAATTGTATTTGTTGTTTTAAATATCAAGGTTGTATATGATTGATTTGTATATATTATGTGATGAATGAAGTTATAGTTTTTTTATGACAGTTTATATAGATTATAAAAATTTGTTAGTATATATATATACTTTTCATTTATATAGTAGTATACAATTTGATTAGTTGTTTGACATATTAAGTTTCCTATTTGATCTGTAAGCATATATATATGCTTATATACTAGTCATATATATAAGGTTGATTTCAAAGTATATATTTTGCAGTGTGCACATATAGCCTGCACGTATTTGTATGTATATAAAAAAAGAAAAAAGAAAATAAAGAAGTAAGCTTGTATAAGAATTTTTGATATATATAAACTGGTATGTGATACAAGCTTTGTATAGAATCTATAGTTTACAGTTTTATTTTATGGTATATGTCAGTATTCTGGTTTCGTGTGAATACACACACACACACACATATATATATATAATGATTTTTTTAGCTATTACATATATACTTTGTATATTTGACAGAGTTTTGACTTTTGAAGACTTATATGTTGTAATAAGTACTTATTTTATCATCCTGAAGCTTATATGTATGGTGTTGTATATATATATATATATTAATTGCGGAAGTACATATGGGATGTCCCTGGCAAAACAGTGAGCATGGCTTTGGTTATACATATATATTGATGGTTATATATATTATATTATTTATATTATAGTATGTAGTGACGGTATATATATATATAAGTCTCATGTATATATTTGATATGTATGCAGTCAGATTTTTGTTTGGTTGCAGTTTATTTTAAAGGTGATATTTGTTTACTAAAGTATTGATTTCTAAATTGTATAGATATATAAATATATAGATAGTTATCTGTTTATATATATAGCTAAGATTGTATATGTTACGTTCATCTCAGTTTATACGTTATATAAGTTATGATTTATCGGTGTTGTATACATAAGTATATATGAGTTTATATGGATTTATATATATATAAGTAAGCATAGTGTTTATAATATTTTGTTTGGCCGCTGCGAAAATATATAGTGTATATATATATATATTAACCTGGTAAACTTATATTGATTTTTTTTTAATTTATATGTGTTTTAGTTTAAACAATGATTTTTAATAGTAATATATATAGCCTATATATGATTTGCTGGGTTCATATACATTAAGTTATATTGATTTCTTTTATAATTACTAATTTTTAAATATTGTATATATAATTTTTCCATTTATATCAAACTGATTTTTGGTCCTTTATTTCCAATTTATCAGCTTGTCTGTCGACCTCGGGTCCATCGTGCTTTGCTTCGAAATCCGTGCTTGGATCCGTAACTCATTCTATTGTATATTCTCTCTAGCCTCGAAAGGTGAGCAATCACTCACGGTTAACGTTCTTATATTTATTAAATTTGATTTCAATTGAAACGACAATTGAAATATACCGCTAAATTGAACTATTATTTATTTAAATTGTTATATATGCTATTATCTGAACTGTTCACCTGTGGGATATGACACCATATCCTGTTGTTTATATTATATTGTTATTGATTATATATGTCTGTTATGTTATTATCATATCTGTTATCACTCTGCAAATTCCCTGTTAGTATAGAATTCCCTATGGGTTGAAATGATACATACCCGAACGATCTGTAGAATATGAGAAAATCGTTATGGGTTGAAATGATAAACCCAAGCGATTTTCATTGAATTGAATTTGGGATTGCGGGTTGAAAAGATATATACCCATATATATTTAAATTTTCGATTGAAATGATAAATATCTGTATCACTTGACCATAGGATAGAAAATTATATACATACACCGTTGGTCTATATATATACGAGTAGGTTGGCACGTGCGTTGCACGTGCGCAGGAAGAACCGATGTTTGAACTTTGTTTTGTATATAGATCATGATGTTATATGTTGCATTGACGCAAAGTTCGGTCAGTTTAATATTTCTGTATGTAGACTTTAAAACGGTACTATTTTTGTTTAGTTGTGGTACATTATAACAACATGTTTAGGATAGAGAGAAAAAATCAAATTTAATCATAACAATGATAGACAATTATTGTTAATAAATTAATAAATCCAGTAAGTTATTGCCTAAGATTGCATCACAAAACAATACATCATCCATTCTTGATTACGTAATAAATATAAAAATAAAATTCAAAATGTTGCCATGTCAAAATTGTCCCTGAATTGGACTCAGGTGTGTGCATGTGAAGTGAGGCCATCTTCCAAAGTTGCAGGTCCAGGTTCATTTGGTTTCTTAGCCTGTATGAAATCAGTGGGATAAGTTATAAAAGTATTACAACCCCAAGATGCTCTGCTTTAACAGTAATAGAGAAGGCTTGCTTAAAAAATCTAACTTGACTTGTTTCAAAGTATGTAGCTAAAGTACGATGTTCAAGACATAAAAAGCATGCATTCCAAGTAATCTAAGCAATGGAAGAAGGAAAATTCAGTGAGATTTCAAATGAGTGAACTCAAATTTGGACGTTAGCTGATATACCATAATTTCTACATATGAAGATTATATATGGATTTATGAGTTAAAGAGCATAATATAACACAAATAATCACATAAATTCATGAGAAATCAAAGCACGAATATTTGAATTTTTGTGTGGATAAGTGGGTAGAACAAATTCGTATTACATGGTAAATCAAATGATGTCGATTTTTGCATCAATGTTAGTGTTAAATAACATTCAGTATAAACATTTCAATTAACATTTATTGGATAAGCTTTTTTAAGCTTTCAAATTTTATAATCACGTTTTAACATTTAAGTCGCATAAAATATTTAACATGCAACCCTCAATCTAAATGGTTGATGCTATTCATAATTCAATTCACACAGTATCTTGAAAGGCAATTAAATTGCTATTTTAAACTAACCAACATATCATGTATCAGTCCATACCGATGTAATCTTTATAATTAGTTACCAAGTTTAGGAATACGCAAAAAAAAAATTAATAAAATTTAAAAAAGAAAGAAAAGTATATCTGCAATGAAATTAGAACTAAACATGAAAACCCACTCACCCAAGCTTTATTGGGTTGGAACTCAAATTATCAGTCACCCAAGCAGAATGGAATTGGTAATCCGCACATTAACTACCAACTTTGTTGCTCCAATTGATATCAATGTTCTATAAATAATCAACAACAAATGTAAACAAATCAAAAAGGAAAATTAGCTCAAATATTCAAAATAAAAAGTCATGTAGATTAAGAATTTTTTATTAGTAAAGTGTCTGAAGAAATTTTCAAATAACAACAATGTAATCTTTATAATTAGTTACCAAGTTTAGGAATATGCAAATTAAAAATTAATAAAATTTAAAAAAGAAAGAAAAGTATATCAACAATGAAATTAGAACTAAACATGAAAACCCACTCACTCAAGCTTTATTGGGTTGGAACTCAAATTATCAGTCACCCAAGCAGAATGGAATTGGTAATCTGCACATTCGCTACCAACTTTGTTGCTCCAGTTGATATCAATGTTCTGTAAATAATCAACAACAAATGTAAACAAATCAAAAAGGAAAATTAGGTCAACTATTCAAAATAAAAAGTCATGTAGATTAAGAATTTTTGATTAGTAAAGTGTCTGAAGAAATTTTCAAATAATAATTTATTGTGCGCATGTGTGTGCTTAAGAATTTTTGATTAGTACAGCGTCTGAAGAAATTTTCAAATAATAATATATTGTGCGCATGTGTGTGCGCGTGCGTATATGTGTGTGTAAAAAACTTAAAGTGAGCATCAAATGTTGTAAGCATTTCCTTTATTTTTGTACATCGATCGTATTGGTTTTTATTAAAATGTGCTATAGTTATCTACAAAAAGGAATAATGTAGTTATATAATGTAGTTCAAGAATACAAAATATAACATCAGTAATATATAAGTCAATCACACATGGGATTGAAATTTTTTGACAATGAGTAAATGCTAAATTAATAAAACTTAGGATTTTTTAAAAGAAAACAATCCATAGTTATGCTTAATTTTCTCATAAATTTGTCAAAAATTGTGAATCCAATATATAATCATGAATAGTTTCAATTACTTAAAATATTGATCATTTAACATTGCAAGAAATAATAGGTCTTACGTATCTTCAGGACATCAATGAACTAAAGGAGATTTGATGTTAAGCAATGATGTGTACTTAAGGAGATGTGATATCGTATTAGCAATATATAATTCAGTTACACTCGACAATAACAAAAGACAGGATTTTTCGGTGGTATGAATAATTGCAAAATCAGTAAAACTTTCATCTCGTGGCACTTTTTTTTCAAAATTTTCTATATTTACATGTCGTTATATTATTTAATCTGTCAACAAAAACAGTACAGAAATTTTACTAAAATAAGAAGTTGCAACGTAATTCAATATACTGATAATTTTACATTGCTCAACTATCTGTAAAAGCGTCAGTAGAGTTTAAAGTAAAAAAAACTGTAATGAGGAATCATTTAATTATAATATCAACCCAATAGTAATACATGTTTATATCTATTTGAGTTGTTTATTACATTACATGCTTAAACATATGTCAAAGCATGCTACTTTGTTCATATCCCTCACTACGCAGCAAATAACCAAGTTATTTGGAAAAACATTAACTTGAGGGAAGAGAAATGTAAAGGATGACAAATTTTACTTGCTTAATTTAGAGATAATTCCTACATTTATAAATGAAGGGGTCAATAATTCCAAATGTCAAACATTTAGGTAACCGAATCAAATGACATTTCAATATTTCGAACACTAAATTCTAATATGCCCCATAAGATTCATGTCAAAATCAATTAAAAAAATTCACTGCTTATTGAGAAAAGGTACATAAATGTCCATGATCCACTAATTTTCTTGAAACTTCAAGAGCTGTCTATAATGCACCAAAAAAAGGGAATAAAATCAAGATTAAAACGTGACCCATCTAATATGCAGCAGGCTTTGAGAGTTAATCAAACAATTATAGAGCATAAACGATTGAATTAAAAAAAATTCAAGTGGTATGAGCAAATTGTGAAACAACAGAAAACTAAAAATGGAGAAAAAATTATGCTATTTAGTAAAATTGAAGAAATAATTCTTTATATGGACCTCTCTCTTGTAAACCAAACAGAACAATATAGTATTAGAATTTCTGTAATTCCTAATCCAAAAAAGAGGCTAGATATAACAAAACTAAAACATATCTTAGATTGTAGAAAAGTTTTTGATGAAGATTACATGTTGAAATTTTGCCGATAATCACAGCTTAACTGGGGCGAATTATGAAGAATTTTAGAGGAGTAATTGATTACAGAAAAAGAAGGGTTGGAGTTTTAGCAATGTTGGAAGAAAATAATGGTGGGAAAGGGAGAATTGGTAATGCAATGAACGGACTTTGAACAGATAATGAGATTGAATTAAACGTGGAGCGGCAGTTTGATTTGATGAAGGTTGTAAGTGATTGGGTATCATGGGATAGCAGTTCTAAATAATCACGTCAGTAGGGAGTTACGAAGACAACGGGATGTTTATGACAACGGGAAGTTCATGAGACAACATCATTATTAAGCTACATGAAATTTTAAAAAAAAGGAAGAAGGGACGACTTACTGATTAAAAAAATGAAAAAGAGCTTTTGTCACACCAACATGGTTCCTATGTCTTCTTCTTTTGTCACACCAACAGAATTCCTATATCTTCCTTTGTAATCCAATTCTACCTAAGGGAAGCAACATAAAAATACTCAAACTATAACAGAATGAAATCAGTTCTGCAAAAATTCACCAAATGACCCTTAATCTTTTTTGTCATGTTTGATTAGTCATTCAACTTCGAAATTCATGTTTGAAAATTAATGAACATACATACATGATTAATATAAAATGAGGAAGATAGTTAAGGTACAAATAATTAAAAACATGGTTACCAAACTTCCTAAGATGATAAACATTAACTTTTGGAGTTTACTATATTAAAAGGAGTAAACCTATGTGGTGAATAAGTTAAAGAAGGTTGGTAATTTTGGTGTACTGTAGTTAAAAATGGTTTTTAACATTGAAAACCATAATAGTGCATGAAATTTTGCATTCTGTAACGATTATAAAGTTTAACAGCAAAGAATTAGATGAATTCTGTAGTCAAAACGACACAATAGCTGGCAATACATCAAAGTTCATGAGAAATAATCAATTTCAAATTGCATAACCTTTTAGTCAAAATAATAAAATTAAAATTAAAATGAAATAAGCATAATCAGGGTACAAAGTGAGTTATTGAAATAAAATAGAAGATGAAAAAGATAGTTAAGTTTTTTAAAAAATTAATAACAGAGTTACCCAATTCTCTAAGAGCATAAACATTAACTTATAGAGTTCACTATATTGAAAGGAGTAAACCTACATGATGAATAACTTAAAGAAGGTTGGTAACTTTGATATACTGTAATAAAAAACTTTTTAACATTAAAAACCATAATAATGCATGAAATTTAACGTTCAATAACAGTTATAAAGTTTAACGGTTATGAATTAGATGAATTCCACAGTCATACCGAAGCAATAATTGGCAATACATTAACATTCAGGAGATGTAATCAGTTTAAAATTAAAAGCATTATGCAGAAGGATAAATTAGAAAAGTGGAAAGTGACTTGGAAGATAAATAACTTGAATTTCTATTTGCAACCCAAAAGGTTATAGAGTAATTAGTAATATAAGCGCAGATCCAACCTTCAACATTCCTTTTGCATGAACGGGGTATTGATTTTCTGCATGTGTTTTGTATTCAATTCTCAAGTCTCCATTACAGATCCTATCTCTAGTCTTTGGCACTATAGTCGTTGTTCAGATCTGGAAGACAGTAATGGAAAAAGGAAATTAGCAATGCAAAACGGAATAAAACAAAACGATTTAAATGTAGAAATAGAAGATTAAGAGACTACTGGGGAGATCTGGCAAGCGAAGAAGCGGTAGTTTTTCAATATGCTGACTACTTAACTTGATCGATTTTAGCTAATACTGCTTCTATTTCATTCATCAGATGCGGCTGAGATATCAGAAGACAAACATCACATACGCAATCGTGCATGACATATGAAACTCGTAGAAAATAGAACCCAATTCATGGTTGAAAGTTGGGAAATATTTGAAATGTAAGAGGTTAAAAAAAAGTCAATCAAATTATAATAATTCGGATGCAACATATCTACTTCCTTCATCAATATCAGTGTAATCGTCCAACCATCAGGTGAGTTACAAATACTAATTTCTCAGTTAATCAAGCAAAGTGGAAGATCTATTGAATTTCAAAAAAGCTAAATGTTCAATCAAGCAGTAAAACCTTACACGAGGAAGGGGGAAAAATAGAGGTTCGTCGGCGGAGGTGAAAGTCTTCGTCTTCGTCGCTCTCGGCTTGTTGGGGGCCGGCGGACACGTGAGTTGTGGGTTGAGCAGGTGATCTTCGGATGTCGGTGTGCTGCATCGTCAATCGTTGCCTGGTTTCGAAGACTTTGTTGATGTCGGCTTCAAATTGGGTGAATGGAGTGGTAAAATCGGAGAAGACGTACGCAAATCGTCGTCTACCATTAGTCGACCATTCTTGTCGAATCCGACAAGCTCGAAATAGATGAGGAAGCCGTGACGATAGCACGCAACTGGTTGAGTCGTAAGTCGCGGAGAGTTGATAGATGAGGTAATGAACGGTTTTCTGTCTTCCGATTGTTTAGGGTTAGGGGAGGGAAAAGTTGAAGCGGGGTTGAAATGGAATATGGCAACTGCTTGGAGAACATGGTGGAAGGAAGGAAGACGGTAATAGCCTCATTTTGTGCCAGCTGTCGTGGGTGGTAGGGGACATTTTGGGTAATGCAAAAAAAGCTTCACTTTGACCGCTCTGACCAAGGTTTTGCTTTATAGTATAGATATATGTATATATATATATATATATATATTGAAAAATGATTTCCAAGGTTTTGAAAGAAATATATGTGGTTTTAATAACTATTGATTTTAAGATATTATGTTTTAATATAGATTTTATAATAACTTTATTAAATTAAGTTGGAAAGAGAAATAGAAATTTATTTAAAATCTATTTGAATTTTTTTTAAATAAAACCGATTTGAAACTCATTAAATTTGAGATTTTAAAGATATTATTTATAACCTGATTTCGATTTACGGTGATTAAATGGATATTTCAAGTTTAAATAAATTTAGGGAAATATTTAGTGATTGTAATTTAAGGTTTTATTTAAATGATATTAGATTGACTAAGTGAATTTTCCAATATTAGATGATATTAGATTGACCAAGTGAATTTTCCAATGTTAAATAATGGTAAAGTTGAATTTGAAATATAAATGAATTTAAGCTTTGAAATCTATTAGAATTGAAATGGTTTAAATTGTAGTTTATATATGTATTTGTAATCGATATAGATTTTAATGGTTTTGAATCGAATTGGAACTGATGAATTGAGGATGAATTAAATTGAATTTTGGGATTTGAATTGCTCTGAATCGATTTGTGAAATTTGAGGAGAACTATTTTATTATACAAAGTATTTTAAAATATATTTAAACTATTTAATATTTTACTTTATCAATTAATTAAAAATAAACTATTTTAATTTTTAACTATTTTAATTTTTAACTATTTTCAATATACTAATTATTTATTTTATAAACTATTATATTATATATACTATTTTAATATCTAAAATGTTTAAGTGGGAGTAATATGATTTCAAAGTGCTACGAATTTTCCAAGTGTTATGATTTCCTAAGTGTTATGATTTCCTAAGTGTGTGGTTTCAAAAATGTTATAATTTCAGAAGTGTTAAAATTTTGGAAAGTATTATGATTTTGGAAATGGATATATTTGAAGTGAAAAATGATATCGTATTGATATGGTTTTGAAATGGATATGATATTTTGGTTTTGAAGTATGATATTTGAAATGACCACGGTGCTATAATAACGTTTGGTTGTTAAAGAGACCGGGATCGGATATTGTCATACTCTCTGTCAATACTAAAAACCACTTTAACAACTATGTACGTGGTGAAGATTCCAAAATGAAGTAGGATGGTCTGGTGATGATTCTGTATGGTATTTACGTAGCCCTGACTCCCGTGAGTCAGCTTGATGCGGCTAAAACAAGAGCCACGCCGGGCCAAGTGAGGTCATTCCTCCGATCGGGCACATTCCTTTGATACCATTCTATTGCTTTTGTGATATGATTGGGTGCACCCTTTGATTTGGGAGTGTGTCATGAGGTAGGCGGTAGTAGCTGCTATGCGTTACCACCAGTCCGGATACACAAACGGTATATCTACCCTGGCATTGCTTCAAGTGCCTTGTCGCATGCCCTATCGCACCTTCTGCGAGTTTGTTCTGTGTCGTACCTATGGAGTGCTCCATGATAGCCCACCTGTGGGTGGAGTTTATAGTATCTGTATAGACTACGGCATTATAAAAATGTGTTAAGGGAGATATGGGTAACGCCTTAACGCTATTTTAATAGTTTACTTTACTATAGACATATTATAATAGCGTATATTACTACATAGTAGATAGTTCCACGGATCCTTAGAGGATGGTTATTCCAAACATCCTTTGAGTTACTTGTATTTCAGTTGATATCTCACTTGAGTTGGATTTATTGATATAAGAATGTTAATCCTGACTCGAGTGTTTTGTGTTTTGCTTTATGCTCGAGTCAGACCGAGTGTCACAGCATTTGAGACTCACCTTTAGAGTTTGGAGCTTCGTTGGGAGATCCATCTGTATCTATTCAGCTTTCAGCTATCCAGTGGTTTGTTCAGACTTGTCATCAGTTTGTATTCGAGACTCCATACCAATCCGATACCAATCCGAAAATTCAATCGTTTATTTAAATTCTTTGTTTTATAGAAAAACACGAAATCCAATAAAATCTCAAATCCATAATTAGTAAAACAAAAGAGTTTTTAAATTCTTTTATTTGTTTTAAAATAATTGAAAAGAAAAGAAAAGGAAAACTTCTTTTTAAATAAAACTTGAAACCACCTAATTTCTCATTTTGTACGGTGCTTGTAATAAAATTTATGCGTTAAAATAATTGGCACTTTACCATAAAATATTTCAAAAATTTATTTTCTAAAACATGTACAAGTCAGTAGTGCATTGAGTTGAAAACATTAGTGCATTTAGTTGAAAAGAAATGTACATGCAAGTGCAAAATAACAGCAGCAAGATGACATGGATGTGTTAACAATGCACTAGGACAAGCTAAAGTATTTAGCTGTCAGGGAACAAAATAAAAAAGAACAAAAGCAAGTAAGGTTGTTTGTTTGATTATTCGCCAAAACAAAGTATAATAAAGGACGTGAGTGCTTGTATATCATTCTCAAACAAAAGAAATGCAAAATACAGTACAAGCTGAAGTGATAGAGACAAAGAAATACATAATTTGCAATCCAGATTAACATAGCAGCAAGGATGAAATGAATTGAACAAAGCAAGAAAATGAATTGCAAAAGCAAAGGCAATTTACAAAGCTACAGGATTTTGCAATCTAAAAATAATAAACTATAAATAGGTGTTCACTTTTTAAAGCTAATAAGCCATATGGGGCAAAATCATTTAATGCACCAGTTGCTTGCATTCTAGCTTTTTAAAACAATGTTAGGCAATAGGAAATGTGTGCCCATGTTTGTGTAAGTGCTTGCATGGATGTGTTAAGAATGTGGTCTTTCAAGGAGGTGCCTACGAAAGAAATAAAAATAAATATATAAGCATGGCCTTAACAAATCAAGGCAACAAGTACATACAAAACTTAAGTGTGTATGCCCATAGTACAAGTTAAAAAATATGTGGTCTGACAAACAAAGGTGACTGGCAAACAAAAGCATGAATTCGTTCATTCAAGGCATATAATAAGTACTGATGTATTAACTAAAAATAAAAATGTATGACCCATTTATCAACATTTCATAAACGAAAATCATCATCAAAACATGAAAGGAAATATATAAAATAGAAGGCAAAGGCAGGGATTTTCGAAATTCACAGGGAAAGGTGCTGAACAAATTCAAGTGACGGGAAAAATTTTACTGACTTATTTGATTGATCAATTCATCCATTAGAAATTTAATTCAACCAGCAATCATCTCAAAATTTTCAGTAATAATAGATATAGGTGTGTGAGATAAAAATCTCACCATAACCATTAGCTTGTCGAATGGTCGTTAACTCGCCATGTTCGCCTCTTCATCACCGCCAGCATCTTCCTGACGTTGGCATGCATAAGATTCCAGACATCGGTTTCCTCGACGACGTCGCCTCGACCTCCCTCGCACGCCCCTAAGCCACGCCGCGTCACCCGAGGTCGCCACAGCCTAGCTCCAGCCACCTTCGGTCTGCTCACGCGTCACCACTCCACCTTACTCAGCCGTCGCTGCTTTCAATCGCCGTCGCGATTCATCTGCTATCCCTTTTTTTCGTTCGATTTTGATTTTTGGGGCTATTAAGAAATAATGATGAACGAAGATTACATGTTACTGAGAATAAAGATGTGG
The DNA here is from genome assembly GCA_030737815.1 of Allium fistulosum. NCBI lineage: Eukaryota > Viridiplantae > Streptophyta > Magnoliopsida > Asparagales > Amaryllidaceae > Allium > Allium fistulosum. Next base: position 1,009,832,621 of record CM060907.1, read on the forward strand.
GCTTGGAAACTAATGTGTGGTTTGTTTGGTTATGGGCTAAGTTTTCAATTTAATCCAACAAATTCTTTCTTTTGTTAAAAATTGTCCCAACTTCATTCTTTGTAAATTAACTTTAATTTAATTCAATATTGATTTATATTTCATTTCAACCACACAATTCTGTTCAATTCAATATTAGTTCATCCTATTTACTTGTTCAATATATTGCCACAAATTTTATTATTATTATTATTATTATTATTATTATTTTACTGATATAAATAAATTTATTCATCTTCATATTTATTGATTTCATTCAATATCAAATAAAACTTCTTGTCGTCTATTTCAATTTTATATATAATTATTATTTGTAGTTAAAAATATTTTATATTTACTAACACCTTTTATTTGAATTGAAATATATTATCGAAAATAAAATTTATTAATTAATTCAATTTTCCTATAACAAAAACTTTATTAAATAGATTTTATTTAATAATAATTTGATTTCAAAATAAAAATTATCAAATTTGAATTCAAACACTTCTATTCTAGTTCAATTCATATGATACGAGTTCGAAAACAGGGTTGTTACAGACCTCCCCCCTTATGAAAATTGCATCCTCGCAATTTCTTTTAGAGAGATGTCACATACACTCAACTGTTAATTCTCTTTTGAATTCTATAATAAAGTTGAAACAAGCAATTTCTTAAAGTGGTTGACATTAGAATTAGACCTTATTACATGTTTTAAATATAATTGGACAATTTATTAGTTTACTTTTGTTTTCGAACACGAATAAGAAGAATTATCGAAAATATTCTAAGTGTCAAAATTTTTGAAAAATTTCGCCAGCATCTCCTTTGTACGGAGAGCCGTTTACAATTTCACAAATATAATATAAACAATATACATCGACCACACGGTCGAAAACACAATATATAGCAATATTTCTATCATTTTTGTATTTAATCCGAAAGCGTACCTTTTTATTAGCGTTTAAGCAGCTATTATAATTTTTTATGTGAGCCAAAGTCGTCAATTAAGTCCATAAATAATACGCACAAATAAGTCCAGAGATGCACAACTGCACTTTCAGTCAGACAAGAAAATGTTTCAGCAAGAAAATCAAGTCAGAACAATGCATGCACACATAACCAAACAAACTCACTCGAAACAGTAATAGGCATACAAAATTTTAATATACAGACAACATGCATTTTTAATTTAGGCCACTTCTCGACAAAGTTTTGAAGACTAAAATCACAAATTTGAACATGGGTTTCAAAAGTTGAGTTGTTGCATAATTCAATACCTTTCTAAAACAATTTTCGGATTATGAAAATATGGAGCTCAACTTGAGTTATGGGTGTTTTAGCAACTTTGCAAATTCTGAAACGACGTTAGAAAATGCAGGTCCGCTTTACTAATCAGCAGTTTTCGGTTTGAAAACTTTAAAATTGTGCAACATTTAAAATAAAAGTTGTTTCTTATGACACTAGCTTTCTAGAAAGTGAAAGATCGTCAAAATCAAACAAGATAGCTAAAAGTTATGGTTGAAACACTTAAGTGCAAAAACTCATAAATTAATTTTTCCAGGCCAGATTTTTGATTTATATTCAATCGAACTTTAATAACAATATATTTCAAAATTTTCAAAAGCGACGAACACAAAAATTACCCTACATTAAAATATCTTTCAAATGGAGGAAGATTCATCAAAATTGGACAACAAAATCAGGAGTTATGACTATATTTATATAACTTTTTTTTGAAGATTTTATGTGTGTTAACTCTGGAAATAATATTATTTGCAGAGTTTGTACAAAAAAAAAGAGGCTTAAGTAATGCATAACTTAAAGGTTCAACCAAACAAATGCAAAACTAATGCATTGTATGAAGCACAACAAAAGCACAAGTGCGGAAAAAGAATAACTAGTGCAGGCTGAAAAATAATACACGTGTAGAACTGAAAATAAAACTTAGAAAACTTAGTGACAAACATCAAGCAGACCAATAACAGAGCTTGATTTTAACTGGGACCACAATGATGAGATAAGTACGGTTCATTACATGTGCAGGTTGTAGTTTATTAACCTCCTTTCGGGTTGACTATATTAGTGAATCCACGACTTGAGAATACAACCTAAACATTATTTTTCTAATCCTGGTTTAACAAAAAAACATTTACTCATACTAATATTATACAGTTGCTAAAACTAAATAAGAGAAAAAGCCACTTGTTTGAATAGCTTGATGAATAATATCATTAATATCATTTTGTAGTTACTAGTTAATTTATTCATAACATACATTTAGTTTCTCTTTAACTACCTACACCGACAAGACTAAATTATCATTTGGTAACTGAAGCTACATCAGAGTGAAGATAAACTTTTGGTAACACAAGGGTATTTGATACCCACATTGAAGTGAATTTGATTGAATATTGTTACTCTTAAAATGAATTATGTTACTGTGTAATGTGTTAAAAATTATTTTGATTCACAAACTAAAATGACCTAACATTGTTCTTTCATTAATTATTCAGCAGCTTAATAATTTAAATTGATACTCTTCATGTAGCAACTACTGACTAGGTAACATGTAATAGTGTACAAATGCATATCATAAACAAAAAGTAGAAGTCACATTGCACTTTCTGGATGACATTGCATAAATGGGAATCAATCAACTGAATGTTCTAATTGTTAGAATTGGCTCAATGCAGATTCAACATCTTAATTCATTCACTATTATGTTACAAAGATTTGTTATTATTGTTCCAAATTTACTTCATAACAAACCCTTTCATAGAGCTTTTTTTTCATTTATAGAACCAAAAGAGTTGCTGAATAATAAATCCTATCACTTATTAGTTTTGTATTACACCCGTAGTGACATAAGTTCAACAAGCAAGAAGTGTACTTGAATAAGCAATAAGTGTACTTGAGTGAAATGTGTAGATAACTATATGCACATACACATATTTACAATAGCTAGTATGTACAAATAAGAATGGACATGTCATCCTTAAGTATTGACAAAATATTGAAGAGGAAAAAGAATTATATCAATCTATCATCTCCAATAACCTATTTATCTATGGTTTGAACCATAAACTACCTCAAGAAATCAATAAATTAATGTCCCAATATTGCAAAATTAATAAGAGCGGTCTTAAAAATCGGGTAAGATACTGAAAGGGATTGCATGGTTTCAAAAATTCCCAAAAGCGGCAAAGGCAAAGAAGGCATGTGACATGCTCCCATGGAAACAGTGAGGTTAATGGATATAGTGCCAAGAACATACATATAAAAATATACATTTTTTTTAAGGCAAGGAGAATTCAGTGCCGAAATTCATGAATTTGGAAAGTAGATCTAAAGCAAAATTCATCTTTAAATTCAAAAGAAATTTGTATGACAAACTTATATTGTAAAGCATTTGAAGGACTCATTCCAAATCTGGAAATTCATGTGACATGAACTTTAAGTACAGATCCAACAAAGAAAGGGTACAAGGATAAAGGGAAGGCTGGAAGAGCGGTGTATTGAAGAGAAGTTGAATTTTGGTTATCTTTCTAAGCAATACGGTTAGTTTTCTTACACTTACTGCCATTTGAATGATACTAGATTAAAAATTGTTAAGTTATATATATATTGAACCTCTATGATGTCAAGAATCCGAGAAAGTAAAGCAAATAAAATCCTAATTCTTTGTAATTCAAGTATAAGTTTAGTTTAGACAAATCGTCGATATCATATATGCCTTTACTAAATTAAAATTATACGCGGTTTTTTTTTTCAACACATTGTAATTTATTTAAAAATATTTCATTTCTTCCAAAATATTATTTTCTTTCCAATCAACTTTCATTCAAATTTATTTATAGACAAATTTCAAAAAATATTCTTCAAAATATAAATAATAATTATCCATAAAAATTTTGTGATTCGCTTCGTCACTATAAAGTCGATCGCCTAAGCTTTCAACATTGTCTAACCAAGTTTCTCCACTTCACACAATTGATTTATGGACAAATATTATTTTAAATTCAAAATATCTTTCATTTAATGAAATAATTATTTCTTATGTCAAAATGTCACGTTCGATGTTCGAGAACACCTATCGATAACATGTCGTCCCACGTATCGATCAGAATCCTTAAACAATGTTCGGACAAGTCAGCACAATAATAATCGCAAGTTCTCTTTAGTTATATTTATTTATCAACATTAACATTCATGCATCCAAAATATATACAAATAAATACAACCAAGCAATAAATTCCTAACATCTAATCAACCCAACTAAATAGTCGCCATCAGCGAAACGATTCAATTTCTAAAATTCCGCTACGCAACTCTAATTATTTCTAAACCATTTAGATTTTTTTTTAACTCATATAATTAATTTTCCAAAATCTCGAAAAAAAATTCAAATTTTAAATTAGAAACCAGTTTCGGATAGAATATACTAAATTTTCATACTTAAGAAATCTTAAAATACGATCCAATTGATTGCCCCAATAATCGATTTATTCCTATCCCTAATAGTTAATAAAAATTACTAACTACTACACACCCAGAGGACGAGACTTCTAGGTCATCTAGGTTAAAATCTGAACTCTGAATGAATTTATATTCTATAATGTTCCGAACACAGCTTTGATACCAAGCTGTAACGACCCCACCGCTATGCTCAGTTTAGCAAAGAACATTAAAAGTAATGTCGTCTGCTAATCCAGAGAATACAGCTGGTTAAGGGCGATCGAATGTGAATATATCTTTATACTAACACTGACACGTCTTATTTACCTTTTTGATGATCTGAACTGAGATTTAGACGTATACAATATTAATACGAAGTAATAAACACACCGATTAAAGTTATTCAGAACAGTATATTATATAGATAAATCAGAATCAAAGTCACAGATTACAGCGGAATAATATACGTCATCATATACATAAAAAAAATGCGAGTCTACAAAATATGAGTACTAGACCCACATAAATATATACATCATATCCAAAATGTTATATCAAGTACAAAGTCATTGGTATATAATATAGATGACATAAACTCAACTGTCAATATATACAAATATGAAGTAAACTAAAACTATCAAAATAGTCTACTTCAATGCTAGCCCAAAATCCAAAGGTCAATGGGTCCTTGTACCTGTAAAGTCTCGGTCTGACCCGAGTATTAAAATAATAAACGGGTCAGACTATATCTAAATAAAGGTGAGATACTAATATCATAACTTTATGACTTAAAAATAATAAGCCATATTAAATATGCCGAACAAAAATCATAATAAGGCACATTAATTAAATTCACTACTTTATAAATCCATAAATGACTTAATTCTAAAATAAGTCATTTCACAATATGCTAAAAAAACAAATAATCAAAATAAGGCATATTGATCGAAATCACCATTTCATAAATTCATATCAAGTCTCTAATGGACTATCATCTCAAAATATGGTGATAACCAATTCAAAATTCGCTAGAGCCAAAAAGATACTAAATATCTATCCCAAAACCTCTGACGAAATAATAATCACTAATGAAATAATGGAAGTCAACTATTAGTGTGATACAGTGCGACACAGGACCTAACTAAAATAAATAAACCCTGCCACATAGTGCAATAGTCTAACAAATAAAAATAGACTACTAGGTAAAAAGTCCAACTCCTAACGAAAAGAAATAGGTAGTCGTATTTATGACAAAACTATGTGAATTTACCTAACTAAAATAAATAGCTAAACATTGTCCAACTGTAAAATGAACTGATAGGGCTGCAATATAACACCTATCCAAACAACAAAAAGGATAGCCGTGTTATACCAGAATAGACCTAACCCCAAGAAATAGGTCTGCCTACCCAAATCTAAAAATGTATCGATTCTCAGATCGAAAAAAAATGAGTTATCTCGGGGATCTATCGGTCTGAAATCCGAACACCCTAAGATAATACAATTCTAAGTGTTAATTACTGTCACTCCAGTAAATACAAGAATTTAACTAACTGTCTCATACCAGATAGTAAATTCAAGTATTTACTAAAAGATGGTAATCTTCACTTAAACTCTATTTAACAAATTATAAAAATAATCGAAAAAAATTTACAAACTATCCCATACCAATCCGAAAAAACAATCGTTTATTTAAATTCTTTGTTTTATAGAAAAACACGAAATCCAATAAAACCTCAAATCCATAATTAATAAAACAAAAGAGTTTTTAAATTCTTTTATTTGTTTTAAAATAATTGAAAAGAAAAGAAAAAAAAGGAAAACTTCTTTTTAAATAAAACTTGAAACCACCTAATTTCTCATTTTGTACGGTGCTTGTAATAAAATTTATGCATTAAAATAATTGGCACTTTATCATAAAATATTTCAAAAATTCATTTTCTAAAACATGTACAAGTCAGTAGTGCATTGAGTTGAAAACATTAGTGCATTTAGTTGAAAAGAAATGTACATGCAAGTGCAAAATAACAGCAGCAAGATGACATGGATGTGTTAACAATGCACTAGGACAAGCTAAAGTATTTAGCTGTCAGGGAACAAAATAAAAAAGAACAAAAGCAAGTAAGGTTGCTTGTTTGACTATTCTCCAAAACAAAGTATAATAAAGGACGTGAGTGCTTGTATATCATTCTCAAACAAAAGAAATGCAAAATACAGTACAAGCTGAAGTGATAGAGACAAAGAAATGCATAATTTGCAATCCAGATTAACATAGCACCAAGGATGAAATGAATTGAACAAAGCAAGAAAATGAATTGCAAAAGCAAAGGCAATTTACAAAGCTACAGGATTTTGCAAGCTCAAATAATAAACTATAAACAGGTGTTCACTTTTTAAAGCTACTAAACCATATGGGGCAAAATCATTTAATGCACCAGTTGCTTGCATTCTAGCTTTTCAAAACAATGTCAGGCAATAGGAAATGTGTGCCCATGTTTGTGTAAGTGCTTGCATGGATGTGTTAACAATGTGGTCTTTCAAGGAGGTGCCTACGAAAGAAATAAAAATAAAAATATAAGCATGGCCTTAACAAATCAAGGCAACAAGTACATACAAAACTTAAGTGTGTATGCCCATAGTACAAGTTAAAAAATATGTTGTCTGACAAACAAAGGTGACTGGCAAACAAAAGCATGAATTCGTTCATTCAAGGCACATAATAAGTACTGATGTATTAACTAAAAATAAAAATGTATGACCCATTTATCAACATTTCATAAACGAAAATCATCATCAAAACATGAAAGGAAATATATAAAATAGAAGGCAAAGGCAGGGATTTTCGAAATTCACAGGGAAAGGTGCAGAACAAATTCAAGTGACGGGAAAATTTTTACTGACTTATTTAACTGATCAATTCATCTATTAGAAATTTAATTCAACCAGCAATCATCTCAAAATATTCAGTAATACTAGATATAGGTGTGTGAGATAAAAATCTCACCATAACCATTAGCTTGTCGAATGGCCGTTAACTCGCCCTGTTCGCCTCTTCATCACCGCCAGCATCTTCCTGATGTTGGCATGCATAAGATTCCAGCCATCGGTTTCCTCGACGACATCGCCTCGACCTCCCTTGCACGCCCCTAAGCCACGCCGCATCACCCGAGGTCGCCATGGCCTAGCTCCAGCCGCCTTCGGTCTGCTCACGCGTCGCCACTCCACCTTACTCAGCCGTCGCTGCTTTCAATCGCCGTCGCGATTCATTTGCTATCCCTTTTTTTTTGTTCGATTTTGATTTTTGGGGCTATTAAGAAATAATGATGAACGAAGATTACATGTTACTGAGAATAAAGATGTGGGCTTGGAAACTAATGTGTGGTTTGTTTGGTTATGGGCTAAGTTTTCAATTTAATCCAACAAATTCTTTCTTTTGTTAAAAATTGTCCCAACTTCATTCTTTGTAAATTAACTTTAATTTAATTCAATATTGATTTATATTTCATTTCAACCACACAATTCTGTTCAATTCAATATTAGTTCATCCTATTTACTTGTTCAATATATTGCCACAAATTTTATTATTATTATTATTATTATTATTATTATTATTTTACTGATATAAATAAATTTATTTATCTTCATATTTATTGATTTCATTGAATATCAAATAAAACTTCTTGTCGTCTATTTCAATTTTATATATAATTATTATTTGTAGTTAAAAATATTTTATATTTACTAACACCTTTTATTTGAATTGAAATATATTATCGAAAATAAAATTTATTAATTAATTCAATTTTCCTATAACAAAATCCTTTATTAAATAGATTTTATTTAATAATAATTTGATTTCAAAAATAAAAATTATCAAATTTGAATTCAAACACTTCTATTCTAGTTCAATTCATATGATACAACGAGTTCGAAAACAGGGTTGTTACAGGAACCCTAGTGGGATGGAACCCACGACAATATCTAGTGGAACATATAGTGGTCCTATTTTGATATCCTCTAATTTTATAAAAATGTTTTTCAAAAATATGTCTCTTGTTTTTAAAAATGTTTTCAAAACTTTCTTTTCAAAAAGACATCTCTCTTATTTGAAATATTTTAGCCTCAAAACTCTTTTTATCATTTTTAATATTTTGATTTCAAAATTGTCCTTGTTTTTAAACCATCTCTTGTTTTAAATATTTAGCTTTAAAATATTTATATACTCAGATTTTAAATCACTTTATAGATTAAGATTATATATATTAAAAATTATTTTCTAAACTCTTTTATATGTTTAAACTATATTCAAATATATTTACAAAGTTTAGAAATTGTTTTGACAAATTATAGAAACCAATTTTAATAAGAAAATCAAAACATCAATTTTGCCTTGAGCATGTCGACATCCCTCAACCCACCATGTCGAATAGTGTTCGTTAAATTCAAAATTCAAATTTTCAAAAGAAGTGCCTATTCGTCGTATTCTTTCACGAATAGATATGGTTGTTGATTTCCTATAAATACCAGTAGTTCTAAACGAATTTATAACGAGATTTCACTTGTTTTCTCTTCTCTTCATCTTCCACATTTATCCTAAAGAATCCCAAACTATACTCTGCCGAAATACCAAGTGAATCAAACTTGATTATCTCTTGTTTGATTCTCTGCCACTTTCTCCATAAGATCAGTGCTATTCAGAGTTATAGGATTATTTGTAAATCAAACTATTGAATAAAAGGTGCGGTTGAGCCTTGAAATCAATTGGGTGTGATTGTTGCCCCGGAAATCAATTAGGTGATCTTGTGGCTTGGTAAATTAAGAGAGTTTGCCCCGGACTCGAATACAGGAGGGTGTACCTCGTGGCCTTGAAATCGAGGGTGTAATCTGGGAGATTATTTTTTATAAGAAATCTGTACGTTTGTACGGGACTGGATGTATGGTAACTCCGAACCAGTATAAAATCCTGGTGTGTTCTTTCCTTTACTACTTTTATTTATTATTTGCATCTGTGTCTGATTCTGTGGTTATATCTATGTCTGTGAATTGCATTTGTTGGTGATTAAATTTACATAAGTTTCAAAAAGATTTAGAAAATCCATTAAACACTATTCACCCCCCCCCCCCTCTAGTGTTATTCCAGCCTTAATATCCGTAATTCGCATTTCTCACATCCGAGACAGTGCCCAAAAAGACTAATTTTACATGTTAATTAAAATTATCTATTTAAAAATCAATTTAATCACTTTTAAATTCTAATTTAAAAGTTAACCATTTTATCATTATTGATTACATAGAAATTAATAATCTTTTAAAATAAATTTTCCACGTTTATTTCAAGATATAAATATTACATTAATTTCAGTGTTCAGTTACAATGGTAATTAAAACCTAGTTTATTATAATTTAAATTCCAACAATTTCTTTTATTTTGATTTACATTCTTATTATTTAATCAACCAAAACCTTATGAATTTATTAACATAAGTTTCCACTTTATTATTCTCGTTTTCTACGGTTAACGTCTTTTCTTATATTAACTACACTATTTAATTACATTTATTTCATTGATTTTCAAATTAATTTCAAACGGATTAAATAATAAGGTGATAAACAAAAGAATTGTTATACATTAGTGATTCAAACACATTTCTAAATTTATTGTTTACAAACAAAAGCAAATAAATTTATGTACTAATTAATTGATTTCACATTCTATACTAAAACTAATTTCAGTTATATAACATATAATTTCACTATTAAATACAACATTGATTTTATTCCTTATTTACACTTATAACCAAATTAACTAAACAATTATTTCAATTGATTGAAATTACATTAAAATAGTTGTCAATAACATTAATTATATTTTTTCATTAATAAATGATAAATTTTTAATTTCTCACAATATTAAATTCCAAAATCTTATTAAATTAACATTTTTAATTATCAAAAAATACGGGTCATTACAGTCTCCCCGACTCAAAACTTTTCGTCCCCGAAAAGGAACAAGAAGGAATCCAGAAAAGAATCAAGACTTTAACATATTTTATTCAAAATAATCAATTTATAAACAATTAACTTACATATTCAAGTTTAAAAGAAATTTGAAAATAACTCAACTTCTTCAACAATTTTTTAAGTCCTAAATTTACACAAAATTTCGGCAGAGTCTTCTTTGCGCGGATAGGTCTGGAAAAATAATAATATCAATAATTACAATATATATATATATATATATATATATTTCAATAATAAAATATCCCAAACCATGGAAAAAAATAATAAAATATCATTTCAAAACCGTAATCCGAAAACGTACTTATTTGTCAGGCAAACAAACTTTATTTGTGAAATCAAAAGCAGCTGCTATTGCTTCCATAAACCTGTATTTCACTTATATAATCCAAAAGAGTTAAAATTATGCAAAAAGAACAATATATTAGTTGGTTTCAATTAATAGCACAAGCAATACAACAATGTATAATAACCATATGCAACAAAAGCAGCACGACTATTATAGGCAACTAAAGAATCCATCACACATCCATAGCAACCAAAACAAATGGTTTGTTCAGGTTCAGAAACTTTTCATCGTACAAGGGTGATAAATAAACTACCAAGTGTACCTTATGCTCAACGGCCTTAGATAATTACTTAATAGATTATTCATACAACCTTAAACAATTTGAAGTATCATTTCCCAACATCCCATAAGCCAAACAACAATGAATTTTAAATATTATTTAAGTTTATTCTATTGGTTTCTTTTTTTCATCATTTACCTTTCATTTATTTTCATTCATTCATACAATGTCATTTTTTTTCATTCATTTACTTACATAAAAATTTTCCATTCAATATTTGAAATCATCCATGAGTCCATTATTAAAGTATTACATCCATTTCATTGCAGTTTAATTCACAATTATTGTTTATATAGCTTAATTTCAATTTAATATTAATATTCATTCATGAATCATTTCAATTAAGTTTCTGTAACATCCCGTATATTTGGACCATTTAAATTGACAATAATCCACACTTGTCAACTTAAATAATACAAAACACAGAACATTATGGGATTATAAGTACATAAATGTAAATGAGAATCAATACAACATCACAGACTCAGAACAGTCACAGAATAATGCAGCGGAAAATACATCGTCATAATAGTAGTTCATGAAGCTACTACAGAGAATACAACAATGTCTCAACATAAAGCGACTGAAAAGAGATACAAGATGTCCAATACATAAGTACATCAAATACTGAAAATAAAATGATATAGATAAAAGCTAAGCCTTCAGCATCTTCGACCAACCTTGACCAGCAACGGAATATCTTCAGACTGACCCGAGCATATGCAAAGAAACACTCGAGTCAGGACTCAAAATCTTATACAGGATAATCAAATGCATATAATAAAGTCCATAACTCAAAGGTAAATAAAAACATCATTAAGGGATCGATAAACTACCTACAGAATACGCTAAATAGATAATGTCTAACCCATAAAGTAAGATATCAAAATAGGGTTAAGCAGGGCCCATACACCTCTTAACCTGTTTATTCCCAAAAGCATATACAAGACCGTAGTTTCCCCAAAACCGGAAGTCACCAGAGGGCAATCCATATACTAAAGGTACAAATCAAAATCGTAGTGGTCGCGAATAGGATAATCAGTATGACAAGGTACATGAGGCGATACCAACTAGGATACTAGTAGTTGCGTGATCCGGACTGATGTTGGGCATAGCAGCTACTATCCCAACACCGCGAAACAACACTCCCAAATCAAGGGGTGCACCCAAATCGAATCACAAAAGTAATAGATAAGGTATCGAAGAAGTGTGTCCGCTAGAGGTAGCGAACCTCAATGGCCCGGCGCGGCTCCTGTTTTAGTCATGTCAGGGGTCATCCAAAAATCGTTCTCTTTCTTCAGTCAACGCGTTCATCAAAACCATCCACTTCGTTCTGGATCAACACTTCGCGTATATTAGTTATTAAAGTGGTTTCGGTATCGACAGAGAGTATGTCCATAATCCGATCCCGGACTCTTTAATAACTACGTATTAATTACCCAACAGTCAACTTTTTATTAAAGTTAAAACAAATCAAATCCAAAGGTCAAGTTGCAAATTTGACTTCCAAATTTGATATTTCATAATTCGATTCGTTTTAATTACAAAATCATATTCCGAAAAGAAATTCTAGTTCAAGCCCTTTAGTTATCAAAATTTAAGTATTCACGTTAAATCAACATTTCACTTATTTAAATCAAATTCCAATTCATGGATTATACGAAATAGTCAATCTTAGTTCAACTCATTAAATCAAGTTTTATTCTTTAAATCCGTATTTACATCTTAAATCCCATTTCGATATCAATTCTATTTACTACATTCACTTTGTCAAAACTTCGTTTATTCATTAATCAAAACTCGAAATTAAATCACTTTATCTTCTAACCTATTTACTTCTTAAATCTCATTTCGATTAACTTTGTCAAAATACTTTGTTTAACTAAATGAATCTACAAATCCGTTTCAATTTATTACATTAATTCGTTCTCATTTATTTCAATTAAATTCATTTCTTTATTCCAACAAATCTAATTTTTTTTATTCGATAAAATCCATTTTACTTATTTCAAAACAAATTTATTTATTTGATTCAATAAAATCATTTTATTTATTTCAAAACAAATTCATTTATTCGATTCAAAAACATCATTTTATTTATTTCAAAACAAATTTATTTATTTGATTCAATAAAATCATTTTATTTATTTCAAAACAAATTCATTTATTCGATTCAAAAACATCATTTTATTTATTTCAAAACAAATTCATTTATTCAATTCAATAAAATCATTTTATTTATTTCAAAACAAATTTACTTATATTTACGTTACCAATTTACAATACAGTTTCTAAGTTCATTCCATAATTCCAATAAGTCTCAATTTCAAAACGTTCTTTGTTGACCGTTCGGTTTCTTAGTTTAATTATCTATCCTAGGCCAATTCATTTAATTGGGTATTTATCATTTCAACCCGATTCCATTTAAATTTAAAAATCAGAACATACAAAGGGAACTTGCAGTGTGATAGCTGGGATGGTGTCAAAGTAAATAAACAAGCAATAGCATCCATTCACAACAATTCAACAATTTCAAATAATCCCAAAATAATCGTATTAATTCACGTTTGTTATTTACGCCAATTAATATAACTATTTCTAGAATCTACACTATCATTTCATGTAGATTAAAGATTATAACATTACAGTTTCACTTGGTCGTTCTATTTCAATTTCAACGGTTAATTCAATACGTTCAATAGTCCAAAGTGACATTTATCAATTCTACGTGTCAAGCAATTTAAAGGGTCGATTTAATTATTCAATATTCATCATATAAGGGGTCAAGTTTAACATATGTCATTCGGAATTTTTATATCTATTCTATCAAATTCAGTTCAAATTTATTATCAGTTACAATAACGACAAATTTAATATCACATAGCACATTTGGTGTCATACTATTTAACATACTACTTCAATTCAATTTTTAACATTCAATTCATTTAACGTCCAAATTAACATTCATAACATCCAACATCTAATTATCATAGTATAATAGATCTTTGAGTCGTGAATAGAAAATATTCACCTTGCGTGGTTAGAGATTTGACGACGAAGCACGAAGACGGATAGATGCGAGACACTAACAAGCTCAATGCAAAATGAATGCAACAACGATGAAACAAGACAGATCTGATAAGCTGAAAGTAACTTAGGACTCCAAAGCAGTAGCTGGAAATAAAACATAGCAACAACGTGAGCAACTAGAATGCCAAGAATTTCATTGCTATGTAATATACAGTTTTCCATATAAACTCGTATAAAATAAAAACAAAATCAGTTATGGCCAAGTCGAAGTGGATGAAAGCGACGGTGTTGGTTGGCGGCGGAGGCTGCTGGTTGGACTGGCGGACGGCAGTGGGCTGACGGAGGGCTGGTGGTGGCAGAGCTGGTGAAGGCGAGTGGGTAGTGGCAGAACTGGGCAGGGTAGGGAAGGCGAAACGGGTCTGGGTGGGTCTGGGCGGAACTGGGCAGGCAAGGGAGGCGGGTGGGGTCAGGGTGCGGGTCTGGACGCGGAGGTCTGGGCGGGGTCTGGGTCGGGTCTGGGTGCGGAGTCTGGGCGGAGGTCTGGGCGGAGGTCTGGGGCGGAGGTCTGGGCTGGCAGGGGTTCGGGTTGGGGCGAAGGCGGGCGTCAGGGCGGAACTGGGATGGGGTCGGGCTGGTGGGGCTGGGAGGTAGGGACTGGCGGTTCGGGTCGGGCGAAGGCGGGCGTCAGGGCGGAACTGGAATGGGGTCGGCTGGTGGGGCTGGGAGGTAGGCTGGACGCGGGTCTGGCGGAGTAGGGAGGCGGGCTGGACGCGGGTCTGGCGGAGTAGGGAGGCGGGCTGGACGCGGGTCTGGCGGGTAGGGGGCGGCTGGACGCGGGTCTGGCGGAGGCGGAGGGCAGATCAGGTGGTGAACTGGGTTGGCGGGTTGCTGAGGCAGAGGCTGGAGTTTCAATAGTTGGTGGAGGAAAGAAATACAACAGAGAAGAAGAGAAACAAAATGTGAGAGGAGGAAGAACGAACCAGAAAATGAAATGCTAAACAGTGAATTATGAATTGGAGCCTGGTTTATACGCAATAGTACAGAATTGAAAAGTCTTTAATTGATTGTATAGGTACACTAAAAGGCTGTTGGAGTTTCAAGGAGTAATTACTGATCAGGAGATGCCTCGAATTCCACTCCCTAGGGAAGCCTAATGGACACAGGTTTAATATTGTAACGGACAGGTTCAAACCGTTAACAATTTGTAACTTTCAACTCCGACCTCCGAATGATGCAAACGAATATACCATTTTGATCAGCGCGACGGTACGCTTCCAACGGTATACAGATTATTGCGATACGATGATTTTATAAAATTTGCATTTACGCCGCTTAAATTGTGCGTTTTGCAAAATAAGATAAACGGAGCAGGCGATGACTGTTTTAGACGAAACGAATCATAAAATCTTGATCAGAATAATTTTTACAAGCGGACTGTGTAAGAATATTTGGATTTGGAAGATAAATTTTTCGCAGCTTTATATGGGCTGATATACAGTAAAACGCGCACGGACTTTACTGTAATATTTTTCAACGAAACTTTTTCTATGTCCATATCTTACTAGACGTATGCCACAAAAAAGTTTGGATGTAAATTGAGATCGTTTAAAATTTCAAAAATTTTTATTGAAACGATGAATTTAAAATTTTAAATTGGGTTGAAATTTAGGGTCGTTACAATCTCCCCCACTCAAAACTTTTCGTCCTCGAAAAGGAACGAGACAAGTGAAGTAGAAATGAAACAAGTAAGAAAGTTAAGATAGATTTCGAGAAATTTGAATAATACCTGAAATTAATAATTCGGGGTTTGAATCCCGAATACTATCCTCAGTTTCCCATGTGCAATCTCGCTCATCTGCACTCCACTGTACTTTAACGAGATTTACCGACTTCCTTCTGAGTTGCTTTGTCTCACGGTCAACTATCCGAAGTGGCTTTCGCTCAATAGTCAAGTCAGGCTCAATAACTATCTCTTCTAACTGAGCAGTGGGGATGGTCATAGATGGATCATGTACAACCTTGCGAAGGTGTGAGACGTGGAATACGTTGTGAACACCAGCGAACTTTTCTGGTAATGCAACTCTATATGCCAATGTTCCAACTCTTTCTGAAATCTCAAACGGACCAACGAATCTGGGAGCTAATTTCCCTTTCCTTCCAAATCGAACAATATTCCTCAAAGGCGACACCTTCAGAAATACTTTGTCTCCTACACTGAATTCGAGGTCTCTTCTCCTTTTGTCGGCATAGCTTTTCTGTCTATCCTGTGCCGTCTTTATCTTCCTCCTGATTTCTTCGACTTTTTCAGAAGCTTCCATAATCATTTCTGGTCCAAGCACTAATCGATCTCCCGACTCAATCCAACAAGCTGGCGATTTGCATGGCCGTCCATATAAGGCTTCAAACGGTGCCATACCAATGCTTGCCTGGGTTTTAAAGGGATAATTAATTCAAATTCAAATATACTTATTCAAATTTGAAATTCGAATTCTTTACCTGGTAACTATTATTATAAGTGAATTCAACCAAGTGAAGATGATCCTCCCAGGATCCACCAAAGTCGATAATGCAAGCTCGGAGGAGATCTTCCAAAATCTGGTTCACCCTCTCAGTTTGACCATCTGTCTGAGGATGATATGCTGTGCTCAGATTCAGTTTGGTGCCCAAAGTATCCTGGAATGCTTTCCAGAATTTACTGGTGAAAATAGGATCGCGATCGCATACAATACTAGATGGTACACCGTGAAGTTTAACAACTTCCCTCATGTATATCTCGGCCAAACTAGAGGCTGTACGAGTGGTCTTGACTGGAATAAAGTGAGCGGACTTTGTCAGTCTGTCAACAATCACCCATATGCTTTCGTTACCCTTTCTAGTCTTTGGTAGCCCATCAATAAAATCCATAGAAATTTGCTCCCATTTCCAACCTGGAATCTCTAGCGGTTGGAGCAATCCTGCTGTCTTTCTGTGATCAGCTTTAACTTGTTGGCAAGTGGTGCACCTGCTAACATAGATAGAAATGTCGCGCTTCATTCCACTCCACCAATATAGTTTCTTCATATTCTGGTACATTTTGGTAGCACCGGGATGAATTGAAAGCGAAGACTTATGATTTTCTCGCAGCACTTCCTGTCTGAGACCATCGACATTAGGAACACAAATACGATTGTCGATCCTCAAAACTCCATCACTATCAACTTGTGCACCCACTTTGTTGTCGGCATTACTTACTCTACCCATAACTAATTCCTTCATACGATAGAGCAAAGTGTCTTCATATTGCTTAGCTTTAATGCGATCCATAAGAGATGGAGAGATACTAAGCTGGAATAACATGCCTTCGATAATATTGCAACAAGACAATGCTTTGCTGCGGCTCAAAGCATCTGCTACAACATTTGCCTTCCCTGGTGTATAAGTGATGTCGAGGTCGTATGCAGCTAAGAATTCAAGCCATCGAACTTGCCTCAGGTTCAAATCCTTCTGAGAAAAGATATACCTCAAGGACTTATGATCAGTGAATAGTTCGAACTTTGTTCCCAAAAGATGATGCCTCCAAAGTTTCAAAGCAAATACAACAGCAAGAAGCTCAAGATCATGAGTGGCATAGTTCAATTCATGGGTCTTCAACTGACGACCAGCATAAGCAATAACCTTTCCATTTTGCATAAGAACAGCGCCTAAACCTTCTCGGCAAGCATCTGTATAAACAGTCAATCCTTCACTTCCATCGATGACTGCAAGAACTGGGGCTGAGGTTAATTTACTCTTCAACTCATTGAAAGCTGATTCGCACTTCTCACTCCAAATAAACTTAACATCCTTCCGAGTTAAAGCAGTAAGTGGGGCAGAAATCCGGGCAAAGTGCTCAATAAATCTGCGATAATATCCGGCTAAACCCAAGAAACTACGAATATCTGTAGGAGTTTTAGGAGTCTCCCAATCCTGTAGAAATTTCAAATTAGAAAGTGATAAGAGAAATTGAATAAAAATAGCGAATAGGGTGGACTTACATTGATTACGGCGATCTTAGCTGGATCGACCGAGATTCCGTTTTCAGAAACTATGTGGCCCAGGAATCTCACTTCATCTCGCCAGAAGTGGCATTTGGAGAATTTGGCCTTAAGTTGATGATTTCGGAGAGTTTCCAGAACATAAGCAAGGTGTGTCTCATGCTCCTTCTTGTCTTTGGAGAAGACGAGAATATCATCAATGAAAACAAGAACAAACTTGTTAAGAACATCACGGAAAACTCGATTCATCAAGTCAACGAAATAAGCAGGTGCGTTGGTCAAACCGAATGGCATAACCAACCATTCATAGAATCCATTCTCAGTACGGAAAGCTGTCTTATGGATACTATCTTCAGCAACTCTGAGTTGGTGGAACCCAATGGCTAGATCCAGCTGTGAGAAAACTTTAGCACCATGAAGCTGGTCGAATAAATCGTTGATGCGGGGCATCGGATAACGATTCTTGAGAGTGCGTTTGTTCAGTTCCCGGTAATCAACACACATGCGAAGAGATCCATCTGATTTAGTGACAAATACAACTGCGGCGCCCCATTCAGAGCAACTTCTTCTAATCAAACCCTTAGCAAATAGATCATCAATTTGGGTTTTTAGTTCAGCTTTTTCTTTAGGTGCCATCCTTCGGTGTGGGAGAACTACGGGAGTAGCTCCAGGAATAAGATCAATACGAAAATCGATTTCCCATTTGGGCGGTAGAGAGTTAACCTCTCCGAATACATCGGGAAATTTCTGAACAATAGGTGTAGTACTGAGATCATCCGGATGAGTATCAAGAGAGAATATGAAGCTTCCGGCATACTTCTGAGGTGATTTGCATTCAATGACAAGCGGTATGCCCTTGTCATTGACTAGAGAAACAGAACGAGCTTTACAAGAAATAACAGCATCGAAATTTCTTAACCAATCAGCACCTAACAAGATGTCAAATGCTGCGAAGCCAAGCACATAAAAATCCCAAGTGAATCGATATCTTCCGTATAAGAGCACGACCTCTTTACAAATTCTGCTGAGGTTGGCAAGTCCTCCAATCGGATTGGAGACGCATAAGGAAGTAGTAGCAAGAGTAGGTTCTAATTTGAGCTTATTACAGAGATCAATAGATATGAAGCTATGAGAAGCACCAGTATCGAATAATACCCTAATAGGTAAATCATGTAAAGAAAAAGTACTTCGTAAGGTACCTTGGTCATCCTGAGCAGGTGGTGGAGGTGGTGTAGGAGTGGTGATAGCAAATACTCCAGATGGTGTGCCACGCTTATACATTGGGCATTCCTTCTTGAAATGACCCGGCTGGAGGCAGACATAGCATAAATCCTTCCTAGTCGTAGAAGGTGGTGGAATAGCAGCTCCAGTAGATGGACAACTATTGGCATAATGGCCCTTCTTATCGCACTTGAAGCATGTGATATTTGCAAGATCGATAGGGCTTTTCTGAGCATAACCCAATCCAGTAGTCTTCTGCCAAGCTTTCTTTTGTTGATCAAAGTTCATCTTCCTCTTCCCAGGCTGACTAGAAGAGGGCTGAGTAGGGGCAGCCTTGGCAGTGGTTCCCTTAGGCTTCGACTCATATCTAAGAGCAAAATCAATAAGCTCTGTGAAAGTGGAGCGAATGTGTCCGGTAAGCAGGTCATAATATTCTGGTCTAGCTCCCAAAATGAATTTCTCGTTCTTCAAAAGTGGTGTATCTATCAAACCCGGTCCAAACTTGGAGAGTTCATTAAATTTCCTCTCATACTCAGAAATAGTCATACTGCCTTGCTTAAGATCCATGAAAGCTCTATAAAGTTGGGTTTTCCCAGCAGTTGGCATCCATTGTGCCGAGAAGGTATCCCTAATCAAAGATAGACAAGATGAATAACATTTCAAAGATAGAAGGAAGAATTTTAAACCACTAGAATCCAAACTATTCATACCTAAACTGGGCCCAAGTGATGGTGTCCTCCTCGATACGAGAAGTAACGGATTCCCACCAATCTTGTGCGGCATCTTGGAGTTGCCAAGCAGCAAGCTGACGCTTCTGAGCATCAGTAATTTCCAATCCAGAAAATATCTTCTCCAAACTCTTAAGCCATTGCTGAGCCTCTATGATGTTCTCGGATCCAGAAAATTTAGTACCTCCCAGTTGCGAATACTCCTTGCTAAGAGTAGTGAATTTGACAGGAGCTGGATCGGCAGGTGCAGCCTGGGCAGGACCATTGCCTCTTCCACCTCTAACATTTCTTCTGGTACTCATCCTGAAATACCAAAAGTGATTTAGAACCAAAGATAAGATAATAGAATGCTAAGAAAACTAATCAACGAATCAAAGGAGCTTGAACTTTTGAAAGGATTTGGATATTGAATCGATTCTCCTCATTCTAGAGTATTGCTACTCTATCTCTAAAGAGTTTCTTATAATCCCGAACTAAGGTTTTGGGAAACCAGAGCTCTGATACCAACTGTAACATCCCGTATATTTGGACCATTTAAATTGACAATAATCCACACTTGTCAACTTAAATAATACAAAACACAGAACATTATGGGATTATAAGTACATAAATGTAAATGAGAATCAATACAACATCACAGACTCAGAACAGTCACAGAATAATGCAGCGGAAAATACATCGTCATAATAGTAGTTCATGAAGCTACTACAGAGAATACAACAATGTCTCAACATAAAGCGACTGAAAAGAGATACAAGATGTCCAATACATAAGTACATCAAATACTGAAAATAAAATGATATAGATAAAAGCTAAGCCTTCAGCATCTTCGACCAACCTTGACCAGCAACGGAATATCTTCAGACTGACCCGAGCATATGCAAAGAAACACTCGAGTCAGGACTCAAAATCTTATACAGGATAATCAAATGCATATAACAAAGTCCATAACTCAAAGGTAAATAAAAACATCATTAAGGGATCGATAAACTACCTACAGAATACGCTAAATAGATAATGTCTAACCCATAAAGTAAGATATCAAAATAGGGTTAAGCAGGGCCCATACACCTCTTAACCTGTTTATTCCCAAAAGCATATACAAGACCGTAGTTTCCCCAAAACCGGAAGTCACCAGAGGGCAATCCATATACTAAAGGTACAAATCAAAATCGTAGTGGTCGCGAATAGGATAATCAGTATGACAAGGTACATGAGGCGATACCAACTAGGATACTAGTAGTTGCGTGATCCGGACTGATGTTGGGCATAGCAGCTACTATCCCAACACCGCGAAACAACACTCCCAAATCAAGGGGTGCACCCAAATCGAATCACAAAAGTAATAGATAAGGTATCGAAGAAGTGTGTCCGCTAGAGGTAGCGAACCTCAATGGCCCGGCGCGGCTCCTGTTTTAGTCATGTCAGGGGTCATCCAAAAATCGTTCTCTTTCTTCAGTCAACGCGTTCATCAAAACCATCCACTTCGTTCTGGATCAACACTTCGCGTATATTAGTTATTAAAGTGGTTTCGGTATCGACAGAGAGTATGTCCATAATCCGATCCCGGACTCTTTAATAACTACGTATTAATTACCCAACAGTCAACTTTTTATTAAAGTTCAAACAAATCAAATCCAAAGGTCAAGTTGCAAATTTGACTTCCAAATTTGATATTTCATAATTCGATTCGTTTTAATTACAAAATCATATTCCGAAAAGAAATTCTAGTTCAAGCCCTTTAGTTATCAAAATTTAAGTATTCACGTTAAATCAACATTTCACTTATTTAAATCAAATTCCAATTCATGGATTATACGAAATAGTCAATCTTAGTTCAACTCATTAAATCAAGTTTTATTCTTTAAATCCGTATTTACATCTTAAATCCCATTTCGATATCAATTCTATTTACTACATTCACTTTGTCAAAACTTCGTTTATTCATTAATCAAAACTCGAAATTAAATCACTTTATCTTCTAACCTATTTACTTCTTAAATCTCATTTCGATTAACTTTGTCAAAATACTTTGTTTAACTAAATGAATCTACAAATCCGTTTCAATTTATTACATTAATTCGTTCTCATTTATTTCAATTAAATTCATTTCTTTATTCCAACAAATCTAATTTTTTTTATTCGATAAAATCCATTTTACTTATTTCAAAACAAATTTATTTATTTGATTCAATAAAATCATTTTATTTATTTCAAAACAAATTCATTTATTCGATTCAAAAACATCATTTTATTTATTTCAAAACAAATTTATTTATTTGATTCAATAAAATCATTTTATTTATTTCAAAACAAATTCATTTATTCGATTCAAAAACATCATTTTATTTATTTCAAAACAAATTCATTTATTCAATTCAATAAAATCATTTTATTTATTTCAAAACAAATTTACTTATATTTACGTTACCAATTTACAATACAGTTTCTAAGTTCATTCCATAATTCCAATAAGTCTCAATTTCAAAACGTTCTTTGTTGACCGTTCGGTTTCTTAGTTTAATTATCTATCCTAGGCCAATTCATTTAATTGGGTATTTATCATTTCAACCCGATTCCATTTAAATTTAAAAATCAGAACATACAAAGGGAACTTGCAGTGTGATAGCTGGGATGGTGTCAAAGTAAATAAACAAGCAATAGCATCCATTCACAACAATTCAACAATTTCAAATAATCCCAAAATAATCGTATTAATTCACGTTTGTTATTTACGCCAATTAATATAACTATTTCTAGAATCTACACTATCATTTCATGTAGATTAAAGATTATAACATTACAGTTTCACTTGGTCGTTCTATTTCAATTTCAACGGTTAATTCAATACGTTCAATAGTCCAAAGTGACATTTATCAATTCTACGTGTCAAGCAATTTAAAGGGTCAATTTAATTATTCAATATTCATCATATAAGGGGTCAAGTTTAACATATGTCATTCGGAATTTTTATATCTATTCTATCAAATTCAGTTCAAATTTATTATCAGTTACAATAACGACAAATTTAATATCACATAGCACATTTGGTGTCATACTATTTAACATACTACTTCAATTCAATTTTTAACATTCAATTCATTTAACGTCCAAATTAACATTCATAACATCCAACATCTAATTATCATAGTATAATAGATCTTTGAGTCGTGAATAGAAAATATTCACCTTGCGTGGTTAGAGATTTGACGACGAAGCACGAAGACGGATAGATGCGAGACACTAACAAGCTCAATGCAAAATGAATGCAACAACGATGAAACAAGACAGATCTGATAAGCTGAAAGTAACTTAGGACTCCAAAGCAGTAGCTGGAAATAAAACATAGCAACAACGTGAGCAACTAGAATGCCAAGAATTTCATTGCTATGTAATATACAGTTTTCCATATAAACTCGTATAAAATAAAAACAAAATCAGTTATGGCCAAGTCGAAGTGGATGAAAGCGACGGTGTTGGTTGGCGGCGGAGGCTGCTGGTTGGACTGGCGGACGGCAGTGGGCTGACGGAGGGCTGGTGGTGGCAGAGCTGGTGAAGGCGAGTGGGTAGTGGCAGAACTGGGCAGGGTAGGGAAGGCGAAACGGGTCTGGGTGGGTCTGGGCGGAACTGGGCAGGCAAGGGAGGCGGGTGGGGTCAGGGTGCGGGTCTGGACGCGGAGGTCTGGGCGGGGTCTGGGTCGGGTCTGGGTGCGGAGTCTGGGCGGAGGTCTGGGCGGAGGTCTGGGGCGGAGGTCTGGGCTGGCAGGGGTTCGGGTTGGGGCGAAGGCGGGCGTCAGGGCGGAACTGGGATGGGGTCGGGCTGGTGGGGCTGGGAGGTAGGGACTGGCGGTTCGGGTCGGGCGAAGGCGGGCGTCAGGGCGGAACTGGAATGGGGTCGGCTGGTGGGGCTGGGAGGTAGGCTGGACGCGGGTCTGGCGGAGTAGGGAGGCGGGCTGGACGCGGGTCTGGCGGAGTAGGGAGGCGGGCTGGACGCGGGTCTGGCGGGTAGGGGGCGGCTGGACGCGGGTCTGGCGGAGGCGGAGGGCAGGTCAGGTGGTGAACTGGGTTGGCGGGTTGCTGAGGCAGAGGCTGGAGTTTCAATAGTTGGTGGAGGAAAGAAATACAACAGAGAAGAAGAGAAACAAAATGTGAGAGGAGGAAGAACGAACCAGAAAATGAAATGCTAAACAGTGAATTATGAATTGGAGCCTGGTTTATACGCAATAGTACAGAATTGAAAAGTCTTTAATTGATTGTATAGGTACACTAAAAGGCTGTTGGAGTTTCAAGGAGTAATTACTGATCAGGAGATGCCTCGAATTCCACTCCCTAGGGAAGCCTAATGGACACAGGTTTAATATTGTAACGGACAGGTTCAAACCGTTAACAATTTGTAACTTTCAACTCCGACCTCCGAATGATGCAAACGAATATACCATTTTGATCAGCGCGACGGTACGCTTCCAACGGTATACAGATTATTGCGATACGATGATTTTATAAAATTTGCATTTACGCCGCTTAAATTGTGCGTTTTGCAAAATAAGATAAACGGAGCAGGCGATGACTGTTTTAGACGAAACGAATCATAAAATCTTGATCAGAATAATTTTTACAAGCGGACTGTGTAAGAATATTTGGATTTGGAAGATAAATTTTTCGCAGCTTTATATGGGCTGATATACAGTAAAACGCGCACGGACTTTACTGTAATATTTTTCAACGAAACTTTTTCTATGTCCATATCTTACTAGACGTATGCCACAAAAAAGTTTGGATGTAAATTGAGATCGTTTAAAATTTCAAAAATTTTTATTGAAACGATGAATTTAAAATTTTAAATTGGGTTGAAATTTAGGGTCGTTACAGTTTCTTAACTTTTTAATTTACATTCATTTCTTCACATATAGTATCATTTAATAATAAACTTATTTGTGACTCATTTTAGCATTTCTTAGAGTTTATAATCATTTTCTTAGACAACGTTCACTTTTTACTATTCAATCTTATTATAAATCACTTCAAAACATAAACTTAAGTTTATAATATTCTTGTAACATCTTAATTCTTTTATTTACAAACATATGTTCAATTTGAGGCATTTTTGTTATTAAGCTTTTACTTGTATAATATTCTATTACATATTCATATTAACATTTCAACTTTTTAAACAAAGTTTTATATATGTTTTTAGAATGTAATTGAGTGTTATACAAATTTATCTTATTCATTTTAGTTAACAAAAATGTCCAATGGTTAACATCTTCTTAATTTTCATTATCCTTTAATTTATTACCAACTAAACTACAAGTGCTTTTAATTTATTATTTCTCATTTTAGAAGTTTCCAACTATTAAAATTTCACTTTATTTCTACAATTGAAAATCATTAATTAACAGGAACTTAAGAATTCAAATACCGGGTTCATTTCAAATCATTTTGAAATAATATAGACTTATATCTTTTGTATATCAAATCATACTCAAGAAATTTATATTGAAATTTGTTTATCAAACAAATGTGCAGCAAAGCTACTACAGAGGTCTTCCCACTTTGAAACTCGTAAATGAATGTCGATGATGTTGCACAGTCATCACCGAAACTATTTTCCCACGATAGAAGAGAGGAGTACAGAACTTATTTTCTTTAAAATCCTTTTAAAACATTTCTTTCAAATCTCATTGAAAATATTCCTATTTGCAAATGCTTTCAAATAATACTAATATTATAATTTTTTCAAATCTTTAAAAGCCAATTTCAAAACACCAGCATTTAAGTTCTCAAATTTCCATTTAAATTCATTTATTTGTAAATCTTAATTAATACCATATTTATAAAATTACATTTTCTATAACATACAATAGTCAATAGTTTTAAGAACCTTGACTAACCAAACAACAAATGATAATAATCAAACATTATCATTTCTTAACAAACAACACACCAAAAATAACAATATCAATTTATGAAAAATTATATATATATATATATATATTTTTATATGTACAAAATATAATACTAGGTAAAATTATTTCATTTACCTATTTTTAAAATAATATTGTGTCGATTTATCATGTTCCAGGGTTTAGAAATTCCTATCGATGCCATAGCATCCTATGTACCGATCAAAATTTATAAATATTTAGCAGAACAAATTAACACAATACAAAAACATTTTTATAGCACTAACAAATACGCTCTCTCGTATATATACACTCGGATTCATTCTAAGGTATTAGTTACCCTATCTCTAATGAGTTTGTCCCCAAGCAGGCTAAGGTATCTATAAACCAAAGCTTTGATACCAACTGTGACGACCCGGCTTTTTGGACGGTTTAAATCGACAATAAACCACACATGTCTACTCAAACCATTCAAAATGGTAGATTATCAATGGGGTTAAATAAGAAACATAAAAGAAAAGAAAGAAAACAAAATATAGAATCTCGCAGCGGAATGACAAAATATAATAATCAAATAAACAGTTCATGAAGCTGTTTTACAATATACATTTGATTACACAAATTTAATAAAACCAGAGTACAATCAACAACATACCAAAATGATGCAGCGAAACATTTAATTTACAACTCCCTTTTACTTTCAACTGCTCATTGTTAACTCTTCTTCAACTCCTGCTCAACTCCCGGTCCTTTATTTTCACCCCACCCAATCGCTTCTCCTTTTCTTCCGCTTTCACTCTCCAACCCCCTCTGTCTCACCACTCCTCTTCACATCCGCTGTTCGTAAATCGTGAGTAAGTTTGTTCTTCAATTTGGGAATTTGGCGGCCGGTTTTTCCCACAACCCCCCTTCGGTTCTCCTTCAATTCCTCCTATACTCCTCATCTGACTGCTTGCCTGCCCTCCTGTTCAACCCGGTTACGATTGCCTGCTCACTATTATTTGGCAGCGGCCTGAACAATTACTCCAAAATAGGTCAGTAATTTTCTTATATTCCTTTCTCCCTTTTGGGCCATTCTATAAATCCATCAACGTTTGACCCAATATTGATTGTACCCATATTCGACTCATTTACGTCTCACATCAACAGCGTTCCTGTTCCTCTGACTTAGGACACAGTGCCCACTCCTACTAAGGACCATTTACCATATGTTAGTGCAACTCCCCTGTGTACAACTGTCTGTGTTCAAGTAATTTAACGGTCAGTTGATGCGAGCTGTTGAGGACGAGTTATGATGGCTGCTATGTTAGCTACTGACGGCTACCTTCTAACTGCCCTCTTTTTGCCAAACTAAAATATGGTTTTATTCTCTTATAACTGAATCTGCCTCCACCGCCTCAACTTCTGCATAGAGAAGACCACGGTGGAACTACTTCTTTTAATTTGTTTTTTATTTTTAACCCCGACTGCAAGCAGCCTACATACATAATATGAAGTTGACAGTTCGGTAGAATACAGGAAGGTGGTAAGTACAGATGTTCTGAACATACAGAGCCCGTAAAAATAAATTCGTAATCCAATATTGTGCATGACTGACATTACGGAATATGCAAAAATAACCCGTACCTTATGTCGCAGTACACAATGGGTGAGTTGCGAGAGTGATTTTGTTCACACTTTTTTTCAAAGTGTGAACAAAACACTCGGCTCCTATTGGAGGAATTCAGGGGTCCCATATGTGACCCCCCAAATTCCTCCAATAGGAGGAAAGTGTTTTGTTCACACTTTACAAAAAGTGTGAACAAAATTGTACTCATGAGTTGCAACACAGTTCAGTATGATAAGGGAGACCTGTCCGTACGGACTAAATGCTACCTATTGCTTTTCATTGTTTACCCATGCCCTCTATTTTCGGTTTGACGATTTTTCTTTCTCTCCCCTCTTTCAGTTTTAGAAACATGATAGAAATTTGTTTCACTACGTCTCCCTGTCTGTCAGCTTCTGTTACTATTCTTATATTTATGATTATGTTTATTCATACCCCATGATTTTTTTTCCTCTACATCAGCAGGTTTTCAAGTCCCCTTCTTATCATGGGGGTTCAAAACACCAACTGTCTGTCTGCCTGTGGAAGAGGCATTCCTGATCCAAAGTGCGGTATGTAACTGGACAGAAGGACGTTGAGGTATACCCACCATTTTGTGATATAGTGGTTGTGCTTATGTCATCCTATTGTATAAAATTTGAATCAATGTTTACTTCGGAATAACGGTCCGAACTTGCACGTTACAGTACTTCATAATAACTGTCATTCCTCTCCAATTGCAGATAGAAAAACCTGGATCCTTGCTAACCGCTTCATTTCGTTACCAACACTGGCTTGCTAATTGCTGTCTTCGATTTCGATAAGGTTTAACTTCATCTCATTTTTTATTTTAATTTTTACTGTTATGCGTTCATTTATCATCATATTCCAACTCAATATTCTATGGATAGTCAGAGAATAATTATGTTTGGTTTTTTATACTTTCCAAATAAGTTTAATGTTCACCTTTTGTTTTCTTAAAATCTAATGTTCAAAATACAAACATGGATGTACATATTCATTTGTGCTTTCATTAATTCGACCAGTTGTACAATAATGCTAACTGATGTTATCTTGCCCCATCTAATGAACAAAACAAAATTTTCAAACTTCGACTGATAATGGTAATACACATCAAACCAATGCTAGGAACACTTGATAGGTTCAGGATTTATTCCTGATTTTACACCTGACAAAGAGGTTTTACCAAGGGAAAAAAGCATAAAAAAGAAGTGTAGCTTCAAGACTGTGTACTGTCAATTCCATAAGCGACCATACAATAATCTCTTTTTACTGAATATCACTACTAAACTAGATTAAGACTGTTTTAATTTTTTCTCTTTGCCAAACTTTAATTTGTACCATTTTTTCCTTTGTGAAGATTGGTTATGTTATCATATGAACAATTATTCTTAGTTTTCTTTACTTCACCAATTATTGTTCAGGCATAGACCAGGTAAGATTTTTATCAACCATTGTTAATTAATAATTCTGTATTCTTAGTTTCTAAACAGTTTCTCATTTGTGGATCAAATAAAAATTAGTTGTAGGATGAAGATGTACTGAGAGGAGTCAAAAGGTCTAAATCATGATAAGTAAATTGTAGTTGGAGGTTGAAGCTTGGTAGTTTGCTAATTTGATAGGGGAGATGGGCACTAATCACCTTTAAGAAAAATAACTCTATTAATATGAATATAGAGAAGTAGAATATAATTTGCTATATTATGCTCAGCCTGCACATTTTGCATCTAAATTGGCTACTAAAGTAATATCAATACCATTGTCGTTGGATTTCACTCAGCTTTTGACGTTAAGTGGTTAGTTAAATGTCTAAATTCCTTTTTACTGATGATTCCCATATCAACTGTTCCTATTTTTTTACTGGTTGGTAGACTGAAAGCTGAAACTTCAATAGATCAAATGGTAGCCATACTTTTCAATTTTTATTTTAGTGCTTAATGTACTGGTAGGTGACTTCCAGTTTTATCGCTGTCCAGTTGATGTTGTAATTTTTTTTTGTTCAGTCTGACCTAAGTTTGGATTGTTGGTATTTTATATGAATTTTGTATCTAAGTTTTTGTTTATGGATTCAACTGAATTTTCATTTCCTACGATTGTATGTGTTTTCTGATCCTGCATTTCCCATCACTATTTTAGAACGCAAACATGTAAGCTGTAAATTACTTCAATTCTATGTACATGATGTGCAATTAATCATCCCCCATGTTACTTTTGCAAGTACAAACTTCGATTGGTGAGTAGTATTTTTGTGAAGGTTGTTTGATAGCAGCAAATATGAAATGCTTATAACCTAAAATCAAGCAAATTGGTTTTGCTATGCATTAACTGTATGAGGCCAACCTAGAATTATGTACTTCAACAATTTTAGTTTCTATATAATTCAATGCTACTGTGGATAAATCCTTGCTAATATATTATTTTCGTAATACACGCCAATCTGTGAGCATATTGTTTGACTTTTTCATTTCAATTTTAATGAAAACGGTGATGGGAGACCATTGTTATATATAGATAGGCAAGTTATATCTTATGCCAATCCATTGTATTTGCAAAATTTGACATGTGAGCCGATGGGCGGAGAGGGGTTTAATGGGGGAGCCGAAAGAAAATACTATTTCGTTGCCGTCTGACTTCCAGTTCAGTAGTATATGAATTCAGTGTTATGTTCAAACCGTCTAAACGGGTTGTTTTTCATCTGACGTACCATGTCGGTTATACTGGAAGATTTTTAAAACTGGTTACTTTTATAATTTTGTTTGTCCTTATTGAGTATTATTCCTCTTATTAAATAATCTTTTTTGGTTTACATGTCATGTTGGTCGCACTCTTCTAGACAAGCCTGTCGTCTACACTTCATGTTTTTAACTGTATGATTGACTGACTGACCACACATTCTTTATGTAAATAAGCATGTGGAAGTCCATCACTTACTGCCGTCAGAAATTAAATAATTTGCACTGAACTAATAACATCTTTGTCTGTAATCGATAGGTGCTGCTACTTATGTTGATGACTGTATACATTAGATACTTTGTAGCTGACCGTTGTAACCCTTTTATAGGTATTTTTCATAATCATAAATTATGGGTAGTGCGGATGTAGCTAGGAATGCTAGAGCTGAAAGAAGAGGTGCTATCATCGATAGGAAAAGAAAAAGGTCTACAGTTTTACAGTAGGAGGGGACAACGATGGAAAATACAAGCAAGTCCCGTGCAGAAGTGTCATATAGGCCAAAGATAACTTCGGGACGGAGTGGGCATCAAGGTAGGTTGTGTCGGTGCAGTAATTGTTATTTCATTCACATATTAACAGACTGCAACTAATGCGTTCCTCTGTAAAAAAAACAGGGAGAAAGGAAAATGGACGATATGCCTCCCCGAGTTCACGCACCAGTGTGTTTGCAAAAATAGGCACAGTTAATGGTGTACTCTTCTTCTTCCTATGTCTTAAGAACTATAAAATAACCTGGAACAACCCATTTAGCTGTTGCATTTTAAAAATATTTATGTTTACTCCTATCCACTTGAGATATCGTGTGTTGTACGGAGTAAAGTTCAATTTGTCGTTAATCAAACTTCCAACGGTTCGACTGCCACTTTTTTTATCTTCCTAGGTTTACAGTATGCATATGTCTTAAGAACAGTGATTCATAAAATCTTGAAACAGGAAATGTGGTGCAGCCATGGAATTTTGGTGGTCCCACCTATGTTTGCTCAAGTTGCAATGCAACAGTTTGGTATGAAGAGAGGAATAGGAAGTCAAGAAGACCTGTGAATCCGAAGTTTTCTATTTGCTGTAAGGGTGGTAAAATTAAGTTACCGAAGTATAAAAATGCGCTGACTATTTACATAACCTGCTTGATTACAACGGTGGTCATGATAGTTCTAATTTCAGAGAGAACATACTGGTGTATAACGGGATGTTTGCATTTACCTCTATGGGTGGGCGTATTGATAATTCAGTGAACATAGGTAGGGGTCCTTATGTATTTAGAATTAGTTGGCAGAATTATCATAAAATTGGCTCTTTGCTACCCACCGATGGACAAGCTAAATTTGCACAACTATATATATATGATACAGCCAATGAGGTTAGAAACAGAGTTAACGCACCTGGGTTGTCCGCTAGGCAGTCTACGAACCCTCAGATTATTAAAATTTAATATCTATGTTCAATGACTGTAATGAGCAGGCTAAAGTGTTTCGGATGGCTAGAGACAGGTACGAGGGTAGTAGTCTGACCAATGTTTCGCTTTGTTTGTTGGAAAGGAGGGATAGAGATGGTAGATAGTACAATATACCAACAACTTCAGAGATTGCGGCTTTGGTTACAGGGAATGGTAACAGAAGCGAAGGTTACAGGGACATCATAATCGAGGAGAAAAGTGGATTGCTTAAGAGAATTAATGAGAAGCACCCCAGTTTTGTGGCCATGCAGTATCCACTCTTATTTCTGTATGCAGAGGACGGTTACAGACTTAACATACCTTATCGCTCCGTCGAACCAGTTGATATCATTAACGATGACATGGTAACCATGCGTGAATATTATGCCTACATACTGCAATACAGAGAGGGAGATGGTAATACCTTGCTTTATGGTGGGATATTGTTGCAGTAGCTAATAGTTGATGCGTATTGTTGCATTGAGGATGACAGATTGAATTAGATCAGAAATAATCAACATAATATCAGGTCTGAAGTGTACAATGGTCTGAAGGATGCGGTTGCAGCGGGTGACACATCAGCTTTGTCTATTGGTAGAAGAATGGTTTTGCCTTCTTCTTTCACTGGTGGGCCTAGGTATATGGTTCAAAACTACCAGGATGCAATGGCAATTTGTCAATGGGCTGGTTCTCCAGATAACTTTATCACATTTACATGCAACTCTAAATGGCCGGAGACTAAGGAGTGCTTAAAAACAATTCCTGGTCAAAGGGCAGAAGATAGACCAGATATAATTTCATGTGTTTTTCATATCAAGTTGCAACAATTAATGCATAACATAAAGGAAAAAGAACAGTTTGGAAAACTAAATGCAGGTACGTCACATCATGCAGTAAAATTTCCTTCAATATATTTGCATACAATGACAATATTGATTAATTATGGTAAATATTTTTCCAGCTTTGTACGCTATTGAATTTCAAAAGCGTGGCTTGCCTCATGCACATATCTTACTGTTTGTACGGGGGGAGGACAGACCAAAAACGACAGCTAACGTGGATAAGGTGGTCAGTGCAGAATTTCCAGACCGTGAGGCAGATCCTGTTGCATATCAATCAGTTTGTCAGTTTATGGTACACGGACCGTGCGGCGCTCTTAATCCTAACTGTCAGTGTATGATAAATGGTAAATGTTCAAAACATTACCCAAAACGGATCAATTATGAAACAGCGTATGACAAACATGGTTTTCCAAAGTACAGAAGACGCAGCACTGATAATTTTGTCACAACATTATCCGGGGTTAATCTAAATAATTGTTGGGTAATACCGCATAATGTCAGTTTAGTTGTGAAGTATCAAGCACACATTAATGTTGAGATATGCAATCGTGCGAAGTCTATAAAATATTTGTTCAAGTACATTCACAAAGGGCACGATAGGGCTGCTGTTGTAATTGAGGAAAACAATGTTACAAACCAAAATTTTGTTCGAGAGGTGGATGAAATAAAGACTTATATATATTGTCGTTACATATCAGCTTCAGAAGCAAGTTGGAGAATTTTCAAATTTGATATTCATTATCGAAAACCTACCGTCGAACGTTTACACTTTCATTTACCTGAGGAGCAAAATGTTGTTTTTCACGATGATGATAATTTGGTTGAATTAGTATGTCAACCTACTGTTAACAATACTATTTTCACTGAATGGATGGAAACTAATAAAATTAGTGAGGATGCACGAAAGTTAACAAATGTAGTTTCCCTACAAAATGGGTATGGAGCAAAAAAATTAGCAAGTGGACAGCACGGAAAAAAGGGGACACAATAGGTAGAGTTTATTTCGCTCATCCAACATGCGACGAACGATTTTATTTACGTCTGCTGTTAAACATTGTGAAAGGGCCAACCAACTATGAAGAGATAAAAACCGTTAATTCTGTTGTTTATGACTCTTTTAAAAGTGCATGTGTTACACGTGGATTACTTGAAAATGATAATGAATGGAACATAGCTTTAACCGAGGCATCACGTTAGGAAACTGCATCGTCTCTACGTGAACTTTTTGTTATGTTGCTGCTTTTCTACGAAGTATCCAACCCTCTACAACTTTGGAATAGAAACTGGAAAATGATGGCGGAGGATATTGAATGGCGTCTTCTTCGGACGTATGAACATCAAACTAATATTTTTGATGGCTGTCAATTAAAGTTGGAGACTGTACGTGAAATAGAGAAGATAATGAGTAAAAGTGGTAGATCTGTAGTAGAATTTAACCTCATCCCTCCTTCAGACTTTATTTCAATTTTCACAGGTCATCATAGCTTACTGACAGACGAAAACGATTGTGATATGGAAATGTTGAAAGCTGAGTCGCACCCGCTTCTATCGTCTTTAAATTTTGAGCAACAAAAGGTATTTAACACAATACGTGATTCTGTTGAGCGGAACGAAGGTGGTTTCTTCTTTGTTTACGGAAGCGGGGTGTGACGACCGCCCATGACTCCTGCACCAAACGTAGAAATGGTGCGCTGTAAAGTGTGCCAGGCAGCCATGGACGATCGCCAAGGTTAAGTTAAAACAGCAGAATCTATCGTATTACTCACAGCGCATGGATAAAATACAATAGAGAATATATATAGTGAAGCTTCACAAAATAGAATCTCATCAATTAAGCTTCATAATAGTTGAATACAAACATCTGAATAGTCAATACATCAAGCCTCACTACATATCACTCAGAAGATTATACAAGCAGCGGAACATCCAGTACATATAGTAAGAAAATAATATGCAAGCCTCCAGCTCGTCTTCGTCATCAGCATCGTCGGTAACTAAGAACAGCACCTGTCACCTGCTACCTAGTCTGCCCATCCCAAAATGGATGAACAGCCCAAGGTAATAAGAGTTGAACATAAAACCTTGAGTCAGACAACAGTCTTAGTGAGCGGTAAATTAACTAACAACATACCAAAAGAGCATAAAGGTAAAAGGAATAGGAACCAAACCCTCCCACTCCACCTCTTTCTACAGTGATAGCCCCCAGACACACTAAGCAGAAATAAACATAGCAAAGCAGACATTTAAAGTAAAGCAATTATCACTCGAGTCAAAGTCGATGTTTTCCAAGCACAAACCCCCAAGGCCTAAACCAAGGTCAGATAAGCACCCAGAAAATATCGCTCTTGAGACCGAATGACGATAAAACCAAACATCCATGACTCTGGCTATCACTGTTATCATTGCTTCGATACCACCGTTAATTGAATGACCGGCACATTCTTTCAACCGTCCGTCAAGGGCTAATGGTCACCCCGGTTCTAGACAGAACTCCGCACGTCGTCGCAGCCCGTGCCTAGGACTATCGAATCCGCCCAGAGTACTCGACCACCAACTGTAGTCTTTTGGGACTATCGAATCTGCCCAGCGTACTCTTGCTTTGAGCCTGCTAGAACCTTCAACAACGATGAAATCTCAGCCTTCTAGTCATCCTCCTTGACGACTATTCTCATACTAGCTCAAGCGCCTCTCGAGCCAACCATTATCCTCAAACTCGAACCCTTTCACCGAGTCATCAACATGCTTGGAATGATCCCGTCTGGATTAAACCAAGGCTATCTCACATCATCATCAAATCTATCCATATGAGCTTCATCATCCGCCACATATGCCACGAGCAGCTTTTCCAATCCAAGAGCCTTTCCCTTAGCTTCTGAATCATCTTCGACCATCTTGTCTAAATCCAATAACTAATCAACTAATTTATAACAATCAATCAAATCAATCATTAATCCAAGTAATCAATCATGCAAACAAGATCTAAAAGCAATTATAACTAAAATGGCAATTTTGTAAATAAAGAGTCCAAATCTAACAAGCATGAAACATGAGCAATATCTCTACAACTTGATGAATGAACTTGCATAGATTAACATGTAGTAAAATGGATGTCAAATCATCATGAACAATGGATCTATACTTAGGTTTAAGAAAATGCATGGAAATCACTATTTAACACAAAATCAAGCCATCAATCCGATATACTCCTTTGGATCCATGTGAGAGATAACCACCACTCACCAAATCACCTAAACACTTCAAAAGCAACACACTTCAGATCTGGACAGCGAAGGATCTAACTTGATCCACCTAAATTCCACTTCAAACGATGAAATCTCTCTTCGATGGATGAAGATCTTCAATCTAAGCTCTTGGATCTTCGATTTGATCTTCGATTTGGATGGAAGGAATCACAATATTAGAGTGGAGAAAAGAAGTGAAGAAGTGTAGAACTCGAGCTCTCAAAATGGCAGGACTTCGTCGCTTCAAAATCCGGATCCCAAAAAGTGAAGTAGAACCGCATATTTATAGGCTGGAATACTTAAGTCGTCCGCCCCCCTTAAGTCGTCCACGACTTATCTCTTCTGACCTACGACTTAGCAGATCCTACGACTCAACCATCCCCTTCGACCTACGACCTAACGGCTTAGCAAATTCTACGACCTAACACTTGCGCGACTTAACCCATACGCGCGACCTAACGACTTATCATAAGTCGCGACCTAACTGGACACGGCCTAACGACCTAACATTAAGCCAAGTCCCAATGACTTAACAGAAGTCACGACCTAACACACACGCGACCTAACACACACGCGACCTAACGACTTAACTGGAATACGACTTAATGACTCAACACTAATGCGCGACTTAGCGACTCATCCAAGGTCGCGACCTAACAAAACACAGGGTCTCTCGACCTAACACCTAAGTCGTTTGGACGACCTAACTACTCATACCCATAGGTCGCTCACGACCTAACTACACTCACACAGGGTCTCACGACCTAAACTTTAACGACTTATCCCATAATCCTTAAGTCGCTCGACGACCTAGTTTCCTTAAGTCGTTGACCCGCTTAACCCCTTAGGTCGTTAACCTTCTTAAGTCGGTCAATTCCTTAAGTCGCCAACTCCTTAAGTCGTCTACCCCTTAAGTCGCCAACTCCTTAAGTCGCTCACCTATGCCGCTAGTTTCCTTAGGTCGTCTAAACCCTTAAGTCGCTCCACGACCTAACCTTCTTCACGACCTAAGTCCCAACACGACCAAACTTCTTAGGTCGCCAACTCCCTTAAGTCGCTCAACCGACCTAACTACTACACGACCTAAGCTCCGAACGACCTAACTCTGGACAACAAATCAACACTAACGACCTAATGACAACTGTTTTACGATCTTTCGATCCGTAAAAATACGGGTCGTTACACAGGGGTACAGGTAAAACTTTTCTATGGAAAACCATTATCACTTACTTGAGAGCAGAAGGTAAGACTGTTTTAGCCGTCGCTTCTTCTGGTATAGCGTCCTTACTTTTACCTGGCTGTAGAACCGCCCATTCAAAATTCCACTCATTGTGGATGAGAATTCAACATGCAATATATCAAAACAATCTCCTTTAGGACAGTTGCACAAATCTACCGATTTAATTATATGGATGAAGCACCTATGATGCATCGTAATGCCCTAGAGTCATTTAAAAAAGTTTACAGGATGTAATGCAGGTTGGTAGTGATGACGGACCTTCCAAACTTTTTGGAGGAAAGACAGTATCACTTGAAGGTGATTTTCGACAAACTTTGCCAGTAGTTCATAAAGGTACCAGAGATATGGTGGTCTCTACTTCCATCAGCAATTCATATCTATGGGCAAAGTGTACGGTGTTCATACTCACAAGAAACATGAGACTACAACGTTCAACATGTAACTCCCGTGAAATGGAGAAAGTTGAGAAGTTTGCAAAATGGGTGCTTGACATTGGAGAGGGAAACGTGGATCCAATGTCAGTAGACAGTGACGATGATCCTTTTTGGGTTACTATACCTTCTGAATATCTGATTGACGTTGGAGATTGTGGTCTAAAAAATATGGTTGACAGCATATATCCGGATTTTCATAATAGGTTACCAAACAAAGAGTATCTACGCAAACGGTGCGTGCTTGCTACGACTAACAAATTTGTTGAGGAAATTAACTCCTACATCCTTTCTCAAATTAATGGTGAATTAAGATCCTTTTTAAGTGCTGATTCCATTAGTCCTTCGTCTGAACAAGTGGAAGATCAACATACCCTTTATCCTATCGAATTTTTGAACACTCTAAAAATATCTGGATTACCTAACCATATTCTGCAGTTAAAGATAGGAGTTTCAATTATGTTGTTACGAAATTTGAATCAGAGGTTAGGCCTTTGCAATGGAACACGGTTAATTGTAACTCAACTTGCTGAAAGGGTTATCGAAGCAGAAATAATTACTGGTACTAATATCGGTACGAAGGTACTCATTCCTCGCATCATCCTTACGTCCGCGGATACAAATTGGCCATTTGTGTTACGTAGGCGACAGTTTCCCGTGAAGGTTTTCTTTTCAATGACGATAAATAAAAGCCAAAGGCAAACTTTAGATAATGTAGGAATATATTTTCCCTGTCCTGTTTTCAGCCATGGACAACTGTATGTTGCCGTATCAAGAACATCTTCATACCAGGGTATTAAGTTTTTAATTGGTCACTTGGAGGGTGGACGTCGTGGCCTAACCAAAAATATTGTATATAAAGAAGTTTTCAACGGTTTATCGGGTAATCATATGTTACATCATTTACTACATGCATTTTGCTTCTGACATTCACAATCGTCGCTATTAATTTTCTTCCTTCTGCTTTCAGGCTGAGGTTACAGAGGGAAAAAATGCGGTTACATGACATGTTTCTGTTGTACCTCTTTTTATGGACTACCAGTTTTTCAACTGTACACTGCAAATTCATTTGTAACTCTTTCCTGCTCTCTGTGCCTTCACCACGACTGTCTGAAATTATATTGTAGCTTTTTTTCCAATGAACTTAGATGTTTGTAACTTAGTGGTATGGTATATTCATTATTCACACAGCTCATTACCTGGTTTGCCTGTTTTTTCTTCCCCATATGTATTTTCAAACTCTCTCCGGCTGATGCTCATATGTAACATTTATTACTGACCAGATGGATGACGGTATGTGTGCACAAACAGGTTACATGACCTGTTTCTGTTGTACCTATTTTTATGGACTACCAGTTTTTCAACTGTACACTGCAAATTCATTTGTAACTCTTTCCTGCTCTCTGTGCCTTCACCACGACTGTCTGAAATTATATTGTAGCTTTTTTTCCAATGAACTTAGATGTTTGTAACTTAGTGGTATGGTATATTCATTATTCACACAGCTCATTACCTGTTTTGCCTGTTTTTTCTTTCCCATATGTATTTTCAAACTCTCTCCGGTTGATGCTCATATGTAACATTTATTACTGACCAGATGGATGACGGTATGTGTGCACAAGCTATGAACTGTCGATACGTTAAAAACTTATTACTGTCCTACAAACTGCGCTTCTATCGTTGTTTGTAGCATTACTTCTACAGATTTATGACTTATACGTCAACTGGTAAAATTCTTCATCACTTCCCTTCTCACTGTTTCCTGCTTACTGGACTGGATATCAATATGGTTAACATCAATAACTAATCGGATTAAATTTTATAACCTATTCATAGGACTACAAAACAGTGAAAGGATGAACATAAGCTTTAGCTTATGGTTGCCTACTATTTACCAAGACAACTACAGTTTATTGGTGCATTACACTGCTGTCAAAGATTTTCTAAATACTTGCTACAACTGCACAGTATGTACTGGTTAAACCAAAAATAAATTAATTGGTCTACTACTGCATGTACTGTGTATGCTACCTACCCTCAGTTTGTTAAGTTTGTGTGTGTTAACATAATGTTCAAGTAAACATTATTTCCAAATTTCCAACGTTGAACTATATTTGACTACCATTTCCGTTTCAAATGCATTGTGCTGACATCCCATTCTACCGGTTTTTAATTTATGTTCGTATGAAAAAATTTATTTCTGTTTCAACAACTGTCGGGTTGTGCTGTAATCACTATGCTTCCTTTTCGACTTCGCCCATATTCCATTTCTCTGATTTTGTCTGCACGCTGTTTATCTACGCTTAAAATAGTTCTACGACCACCTAATATATTATGAACTTCATCGGTATTTACAGATGTATTGTGGTGCAAAAATCAACTATCTAACTGCCTAGGTCGTGCTGCGTACAGATTCCCGTGGTCCGTACGCGATCTTTCTACGCGGTAAAATCTGCCTGCAGGGAAAAGTCTTACTTACAGAGGTATTGTGGAGTGTATTAACTATTCTAAATTTCATACCAGTTCAACAAAATTCTTGCACAACCACCTACTGCTGCCTTTATGTGAGGAGAATCAGGGAAACTAAAGAGTGAAAACAAAATTAACCAAATTTACTGACAGACTCGATTTTTAACTTATCTTATACTACTGTCTTGATTGCCGTACAAATAGTAACGACGAGCTGAATTCTATTCTCCACATAATTTAGTCATGTATATATGTACACATATTCATATACGCACACACATATACATCCATATATATAGATATGTATGTGTATGTTTGTGTACACACACACGCGCACACACAGTCATATATATATTCCTCTCTGTACTTTATCTTCACTGTCGCTGCATACAGTTACATAGTAAATGATACTGACAGTACTTGGCACTCCATCTTCCTCCGTAATACATTAAATAGTCCTGCCCATGTGCTTATGACACATGACTGGATGTATAAATCGAACTTCTAACATGAAAAGTTATGCCAACTTCTGCCATTTGAGAGATGCACATATTCCTGCCAGGAAGCACTGTTAATCACAAACACGGTGCCATTTACCGTAAATTGGTTTGCCTTCTAACACTTATTACACAGTTGTAACGAACATATCTGCATTTCTCTATCATTTCTCCTGCTTTGTATTACTACTATACATATATGGTTTTGATTGCAGAGCGGCTGTCCATGGCTAATTTGAATAATACTGACAATCGATGAGTTACAAAACCTGTACAAAACATTGGCAGCATGATGCATCCCTGCTGTCATCATAGTTCACGTCCGTACACTACACTTCTCTGATCAAGATGTGTCATCACGCTTCATCCAAACGTTATATACTCTCCGGTATGCTCTTCATTGAAGTCCACAATTTTTTCTCTTTATTTGACCTTTCCATTAACTATCCCTACATGCACCATTGCTATGCTTTCTCTGTCTACAACGTTTAGATCATGAAAAACCAACGATTTTTTGCCTACTGAAACGGAAACATGCCTGGTCACATAACCTTCAACCACATCTACACGTGACATAGGAGGTTGGGATACTGACCTTACCACATTAATAGCTCATAACATAGGTACAAATTTATTAACGTATTACTGTCCTTTTCAGGCTGAGTCAAGACGGAGTAATAGTACGCCAACGACCCGAGGAATAACTTCAGACAGTAAAAGGAAGAGGAAGGCGTCCAGACGGTGGAGCACTGTGCAAAACAACTTCGTCAACCGATATATGTGCTCTCTGTTGGTTCTCCTGTTTGTAAACAATTTGCAGCCTGTTTGTGGTATTCACTTTCAGATCTTTGTTGCTTCAACCCAGTACCTTCTGCTCCCTGTCATCTACCTGCGGTTTTAACATCAACCCCCTATCTATTCCTACCACTCTTTGCCATAAAAACAAGCACTGTAATAGCAAATAGGTTTGTATTCTGTATGAATATACTATCTTGTAATTTATTTTGGGAAACTGTTTGCAAATTTAGAGCAAAGAGTGGAAGTAGGCCCACTACATTTGGAATATTGGAGGTATATATGGATGGGGCACAAAGCTAAACAACAGAAGCTTTAAATAGTTTAAGAACTCAAGTGCTTGCATGTTTGAGATGTGACTGCATGAATAAGCAACTTTCAATTTAAGTTGATCAATGATCGATGTAACTGTTCATAGATATATTTAATGTACCATTTGTTCTCATTTACTACTTGACAAGGCATGTCAATCTATCTATACTGTAACATAGGAAACAAAACGTGTTGTACAAATAAATATAGAGATACACCTACTTTATGACTGAAACTCATCAAAGTCGTCATTTATTTTTGGTCCTTCCTGTAATAATCTACACAGCTGATTTCATGCACACAAACTTAATTTTTTATTTCTTCTTCCATTTTTTAACCTCTGACAGTGTATGTACTATATTATTATTTGAGTAAAAGAAAAATTATAGCATGTTCTACATATCAGTTGCTTGACGGGGAAGAGCTACGATAATAAATAAAGAGTCGCCAAATTCTTTATCATAACATCTGATGCAAGCTTAAGGGGTACATAAAATAAATAGTGACTGACTGTTTGAACGTGAAAATGAACTATTGACTTAAGATATTTCTACAGCAGTTTCTTTCCCACTATGTTTGTTATTTTGTATATAACCAAAAATAAGAATAGCCACTGAATGCGAAAAGTTAATAAACAAATAAACTATTACATGCATTACCATGGTCATAATTTAAAGCCCCATGATCCATGACTCATGAAAACATGTTACTCAGTTTCTACCATAAAATCATATGTTCCAACATCCCCATGGACCATCATAGAATATTTGGGACCGACAACTTAGACAAATCAACAGAAAATGGCATAAATTAATGAAGGCTAAGATTCTTAGGATGCTTAAACTTTGCATGCGCACAAGACAATATTGGATATTTAACTCACAGTACCTACTGTTACGTTTTTGCTCAGTTCATCTTTTTTAATTCTTTCTTCTTAGTACATTTAAACTGTTAGTTACTTCCACTTAATTG
Source organism: Allium fistulosum (assembly GCA_030737815.1). Taxonomy (NCBI): domain Eukaryota; kingdom Viridiplantae; phylum Streptophyta; class Magnoliopsida; order Asparagales; family Amaryllidaceae; genus Allium; species Allium fistulosum. Next base: position 1,009,875,209 of record CM060907.1, read on the forward strand.
CATTTTTTTTAATAACGTAGTTCGTTGTTGGAATTTTAAACAGTGACATCCGTATGCTACATTACCCTTTTAATTGTAAACAGTATGGGTATACAACAACCTCCCACTTCTTATACCCTTCATTTACATCTTTTTAGTATTAGTACAATATCCCCTCTCTACGCTGTTTCAGTGCCCCTCATATACTTACCGTACGTAGATGGAGTCATATATGTGCCATGTATTTCATCACTCCTCCATTAGAAATTGGTACATCAAGCGGCAAATTTAAACTACCAGTCCCTACCAGGGTAAACCGACCGTTTATCTGTTGATCCATATCTGAAACAACTGTATTTGAATGCCTCCAAATATATGCACTTTGGTCAGTGTTACTGCATTCTCTATTTAGAAGGTAGAAAATGTACCCCTGTTACGTGCACACATTTGCCTTACTTAGCATTACGTACATATCCTCTTTTCAATATGTCGACGTCGTAACACACTGTGATGTGACATGGTCCTTTACCTTCAATCCGTAAAAATTTAAAAACTTAACTGACTTGAAATATGGTGTATATGCAGTACTACCGTAATCCATCCTACAATTCCACTAGTTTCACACACATACAACTGTTATCACCAACTTAAAAACTTTTTAAACTGGAGATAATTTCCCCCCAGGATGCAACTGTCCTTTGGAAACAGTTATTTCCCCCACGGTCAACTGTTCTAACCCATTTCCTTAAATAACTATACCCACTACCAGCAGATACAACCCCACCTATATAGACGTGCTCAAAACATGGCGGTTCTAAACTGTGCATCAATTATACTGTTCGGCTTCCAACTATAAATAACTCAACATGTTCTTTTGTTCAGCACCCTATTCCTCACCAAATTGTTATCTCCCACTGTATACTACTCCTCAGGTACTTCCCTCTCCCTGAACGAAATACAACTCCCTATTCTGCTAAACCTTCTCTATCACCTTGGCCACTACAGATGATCAAATTTCCACCTGTTCTACTACCATTCTGTCTGCCAATGTTGTTAACCTTTCCTATGTTTCTTTGAGCAGATACCAGAATGGCCAACCAATATCAATTGTTGTCTGACTTGACAGTCGGCCCTAACTGGGATCGCATCCATGTACGACTGTCTAGGATGTGGAATTCAATCTCCAAAGCCGCAAAAGAGGTTTACTCGACAAATCTTCAACTTCTTGACGTAAAGGTAAGTTGAAAACCCAATTGATATGTGGACATTTTATTTACAACTTACTGCTATGCTGCAACTGGATCACACTTTACTGTACCACAGGGCAACCAAAGCATGCTGTCGTGCCAAAGAGTTTGGTGGATAAATAATCATATACGTTTGAAGAACAATGTTTGTACGAGATTGAAACATTCAACGTCTACCCTTCGCAGACTACGTACCGTGCTATAGATGAGGAGCTGATGATCATCCTCCATAATGACACCCAAGTCAAACGGCTGCCACCTACACTGTACAATATTCCTAGATACAAATTTGGTTTTGTTAATAATGAAACTCTCGCTCAACGCATAGATAAAGTGGCTCAACTTACAGGTGCACTCTCTTTCCGTACTACTACACGTCGTATACTATCACTCTACCGTTTCCACTAAAACATTTCCTCATATTTCTTTGACATTCCTCTTTTTTACGTCTACCTACCAGATGTTGGTGGGGTACTACGAGGCATTTCCGATGTTGTCCAACTAACAACAAGGGCCGGATGTCAACCAAAAGGGAGATTACTGTTTATACTAGAGGGTTTAACATTTACCACTATGTCACATTTACGTACATATATTTGATTGCTAACACGCTCCATTTCGATTTTACACAGTTCAAAAAATATATGTGTTCCTTTGTGGGCCGACAAAACAGACCTCATAGATGTGACCGCTATTGAATCGGAAAAACAACCACCATCAGTGATATTCACTTCTATGGTTGTCAAACTGTTCAAAGGTAAACTGTCTATACTACATTATATTACATTCTTGAATATCAACCTTATGTCCGAACTAATAATTATAGGAGAGTTTACATTTTCACCCACCAATGCTACACAAATATACTCTAACATTGCCTGTCCAGAGGTAGCAAAATTAATTTTCAGGTATACCTCCAATTTATTTCTATGAACTGCTGCTGCTGCATACACTGCATCCTCAACCTCATTGTGACTGCATTACATTTCAGTGTCCCTGACAGCGGAGGCAGTACCGTTACATCAATTGAACGTCAACGGCCTACATCTTCAACTACTTATGATACGGAAATTAAAAGTACCATCGCTAACATGTTAGAAGACATAAGATCTAATGACTGCCACGTAATTCAATATCGTTTATTTCTACCGCTATGTTACCTTTACTTTTTGGTTAAAAAATTTCACTATCTCCCCCCGTTGTAGTCAAAGAAGTATGTCGTAAATGCAACATTGATGAAGATTAACACATCATCCAGCTGGAATTATCTTTCGTGTCCTATTTGTAGGAAGACAGTGACAAAGGAAGCAACCAGTTTTACCTGCCCTAAATGCAATAACAATATTGCCCATCCAGTCAACAGGTCTGCATAAGTTAATGTGTCGTTGAATTTCAACTCCCTTATTTTCTGCTATATCAACACAGGTATAAGATATCTATGGAAGTTTTTGACCATACCGGTACTGCGACTGCTTTTGATAGAGATGCTGCCTACCTACTCAAACGGAGCGTCGATGAGATGATGGATATATCCAAAACGGTACACAGCTTACACCTTCACTGCTTTTTAAATTTACACTCCTAACTTCCAACTGTCTAACCTTAACATGAAACTGATGTCCCACTCCTTCCTTCATTACATCAAACTACCTAACACTATTGTTTATGTTTCATTAGAGCAACGGTGATGAAGTGATTGCTAAACTGTTCACCAGCTTGATGGGTACAGAAGCTCGGTTTGAATTCAGACCGTCAAACTATGACATAATGAATTATGGAAAATCACTGACTGTGAGTAGAATTTCACATATTCACCAACCTTACAACTCTTTGGCTAATCGACCTGACCCCGTGGAGCCAAAGGATACAACGAAAGTTGACGGTACACAGCTAACTGCTGAGTCTAGCATTGTCAGAAAAATGAGTACGACTCTTCCTCATACCTCTCTCCATTCTTCTTAACATATCTTACATACATTTTACTCTACCTACCAACAATTTTCTTTCCTTACTCAGGTGTGAAGAACGGAGGAAAGCTTAAAGTTAAGCAGGTATATATTTCAACCCACACTCCGCACTGATTTCCACATAACACACAAACTAACTAACATATCTATTCTGCGTTCCTGTAGGAGACTGAAGAATGTTTACAGGATGGCAGCATAACCGAAGACACCGTTGGACGGGAGAATGAACCTAAATGTCACATGCTGCCTGATGGTAGGCACAGAAAATGTGGACGACTTACAGATAGGAAGAGAAAGAAGTAGGCAGTCACATGGACAATCGGCATGATGAAGCAACGTACGCCCATAACACCACCCTACCTCTGTCTTCCCCAGTCCTAAGTTTCGTGTTATACTTCCAACTTGCCGTCTTTATTTATTCATGTACTTATTTCTGCCTTTCCCTATGCACCAAAAAGGCAACTCTATTTACGTACTGTAGTTGTTTATCTATGCTTAACTCTATGTACTACTGTTTGTATCACTTTATTTTCAATTTGATTGATTGGTATACTACTTATCAATTTTTATATGGTTGTATGATATCAAGGTAGTTTGTTGAATCTATAAATTAAACCTTGATCTTTACTCACTATCATGTAAAATTTGCTTATTCTGTTACAGTTCAGAAAAAATGTAACAATCGCATAATTTTGTGTTCATATTTGATTTATATTTATGGACCCGATGTACAAAATTCACGATGGTTCGTTGTTGTTTATGAAATGTATCTTATATTGCACCTTGGTAATCACTATATTTAAGTCGATCAAAGTAACTGTAAATTTTGGAAATATTGAAATGTACTACCATTACTTCATTACATTTTTTCCTTTTTCAAAGTACAAATCGATGATTTGGTTTAGTGCAGTATAGCCAAAATAATCCAGATTGGTTTAAATCATTTTTTACTTGGCTACTCTTTTAGACTGATAAGTATTGCTTTGGTGCAAAATTCTCTTTCCACTGATCCTTTCCAATATATACAAATATATGCATATTGAAAACACGATGATAAATATTAGAAAATTTCATGGAAGAGAATCTTCTGGAAGTGATATTGAATTACAAGAAGATGTAGATTATTAAATTTATCTTGAATGTATATAGTATTATCAAATAATACTTTGGTGTTGGATTGAAAAATTGAACCTTTCATTAATGATAACCTTAAATTGACATATATTGCTTTCGTTATCTATAGTATATGGTTTGTTTGCGCTTATTATTCATACTACATACTACCACTTACTCTTTAATTTATGTACTATTATTATTCAAATTTTAGTAAATGATACTTCTATCACAGTAGATGATTAATAGTAAGAACTGAATGTTACTCGATGAACTGACATTCATACAAGTGCATTCGGCCCTAACAATATTAAATGAAAGAAGATAGAGATGAATTTCAGTAACATTCTATGATGTTTGCATATGATATATCTCTTACTTTAATAAATAATCATGTTTAAAAAAGGTTTAATCTAAGTTTACATTCATATTATTAACAAAATCGATAGAGATACATACAGGCTATATTTTGTTTGCCAGTCGACCGACTTTACCATTGACTTATTTCCATTAATAATTGCATGGATGTTACGAATTGTATATCCTCAATATGAAAAAGAGTAGGTTGCTAATCTCAAATAAAATTGCAAGTTATAAAATTACTAAGCATGTGACTTAAAGCTTAAGAGAAGCCCATCCTTCTACAACATGAATAATGCGGGAAAATCTAGGAAAAACCCGTAACTCATCTTGATACAATGCTAATATTCAAACTGAAAGTTTTCTGTATAGAAGTATAAACAACTTATATATGTTTTAACGTATCTTCTTACACCATACCATGCTAAGAATGTATGACTACTATGAAAAAATGCCATTTGTTCAAGATGTTAGATTATTTAGTTTCAAAGTTGTGTTCATGTGTAAAGTTTGAACTATTCCTACCAAATCGCAGTCTCAGAGAATCACATCCATATAGTGGTGAGTAGCATGGTATATTTCATTTACGCCCATTACAATATTTTTTTAATTTAAAAGTATTGTTTATTATGCCAAATTATAAGAAGGAAGCTGACTATAGCTACGTTTAATCTTTGTAGTACCCTACCGAATCATTATAATAATTAAGTACATGTATATTTTACTTTAACGGTGGCAATAGATATTTACTTAAATACCCTTACATAATTCTACAGGTATAATAAGCAACGCAATATTTTTTTATTCTTAGCTTATATGACTATATAAGAAATAATATTACAAAATTATTAATGAAGCAGTAAATCACTATCACCTCCACTGAAATTTGTTATAATTTTTCTTTTGTGCTTTAGTCGTAACATCTCTACTGGAAATGAGGCATTTATACTAAATATCACTACAATTAAAATAGTTACACTTTGTTTTTCCAAAATTTTCTTTTATTTATGTAGATGAGCTACAACATATAGAATATATTGATGCCTCGACTTTGAATTACTGTCTGTGATAACACAAGCGATTAAAGTTGTATATAGCACAGTGAATAAATTTATTATTTTCAAAAAAGACATAGCTAATGCACGTTAATCAATTTTTACTCCCAACTCTTTGTGTACCGATTTTGTTTCATCATGGTTGTCCAGCTAGCAATTTATTTATTAGGCGAAATCTATGTGCATATTTAAGTTTACAACACCATAAGTTAAGTTTAAAACGTACTTTAGAAAAGCACATTAACGTGTTTTACCATTTCTTTCTTAATAATCAAATGTGTGTTTGTTTTTTTAGTGACATATGCGCTTTAGGATTAGACAATTTGGTTAGTGGATTGCTCTTGCTAGCTTAGATGTAAGTACTTTTTAACATGCTAATATGGTTTTATTTTCCACAAATATGAGAACACTTTAGGAATGCAAAAGTGTGTGTAATCCTATATAAACAACTTTCTTTCTAATCCTATATACTGAATGTGTAGCTACTCAAAAATATTTTAAATTTTAACAGATGTGGAATAGTATTATATCACAGTTTAAAAATGGACTTGATCTCACTTTATCACATAATGAAAATTTGTTAAACCTGGTGGTATTTAACTGTTAGTTAAAACGAATATTGTTGGAATCTGCGCTTATATCACTTTCTCTTGGTTTGAGGTCTATGAATAATCATTGTTATGTGTTAGTATATTTTTTATTAGGGATTAAAATTGGTCTTTTCCTATTGATGCATGTGAATGAGCCCAAGAACACTTGCTTTGTTCCACTTTCATGTAAAGACTATAAAATCTTCCATAAGTTGGTTATGGAAACCCTTTAAGAGTGGGGGTACATGGTGGTTATATCAGTTTGGTTTTATGGTGTAAATGAAGTTGGATTTGATCCAGATATAGAAAAAATGAGAAGGCATTGAATCAATTGTAAGAGCTAACCGGAAGCATTTACTTTTGAGGCAACAGAAGGTTGGCGTTTATGTACTATCAACGTTAATTTTTTCAAGGATACATTCACAAACATATTTGAACTCCTATGCGAAACATCCCACGGTAGACTATATTCACATCTAAAAGAAAATTATAATAAACAAATGCATTTTGTAAGTGCAATATAAGATAATCTCAATGTTCAACTATACATCAGTAGTAATTGGAGAGAGAAGGATCTATTGTAATGGACCACATGTAATTACCAAAACATGAAAGATGGAATGTTCTGTTATAAAATCAACAACATACACTACAACAAAAAAGACTTTTCACAGCGTTTGAAAAACGCTGTTAAAAGTTTTCACAGCGTTTTTAAAAACGCTGTATAACGACATGCGGTCGTTGACCCTAAATTTTTAACTGCAAAATATAAACGCTGTCAAAAACCCACTTTCTACAGCGTTTTTTAAACGCTGTTAATAATTTTTCTACTTCAAGGTATAAACGCTGTTAATAGTTTTCTACTGCAAGATATAAACGCTGTCGTAGGGATATGCATTTTTTTTCCCAATGAATTGACAGCAATGTATAAACGTTGTCGTAGGGATATGCATTTTTTTCCAATGAATTGACAGCAATGTATAAACGCTGTCGTAGGGATATGCATTTTTTTCCAATGAATTGACAGGGATATGCATTTTTTTTCCAAAGAATTGACAGCAATGTTGTGCCATTGCAATATTCACACATATCATTAATATAAACTACATTTAATTATATTTTAATCAGTTATTGTACATAACATAAACAAATCAAACTAAAAATTGTAAAATAAAAGCATAACTATTAATCACTTCCATAAAATAAGTTGAACACAATATCCATGAACAAAGTTTACATAAACCCATAAAGAGAGATAAAATTTATAAACCAACTGCATACAAAATTAGACAAATGCACAATATCTAGAAAGCAAGTTTGCATCTAATATTATCGACAAAACGTGCATAAAAGTAGTTCAAATACAGGCTGAAAATGAAAAGTGGCAGTACGAAGATAGTTAGACATTGGTTTACTGAATTGTTGCCAACAGGGCAGTCTGAACTCGGCAAGATTCCTCCTTCCGTCTTTTTTTCTTGACTTTTTGTTGCTGAGCTATCACTAACCATGGCTTTGTCAACATCCTGTGAGTAGTAATTACAGTAAGCTTTAGACGTATAACTGTTAGTTAAATATAAAGAGTACAATTTCCTGTTGAAAAAAAATATGTTTTTCAATAAACATGTAACTGGAAGTTCTATGCATTTGTTTTCTGTGCTATTGGTTTTGCTCTATCAAAGAAAAAAATTATAGTCATCTAATAAAAGTCTTGTTTCTATAGTCTTACTGCATTCAACATTTTATCATGTGTCAACCAATTCAATACAAAGCAAATCAACATTGTTAAATTTTCAATAATCATTTGTCAAACTTTAAACTTGATTTCACCCACCAAATGTTATTAAAAATAATAATACTAACATAGCTAGAAATGTGTAATAAATTAGTATTCGACTCTATGGAACTGATGCTTCCGGTAGTTGGATTTTCACATATTTTAGTTTTAATATGTAAAAGAATGTACTAATCTAATGGGAACATGGACTAGTTTGGATAATATCAATGTTAATTCCACGGTTCTCTTATAAATATATTTTTACCGTTGCATTATACAGATTTTTAATGTGCAGATGCTAAACAAATCTTATTATTTACCACATCGTTTCCTAGATGACGATAACAAAGCTCTGAATAGTGGCAAAAACATGACTAGGAATCTGCCACCTCCAGTTCAAAAGGGTGGATGCAGAGACACATATCAATGCTATATTTGTAGAGAGTTTTTCATACCTCGTTTTCTTTTTCGGAGTTTTCTTTTATGCGGATAACAACTCTATCAGCTGGCCATGCTATCTTCTCATTCTTGGCGTCTCCTATGTATACCATACCAGGTGAAGACCTCCACAAAAAAACATCGGATTTTTTAGGATGGACTACCAAAATTTTCTTGGCATTCGGACCTAAAGGTACTCCATTGAGAAGATCGTTTGGATCACTTGACACGATTTTTCCTTCGGCAATTACCTCATCATCATTCCCGTGCCAATTCAGCAAACTACAACCGTCACCTATTTCATTATGCTTACTCTGCAATTAATAAAAAATAAAATACATAACTTCTGATTTAGATATCAAATTATGTATGATGTTTTAACCTTACTATCGTATATTTTTACCGTTTGAGATACGTTCTCTCCTCCACAATTTTCTTTATCCTGCAAATCAATAATATTACAAAAATATTAGAGAAATACAGATGATATGCAGTTAGAATGTCGGCAATCTAGGTACAGCACTTTGCTGTAACATGCAGGAAGAGACTAGAGAAACATATAACAATTTACAGACCAATACAGATGATATGCAGTTAGATGTCCCGAAACTTACGGATGCTCATACTGTCTCTGAATTTGAAACACAGGTGAAAGATCACCCTTCAAATGAAACAGGGATAAATAGTAAGGTTATCTTGTTCAAGACTGCCATTGAAATGCAGAAGTCTGAAATGTCTTTAAACTCTGAAGAATATTACTTTGGAAATCGGGAAGCCTTATGTGTGAAGACGTATTCAAGGAAACGATTCAATTTGAATTTTGTTGAGTGTTGTGTTTGTTTCCGTTAGGAAATTCCAAACAAAGGCTGCTAGATTTTCTAGCAACTTTTCTAGAAAATAATAAACCTGAGTGTGTTTTGGCATTAATAAAAGTTCTATTTCATGATGTACAATAAAACTAGTAAACATGTGTTACTGCTTTAACCCGAGTGGATTTTAATGTGCAACAAATTTGGAGTGAATAAAATATTATTTGATGATTACGGTAAAACTAGCAAACATAAGGAGTTATATTTCATCTAGGAAATTACATTTCGATCATATAAATCAATTATAATTATAACAGCACACTAAACTTGGGAAGATGATGAGTTAACTTAAGACAAGTCTCCATAGTACAATGTACTGTACTCCAATGTTTAAGACACAATCCCAAGTATAAATGCTATTCTCATCTTAAAAATTCACAGAACTCGTAGACTCTACATAATCAAGGGGATAAAAGATAAGGTAGAAAATTGATTACCGGGGGCCTAATTTGCCTTTACCATCAGATTCAACCACATCATGGATGCCAACAACACCTTTCTTGCTAGTATGACCACCTCCAGCACTACTTTCCCTCTGACTATTCCATTTCCCAAGCCAGGTATGTGGTTTCTTATCTGCATACCAAGACAAATTAGCTGCTGCTTCACAATAGACCATTAATATATCTTGCTTCATTAGTTTTCTTCACGTTTAGATTATTTTTCTTAAGAATATTACTTTGGAAATCGGGAAGCCTTAGGTGTAGATGGAAAGTATGTAAAATGCCATTTAAGTCATCATGGGCGTGCACTGAGCATGAAAGGATCCACACAGGGGAGCGACCCTACGAGTGTAAGGTTGCTGAGTGCAAGTCGACGTTTAGATATTATGCTGATTTTTGGCGGCACAAGAAGAAGACTGGTCATGGTCTGTGAACGCCTTGTTATTTTTGTTAAGTCCACTTGTGATTGTAAGTAACTTGAGTTTATCTGTTCTTTTTCCTCTTTTTTTCTAAATTGCTGAAGCATGTAGGCTTGCAAGGATATTTGGGTAGGCATGCATGCACTCGATTGTTTTGTTTGGACAATGAAAAAGAAAAACAAAAACAAAAAAAGTTAATTTGTTCGTTTTCATCATTATGCTATGAGTTGATGATCTGAAGTTTGATTAGGGGAATAAATCTCATTGGGTTGGTAATCAACCAGCTCCATTAACTACCTAAACGGTTCATTTGATTATATCGGTAGAAGGTTTTGATAATTACTTTTTCCTCGGAAGGTTGGTTCAATTATAAATTTGTAAAGGAAATCAAAGCACATCCACACATTAGAAAACAAGCTTATTATTAGAGTATTAGTGGATGTACTTGGAGGGCTTACAACGTGCACAGAGGGCATGCAGATGCAAAGTTCAATGCTTGGTGTGAGTTATCGAAGCTGTTTTAAATTCAGTCACCAATCAACGAAATTTTACTATTAAAATACAGTCAACACAACTAACAAAACTGTTTTAAATAAAAATGACGTGACTATCGAAGCTTTTGCATTTATAACACACATTCGTTAATTAATCATTTATTAAATAAAAAGTAAATATTTTTAACTATTATATGTTTTTATGTACATTAGTTCCACAGGCTAAAAAAATTTGAATTTGATTTTTTCTGTCACATTTGTTAGCTTGTTTGTGCTCCATAACCGTTAGTCCATTGAATTAATGGATCATGCCTGCTGATCTGATTAAATATGAAAATGATTACGAGTGAAATATGTAAATATTATTGAAAACCAGTACAATTTTTTAATATTGAAAACCACTACGGTTAAAAAAAATAAGAAAACCACTGCATTTCTTTTAAATGAATGAAGATATCTGTTATTAAAGATAAAGCATGTTTGTATATTTACATATCTATTAATCTGATCGGTCAAACGTTCCATTATCTTTTGTGTAACAGAGAAGATGCGCATTAAGTTTGATTATTAACAAAATGATAAACCTTGAAGTTTATTATTAAAATTCATTTGTATATGCATATGTTATATGCTGCATTTACATTTCAGTTTCAGTTTACAAGTTCATGCTGCCATAAAATGGTTAACGTTCCAACTCTTGGCAGTCGAAAATACAGGGAAAACTCCTGTGGTGTGATACAATAGTTTATCAATATTTTATATTTCCTTTAAATTAAGAATTTTTAAAACGGTCCATTAGCCCAGTTGGTTTTATCTAATTTCAATCTAATGTGCACAAAATCTATTCATTTTTTCTTCTTACATAGAAAAAATATATATGCCAATATCCTATAAATGGACTGAAGTTAGATAAAAAAATCCACTGAATTGCATTAAAAATTTGGTTGTGCCCATAATTAGTATTGTCCCTTGGCCAAATTGATACTATCAATAGCAACACCCTCAAAAAATTGTAGCACACAGTCAGTAGATTCAGTACCTTATGTGAGTAATGTCGCAGCAAATCACTAGACATGTATAACAATATATAATTTACAATATGAGATTTCCATTCTCCTTTGCTCCGCTCATCCCTATCAGGAGAATGAGGCTGATTGCGCACACGACAAAATACGTGAACAAGGACAACAACATCAAGTGCAACATACTCTATCTGCAAGTAATCATAGTACGCTAACAAAACAAAATTTAGTCCATTGTGATCAAATTTGTGGTTAAATCCCTTTTTTTATTCCATAGGGAAAGAACTATTGTATATTTTTTTTCTCAACTTACCTGATTTGCACTAAGAGGTCGCTGTTCCCAATTGTTGTTCCTTCCTGTTTTGTTCAAACCAGCTCCTAATATTTTCTTCATAGTCAATAAACATAAAACGCATGAGATCAGTTATTGCATCAATATAGTCTAATCAACAAAAGGATAGGAAAATAAAATAGTAGAATGAAATAATGTATCAAGATAAATGTGCTTTGAATTATACCTCAGCAAGCCCTGATAGCCCACCACTTTGCTCGTTGAAAAGTTTATGGATACCAAGAACCATTCCATAGTACTGAAAATACTCCAAGTTGCCATAGGAATGGGATAATTGACAAAGATCACATTGCAAGTTGTAGCAGTTTTAGAAATATTGCTTCTGGAAGAATACAATTCTCAGAGTATCTAATTTGAGTAAAAATATCATAATGAACAGTTTTTTCGTAAAATATTCCTTATGTGACTTTTCTTTTAATCTTGCACTAAAATGCTATTAACGCGCCTTAACTTGACACACCCTTAAAATGCAATGAAGTCTGATTTGATCAGTGAAGGAATTTAGGCAGATTTGCCATAAAGTGTGACCAAATCGATGTGCTAAAGAATATAACTGATATTACTTGCAAACTCAAAGAAATGTTTTATTTGTAGGCACAGAATTTTCTCACCTTATCATAAACAGCCAGTTGATTTCATAAGAAAAAAGCTCCTGCTTGGTCTTTGGTATCATGCCAATTAATTGCTTTGCATCTAATAACTTCTTATTTTCTGGCTTTGGCTTATCTTCCCGATCCCTATCATAGCTCTTATCATGACCTTTTTCCTTGTTAACTGTGAAGATGACAGTAAATTTTATATCACATGCATATTCATCCAATCTTGTTTGATCAACTATGAACTTAATTTTTATAAAGTCAATTGTTACTATTTTTAAAATAGGGATGCGATTCTTATGAACTTAATTTTTATAATCTAGTTAATTCTAGAGTGCATTCTAGAGTGCATATAGTTAATTTCATTTTTTGTACAATTTGAAAGCAACATGTGTAATCTAGTTAATTCTTATAAATTTAATCACTTTTATAAAACTTTGTTAATTAGTTAAGTTTATAAAACTTAGTTAAATAAACACCAAAACAACAACAATTCCTGGAATATTAAACAAACACACTAGCCCTACAAGAAAGCATCAAACTGTACAATCAAACAACATGGTTCATCAACTATGAAAGCATAAATAAATTACTTTACTTTGATGCGATTCTTATAAATTTAAGAGGAACCAGGCTTCTTTCAATAATCAGCATAGGACTTAACAAAAATGTATATGAAAAGCAGTTCAACTTACCGTACCTGAGTGAGATCAAAGTCTGAATCAAAACCTAAAAATCCATGTCAGGATCAAAATATGAATCGAAGTTTGAATCAAAACTGAAGACTTCTGGAATTAACCTTCTAACAAAAACTAAATTAGTATACGATCAATGGATACAAACATCAGAGAAAACAAGACAAATTTGAACTGAATCGGTCAACGTACCTGAACGAGAGAATTAGGGCACTATGAAATTGAAAAATAAGGGAAATAGAGAACGACGAAAATTGAATGGAAGGGAATTAGGGCAGGATGAAATTGAGGAACGAGGGAAATGAAAAGAAGAGGGAATAAGAAGAGGGAAAGCAATTTTTTTCACAAAGTGTAATAATGATAGAGGCAGGTAGAAATGTTTTGAACTTAACGTTATGTCAGCGTTTTGACGAAAACTAGTTCGTTAAAAATAATTTTTAACTGCATTTGTTTAATAAACGCTGATAATTGTTGCTGTTAAAAGTGATTTTTGTTGTAGTGATAAAATCAATCAACAATATAAACTCACACTTTCATAAAAGAAAATGAAAACTTGAGGTAAGGACATGTGTTTTACATTTAGCTTTTCCCTTGCCAATGAGTGTTATGCGTTAGTCCTAACATGTTATAACTCATTTACTTACACTTTTTCCATGTCACTGCCTATTTTTTTCACATTGGTTTTGTTATGTTCAGAATAATTTCAACCAGAATTATTGACCAACTAAAGCAAAGTGAACAAAGAGTCATAACTTGAAATCTGTTGCTGAAGAGATCACTGATAAGAGATATGTCGATGGAGGCCTTGAAGATGGTGCTTCTTGCTGGCCATCCATGTAAAAGGTTGGCTGCTGGATAGAAATCATTGGTTTATATTGTTGCTATTGGTTACAAAAAAGTTCTCTGTACAGTGTGAACTCTTACCAGGACGATATACCTTGATATTAGCCACAAAGATAAAAGAATGGTGGAAAGAGATGGTGTTTAATATCAAACCACATAAAAGTATTATACAACTCTACATATATCTCTGTATACACACACGATACATCTGCATGCACACATCAAAGTATTATACAACTCTACATTTATCTCTATATAAAATTCATTTATTTGGGTTATATTCTAAAAAACTCTGCATTCAGTCTGTACTTACATATACTGCGATAATCCCTACCCAACAACATATTCTTTATTTCCTCATTCAACAACTGCATATATTTGGAATACTTCCACCCATCGCATTCTAAAATAGCTTTTCATACCCATTACACTACCAACACTGCACGTGTGCGTAGCACGGGCCACATACTAGTTTACAATAAAATCAGAGTACAATCAACAACATACCAAAATGATGCAGCGGAAAAATACTAATAATATAATATACCAAACTCCATCTTCATCCTCCGAAAATAATTTCTTCAAACACTGAAATGCTCAGGCTGGCCCGAGCGTAATGGAAAGACAAAACACTCGAGTCGGAACTAAAATTTTTTATGTAAGTTAAATCAACAACAAGTAAATATGAGTGTAATAGCTTCAGAGATGTTTATGGGATTTCACATCTCATATCCAGTGTATAATGTGCATGCAATAACTTAAGAGATGTTACGAGATTTTCTATCTTCTAAGGATCCGTTAAACTATCTATATGTAGCAAAATACGCTATATATATGTAGTGTATATCAGTAAAGTATAATATTGAAAATAGCATTAAGCCGTTACCCATATCCCTCTTAACACATTTTTATAGGCATCGTAGTCTATACAGTACTGTAAACTCCACTGTAAACTGGTGGGCTATCAGGGAGCACTCCACAGGTATGACACAAAACAAAAGCCGTAGTGGGTGCGATGAGGATAATATGACAAGGCACACGAGGCTATACCCACGGTAGGATTCTACCGGATTATGGAACTAGGCTGGTGGTAACGCATAGCCCCAGCTACCGCCCACCTCGAACAACACTCCCGTAATCAAGGATGGCCACCAATCAATCACAAAGTCAGAGATATGGTATCGAAGAAGTATGTCCGATCGGAGGAACGACCTCACTTGGCCTGGGATGACTACTGTTTTATTCATTTTAATTATGACTCGAAAGTCAAGGTTATCCATCATCGTTCTCTTACTTCATTCCAGCAAACGCCTCCAATTCAACCTCTACATTCTGGATAACATCCACCACGTACACAGTTGTTAAAGTGGTTCCAATATTGACAAAGAGTATGCCAATAAGAGGTCTCGGTCTCTTTAACAACCAAACGTCATTTTTTACACCGGTTGGTTCTTTTACATTTCAAAACCAATTCATATTTGATATCAAAATATCATATTCACTTCAAAATATCCTTCATTTCAAAATCATCATATTTACTCAAAATATGTCATTTCCACTTGAAAATATCATTTCAAATTCCAATTTAGGTTATAACCTCATTTAACCACATTTGCATTTAAATAAAGGATCAAATATAAACATTCTACTTTGCACAGTTTGAAACTTATAGAAATAGTTGGAATTGGTTTAAATAGTTTAAATAATTTAAATAGTTTAAAGTTTTAAAATAGTTTAGTATAAAATGATTTGAGTATTGAAATTGGTTTATATAGTAAAATAGTTTGGAAAATCTAAATAATTTGAATATTAAAAATAATAGATTTTAAACAATTATTATCAAAAATAATTTATTTTGAAAATATATTAAATCAAACTATTTCTTTTCCATTTCAACAATTTGGACCCATGTCCAATTTCACTTTACTGATTTAAAACACTTAAATCAACTTAACCATCATTATTAAATTTTAAGATCCAAATCTTTAAATAATTCAATTTCCAAAATTAAAGTCATATATCAATTGCAATTTCACATTTCCAATTCAATTCTTTAAAACAATTTCCTTTTTACCAATTTCATTTTCAACATTTCAAAGCTTGAATTAGAAAATAATTCAATTCATATAAATCCAAAATTTTATTCCTTTAAAACAATATCATTTAATCAAAATCCAAATTTCAAGATTTTTAAAACCATTTAATTTAACCAATCCGGTGTCCGTATATAATTTTCTACCCTATGACCAAGTGATCAGTTATTTTAATTTTAATTTTAGGGATGGATATATATCATTTCTATCCAAATCAAAGTGTCATAGGTATATATCATTTAAACCTATTTCTTAATTTATTCGAAATAATTCAAATAACAGTTTATATACTGTCGCTTAATATACAGAGTGATAACAGAGATATATAAGTATAAATAAACATCCAATCATCCAAATGTCAATAAAAAGACATCCATCACGATCAACATCCAAATCAGCCAATAAATCACAACAATTAACTGGTTATCAACATCGGGTATTTAACTAGCAATTCAATTTTAATATTAATTTAAATGGCAATTTAATTCAAATTAAATTTAAATGACAATTTAAATTACCAAACAACAATCACTAAATTCTTATCACATCATAAATTTAATTCAACTATCATAAAAAGGTTTAGTATTGCGTGAGTGTGTTAAATCATTCACCTTTGATTTACAGCCGATTAAAAATCCAATAAAAGCCCAAAATTTGGACAGTTTTCAAATTCAACCAAACTAGTCCCTTGTTGTCCGGAAACTCGATATGATCCCAACGGAAGAAACCGCGTCCAAATCCGAGCTCATATGAAAAGGTTATGTGTGTTAGAAGTTGGAAATTTAAAATTTAAATAAAATAAAACGAAGGGGCAAATACGTAAATATCCTTACCTCTGCTAAACCCTATGCGACAAAGTCAAACCCAACATGCACGCAGCCGCCGATCATCATGCTCCAATCGTCGCTCACCCACACGCCTACACCTAGATTGAACGACGCCGTCGCCAAGGCCACCTCCGGCTGACCCCAACCATGGTGGCGCAACCCCCTTTAACGCCTCCTAGAGCCATCCACCGCCGTTGCCTATATTCGCCGATCGTGGCAAATTGAGACGCCTCCGACAAGATTTAATCATACAGATGAACTCGCCTTGACGTCCTCTACACGCAGCACTTCCCGATCATCGATTGGTTGACGATCCACTGTTGATTTGCAAACCCTAGTTTCAACGGCCATAACTGTTCCACTGATTTCTGGCCAAACTGAACTTCCAGTCGAAAAATGAATTGCAGAGGCAGATTAAGTTCGTCGAGAGCTTCGCGATGATATAATTCGATAGGGTTTGAGAAGTTTGAATTTTGAAGTTTGATTTGGAATTGGAAATTTAGGGTTTGAGATGTCTACCATTATGAAGGAGTAGATGAGAATAGAAAATTGTACGTACATAATATAGAATAAAAGACTGCTAGGGTTTCAGGAAAACTCGATTTATATAGACAGAGATGGATAAGAATGGATGGAACATCGAATGGGCCAGAGCGATAACAAAGGCCCGAAAAGCCCATTTCGTTCCCGAAACGAAAGTAGGTCATCCAATATATCGAAATATAGGTTTTCAATATTTTTAAACTCAATGGAACAAATATCAAACTCTAATTCTAATGTACGCAGAAGTTTAGCTTTTAAAATCAAATTATATTCATTTAAATTCCATTAATTGATTTCTACGCGTTTCGAGCTCGCATGATCAAACAGTAAGTCTGATCGCTACGAAATTTGAAATCCTATAATAATTCACTATTACGGATCCGATGAAACTAGTTTCATCAAAATCCGAAATAATACCCAAAAAGACTAATTTTACACGTTAATTAAAATAATCTATATAAAAATCAATTTAATCACGTTTAAATTCTAATTTAAAAGTTAACCATTTTATCATTCTTGATTACATAGAAATTAATAATCTTTTTAAAAAAAATTCCACGTTAATTTCAAGATATAAATATTACATTAATTTCAACGTTCAATTACAATGGAAATAAAACCTAGTTTATTATAATTTAAATTCCAACAATTTCTTTTATTTTGATTTACATTCTTATTATTTAATCAACCAAAACCTTATAAATTTATTAACATAAGTTTCCACTTTATTATTCTCATTTTCTACAGTTAACGTCTTTTCGTATATTAACTACACTGTTTAATTACATTTATTTCATTGATTTTTAAATTAATTTCAAACGGGTTAAATAATAAGGTGATAAACAAAAGAATTGTTATACATTAGTAATTCAAACACATTTCTAAATTTATTGTTTACAAACAAAAGCAAATAAATTTACGTACTAATTAATTGATTCACATTCTATACTAAAACCAATTTCAGTTATATAACGTATAATTTCACCATTAAATACAACAATGATTTTATTCCTTATTTACACTTATAACCAAATTAACTATACAATTATTTCAATTGATTGAAATTACATTAAAATAGTTGTCAATAACATTCAAACAATAATATTAAATTATATTCTAATTATATTTTTTTCATTAATAAATGATAAAAAATTTAATTTCTCACAATATTAAATTCCAAAATCTTATTAAATTTAATATTTTTAATTATCAAAAAATACGGATCGTTGCAATGTTTGTATGTATTATATATATTAAAATATAAGGTTTTCAAATATAATACATAATGCGTCATTTCTAATGCCGCGCATTGTATAATGACACAAATGTATAGAAGAATATAAAATCAAACCCATGCCATCGCGATCGGCATGGGCTTCGTATTAGCATTTAATATAATTGCAACACTATAATATTATTCTCGAAATAATATCTACGTCTTTTATTATAGCTATCCGCTGGTGTTATTAAATAACCAAAACATTATCAGTTATATTCATTTACACATAAAGTGTCACCTAGCAATCACACATATATAGATAATTAACAATTACAGTAGTTGAAAATAATTCCACTGTAAATCGAGTTGTTTGAACTTTAATATATGAATTCAACAAAATCCAAAGGCTCAATGTTTCCAAAAGTTTACTCATGAAATCCAAATATGCATCGAAGTGTAAACCTGTGGTAGCATTAATGATGCATCTTCAAATCTGAAGGAACCCTCATAACAGCATAAAAGGTTGTAGCTTACACAGATAGCTCCAAAAAGTAGCATTGATGGTGAACCAAAATAGAGCTCATGTGGTTGGGACATTTGGATACCTTACAACTGTGCCAGTGAGTTATAGAACAATGAGTATTGCAAAATTTCGTAGCATGTTTGATCAGCCTATACATATATTAGAAAATTAGATTAAGGAAATAATGATATTAGGTTATAATGTTAACATGCAATTGCAGCATTAGTTAGTCACAAGAAGTTAGCTAAGCTTAGAATCTGCAAGCTAACTTATAAATATTTAACCTCATACAACAAATATGCATGTAGATTTGTTAGATCATTGGATGCAAATAAATGCATTAGCATATTGGAGCAATTGTTACAAACATGAACCAAGCTAACGTATAAATATGCTATTTCACATATATTGGAGCACTGGTTACAAATAAATGCATGTGGATGTATTATATCATCCTACTTTGCAAAATGAGAAAACAATAGGAAAGTGTTCAAAACCGGAAAAGTTGGGAGCTACAAGATAACTTGGAGGAAGAAAGGAAATGGTTGAAATTTCATCAACAAATTTACCTTTTTACTATATAGTAAAGCTTCCTACTCATTAATCTTAATTTTATGTTATAAATTGGGATGAAACTCAAGTCAAGATCCCATAATACAATGTTTACTAGAAGGTCTTGAAAAATGTTAGGCAAATATATTTCTTCTTGTCCTAGTCTCTGAGCTTTGATAATAGAGAAATTTTGACATGCATTCTTATGTTATAAAAAATTAGCATTAAGTCCCTTCAAATTTTCTTTCATAAATTACATCCATATTTTCAAATAAAGATGAAATTCACAGAAGTATTTGAATAATTTTATTAAGCTTAGCATGCACTTTTATGGTATACGTTCATAACTCATAACCACCGTAATATACGTCGGAGTGGTCGTTTTTAAATTCAGAGACGAGAGAAGTAAAAAAAAAATTCAAAAAAGAGGGATGTAGAAAATAGTTTCTAAAAGAAGAGGATGTAAAAAAAAAGTTCAGAAAAGAGACGTATTTATTTTGTGTTGCCACCAGGTCTTTAGTTTAGTGCTTAGGAGATCCAACTTTTATGCTTTAGATTGATGTACTTGCCTATATAATAGGCTGTTTGTTTAAAGAAAATGTAAGTTGTTCCGTCTTGTCTTTCCAATACAAGTTTGCTCCTTTTCTTTTTTATAACAAGTGGTATCAAAGGCTAGAGCTCATAAGAGTTTTTGATCTTGGATGTTAATTTCCGACGGTGATAGCCACAATAAAAGATTACCACCCACCGGATCGTGCAAAAGAGTAGCAGTTAATTTTTAATTGTTCACAAAGCAGTGAAGTTTAGCTTTAGAATATGACGATGAATGCTCATGGTGTAAGAAAACTGATAGTAAACCATGGCCATTTCAAATTTCATTGTAGAAAAGAGCTTGGATGCGCTTGTTGACAACAAGAAGAAGCACAATGGAAAGAAGTCACATTTAGCCTTCTGTTTTGAATCTTCATACTCTATAAGTGATGCTTTCTCCAATTTGGCTTTCATTTTCTCTAGTTCAATGGGTGTAGACCTTTCATGGTTAGTGACGAAATCAGCTGCTGGTTGGGGTGGACAGCTGCCCTACCCAAGAAAATATAAAGAACTAGAAAAAAGGTATCAGGGAGAAAATAAAAGAGAAACGAGCCATCATCACTAATTTGAAAAAATAAAGCAGATGAATCCTTATTGTCTGCTTGCAAAACCCTAATCTAGTGTTTGTGAGACACTATCAAATACTTGAAAAACCTGTTCAACTAGTAGGAAATCACTATTCTTGTAGAACTTGTATGTATTAGTTGTTCCTAATTTGTAAACCTATATTTTGAAAACGCAGTAAAGCAAGTCATCTTCGTTCTTACTATTATTATTATTATTTTTAAACACGCTTTTGCTTTTTTCCGAATATTGGATTCAAAAATTGAAATATGTGATTCGGATGATTTTGATATTAATTTGACAAAGAAGTATTTTGATGGGTCATTTGATGACCTATATAATTCTGCCCACCACAAGCTAAAATCCTGGTTTCGTCGCTAGTCATGGTTGGATTCTGGTCTTTTTTGGATTTCAACACATCTAACTAATACATCTTTCAACTTCTTTTCTGATATCGTTTTTGTCTAAACTCCACTTTCTCAATGCTTCTTTTAGGTTTTTCTATTTTTGGATAAGTTTATACATCAGTCTTTCTTCTATGTTTATATTCTACCCCTCCGCAAATTTTACCATGTATTCTTCTTGCAAGCACCAAGCATTCATGAATCTGAATGGTTTCCTACTTCCAAACTATACTCCGACAAAGATACCAGAACTGGAGTATGATCGCTAACTCCCAAAGAAGTAAATACAGTTGAAGATGCATTTAGCACTTTTTTCCATTCAATATTGACTAAAACCATGTCGATTTTGGTTAGAATATTTTTATTTTGCCTTGATCACCATGTAAACTGCAAACCTTGCACTTTGACTCACTTAGACCAGTCTTGTACATTAACACATCCAGCTCATTAAGTTTTCGGAAAGGAACACAATTTCCACCCTTTTTCTCTTCATATTTTCGTGTACAGTTAAAATCTCCAAACACTACCCATATCCTAAAAATGCTGAACGAATCCTTCTCAAGGTTTTCTTATAGTCTTCTTCTCAAGTAGTCGAAATTATAAGCATATACGAAAGTACAATTAACTCTCATGCCTCCACTGTTAATGAGCTCCATCATAATATGCTGTTTGCTCAAATTCAATAAATTAAATCCCCATACTTCACTATTTATAAACACCATTATCCTGCATTTATAGTAGTAAGGCACATTGCTCACCATGTTCCATATTTTATTGAACCTCCTTCTTAACTGTTCAATTTCTACCATCCTCATCTTATTCTCCAAGATTCCCATACAACTAACCTTGTATTCACAAATTAGCTTGTCGATTTCCATAAGTCTATTATGCTTATGGAAACCTCTTATTTCCAGCTTATTATAGTCATTTGGAAGGTTTGGATCTATTACGTACCTCCCCACCTTGGGAATTGGCTCCTTTAATCTCCTCTTTCTTTTCTCCATTCTCCGTAACCCATTCTGGATTTTTTTCTCACTGAAAGATCTTTCTCGACTGTTTCTTTCTTTTTCATATGGCTGGCAGGGCTTCTAGGGGGATGATATCAGAGGGTTCATGCAAAATCCTCAGCTTTCTACTCCGTATTTTCCACCTTCCTCGTACCTATTGACTCATCCTATAAAACACTAACATTGAAATTACTACACTCATTAGCAAGAGTTGAATTATTACTAGCATATTCAGAGAAAGGTAAAGGAGGGAAAATCAATTGGGATCTGATGATGCTTCATCCTTGCGATGATCTGGAGCTGCTGGCGGTGGTAGAAAGATCTGGATGGATCCAACAACCCCTTTTGCTTTATCAGGAGGTAAAATAGAAGCTGCGATGATTGTGATTTGTTCGTTCTTCTTTGGTGTTACCCTCTCCTTTTTAATGGAGGATTCGTTCTCCAACTTCTTCTCCGTCTCTATCATAGTTTTATTTTCCAATTTGCTTACTTAGGAATTATCTTTTATATTATTATTTTGCATACGGTCCTCCCCAGCCATCTCCTTCAATATAGCTTTTTTGAACTGACACAGTTGCTTAATAGCTTCCTCAACTTCGTACAAAGACTTGGCAGGATCTTCGATCCCACTATTACAGCCTTACTCCTTTTTTTCCTCATTATCTCCCTTAGGTTCTGTTTGCTCTTCCCTTTTCTCCTCTTCCTTATCCTCCTCCCTCGGCTCTTCCTGCTCTCTGCCTTTTGCTTCTGCCCTGTCCTTTTCCTCCATCTCCTTCGGGATCCATTTCTTAATCACTGGGCATTGATTTTAAAATGGCCAAAACATAAGTTGTTTTCACATCTAGATGGGAGCTCTCATGTATTACCTCTTGTTTAAATATTTCACCATTCTCTCTGACTACTTCTAAAACATTTGGAAAGCCAAACTTCGCCTTAATGTCTACTGGAACTCTGGCAAAAGATACCCTGGTCCTATTTAGTGTGGCCTTATCCAATCTTATGGGAGTACCAATAGGGCTAACTAATGCCCCTATTGCCTTAGGTCCCCACAATCTAAAGCCTGGTCCTAGTAATCTAATCCAGACTGGCATGCTAGTTAGTATGTCTCTACCTGCTTTCATATTAGGATCCAATTTTTGCATTATAATCAGATCTAATCAAAGAATTACGACCTTTCGTCAATGATTTTGTTACAATCTAATTCATTATCAAACCTGATTATAAAGAATCCATTTTTCTGGACTGTATCAAAAAGTTCCACACATTCTTCCGAGTACGTTTCGCGTAGGCTTCCAAAGCCTTGTAGTACGGTCGAGGACCTACCAGATACAGCATAACACAATTTTCCAACCACTTTCCGCCTCTATGATCGTTTCAGACGATATGCTGCTCTCCTAATCTCGTTCACAGTTTTCGTCCCTACAAATTACAATCCTCCCTCCTCTGAATTAGGTTTATTGGATCTTCTTACTACATCGCAATATGATATTTTTTTTTGAGTATTCACCGCGAACTTCACTGCTATCCTATTATCGTTGCCCCTAAATCTCGGTTGTTTTGCCCAATTTTGCCCCTGCCTTAGCCTTTCCTTTCCTCATACTCCTTGAGAAACCTTAAAGTTCCTCCTCTCTCCCTCCTTAGACGTTTCGCCAGCCTCCATTACCCGTATTCCCTTCTTAGAAACAGTTTTACACCCGTCCTCCTTCTCTTGTTCCTCCACCCGCCCCTCAGGCCTCCCTTCCATCGACTGAAATTTGCAGACATTGGATGAGAAAAAATAAAAAGAAAAAAATTGGGGAAGTGATATAGGGTGCGAAATCCTAGATCTGGAGAAATACAGTAGCTGGCGTAATATTATAATATTAGCTCAAAGTTTTTTATATTTATATAAACATGAAATTATTGTCAAAATGACAAAATTTCTCAGCATTTTAGCCTCAAGAACAGACCTTCAGTATTTTAAATGACAACTTTATTTAGGTATCAGTTTTTACAATTTTTAGGTATCAGTTTGCAGTTATCGCTAGCAGTTTTTAGTTCGGTATCAGTTTTGGAAGAATGTTTGTCCTTATGAATAATTTTGAAAGAATGTTTGTCCTTATGAATAATTTCTAGGAGAATGTTTGTTCTTGTGCTTAAAATATTGAGGTCGTGTCCTTGAGACTAAAGATATACAAATTTTTGTCCTTTAAATTAATTTTCCCTTATATAAATTAGAGTATATCAAATACTCTTATATGTATTTGTGTGCAACTGTTACTTGTTTAATTTAATTTAGAGAAGAAAACCATTTGTTCTCTTTCTTAACTTACTCAATTAATGATGGAAGATTTGGTTTTACTTCGAGAGAGTAACCTTTCATTTTTCTCCCTAAATTAAATTGATCTACTTATTTATTAAATGACATAGATAATCACATTTATACTTCAAGAAAAGTGTCACAAGTCCCTGTTTTTTATGTTGTTATAAAAAAAGTCTATGTAGATAAGGATATGTAAATTTAGTCTCTGTTTTTGAAAAATAGAAAAGGCAAGGTGTTTTGCATTTTTCTAACAAAAAATGCAAGCTAACTTGCAACTTTTTGACTATGAATTTTTTTTTTGAAAATTTTGAAAATTTTAAAACTTTTGAAAAATTTAAAAAGCGCAAGTTAACTTGCGCTTTCTATCAGGAAAGCGCAAGCTAGTTTGCGCTTTTATTTTGAATTTTTTTGAAAATTTTGAAAATTTTAAAATTTTTGAAAAATGCAAGTTAACTTGATGGTTTCTGATTTTAAAATTTTTTTTAAAATTTTCGAAAATTTTAAATTGTTTGAAAAGCGCAAGTTAACTTGCACTTTTTATCAAGAAAGCGCAAGCTAGTTTGCGCTTTTTGATTTTGAATTTTTTTTTGAAAATTTCAAAATTTTTAAAAAAAATTAAATTTTTGAAAAGCGCAAGTTAACTTGCACTTTCTATAAGGAAAGCGCAAGTTAACTTGCACTTTCTATAAGGAAAGCGCAAGATAGTTTGCACTTTCTGATTTAGAAAAAAAACAGGGACTCAATTTAGATACTCATTATCATAGGGACTTTTCTTACAACATCATCAAAAATAGGAACCGTTAGTGCAAAGCCCCTTAGCATATATTGTGAGTATATCCAAATATACTCTATTTATTGTGTAAGTACTCCATTTCATATAGTATATGTAGTTATGCGTACGCATTTGGGTGCTGGAATTTACACCATAACAGACACAGTCTTCCTTTATACATGCATTGGTTGTTCAAAATATTGTTTAAAATTATATGTACATATATATATATATATATATATTTATTTAATTATACTTAACATACATCCATACATACATATGTGTGTGCATGCGCACGCGCGTGCGTGTATATTTATTTTAAATGAATCCTTTACTTAGTCTAAATTAATTCAACCAAGTCAACTATATTTATTTCCAAAACATGCAATGATTTGATTTTGCTAAACAATTTGAAAATAGATCTTAATCTATAAATTCAAATATAACCTATATTTATATATGTTAATAATTTAAAGCAAGCTAAAATGTAGATATTTTATAAGCAATAATAAAGTAAAATTTATTAAAAAAAATTAAAATGTTGATACATGTAGATCTATGTAACAACCTTGATCGAGAAGACCTGGAATTAAATCTAAAATATGATTTAAAATGATCTTAATTAATTTAAGATGAATTTGGGAAATTTATTTGTTATAATTTCCAAATTAAAATGGCTTTCTAGATGGAAATAAATAAGTTTGGGAAAATTTATTAAATTTTAGAAATTATATATTTAATCTTAGGGAAAATAGAATTTATAAAATATATGGAAATAATTTTGTAATTTAAAATATCAGTTTTTACAAGGTTTATTCTCTTATTTATTATAAAGGAGATTTATGATAGATAATTTCCATTTCAAGTTATTACAACAAATGTTGTAAATTTAATTAAATGTTAATATTGTGATTATTGTTAATAATGAGAATTTTCAATTAGTAGTCTATTTTTCAAAATTATTGCAAATAACTTTCATTTTCAAAAAGTTGTATTGAATTTTTATAAGATGTTTCAATATCGATAGAAATGGGAATACTGGGCGTGTTATTTGTTTTGGGGAAAACTGAAAGGAATCAATGTTTGTTAAATAAAACATTTTTTATGCTTAAATTGGTATTTTATAAGTGATAAAACAAAATAAGATTAGTACCACTTCTCTTAAAATATGTAACATCTTGTTATTGGGTTCATACCCAAACCCTCTTGGTCCATGGAGGAAATAAGATACAAGTACATACACTTGTTTTTCATTTCTTATTCTAGTTCTAAAACATGAAAACAAATCCTCTTCATTTCTAAAACCATAGAAACTTAAATCCTCCTCAAATTCAAGTTAAATCAAAGGGTAGTTGGCTAATTATTAAAGATAATCAACTTAGGTAATCTCTTCTATCCTATAACGCATCTATTGAGTTTTAATTTCAGTTTTAACTTGGATTAATAATCTTGTTTTTGCAATTTCTAAGAAGCAAACCTAGGTTTGGCTGAAGGGTGATAACTTAGGTGAAATCCGGATTCTAAGCACTAATTCAAGTATAAATTCGGCGAGTTAATCTCACACTTCTAGCCTATATATGAAAACTTGTCGTTGTTGTTGATTTGGATGATTTAGATGTTGAATTGATTCCAATCTCTTGCATTGTTTACACCAATTGCTATACTACTTTCAATTTGTTGAAACCCTTTTCATACGATCATGAGTATCATTCAATTTTGATGTTTATATGCTTGCATGATAGCTAAATCAGGGTTCTAGAAGTTAAAGAAGTCATCGATGAAGAAACGAGCGAAAACAGACGAACGGAGAGCCGCTGGCATCGCTTGGGGTTCAGCTCAGGCGCTGCAAGCGGTGGACCGGTCCCACCAGACCGGTGCGCCGGTCGTGACCTAGGCTGAGTCCCTGGTTACGTCGTGCGGCCACCCGTTCGCGATCGCTCACCCGTTCGACTCCTTTTCAATGTTTGATTGATTTTGATGCTCCACTTTATATTGATTTCAATACAAATTTTGGAGTTTTGATTGTGAATTCATCTTGGAGTTTCTATTTCATAGAAAATGCTCCATGGGTACATGATATTGCACACAGGTTTTATCGCACTATTTCAACTAGAATTTTTAAAAGAATGATTTTCAATATGATACCAAGCTGTGACGACCCCACCGCTATGTCTAGTTTAGCAAAGAAAATTACAAGTAATGTCGTCTGCTAATCCGGAAAATACTGCTGGTTAAGGGCGATCAAATGTGAATATATCTTTATACTAACACTGACACGTCTTATTTACCTTTTCGGGGATCTGAACTGAAAATTTGACGTATGCAGTATTAATACAAAGTAATAAACACACCGATTAAAAATATTCAGAACAGTATATAATATAGATAAAATCTCATTTTTGAAAATCTTTTAAAAAAAAATAAAATAATTCCAACAAGAAATCCATTAAAAATACATCTTCTAGAGCCAACATCGCTCTATAAAATAAAATTTCATAATACAGAATTATTTAACGACCCGAGTTGCTTTCCGACAACTAGGGGTGTAAATCGGTCGGACCGGACCGGACAGAGGTGTGTTCAGTTTCTGTCCTAAATGAAATCGAACCGAACACGGACCAGACGAGATTTATGATCGGACAAATTTTGTTGTCCTAATTCATGTCCTAAATAAAATCGGACGGACACGAACGGACGTTTTTCGATCACGGACTCAGACGGACACGGACGAACATTGCTATTTACTTCATATTTTATATTTTTAATATAGTTTCTACCAATTATATTATTTTTATCAGTATATATACTGAAGAATAAGCATTTTAATGATCTTTACTTAATCAACCAACCAAACAGTTGTTATAAATATTTTTAAGAACATAATGGATATACCGACTTATAAGAAATTCGAACGAATTCAGACGAATTCGAACAAACATCGGTCGGACAAGGTTTTTTTTCGTACAAATTTTGTTGTCCTAATTCATGTCCTAAATGAAAATCGAACGAACTCGGACGGACGTATTTCGGCCACGGACGCGAACGGACATCGGACAGTCGAACAAAATTTACAGCCCTACCGACAACTCCGGTCACACTACAATAAATATACTATCATCCATCAATCAAAACATTCTATGATCAAGGAATTTATGATTACTTGCAACTTTCAACGATCGAAAAATTAAATTCTATATTTAAATACACAATTCAACAAATTCATCCATCAAACCAATTGAATCTATAGCAAGCAATTCAATCATTCACTACCAATTATTATCTCAATCCATAATCACACAAGCATGCTAATGGAATTTAATTACTTTTAAATATAGATGTGTGAGTTAAATATTTCTCAAATCATTTTAAGTATGAATATATTTTCTATAAAAGATATTTGGAATATTTATATTTATTTATAGTAATAATAAAGTTGATTTGGAAAATTTGTTTAAATTTTTTTCTTATATACATGTATATTTTAGCAAGGGCTTTCCAACATATATATATATATATATGTACGTATATATTATAGTTTTTAAAATAATACTTTCAGGAAGGATTTCAAAGTAAGTTATTTTATAAAATTCCAAGTCATCGATCGAACGAGGAATTGATTTAAACGGATTAATAAAACGAGTGGTATGGAATGCTCGTGTTTATTTTTCCGATTAATTCCTGGACTTGTTTGGTTGAGCCATTTATACACACAAGTGAAGTTTACTAGCTTATAGTAAACGTTTAGGTAAACCCATGTGGTATGGGACACACAATTGTTATTTATTTTGTTTCTATTCGGAGGTATATAGCACTTATCGACGAGTTTATGACTTGCCTTCGGAGTTAATAGGACTTGTTCATATCTTGATGTTTACAGGTCTCGTGCCTATCTTGATGTTTATAGGACTTGTTCCTATCGTGATGTTTATAGGTCCCATGTCTATCGTAATGTTTATAGGTCTTGTGCCTATCTTGATGTTCATAGGTCTCGTGTCTATCTTGATGTTTATAGATCTTGTCCCGATCGTGATGTTTATAGGTCCCGTATCTATCTTGATGTTTAAAGGAATTGTTTCTATCTTGATGTTTATAGGTTTCGTGCCTATCTTGTTGTTTATAGGTCTTGTCCCTTTATCTTGATGTTTATAGGACTTGTTCCTATCTTGATGTTTATAGACTTATATGACTATCTAGGAGTTACATGCGTGTAGGTGAATTTATTTCATTAATCATGGAGTTTGGTGCCTTTCACCTTTTTTTGTTAAATTTTTGGATTTCAAATTGTGAGATTTCTGGATTTGATGTTGTTTGAATTATCACCAAATCATTTCGGCGGTTTTTGCTTTTAATAAGCTATCTTGAGTTTTAATATTTGGTGATTTGAAGTAATTGATGCATGTTTGATAATTATCGACATATGACTATATTTGAGATCTAGTTCACTTTATCTACCATTTATCTTACTAACACATTCATTATAGTCTAGACTGATCGGTTTATTATTTTATAATACTCGGGTCAGACCGAGATATTTCAAGTGCTACAGTTTGATAGTCTTAGAGAGGATTCACTCCAGTTATTTATTTATCATTCATCTTACCTTCATCTTGTATATGTTCATTCATCTTACCTTCATCTTGTATATGTGTAAATATTTGTATAGTGTTATATCTTATATCGAGTTTAGACTCATTTATTGTAAATATTTGATAGTTTTAGAGAGGATACTATGCTGTGACGCCCCACCTCTATACTCACGCTTGCCAAGGACACTACTAAGTAATGTCGTCGACTAGCGTGAAGAATAAGGCTGTTGAGGAGCGACCATCTGTGTAATTGCTTTGTGCGAGTATCGATTTGTCAGAAATTATAACTTTCATTTCTTTTCAAGAGGAAATCCGACATACCGATTCAAACTCAAAGCTACCACACAGTGGTTAAGTGGACCTTGGAAACAAATATAGGAATAAGCGTAACACAAATCAGTCACAGACATTCATATCACAAAGGAGGAATCAGATATGAATATATTACATAAAAGTGTACATCAAAGTAGTGGTCAAACATGACTCACTACATCACAAAAGAATAGATACAAGTGCTAGACAAAAGAATAATTATACATCAAGGAGTCTACACTCAAATGTATAATAACAAAAACTACTAAGCTAAATTAGTTAGCCAAAAGTCAGGAGACAAGCCCTGATAAGAAGTCAAGCAGAAGCACCTGAAATGTCTCGGTCTGACCCGAGTATTATTTAAGAAGAAAATAATAAACGGATCAGTCTATCTATAAATATCAGATAAAGTGAGATAGGATAAGAGATATGATTGAAAACGTATGATAACCATAATGTCAAACTGTGACAAATATAATTTAAACAACAACAAAATCATACAATGTCTCAAGAATCTCAAAGCACCAAAAAGAATGTCATATTCTTTATTTTATTCACCAAACCCCAAATATTGACAAACATATCATTGCCAATCACAAAAAGAGGTACACAAATTCTAGAAATCGTCAACTAGAAATCCAGAAATCACTAAGGAGGGAAAAGGCCTATCACAAACGGGAGCATGAAAACTCACCAACACGTGTATCACAAACGGAATGCTATTCCATGGTCGCTAACCATAGAGCCGGTGCAACGGCGTAGTGCAATAACGGTACGCCCGAGGAACCAGAAACTCAAATATTTCAGAACAACGACGTAGTGCAATAACGGTACGCCCGATGATCTCGAAAGCCGAAACATCGATGTAGTACAATAACGGTACATCCGATGAACCAAAAAGTCGGGACATCGATGCAGTACAATAACGGTACATCCGATGAACCGAAATCATAAAAGAAAATGGGTCGCTAGCCCATAAAAGAAATGAGACGAAGCTCAATAAAACGAGGTACAGTCCCCCATGTGGACAAAGAGACATCGCACGTTGCTAGTCTAAACCATAAAATGATCATCATCGATCATCAAGAAGTGTCGATTACACTAAGCTAGTAAATAAATGAGTTTAGCTTCATGTCCCATAACCACTGGCTTAACTTAAATATTTACGAACAAATTATAGATTTCCACTCGAAAATTGTCACAAGAGTTTCAATCGAACAAGTCCAAAAATTAACCGACGAAGTAAACGCAAGCGTTTCATACCACTTGTTTTGCTAAGCCGTTTAATTAGATTTTCTCATACGAATGAGGTAAAGGTTTGTGTATACTAATAGATTGGAAAACGGTTTTGTAAACGAACTTTGTAATAAAAATAGAGTTGAAATCATCTTTGTAAAAGAGTTTAAATATTTACTACTAGTATAGAAACCTTTGCATTTAGAAGTGACAAATCACAAAATGATTGTATAAACAATCAATCACAAAATCCACATTCGAAGATGTGAATTAAATCCAAAGAAATCGATACTGAATCCATCAAAATGGATATTCTCAAAAACCCCGAAAAAGAAGTCATCAAAGTCAATAATAAATGATAACAACAAATCGGATAACCACGAATCGATAAAAATTGGAATCTCAAGCTAAATAGGCAAAATCAAGCAGGTCAGTCGACTGGCCTTCTGCAGTCAGTCGACTGAACTAGAACCCGAAAGTTTTCAGACCCTACAGTCAGTCGACTGACTGCAGGGAGCCAGTCGACTGGCTGTAGCTAAAACAGTTTTTCAGCCTATCAAATGGAAGAGCAAACTCTCACCATTTGCAACCTGTCGAGCAATGGACTTTAGGGGCTTTTGCCAATCGACACCCCAGCCCTTTAGGCTCTCCGAAACACCACCAATAGCATGTTCATAAATCAAAGCTAGGATTTTCAAAGTTTTAACTTCAAAACAACAAAAAATGAAATGTTCACCAAATCAATCCAAAGCAAAATCAAATGAACATGTAAAGATGTTAGGAATTCATACCTAACAATCAAGGATAGTTATAGACATAGATGTGAGATAAAAATCTCACCTTTAAACCCAAAAACAATGAAGGAGAAGCTTGAAAGCAAAGGAAGATCAACTACTCTTCAACTTCAACTCTAGAAGCTTGAATCTAAGCTCAAAAGATGAGCATTTCCTAAGTTAGGTTTAGGAAATTTCTGAAGTTTAAAGAGAGAGTGAGTTGGAGAAGATGAAGAGGAGGCTTACCTTAGCTTCTCTTTGAATTTGGAGCAAGAAATGAAGCTTGCAAAAGGAAACTAGGGCGTTGAATTTTAATTTCCCATTGCTCTCCCCATTTTCAGTTTAGCTTGAGTGTTTAGGAAAATAGAAATGAAGTGAAGAGGAGAGGAGAGGGGCTGAACTAGGGCATATGATGACTTGGGTGAAACCCAAGCCCAAAAGCCCAATAGAAAATAGCAAAAACCAACATACTCCAAACATATCGAAGCTTATAATCAAAAAAGTCGCAAACACCATTTTGGACTCAATGGAAGTGGTCTCGAGTCCCAATTCGGCTGTTTGCAAAAAGTAGCTTTTCGGATTTCAATCCGATTAACGATTCTATATTTAAATAAAATATTTAAATATTCAATCATAAAATATGCGGGTTGTTACAGACTCCCCTCCTTAAAGAAATTGCGTCCTCGCAATAATTAAGAGGAAAATATAAAAAGTAACAACCATAAAAGCATATCAACACAAAAGAAAATTTGAAATAAGAAGTTCACCATAAAGAGCACGATAGAGTAACTCCGGATGTGTTTGCTCGATAAATTATCAAGATTCCCAAGAGAAATCCTTAGGATTTGAGAACCATTGAACTTTCACAAGAACATCTTTATTTCGAAGGTGTTCAACCTCCGAAGTAATGATACGAATGGAATATTGCTTATAAGTCAAATTTGGTGAAACTTCAATTTCTTCAATTACACCCGGCTCAAGAACAGAATCAGAATCCCTAAGGTATTTCCGTAGATGAGAGACGTGGAAAACGTCAAGAATAACAGAAAATTGAGCCGGTAATAAAAGAGGTGATAAGCCATTGAAACAATGCGTTCGGTGATGAGAAATGGACCAACATATCGAGGTGCTAATTTTCCCGATCGACTGAGACGCACAATACCCATCAAAGGTGAAACACGAATGAACACCAATAAAATATAGACCTAAAACCAGCTTCTCACCGGCTTCAAGCCAACACAAGGAAAATCGGCATGGCCTTCCGTAGAGTACCTCGAAAAGTGTCATACCAATACAAGATTGGAAGCTTACTATAGGAAGAAAACTCAACAAGAGACATATGATCTTCCCACTTCCACCAAAATCAAGAACACATGCACGGAAGAGATCTACAAGAGTTTGATTCACATGCTCGGTTTGTCCATCGGATTGAGGACGATAAGCGGTGCTAAAAATTAAGCTTTGTTCCCAAAGCTTTTGAAGACCCTACAAAAATCCACTTGAAAAGTAATGGATCACGATTGCTAACAATAGAAGTAGGAACTCCATGCAATATAACATGACATAGAGTTCAGCCAAAAGAGGTATAGTCAAAAAGAGAAGGACGAGCCTCAAGGCTACACAAAACAAGAGATGAAAATGAATTGGATTCACGATCTCGAACCTCACACGTGGATAAAGTCTCGAGATCACTCCATTCGGATATCATCATGGAAACAACCGCTTGTTGCTCTCGGCTTAAGGGTATCGACAACACGATTGCCCTTTCCGGGAGTATATATAAAGAAGATCAAGATCATAAGATACAAGGAACTCGAGCCAACGTTGCTGATGAAAACTAAGTCCCTTTTTGAGAAAATAAATATTTCAAAGATTTATAATCGGGGTAGAGAACAATTTCTCTCCCAAAATATAATGACACCAAATTCTAAGAGCAAAAATAATAACCGTGAGCACTAGATCATGAATGGCATATCTAGTCTCGACAAGCTTCAATTGTCAAGAAGCATAAGTGATAGAACGTTCCATTTTGCAAGGGAACGGCACCCAAACCAATACGACTAGTATCGGTACACGCAATAAGGTCTTGGTTCCCTTAGGGAAACACAAGAACAGAGGTATCGGAAAGGAGTTCTTTTAAATGATCACCTTTTCCGAAAAGCAAAGACATTCAAAATTATAATTAACTTTGTGTAATCATCTTTTTTAGAAAAATTTACTTATTACAAGTCAATTTACTGTGTTTGACTGTCTCATCATAGTGTTTAGGAGATTCCTATCGATAACGTTGATCAAGCGCATCGACCATAATTCTTAAAGCACTCAATGGGAAAAACAACACAGAATCATCTTACATATGATAAACATGTCTATTAAAAACTTTACAAATATTCTTTGCTCGTTTTAAGAACAAAAATCCAATTATACTCATAAATAAATCTTATGAAAAATATTTGCAAAAGTTTAAATTGTTGTTTTAATCCATAATCAATAAATATAAGGATAAACCAATCGAGATATCCGTAGAATACTCGATTCACAAAATGGGTGAATAAGGAAGGAGGTTCGTCATACCGAATGACATAACGAACCAAACACATAAATCACAACGAGTGTGGTATGCGGTAAGAGGATGCTACCTTCCGCAACTCGTAGCTGAAGAAAACCGGTGGCAAGGTCGAGCTGAAAAGACCTTAGCACCTCTCAAAAGATTGCTTAGGTGATAATCCTAAGACAATTTCAAATATCCCCGAAAATTCACAAATTTCCTGAATGAGAGAAATAACACTTTCCTCGTCAAGTGAGTTAAAAGAATTAAAATGATATCACCGAATTTGGAAATCAAAATCATTAAGAACAAAATAAATATGCTTAACAGATTGAAGATGTCGAAGATAAATAGTCCACGTTGGACATAGGATATGGCCTTCATAATAATTAAGCCAATCCTTTACCAAAAATCAATTTCGAAGCCTAAATAACGCATAATATGCAAATCGGCTCGAAAAGAATAATCACATAAAATAATCTCGACATTTTCACAAAGTAAATTGAGTGTTGCGGATCCATCAATCGAATTCGCAATTCTCAATGAAATCATCAAGCCCATAATATTAAAAAGAGAAAGAATCAACAAGTTCTTTTGATATAAAATAATGAGATGAACCCAAATCAAAAGAACACGAATAAGATAATCATAAAACAAATATCGTCAAGGATAGAAAATACCTTGACCAAGAGAAGTTCTAGTAGAGGCTTGAACAACATTTAGCTTTCCCTCTCTTTTCTTTGGAAGTCTGGGGCATGAAGATAAAAGATGGCCCGAGCTTTTGCAATAACGACAAAAAAATGGTTTCGGGCACTCATTTGCATAGTGGTCCGTAAGACCACAATTGTAACATCGTCCACGACTAGAGGTAGGAGTCTTCACTACCGAAGTTTCTTGCTTCCCTTTCTTGTTGGGATTGGGATTGGGGCCTTTGAACTTATTAGGCCTCTTCATGTTATTGTTGAAGTTCTGTTTGGCACACACAACTTCAACATCACTTTCTCTATCGGTCTCTTCAAGTCGAAGAGCGATACCAATAAGCTAATCAAAAGAAACTTCTAGTTTCAGAAGCAAAGACTTTTTAAGGTTCTTATTCAACCCATAGACGAACCTCTGATTTTTCTTCAATGGGGTATTAATATACTCGACCCCATATTTAGAGAGAGATTCAAAAGATGCGACATAATCTGCCACAGAGGATTCACCTTGAACAAGGTCAATAAAGCGTCGGGCTAAAGTTACTTATTCAGCCTCCGGCACAAACTTCAATTCGAATCTTTCCCGGAATTGCTCCCAAGTAAGATCCGCTTCGATAATTTCAGAAATCAAAAGCTCATACCAATCTAATGCTCTTTCTTGGAGCATGCTAGAAGCCACTTGGACTCGAAGTGAATCAATAAGATCCATGCGGGAAAAGATGCGATCGCATGATCTAAGCTAAGCTTGGATTTCTATAACGGTTTCGGAACCCTTGAATGGCCTTCCACCCAAAGCGGTATAATCTCTGCACAAGCATGCAAACCCGGATTTGGGGTGAGTAGGCGCTGGAACGGGTTCGGCAGCTCGGGCATTTTTCACAAGATCTAAAAGTTGTTGAGCTGACATAAATACTCCATCTTGAGAAGTAGCACTAGATTGACCGGCGCTGGGACGGCCAGGTCTAACCATTTCTCTTCTCTAAGAAAGAAAGAAAGAAAAGAAAAAAGGTTATTCTCAAAATGAGTATCAAACAACCTTGATTGATAAAACAAGACACCATAAAAGAAAATAG
The DNA here is from genome assembly GCA_030737815.1 of Allium fistulosum. Lineage (NCBI taxonomy): Eukaryota > Viridiplantae > Streptophyta > Magnoliopsida > Asparagales > Amaryllidaceae > Allium > Allium fistulosum. The sequence continues at coordinate 1,009,912,088 of CM060907.1, forward strand.
GATAGAAGGGTACGAAGACTCGAATCAAATCCTATGGCTTGATTCCTAAGAAAGACTTAGGACAATGATCCTTGCTAGATTATTCTATATTGTTCCGAAGTTTGGCTCCGATACCATGCTGTGACGCCCCACCTCTATACTCACGCTAGCCAAGGACACTACTAAGTAATGTCGTCGACTAGCGCGAAGAATAAGGCCGTTGAGGAGCGACCATCTGTGTAATTGCTTGGTGCGAGTACCGATATGTCAGAAATTATAACTTTCATTTCTTTTCAAGAGGAAATCCGACATACCGATTCAAACTCAAAGCTACCACACAGTGGCTAAGTGGACCTCGAAAACAAATATAGGAATAAGCGTAACACAAATCAGTCACAGACATTCATATCACAAAGGAGGAATAAGATATGAATATATCACATAAAAGTGTACATCAAAGTAGTGGTCAAACATGACTCACTACATCACAAAAGAATAGATACAAGTGCTAGACAAAAGAATAATTATACATCAAGGAGTCTACACTCAAATGTATAATAACAAAAACTACTAAGCTAAAGTAGTTAGCCAAAAGTCAGGAGACAAGCCCTGATAAGAAGTCAAGCAGAAGCACCTGAAATGTCTCGGTCTGACCCGAGTATTATTTAAGAAGAAAATAATAAACGGATCAGTCTATATATAAATATCAGATAAAGTGAGATAGGATAAGAGATATGATCGAAAACGTATGATAACCATAATGTCAAACCGTGACAAATATAATTTAAACAACAACAAAATCATACAGTATCTCAAGAATCTCAAAGCACCAAAAAGAATGTCATATTCTTTATTTTATTCACCAAACCCCAAATATTGACAAACATATCATTGCCAATCACAAAAAGAGGTGAAACACAAATTCTAGAAATCATCAACTAGAAATCCAGAAATCACAAAGGGGGGAAAAGGCCTATTACACACGGAAGCATGAAAACTCACCAATACGTGTATCACAAACGGAATGCTATTCCATGGTCGCTAACCATAGAGCTGGTGCAACGACGTAGTGCAATAACGGTACGCCCGAGGAACCAGAAACTCAAATATTTTGGAACAACGACGTAGTGCAATAACGGTACGCCCGATGATCTCGAAAGCCGAAACATCGATGTAGTACAATAACAGTACATTCGATGAACCAAAAAGCCGGGACATCGATGCAGTACAATAACGGTACATCCGATGAACCGAAAACCTAAAAGAACATGGGTCGCTAGCCCATAAAAGAAATGAGACGAAGCTCAATAAAACGAGGTACAGTCCCCCACATGGACAAAGAGACATCGCACGTTGCTAGTCTAAACCATAAAATGACCATCATCGATCATCAAGAAGTGTCGATTACACTAAGCTAGTAAATAAATGAGTTTAGCTTCATGTCCCATAACCACTGGCTTAACTTAAATATTTACGAACAAATTGTAGATTTCCACTCGAAAATTGTCACAAGAGTTTCAATCGAACAAGTCCAAAAATTAACCGACGAAATAAACGCAAGTGTTTCATACCACTTGTTTTGCTAAGTCGTTTAATTAGATTTTCTCATACGAATGAGGTAAAGGTTTGTGTATACTAATAGATTTGAAAACGGTTTTGTAAACGAACTTTGTAATAAAAATAGAGTTGAAATCATCTTTGTAAAAGAGTTTAAATATTTACTACTAGTATAGAAACCTTTGCATTTAGAAGTGACAAATCACAAAATGATTGTAGAAACAATCTATCCCAAAATCCACATTCGAAGATGTGAATTAAATCCAAAGAAATCGATACCGAATCCATCAAAATGGATATTCTCAAAAACCCCGAAAAAGAAGTCATCAAAGTCAATAATAAATGATAACAACAAATCGGATAATCACGAATCGATAAAAATTGGAATCTCAAGCTAAATAGGAAAAATAGGCAAAATCAAGCAGGTCAGTCGACTGGCCTTCTGCAGTCAGTCGACTAAACCAGAACCCGAAAGTTTTCAGACCCTGTAGTCAGTCGACTGACTACAAGGAGCCAGTCGACTGGCTGTAGCTGAAACTGTTTTTCAACCTATCAAATGGAAGAGCAAACTCTCACCATTTGCAACCGGTCGAGCAATGGACTTTAGGGGCTTTTGCCAATCGACACCCCAGCCCTTTAGGCTCTCCGAAACACCACCAATAGCATGTTCATAAATCAAAGCTAGGATTTTCAAAGTTTTAACTTCAAAATAACAAAAATTGAAATGTTCACCAAATCAATCCAAAGCAAAATCAAATGAACATGTAAAGATGTTAGGAATTCATACCTAACAATCAGGGATAGTTATAGACATAGATGTGAGATAAAAATCTCACCTTTAAACCCAAAAACAATGAAGGAGAAGCTTGAAAGCAAAGGAAGATCAACTACTCTTCAACTTCAACTCTACAAGCTTGAATCTAAGCTCAAAAGATGAACATTTCCTAAGTTAGGTTTAGAAAATTTCTGAAGTTTAAAGAGAGAGTGAGTTGGAGAAGATGAAGATGAGGCTTACCTTAGCTTCTCTTTGAATTTGGAGCAAGAAATGAAGCTTGCAAAAGGAAACTAGGGCTTTGAATTTTAATTTCCCATTCCTCTCCCCATTTTTAGTTTAGCTTGAGTGTTTAGGAAAATAGAAATGAAGTGAAGAGGAGAGGAGAGGGGCTGAACTAGGGCATATGATGACTTGGGTGAAACCCAAGCCCAAAAGCCCAATAGAAAATAGCAAAAACCAACATACTCCAACCATATCGAAGCTTATACTCAAAAAAGTCGCAAACACCATTTTGGACTCAATGGAAGTGGTCTCGAGTCCCAATTCGGCTGTTTGCAAAAAGTAGCTTTTCGGATTTCAATCCGATTAACGATTCTATATTTCAATAAAATATTTAAATACAATCGTAAAATATGCGGGTTGTTACACATTTGTACCTATTCGTTATGATCAGCTTGTATCTATTTATATTCAACTGTGATATATGATTTGTATATATTATATATTATCCTGAATTATTATTATATCCACCGTAGTTTTGTTTAAGCTTGGATGCATATGTTGATTCCACTTGAAAAAAATACAATACCTAAATCGACGTATCAATGTTCGCTTAAAACAAAATTCATGGATGGTCACTCCTAACCAGCCCTATTCTCTACACTAGCAAACAGTATTACTTAGTAACACCCTTTGTTAGTGTGGGTCTCGAGAGCTGAGTTCAGAACAAATTATGATATTACAGACACAAATATTATCCTATGTAAGTCTTGGAGACCGTCCATTAGGAGTTCTTTGAGTAGATAGTAGGAATCATTCCCTTTAGAATAAGAAAGTGTCTTTTGGGATTCTAGGAACATTTTCCTTCGTTCCCACTCTTTGATGTTCCTATTATCGAATCATATGCAACTTAAGCAATCCTTGATCCAATCTTATCTATTCTGGAAGTGCAATCGGATGGCGGCTGAGTTACTCGTTCTAGTATTGAGCAATCTAGTGAGCCTGGTAGAGAAGTAGTACTTTGTCCACCTAGCAAATCATGAAGCATGTTATCAATCTTTTTGAGATCAGAGTCACACAGCGGAATCAAGTGGATTATTTCCACTGAGCACATTATCTAATAAATTTGTGATTAATTGGATTAGTTGATTAGATGTTTGTTTATATAGGATTCTTAGTGATAATCTAAATTAAACTAAGAGTCATTCTTTGATAATTTCAAATTCTATTTGAAGATTAGTAATTGAATCTTGTGGTATCTTCGAATTAGAAATCACCGCAAGAGAAATTGAATTTCTTTCGTATAAAATAAACAAGGATAAAAAACTTGTAATTATAGGATGTCCAAGGGCGATGATTATAAGTTTGTTGTGGTATGTAAGAACTCAGGCATATCAAGCTATAAGTATTCTCCATTTTAAAAGAGGAGTTGTGAAATATATATATATATATTTGAGTGTTAAATTGCTCGTTGGATGCTTTAAGGATTCTGGTCATGGACGTTTGGCCAATGTACTCGATGGGAATTTATAAACATTTAGACGAGACAATTGGACATACACTTTTTTATTAAAGTAGTGGGTTTGGAATGATCATATTTCTGGAAATATGTTAATCCAAGAAATAATTAAAATATTCTTGAAAACAAATATGATTTCAAAATAAAATGATATTTGGATGATGCATACAAAGGTATGCATATAATTATATATCAAAGTCCTGGAAATATAAAGGTATTTCTATATTATAAAAATATAGAAAGAATAGGAATATCAATCAAGATAAATTATATGAGCAATAATTTAATAATAGGCTTAAATTCTTAATCATAGAGTTCGCCGATAACAACAGTGAGGCGATGTCAAGTTTTATCAACACCGTAGCCAATGGTTAAGGCTATTTGTTCAGAATAAATGGAGGGGTAACATTATATGTTATTTAGAACATTTAGATATTGCTTTAAGATTTTTTCTAGAAAATTGAATTTGATATAAAGCTTCTGCTAAGCTATGAAGGAACCATTACAATCTAAGTAAAAACACACATGTGCAAATCTTTAACTAGCTAGATCATCAAAAGCTAAATAGAAATATGGTTCTTTTACTTGAAACAATTGGAACAAATTTTATAAGCTTATGTTGAATAATATGAAAATTGAAGATACCATTTCTAACTATATAATGAAATATTAAAGAAATCTGATGTATTCCTAAAAAGGGGCGAGAGGCTTAATAATAATTTGTGATATATATATATATATAGTGGTTCTATATTAAATTAAGTAATGCCTAAGAAATTAGAATGATCGCAATTGTAAAATGTTTTGGAATTTCAAAAGATGAGAAATTCTAAATGAAAAATCCAAGGGAAAGAATAAGACTATATTTACATGTTGGGTTTTGTCCAATATAAACATTGTTGGAAGAATATAAAACCCATCTAAAATTTGGAAAAAAATAAAATCAACCATTTGTAAGGATAAATCTTATCAATGAATTCTTTTGGTTTATTTACTGTATAATAAGTAATAGCAATAGACCTATAAGGGACTTAATTTTGAAAACCACTTTTGGAAATGTAATTAAATTACATGAATTCTTTAGAATGAGTTAGTTAATTTGAACTTTTCCAATTAAAACAAAATAAGAAGTTTTGTTCTATAAGGAGTTTGAAAGTAAACAAGTATATATAAAATATTTGAGAAACTATTTCTTATATGGAAAATAAAGTTATTTGCTTTCAAACTATAAATTCTTATTGGATTTTATTAAATTATCCTTTGGATATTTAAATACTATTTTGGCAAATTTGTGTGACTTTTTGGATTTGGAGAAAACTTTATGAAATAAATATTTTGAAATCCTTAATTCTATAATAAGTGGAATACTAATAATCAACTTAGTGTTATTGATTGGTTTAAATACCTTCAAGTAACGCTTCGTCAAATATGGTATAACATATTAAATAGAACGTTTATGTGGAAATTACTAACCCATTTGCGAATACATGAATTTCACTGGGTAGTATGGGATACTTGGGTTGAATTCTTGTGATTGCTTTTAGGAAGGTATTTAAAACTATAAGGTCGTATTCTCTTTTGGTGTTCGACACGGGGCTGATGGATCCTTAAGAGAATATAATTCAGGTTTTCTAGCGGTATCCGAAATAAGTAAGATTTACTAACTTCTAGTAAATGCTTGAATTTCACCAGACGGTATGGACGTTTTGGTTAAATTTTTGTGATTACTAAGAGTGATAATATTTGGTACTTTAGAGTTTACTCTCTTTTGATGTTTGGCTGGGGCCAATAGATCCTTAAGAAGTATACTTCTGGATTTTTATACATGTTCCTTATGATCGGGTTGGACTTGATTTTTCTGGACTTTGAAAGAATATAATATGTAAACGGGTTTTTGGTAAGTTAAAATTACAGTATGAATCTAGAAGTTATATCAATGGAAAAAAATCCTAGAATTAATCCACAACTTTGAATAGGATTAATTAAGCAATTTTTTTTATTAGAAATGATAAGTATTTTGAATAGAGAAAATACTTGTAGTAAACTGAGATGTGGAAACTAAGTTTAAAACTTATTTGAAAATTTACAACTAAGATCCACTTTTGGATTATAACCTTTATTTGATTAGTTGAGGTTGAAATTGGTAAATTATAAATTCTTTAAACAAATTAAAGACTTTTGAAATTTTGAGAATTCAAATAACTATTTGAGTTTATCTCAACTAAATAATAAGCAAAACCGTATCTAATGGGAAAAATTTAACGGAGAACTCTTAATGATTTGAATGTAGATAAAATCATATAAATCTACCTAATGCTAGTATTTTGACACGGGTAGATGCTAAGAGGATTATATCTACCTTGATTGAATTTTTCCATTATTGATAGTTTCTAATAAAATATCGGCATGACTCCTTTCGAAACTTTGTCTGGGAAATCATATCGACCACTCTCTAATGTAACGACCTGAAATTTTCAACCATTCGCATCCATACATGTCGGATTTGAATTGCTCAAAATATCAGATTGTTAATTTAAATTTGGCAAAACTCAGAATATACAATAAATAAATCACAGATCACAGACACAGAGTAATATAACAATGCAGCGGAAGCAAAGAAATAGTAGCTCATGAAGCTACTATATATATATCAGAGTTAAACAAGATACATCAGAATTTATGAATACAAAGATGTCTCAATACAATAGTCAAATACAAGATCTGAATACATCACTGGAATCAACTGAATGACTGAAAGCAGAATCAATGGATGGATCCAAGCGAAGCTCCAACTCCGAAGGTGAGTCTCGAATGCTGTATCACTCAGTCTGACCCGAGCGTAAAGCAAAACACAAAACACTCGAGTTAGGATTAACATTCTTATATTGATAAATCCAACTCAAGTGAAATAACAACTGAAATACAAGTAACTCAAAGGATGTTTGGGATAACCATCCTCTTAGGATCCGTTAAACTATCTACTATGTAGTAATATTCGCTATTATAATAATGTCTAATAGTAAAATAAACTTACTTTTAAATAGTGTTAAGGCATTACATTTTCCACCTTAACTCATAATAGTGCCAATAGTCTATACAGTACCTGCGTACCTCCAGATCGGGAGGCTACGAGAAGATACTCCATAGGTACGACACAAATAGAAACTCGTAGTAAAGCTCGATATGGTAGGTGACACGGCACAACTAGGCAATGCCAGGGTAGATATACCAATTACGCACACGGGCTGGTGGAAACGCATAGCAGCCACTACCGCCCACCTCGGAACACGCTCCCAAATCAAAAATCGAAGGGTGGCCACCAAATAAATCACAAAGTAATAGAATGGTATCGAAGAAATGTGTCCGATCAGAGGTGCTACCTCATTGGCCCGAGATAGCTCCTGTTTTAGCCACCTTAAGCCAACTCACGGGAGTCGGGTCCACGTTCATACCTCAATAGGATTGTCGCCACCATCCTACTTCATTCTGGAATCTCCACCGCGTACATAGTTGTTAAAGTGGTTTCGATATCGACAGAGAGTATGCCCATATCCGATCCTGGTCTCTTTAACAACCAATCGTTATTATAACACCATGGTCATTTAAAATAGTTTATACTTCAAAACCAAAATATCCATTTCATTTCAAAACCAAATCAATACGATATCATTTCCATTTCAAATATCTCCATTTCTAAAATCATATCACCTTCAAAAATCATAGTACTTTCAAAGTTAGAATACTTTCGAAACCAAAACAATTTGAAATAATAGTACTTTGGAAATCATAATACTTTGCTTCAAACGGTTTAGATATTAATAATAGTATAAAATAGTTTATAAAGTAAAGTAGTTTATACTAAAATAGTTATAAGTTGAAATGGTTTATATTAAATGGTTTATATTAAAATTAGTTTATAAAAAAATAGTTTATATTAAAAATAATATATATAAAAATAATTTATAAAGTAAAATATATAAATAGTTTTAAATATAATTTAAAATTACTTTATATAATAAAATAGTTTCCTCAACTTTCACCAATCGATTTAAATCAATTCAAATTCCAAATTCAAATTTAATCAAATCTCGAATCATCCATTTCAACTCGATTCAGCTTCTCAATAAACCATTTCAAATTATCGATTTTCAAATACATATTTGAACCATAAAATAATCCATTCAAATTCAATATATATCAAAGTCAATATATTCAACATTTCAAAACTAAATTCGATAATTTTATACATATATCAAATTCACTTTACTATTATTAGTTTTGAAATATTTACTTAATCATTTCAATAATATCTAAATACACCTTCAATTTACAAGTTTAAATAAACAAAATATCCCATTTAAATTTATATAAATTTGAAATATTCATTTAAGTCACTTTTAATCAAATTCAAGTTATAAAACATATCTTTAAAATCTCAAATTTAATAATTTCAAATCAAATTTATTTAAGTAAAATTCTTAAATAAATATAATTTCAAATAAATTTCAAATTTATCTTTCTAACCCGAATCATTATAAACTCTATATTTGAATATATATATTTTATATAAATACTTAAGCATATTATATATCAACTTTATTAGATCAGCTTTAATAAATCTTAAAATCAATATTTATTAAAACCATATATTTCCTTTCAAAACCATAGAAATCATTTTCAAAATATTTATATATATATTGACCAACGGTGTAACGATCCCGGATTTTAAATAAGTTTAAATTGGGAATTAATTTAATTCTGGAATAAAAAAATTTGAAATTAATTGGTAAATTGATTTGAGTTTCTTCAAATTCAAATAAAAATATGTTATTTATTTATAAAGAGATAGTTTCTTTTATAAATTATTTTAATTTAATAATGAGTTATTTTTAAACAATGTTAATAATGTAATGTCTTTACAAATGGATTTTAATATAAATAGAAATGGTTATTTCAAATTTATATATATATGTGTGTATTTTGAAAGAAAGCTATGGTTTGAAAATTTAAAATAAAGTCTTTCAAAAAAAAATTAAAATAAAATAAATCTTATAAATATTAGCATAAGTATGAAAATAATAATAAGTAAATTAGGTATTTGATAGTTTAAGTTAAAATTTTATAACATTGGCTAAAACAACTTTATGCTATAAAGTATGTATTTGTACATAAAGCTGCCAGGCAAGTAAATATGTATGTGTAGTAGTATGCAAGACAAGAAGTAAGTACTAGGCAAAGTAAAGTAAAAACATAAATATCTATGTATAAATAAATAGGATAAGTATAAGCTTGTTAAACAAGACAATCATAATTAATGCAAGGTACCTCAGCCTCCATTTGCCAGTAAAAATTACTGACTATTGTACAAACAAAAATATCACTTTGTACAAAATAATTTATCAACCTGTTAACTCATTTCCTATATATCAACTTCTCTTCATTCCAGTTCGTTCATTTTAACTGAGAAAAAATCTAAAGCAAATACCATTCAAATTTAAACAAACTTCAATCATAAACAACGGAACAAATAATACAAACCAGAAATAAAAAAAGAAGTTCAAGCCTGTTTCAAAGAAAAGTAAAGCTCTTTTCTTTTTCGGAAACCAAGGTGAGTAACCTCATTTTTTAAAATTTAAGAGTATGAATCTGTTGCATGTTAATCTGTGAATTAGTATGCTTGTGTGTGTGTGTGTGTGTATATAGATTCCCTGAGTAAATTTGGATGATGGATGTTTGGCTTCTATACTATCCTGTTCTTGTTTCAAACATCAGTTTGAAAGAAAAAAATCATTTCCTTTTGATTTAAGCATAATTTGGATTTAAGGTTTAAACAAAATTTGTTTGTTATAGCATGTAGTTTAGATTAAAAATTTATTCCAGTTAAAGCAACTTAGTATTATCTCTGGAAACCAAGAAAAAACTGAGCAACTCAATATAAGCAAAATTTCAAACATCTTAATTCATAATTTCAGGAACATAGATCAAATTCCTGAACCAAACCATGATTTCTAAAACTAATATGATGATTTTTAGTTGCGTGGTTTAAGAGCAGTTCGATGTTGAACGAAAAATGGATTTTGGGCAAATTCCGGTGGTCAGAGATGCTTGGGGGGTCAGGTTTTCTCGTAGCGATAGAGGATCCTATGGTGGTGATGGGAAAAATGGTCGGAGATGCTCTCGATCATCGAGGCGGCGGCGATGAGCATTTTTTTTGTAAACCTAGTTTTAGCTGGGTTTGATAAATCGATCATCACGTCGTGAGTAGTTGGTCGAGTGTTTCGAGTTTTTGAGGAATGGTAGTTGGGTGGTAGTCGAAGTCGAGGCCGGAGTTATAGACCTTCAGGTGGTCGGAGCTACGAGGACGAGGCATTTCCAGGGTTTGGTGGTGGTGGGACTGTTGTTCCAAGTTTTGGTTCGAAATCTCGATTTCGAATTCGAGTGAATGGTAGAGTTCTGGCGATCGGAGATTGATTCGGGGATGGACTTCGACTTGTTCGACGATGTGATGTCGCCTGGAATCGATCATGGCGACATGCACATGCATCGTGCACGAGTTCTGGTGTTCTGGAAATTTGGGTAGTTGGGGATGAAGCAGGGTGAACTCGAGATTTTTCTCGAGTAACTCGAGTGTTTTACCCGAAGAATTTTGGTGTTGGTCTCGAAGCAATTAGAAGGGAGGTTCGGTAATGTTTTGTACAGGGTTAAACCAGAATACTGTCTTGTTTCCAGATTTTAAAAATTGAAATCTAAATTATAAATCAAAGTTTAAATTGAATTTTAAATCAAAGTTAAAATATAAATTTAAGATCAGTTTTGAAGTTTAGTTTGGGAATAAAGTTTATAAATTTAAATTGTTTTAATAACTTGAAATGTTAAGTAGTTAAGTTTAATTCAAAAGGAACTTGAATTTGAATTGGAATTTGAATTTGTAAAGAAAGAATTTAAACCAAGTTTTAAAACCTGGACTTCACACTAAATTTGGATTCTAGTTTTTTTTATAAAGTCAAATGTTTAAGTAATTTAAATGTAAAGTTATACTTTAAATATGTGAATACAAAGAGAATTTGATTTAAGTTCTTTTAAATTTCTTTATAACAAAAGTAATACTTTAACATGTGAATTTAAAAGCAAGTTGAAAATCAGTGTTTTCAGTATATTTGTGAGTGTTAATTAAATCATTAATAAATATGAGTTTACTTTTAAACAAAGATTGAATGATTTGTAATTCATTAACTATTAAGTTAAGTAGAATGGATAATTAATATTTTGTATTAATTAACTTAGTGATTACAAATTTAAGTTTATGGAGTGAAGCTAGGTTAATTTAATTAAGGAACAATTAAATTGTGATTAAGAACTAATTAAGTTACAATTAACATTTAATTAATCAAATAACTAGAATTAATTAATGAGTTCTTAATGGTTAATCAATTTATAATCAATAATGATTAATATAAGTAAATTTCTTTAGTAAAGTAATTAAAGAAATTTAAATTGTTAATGAAGGTCATTGACTAAGATTTTTTAAATAATTATTGATGTGATAAATTTTTCATAATTAATTTATTTAGATTAATTAATTTAATAATAATCATTTATGGAATTGTTTAAGTATAATTACTTAATGAAAGTAATTAAGAAATTAATTATTCAGTGTAATTAATTGAGTTTAATTGGATTAGTTCAAGTTAATTACTTAAGTTTAAATTAATTTAGAATAATCACTTGACGATTTGGAAAGTATAATTACTTAGAGAAGTGATTAATAGATGATTACTGGATGTAATTAATTGAATGATGATTAGTAACTTGAGTATAATTATTTGTTAGTAATCAAAGGATTAATTAATAAATGTGATTAATTAAGATTTATTAAATAATTAAAAGTTAATTGATTCATTAATTAAGGATGATTAGTTAACAATTAAAGGTTAACTAATAAATGATGAAAGGGGAATTTATTTCAGATAAGTTATAATTAACTCATGATAATTAACCCGGATTAATGATTATTCATAAGTAATACATCTGATTTAAATTAATCAATGGATTAATAAATTTTACTTGTGAATGTTTGGATTTTATTGAAAGGGTGAATTGTTTGATATCCCTAATTTGTGATGCTTTGTGATATATTCTGATTTGTGTTGTGATCTGTAATGTAATTTATTTATCTGGGATGACTGCAATTTATTATCTGTGATATATATATATACATATCTATGATCTGTGAATAAAAGATAAGCGTTATAGGAATATACCGCTTATCGATATTGATATGCTTAAATCTGTGATGATGTGATGATTTGTAATGTTGCACTAATGTGTAAAACCCCTGGACCACACTTTTACACACACAAATATGGATTTCACGAGGAAATCGGTTAAGTCACAGATGATTTAAATTTAATGTTTTTGAAATTGAAATTTTAATTTCAATTGATTTTGAAAAGGAGTTTTTAAGATAAAAGTTATTTTGAATAACTTGGTAAAGTTTTTCAATTTAAATAATTTAATTTGAATTTGAATTCAAAATTTGGAATTGAATTCCATGATTGGAAATTATGGTTAAAGATGTTATAAATGTGTTTATATAACCATTTTAAAAGTATGGTTTTGAGAATTTGAATTTAACCCAAGGACTTTAACTCGTATAAATGAATCAGAGTTTTCGAAATGAAAACTATTTGTTTTCAAATAATAGAAGCTTTCATATAAGGAATGAATTTCCAATTTGTGTCAAAAGAATTTCAAGTTTGAAATGAAAATGGTTTACCGAGATATGAATAAATCTTTGTGAAAGATTGTTGAACTTTGTTTTGAAATTGGAAAGGTGTACCTTTTGTATAAATGGTTGAAATGGAATTGTTTTGAAAGCTATCAATTAAATCTTTATTTAAAGATTGGACGAGTTAATCCAAATTGAAATGGAAATCGATTTGAAAATCTATGAATAGATCTTTGTGAAATTGGGTGAACTTCGTGAGACGAATCTTTTTGTAAAAGATTTAAATGGTAATTTGTTTAAACCATTTGAAAGAGAAGTTTTGGGTAATAGGTTGTGACTTAACAGAAATCCCAATATCCATATGTTTTTAAATATCGCGTTCACTATTCGGTTTAGTCGGGAGAGGACTTTGTGTCATATAACCATTCCGAATAGTGATACGACGTAAATGGATAGCATTTGAAGACCGATGTTGAAGACGCGTGTTTGCGAGAACGATAGGATAACATATCGATTGTCTCTGCACTTAGTAGCTACGATATAGAGATTTCCTAAGTGATGGGAAGTCCGATCGGGATTGTGAATACCCGGATTGCAAGGGCTTCTTTAGAAGTGCCTTCGGTTCTGTTCGAACCCGGAACAGACTTGTATGGTTGTATGTCTGACATTACACTTTGAGATATAAAGCTAATTTCTTTCAAATACATTTCTGTTTGGTGGCGGAGAATTTATTCTCTTAGCATAACACCCTTCTCTGAGACGTACGAGCTCAGAGGTTATGTAGTTGAAGATTATCAGTGATATACTCCCAATTTGGTAATGTGGCATGCTGAGTGATGCTGTGTATTATTGATCATTTGTTGATCAAAGCACGGCTTTCGTGTAAAGCGTAGCTTTGTGGACGAGACCTCAACGAGCCTCACAAACCGGAAATGGTCGAAACAGGAAAGATGCGGCAAGGTTATGAGGGTCGCTCCCTTTAGGGTATGTCATTTCCTTCTGGAAAAAGGTGGTATCATGGTATGGAGCCCAGATGCTTTACCTGTGTGGTTGCATCAATCTCATTTACTGTGTGATTGTTGTTTTGTAATCGAGGATCCTCGGATAAAGGTCGCAAACGACAGGGGGGTGGCATACTCGTGTAGTAGTTACCTAGTAAGAGGTAACCCGGCCTTATGTTGGTAGAGAGCTAGTTAGTTCTCGGGACGTCCCTCCAGAGGCGTACCCATGTGGCAGTAGGAAGTTCCTTAGCCTGACCATTTGTTGGAAAATCCAAAGAAACAATACGAACCCAGTACGGTTTTAGTTGTATAACCTGTTATGGAATGTGGGGGTAACCTACTATTGAACATAGTAGCTATAGTATGCATACAATAATGGTTGTATGCTGGCTAAGATTTATATTATATTTTCGAAATGTTTCCTACACTATGCACTAGTAAGAATATCAAAAGAGTTTTTTTACGTAGTAAGCATATTTGACTATCATAAGAAGAAATCTCCTCCAATTCTGCGATTGCATTGTGTGTGTGGCGGGAGGTCTTATGGTAGTTTCATTTTCCAAAAAGCATTGTGGATTTCAATGTTTAAAATTCTTTTGTTGTTTATTTTAAAGATAAATTGTTTTTGTTACTCATACCAGTCCCATGACTGACCTGGAGTTTATTGTTCCCTTCCTAAACTCTGGGTGCCCACAATTTTCCACATGGGCAGTCTAGAGTTGGGTTTTTCAGATAATCAGGTTTAGTAGATTAGTTGGAGCTAGTTCAGTTGTCGGAGTTCACGGATTACCGACCGACGTTGCTTATCTTTGTGAAACGTGATGGTGGTTCGAGCTTGTTGTTGGAGTTGTTGGACTCAATCTCTTTTAAAGATCATTTGGAGTATCACTTCTGTTGTTTCCGCTGTAACATTATTATTTGTCTCTGATATTCTTGTATCATATAGATATCATTGTTGTATATCATATTCTGGATATTGTATCATTTGTGATGTATATAATATCAGTCATTTCTTTCTTCTGCTGTGTTGTTATACTTATTGTGTTTTAAGCTCCGGCACGAGTCGACTTTCAATGATTGAATCTGCGGCATTCGAGTACAAGTGAAGTACGGGTGTCGATTTTCGAACGCTGAAATTTGGATCGTGACATTTTGGTATCAGAGCTGAAGGTTAAACTTTAACTATGGAGTATAACATATTAAGCAGCTCATTAGAGATAGGGTGAAGTATACCCTAGAATGAGTAATCCTTAAGATATATGTCCGTATACCTCAGTAAATTCTCTTACTATCCACTTGCTAAACAAGACAATCATAATTAATGCAAGGTACCTCAGCCTCCATTTGCTAGTAAAAATCACTGACTATTGTACAAACAAAAATATCACTTTGTACAAAATAATTTATCAACCTGTTAACTCATTTCCTATATATCAACTTCTCTTCATTCCAGTTCGTTCATTTTAACTGAGAAAAAAATCTAAAGCAAATACCATTCAAATTTAAACAAACTTCAATCATAAACAACAGAACAAATCAATACAAACCAGAAATCAATAAAAAGAAGTTCAAGCCTGTTTCAAAGAAAAGTAAAGCTCTGTTCTTTTTCTGAAACCAAGGTGAGTTACCTCATTTTTTAAAATTTAAGAGTATGAATCTGTTGCATGTTAATCTGTGAATTAGTATGCTTGTGTGTGTGTATATATATATATATTGATTCCCTGAGTAAATTTGGATGATGGATGTTTGGCTTCTATACTATCCTGTTCTTGTTTCAAACATCAGTTTGAAAGAAAAAAATCATTTATTTTTTATTTAAGCATAATTTAGATTTAAGGTTTAAACAAAATTTGTTTGTTATAGCATATAGTTTAGATTAAAAATTTATTCCAGTTAAAACAACTTAGTATTATCTTTGGAAACCAAGAAAAAACTGAGCAACTCAATATAAGCAAAATTTCAAACATCTTAATTCATAATTTCAGGGACATAGATCGAATTCCTGAACCAAACCATGATTTCTAAAACTAATATAATGATTTTTAGTTGCGTGGTTTAAGAGCAGTTCGATGTTAAACGAAAAATGGTTTTTGGGCAAATTCCGGTTGTAACGACCCTAGATTTTAATTTAATTTAAATTAATAATCTGTTGGATTTTTGAATTAAAATTGTATAATTTATTATAAATGGAAGCGAGTTCCCCGATTCAGGTAGAAAATATATTAAGTCATATGGATTTGAAAATTTGCATATATGTGAATATATATGTATTTGAGCATATATGAGTAAATTTGAAATTTTATATATATAGATATAAATTTGATTTGAATTTAAATTGTAAATAAATGGGTTAGAGATAAATGGTTTAATAATAAGTGATAATAATAAATATTAGGATTGATGGTTAATATTAATTTGAAATTATAAATTAAAATATAAGACAATAGATATAAAAGTAAAATAAATGATTGAATTATAAATAGAGATGAATAAATAAAAGATAAGTTATAAAATACCAAGTAAATACATTGAATAGAATCTAGCAACAAAATTAAAATAGAAATAAAATTGACAAATTTAACAATATATTAAATATAGAAATTCATTTTTTAAATTATAAAAGAAAATTTAAAACAAAAATATAATCTCACTTATATTACAAAGTGATAAAATAAAACAAAAGAAATACACATTCAAATTATAAAAGAAGAAGATAAAACAAATACAACTACCTATATACAAACAAATACAATATAAAGTAATAAAGAATAAAAAAATATATCTAAGTACAAAGTATCAGTACAAACAAATAAAAGAAGAAAGTATAGGCTGTAAACAAAGTGTTGAGGCTGAGAAAAGAAAATAAACAAAGGCAAGTAAAAGCAAGACAAAGTAAAATATCTAGGTACAAAATAAGGTAAGGTGGAGGCATAAAGGATTTGAGTTACCTTCAGCCATGCCTGTGTTGTACAAACAGCATGGTCAAACCCTGTACAACAATCTCAGCCTATACATTTCAAGACTTCTCATTTTATTTTTCGTTCACCATTTCAAACTGAGAAAACCAAAGTACAATATCACTTAACATTCAAACCAAACATCAACTTAAAGCTTCAGATTTAAAACAAGAATTCATTAAAAACCAGAGAATCAAAACTAGAAGGCTTTCAACTGGAAATTGCAAAAGCCTGGAAAGAAAAAGGAAGCTTTGTCATTTATAAAACATGATTTGGAAGGTGAGTAACTTTAAAATCTTAAATTATTAATTAGGTTGCATGCTAGTATGTTTTTTTTATATAAATGAGTATTGTTTGTGTATTGATAAAAGTCTGATGTGAAATATATGTGTGTGCATGCTGTAAATCACTTTGTTCTGTTCTGTTTTTCAAGCAGAACTTTGGTTTAAATCTTTATCATTAATTAAGTTTCTGATAAAATGGAATTTATAAAAGAAAGTTGTTTGGTTTTCTTAAGTTAATATCTAAGATTTTAAGTAAATTAAAATATTAGTGTTATTGTCTCTGGAAACATAAGGAATATCAGTGCATGTTGATTTTAACAAAAATCCAAACATGTAAATTTTGTATTTCAGTATCATAAATCAATAGCATTAACTGGAACATGTTTTTAAAAACAAGAATTAGGATTTTTAGGTATTAGTTGAAAGTGCAGTTAGATATTGAACTGAAATAGGATTTTAGGCATTTTCTGTTGATCTTTGGATTGAGGAAGCTCGGGGTTCTCCTGAGTAGTAGAGGAGGGTTTGTTGATGCTAAGAAAAATCATAGATGACGATAAAATTTGTTAGAGAGGATGCAGTTTTGAAAATTTATTTTAAACCCTAGTTTTTATTTGGTTTAAAGAATCGATCTTTTCGATTTGTATAATTGAACGAGTGTTACAATCTTTTGAGGATTGATAGTTTGGCCGTAGTTGAAGACGAGGCCGGAGTAGTTGATCATCAAGTGGTCGGAGTGGCGAGAGGATGCTGTTGACAGGTTCGAGAGGGTGAGGGCTGTTCGTTCCAGTTTGGGTTCGATAGCAAGATTTCGAGTTCGTCAATGATTAAGAGTTCTGGATGGTCGGGACGACTGAGGGGGAGATCGGCGACTGGTTGGTGGTCGGAACGTTGGTCGGAGACGACCTGAACACTTGTACACGTGCACGTGCACGTTTCATTTTCTGGTCATTCTAGTTTTGGGGAAGAAGAGTTTGGGCTCGGGATTTGCTAGAATTTTTCTCATGTTCGACTCGAAGGAATTGAGGAAGGTGGGAAACTCGATTGTTTACTCGAGTAAACTGGAAATATTTCTCGGGTTTGGAAGTGGAATGCTTGGGTTTTTGCTCGGGTTAAATGTTTGAGATTAGGAAATTTTAAAAGTTAAACAAAATTCAAGTTTTAAACTATTTTCTTAAACAAATTAATTTTAATTTATAAATGTTTATTTAAACTTAAATGAATTGGAGTAATTAAAGTAGTTAATAAAAAAAAGTGAAATGTTTTCAATTATTAATTAACTCAAATGTCTGAAGTTAATTTATATATTAATGATGATTTATTTCCAAGGTTTATTAAATAAAGATTAATTGATAATTAAAGTAATTAATTAAGATAACTAGATGAAGGTTAATTAATTTATGTAATCAATTTAAAGGATTAATTAATGTGATTAATTAATTAATGTGATTAATTTAAAAATAATAAATTTATGTAATTAATTAAAGGTTAAATACTTAATGTAAGCAATTAAGGGAAAACCAATTTATGAAAGTAGTTAATGAATAATTACTCAATGAAATTAATTAAAGGATAATTAATTAAGGGATAATTAATTTATATAAGTAATTAAAGGTAATCAATTACTTGAAGATAACTATTTAATTAAAGGTAATTAAATGATTAAAATTGATCAATTTAATGATTAAAGGATAATTTAATCAAAATGGTTTGTAATTAATTAATATTAATTAACCAGGATTAATAATTCATAAGAAATAAATCTGATTTGAATAAATCAGATAATTAAATTTATCATACCTACGGATGTTTGGATTCTATTGAATGATTGAATTGATTGATATTTTTGATCTGTGATGCTTTGTGATATATCCTGATTTGTGTTGTGACCTGTAATTTATTATTTGTGACCTTTATGTATCTGTGATTTGTGAACGAACGATAAGCGTTATAGTTCATATCGCTTAGCAACTATATTTCTGTATTCTGATCTGTGATGATTGAATGATGTTGCACTATTGTGTGTGAAACCCCTAGACTACACCATACACACACAAATATGGGTTTCACGAGGAAATCGATCAAGTCATAGATTTTTGAAACAATTTTAATAGACAATTTGAATTCAATTGATTTTTGAAATTTGGGTTTAAAGTAAAAAGCTTTTGAAATGGAATTTCAAAGATAAGACTTATTTTCGAATAACTTGATTAAGTTTTGAAATTTAAATAATTTGACTTAATTTTGAATTCAAATTTTGAAATTGAATTCTGTGATTTGAAACTAGGGATTAAAGATGTTATACTAGTTATATATGGGTTAAACCATTTTTTAAAAGCATGGTTTCGAGAATTTGAATTTAACCCAAGGATTTTAATTCGTCTAAATGAATCAGATTTTCCGAAATGAAAACTATTTGTTTTCAAATAATAAAAGCTTTCATATAAGAAATGAAATTCCAATTTAAGTAAAGAAATTTCAGGTTTGAATTGAAAAATGGTTTTCTGAGTTATGAATGAATTCTTTTTGAAAGCTATGAATTAAATATGTTTATTTTTAACAGATTTAAAATGATGTTTTGTTTAACCCATTCGAAATGAAATTGTTTTGAAAGCCATGAGTTAAATCTTTGATTTAAAGATTTAATGAATTAATTAAATTGAAATAGAAATCGATTTGGAAAATCTGTGAATGAATCTTTGTGAAATTAAGTGAACTTTGTGAAATAAATCTTTTTGTTTAAAAGATTGGGAATGGTAATCGATTGAAACCTTTTAAAAAGAAGTTGAATTATTAAGTTGTGACTTAATTGAAATCACATATCCATATGTTTTTTAATATTGCGCTCACTATTCGGGTTAGCCGGGAAAAGACCTTTGTGTCATATAACCCATTCCGAATTAGTGATACGTCGTATATGGATAGCATTTGAAGACCGGTGTTGAAGACCGAGTATTTGCGAGAACGCTAGGATAACCTATCGATTGTCTCTGCACTGGGTCGCCCCTGGTATAGAGATCCCCTAAGTGATGGGAAATCCGATCGGGATTGTGAATACCCGGAATTGCAAGGGCTTCGTAAGAAGTGCCTTCGGTTCTGTTCGAACCCGGAACAGACTTGTATGGTTACATGTCTGACATTACACTTTGAGATACAAAGCAGATTTCTTTCAAATACATTTATATTTGGTGGCGGAGAATTTATTCTCTTAGCTTAACACCCTTCTCTGAGACGTACGAGCTCAGAGGTTATGTAGTTGAAGGTTATCAGTGATATATTCCCAATTTGGTAATGTGACATGCTGAGTGTTGTTGTGTGATGATCATTTGTGATATGATCATTTGTTTGATCATGTATCTTTGTGATCATTACTTTGATCATCTGTTGACCCAAAGCATGGCTTTGTGCCAAAGCGTAGCTTTGTGGACGAGACTTCGTCGGACCTCACACCCCGGAAATGGTCAAAATAGGAAGGATGCAACAAGGTTATTAGGGGGTAGCGCCCCTTTAGTGTATGTTATTCCTTCTGGATAGAGGTGGTATCATGGTATGGAGCCCAGATACTTAACCTATGTTGTTGCTGCATTATTATTCTTATGTGGTTGTTGGAATCGAGGATCCTCGAGAAGATCGGTTACGATCGGGGGATGACATATTCGTGTTAGTAGTTACCCAGTTAGGGGTAACCCGGCCTTGTGTTGGTAGAGATCTAACCGTAATGTTAGGTTATTTCTCGGGGCGTCTTTCCAGAGGCGTTCCTTCGTGGCATAGGAAGTTTGTGACGCCCCACCTCTATGCTCATAATAACAAAGAGTATTAAAAGAATACTGTCTATTATTACGAAGAATAAGGCTGGATAGGAGCGACCATCCGTAATTGGCCTTACACTAATATTGGTTATCTCGATAGAAGTGGTATATACTTTTTATTTTTCATCTATTATTTATTTACTCCCATCGACATATCCAATTATCAGTATAAAACAAACTACGATAGTTCATAATAGTTTAGGACATTAGATATAACAATAACACAGATAATATAATTGCGGAACACAGATAAAAACAAAAGTCTCATATATATATAACTGATGTCAGTTAATACATAGTTGACATAATACATACGATACAACTACAACTGTCAACTCTAGAAATTATATATACACGTACATTATCGACTAATATACATGAATACATATCGTTCTATACAATGACACGACTACTACAAAAGGACAATGACAACTTCAGAAGATGCGAAAAGTCTTCAAATCCCGAACAGCAACTCAAAGAAGAAAATCTACAACCTGAAATAACTCGGGTCTGACCCGAGTATTACATTCAAAAGAAAATAATACACGGGTCAGTCTAATTCAAACTCAGTTATTAGTGCATAGCAGTAATAATAATCAGATAGTCAATAGACGACAGTCACAGAAATCACATATATCCAACTCTCGATACGAGAATTGGATAACGGCGTATATAACACTAAACAGTGTAAATCATCAAATCAAAAATCTCAAAATGATCAAACACATCAAATGTCTGTGTGGCTGCAGCACACGCACGCGTGCACTGCCTCGCCACACAGTACGTGAAATCATTACGATGGTGAGAACTAACAGCAATCAAAACGGTAGAAGTCAACATAAATAAACTTACAGGGTCAAACCCGGGTCTTTGAGACCGGATTCAACTCGCTGTAAAATCTCAAAAATCAATTTGAAACAATCACGAACCAACAAAGGCAATAACACAAGCAGGACCAGAACCAAACAAAGGCCAGAAGTACAAAATGGCCAAGCAAGTGCACCACAAAACCAACAACCCAGGTCAAGACAGATCAGTGAAAAGTAATACAAGAGAGGCGAGTGCTGCACTGATAAATGAAGTGCAGCCACAACCGTATATGGTCAGCAACAACTCAAAGCAATGCCAATTCGAACATACATATATACATATCAAATGATGTATATACATACATGACCGCATGCTTATATATGAAGACTAAAATGCAACTATATGCAAACAACCTCACAAATATGAATGCTACAAATCAAACCAGTTCAGGTATCACAAAGATGGTCAGCTACAAGTAGATGGTCGAAGACCAGTTCACAAGCACGAAGGCATAAACCCACACAAGCATAGTCTGCATATGCACATGAAGGTCAATGACAGTTCAACAAATGTACACAATCAAAAGAAATAAAACAAGACCACTGATCAAGTGAAGCCTCAACGAAGACATGGTGCAGGCCAATTTAACTCGAAGGAAATCAAGTTCAAGTGTCAGTTCACAAGAATATGCAAATAGGCTACATGGGACAGATAATGCAGGTTTGAAATGCAACTAGACTTCAAAATGCACAAGTACCAGACTTCGAGTACAAAAGACTCAAAGCATAAAGTATGATTCAAGCATGAATACTGGGATGCACCAGAGAGTATGCAACTCTGAAATCGAAGCGAAATACAAAGCAGAATGACATGAACATCGTAGGCCGATATTGTTATGCAGAAAGAACTCAAGTCCGGATGACACGAAGTATGAAACAATAAACCAGTAAAACGTGAACTAGCTTGAACGAGTCAGATGCAGACCATATATATAAAAATGACAACAACCACGGCGGGTCTGCAAATGTAAAAAGCTTAAAGTCATGATATTCATGGAATCAGAGACTCAACTGTATACAAGTGACAATATACAATGAACCAGAGTGCAAATACAATGGGATCAACAAAAACCAGAGACTAGGGATACAACTCAACGCATATACCATAATTATTGATCAGGCCCCCCACAATGAAGACTGCAGCAAAACAGAATCAACACAAAGGCTACAGGTTAAAGATATGCATACGAACCAGCCTAAATGAATATGGTTCAAGTTAACAAAGTCACATATTATCACAACATTGAAATGATCGAAGTCACATTGGAAAAGTCAGGTGATCTTCATCAATAGTTAAATAAACTCAGAGATGAACACAGAAAGTCAAACCTAAAATCAACAGTGAACAAGTCAAAGCTGTGATCGAATGCTAACCACCTCAAAAAGGTTACAGTTCATACATGAAGCAACAGTTCACGCAAACTATGTCAAGGAGGCCAAAATATCACGACGAAGATGACCAGAAAGAGAAAATCGAACAAGTGCCACTGATCGAGTATACTAGTGATATCAGTAAAGTCAATATAGTCCAGGCAGAAAATCACAATTGCACAAAACATTTCGGAGGCAATAACCAAGCAACTCCATAGTATAATAACCCAAACCATGGCAACCACGAAATCATTTAAAACCGAGAAAGCCACAAAAAAACAACTCGATACTTCGGCAATCCATTTAAAAGGGTTAACATCGAAACCACTAACATCAGATAAATCGAACGAAGTCGAAGTCGACAAAAACCAAATTTTCACAACAACCAATGAATTGAAGTTAACCAGAAACGAACGAAAATCAACAAAGTCGAGTGAATTAGATGTGAGTTCTCACTCACCTTATTCGACAATCCGAAGCAAAGGAAATCGAGCATTGTTTGAAGTCGGCGACCACGAGTTACTCGAAAACCCTAATCGTTGAAGGTCAGCTTGCTAACGAAATAGCCATTTGATGCGCCCTGGCTTTTGAGGAATGAATGAAAGGAGGTACGAGCAGCCATCATCTCTCAGAGGGAACGAGTCGAAGCCCTAATTTCGTGAAAACGAAGACAGCCACCATTTTCTTTCGTTTAGACTTAGGGTTAGCGAAATTGAATTGAGGGAAAATGGACGAGTACTGGCCTTAATAAATTATCACAGTACCCCAAAACTTGGGCCAAGATTCAAAGCCCACTACCCTTAATGAATTTTGAAAGAATTTACAACGGATTAAAACACTTAACAGCAATTAACCAACTGATTAATCGTTTACGGACGAAATTAATTAATGCGAAACGTCGGGTTGTTACAAAGTTCCTTAGCCTGACCATTTGTTGGAAATCCAAAGAAACGGTACGAGACTTGTACGGTTTTAGTTGTATTACCTGCCATGGAATGTGGTGGTAACCTGCTATTGAACATGGTAGCTATAGTAGGCATACGATAATGGTCGTATGTTGGCTAAGATTGATATTCTATTTTCGAAATACTTTTTCCACTATGCACTAATAATAATATCAAAAAAATGATTTGTTTTGCGTAGTAAGCATCTTTGACTATCATAAGAAGAAATCTCCTCCAATTCTGCGTTTGCATTGTGTGTGTGGCGGGAGGTCTTATGGTAGTTTCATTTTCCAAAAGCACTGCGAATTGACTTTTAAAATTCTTTTGCTATTTGTTTTTAAAGATAAACTGTTTTTGTTGCTCACACCAGTCCCATGACTGATTCGGAGTTTATTGTTTCTTTCCTAAACTCTGGGTGCTCAAAATTTTCTACACGGGCAGTCTAGAGTTGGGTTTTTCAGATAGTCATATTAGTAGATTTTCTGGAGCTAGTTCAGTCTTTGGATATGGACTGCACTTGCTTATCTTTGTGTATCGTTATTGGGAGTTCGAGCTATTTCTGGATGGATGCTTTGAAGATGGAGATTATCCGCTGTTGATGTTATCGTTTTCTTTTCCGCTGCTATTTCTTGTATCATATCTCTAATGTATATTGATATTCATTGTATCACTCTGTTGTATCAGATATTGTATATCAATGTATTATTCTTTTTTTTCCGCTGTGTTATTTACTTAACTGTGTTATAAGCTCCGGCGACTCGGATTTGAACGGTCGAATCTACGACATTCGAGTACGATGTAAAGTATGGATGTCGATTTTCGAACGCGAAAATCCGGAACGTTACATTTGGTATCAGAGCTAAGGTTGAACTTTAGCTCAGGAGTATAACACATTAAGTAGCTCATTAGAAATAGGGTGAAGTATCCCTAGAATGAGTATATCTCTAAGATATCCGCCTGAATGTCTCAGTAAATTCTCTTACTATCCACTGATAGTGAGTATGAGTGCAAGAAGAGGACGAGATAGGGGATAAGGGAATACGACTATAAATGGTCAATACCCTGCGACAGTGGAAATAACTTTCTTCTCAATATCCTTTGATTCGTTTCCAAATTCTTTTTATTGCTTCGTACCAGCTACAAGAAGAAGTTTCAGTATGATGATGGCTCTACGAATCATTGTAGAAAATCCTTACTTCGTATCTTCATTGGTTTCTTATCAGTTTGATTTAAACTTTAATGAATTGGAAATTTGGAATTAAAATTTTAAATAAATTGGAAATTTTAATTTGAGTTAAATTGGCTAATAGGATATGAAGCTAGATTTGAGTTGAATCGATAAAACAATTTTTGTTTAAAACCAAATTTGAAATTCTATTATAATTTCTTTGGTATATCGAAGTCCGAAGAGGGACAAGTATATATACCCCAAAGTATAAGTATTCCGATTTGAGTTTGGAATCCATATATGATGTTTGGAAATTTTGGAAGATTTAATCCATTTATATATTGTTTGGGTCTCGATATATTCTACGGATGGTTAGTTACCCCTTCGGACTATCCAATACCCTGCATATTTCGTAGATCTGGATAACCCGAGTACCTTGTGAAGTGTTAAATAGATTCGTTCTCGTATCTATTATTGATATTTTGATTTGGTAAGCCAAATGCAGAATAGATATTCAGTTTGATTAGATGAAACATTCTTCATCTGTCTTGGTTTCGTGCCAACGAATTTCGAGGACGAAATTCTTTTAAGGGGGGAAGTTTGTAACGACCCTAGATTTTAATTTAATTTAAATTAATAATCTGTTGGATTTTTGAATTAAAATTGTATAATTTATTATAAATGGAAGCGAGTTTCCCCGATTCAGATAGAAAATATATTAAGTCATATGGATTTGAAAATTTGCATATATGTGAATATATATGTATTTGAGCATATATGAGTAAATTTGAAATTTTATATATATAGATATAAATTTGATTTGAATTTAAATTGTAAATAAATGGGTTAGATATAAATGGTTTAATAATAAGTGATAATAATAAATATTAGGATTGATGGTTAATATTAATTTGAAATTATAAATTAAAATATAAGACAATAGATATAAAAGTAAAATAAATGATTGAATTATAAATAGAGATGAATAAATAAAAGATAAGTTATAAAATACCAAGTAAATACATTGAATAGAATCTAGCAACTGAATTAAAATAGAAATAAAATTGACAAATTTAACAATATATTAAATATAGAAATTCATTTT
This sequence comes from Allium fistulosum, assembly GCA_030737815.1. NCBI lineage: Eukaryota > Viridiplantae > Streptophyta > Magnoliopsida > Asparagales > Amaryllidaceae > Allium > Allium fistulosum. The sequence goes on from CM060907.1 coordinate 1,009,938,370, forward strand.
TTAAATTATAAAAGAAAATTTAAAACAAAAATATAATCTCACTTATATTACAAAGTGATAAAATAAAACAAAAGAAATACACATTCAAATAATAAAAGAAGAAGATAAAACAAATACAACTACCTATATACAAACAAATACAATATAAAGTAATAAAGAATAAAAAAATATATCTAAGTACAAAGTATCAGTACAAACAAATAAAAGAAGAAAGTATAGGCTGTAAACAAAGTGTTGAGGCTGAGAAAAGAAAATAAACAAAGGCAAGTAAAAGCAAGACAAAGTAAAATATCTAGGTACAAAATAAGGTAAGGTGGAGGCATAAAGGATTTGAGTTACCTTCAGCCATGCCTGTGTTGTACAAACAGCATGGTCACACCCTGTACAACAATCTCAGCCTATACATTTCAAGACTTCTCATTTTATTTTTCGTTCACCATTTCAAACTGAGAAAACCAAAGTACAATATCACTTAACATTCAAACCAAACATCAACTTAAAGCTTCAGATTTAAAACAAGAATTCATTAAAAACCAGAGAATCAAAACTAGAAGGCTTTCAACAGGAAATTGCAAAAGCCTGGAAAGAAAAAGGAAGCTTTGTCATTTCTAAAACATGATTTGGAAGGTGAGTAACTTTAAAATCTTAAATTATTAATTAGGTTGCATGCTAGTATGTTTTTTTATATAAATGAGTATTGTTTGTGTATTGATAAAAGTCTGATGTGAAATATATGTGTGTGCATGCTGTAAATCACTTTGTTCTGTTCTGTTTTTCAAGTAGAACATTGGTTTAAATCTTTATCATTAATTAAGTTTCTGATAAAATGGAATTTATAAAAGAAAGTTGTTTGGTTTTCTTAAGTTAATATCTAAGATTTTAAAGTAAATTAAAATATTAGTGTTATTGTCTTTGGAAACATAAAGAATATCGGTGCATGTTGATTTGAACAAAAATCCAAACATGTAAATTTTGTATTTCAGTATCATAAATCAATAGCATTAACTGGAACATGTTTTTAAAAACAAGAATTAGGATTTTTAGGTATTAGTTGAAAGTGCAGTTAGATATTGACTTGAAATAGGATTTTAGGCATTTTTTGTTGATCTTTGGATTGAGGAAGCTCGGGGTTCTCCTGAGTAGTAGAGGAGGGTTTGTTGATGCTAAGAAAAATCATAGATGACGATAAAATTTGTTAGAGAGGATGCAGTTTTGAAAATTTATTTTAAACCCTAGTTTTTATTTGGTTTAAAGAATCGATCTTTTCGATTTGTATAATTGATCGAGTGTTACAATCTTTTGAGGATTGATAGTTTGGCCGTAGTTGAAGACGAGGCCGGAGCAGTTGATCATCAGGTGGTCGGAGTGGCGAGAGGATGATGTTGACAGGTTCGAGAGGGTGAGGGCTGTTCATTCCAGTTTGGGTTCGATAGCAAGATTTCGAGTTCGTCAATGATTAGGAGTTCTGGATGGTCGGGACGACTGAGGGGGAGATCGGCGACTGGTTGGTGGTCGGAACGTTGGTCGGAGACGACCTGAGCGCTTGTACACGTGCACGTGCACGTTTCATTTTCTGGTCATTCCAGTTTTGGGGAAGAAGAGTTTGGGCTTGGGATTTGCTCGAATTTTTCTTGTGTTCGACTCGAAGGAATTGAGGAAGGTGGGAAACTCGAGTGTTTACTCGAGTAAACTGGAAATATTTCTCGGGTTTGGAACTGGAATGCTTGGGTTTTTGCTCGGGTAAAATGTTTGAGATTAGGAAATTTTAAAAGTTAAACAAAATTCAAGTTTTAAACTATTTTCTTAAACAAATTAATTTTAATTTATAAATGTTTATTTAAACTTAAATGAATTGGAGTAATTAAAGTAGTTAATAAAAAAAAGTGAAATGTTTTCAATTATTAATTAACTCAAATGTCTGAAGTTAATTTATATATTAATGATGATTTATTTCCAAGGTTTATTAAATAAAGATTAATTGATAATTAAAGTAATTAATTAAGATAACTAGATGAAGGTTAATTAATTTATGTAATCAATTTAAAGGATTAATTAATGTGATTAATTAATTAATGTGATTAATTTAAAAATAATAAATTTATGTAATTAATTAAAGGTTAAATACTTAATGTAAGCATTTAAGGGAAAATCAATTTATGAAAGTAGTTAATGAATAATTACTCAATGAAATTAATTAAAGCATAATTAATTAAGGGATAATTAATTTATATAAGTAATTAAAGGTAATCAATTACTTGAAGATAACTATTTAATTAAAGGTAATTAAATGATTTAAATTGATCAATTTAATGATTAAAGGATAATTTAATCAAAATGGTTTGTAATTAATTAATATTAATTAACCAGGATTAATAATTCATAAGAAATAAATCTGATTTGAATAAATCAGATAATTAAATTTATCATACCTACGGATGTTTGGATTCTATTAAATGATTGAATTGATTGATATTTCTGATATGTGATGCTTTGTGATATATCCTGATTTGTGTTGTGACCTGTAATTTATTATCTGTGACCTTTATGTATCTGTGATTTGTGAACGAACGATAAGCGTTATAGATCATATCGCTTAGTAACTATATTTCTGTATTCTGATCTGTGATGATTGAATGATGTTGTACTATTGTGTGTGAAACCCCTAGACTACACCATACACACACAAATATGGGTTTCACGAGGAAATCGATTAAGTCATAGATTTTTGAAACAATTTTAATAGACAATTTGAATTCAATTGATTTTTGAAATTTGGGTTTAAAGTAAAAAGCTTTTGAAATGGAATTTCAAAGATAAGACTTATTTTCGAATAACTTGATTAAGTTTTGAAATTTAAATAATTTGACTTAATTTTGAATTCAAATTTTGAAATTGAATTCTGTGATTTGAAACTAGGGATTAAAGATGTTATACTAGTTATATATGGGTTAAACTATTTTTTAAAAGCATGGTTTCGAGAATTTGAATTTAACCCAAGGATTATAATTCGTCTAAATGAATCAGATTTTCCGAAATGAAAACTATTTGTTTTCAACTAATAAAAGCTTTCATATAAGAAATGAAATTCCAATTTAAGTAAAGAAATTTTAGGTTTGAATTGAAAAATGGTTTTCCGAGTTATGAATGAATTCTTTTTGAAAGCTATGAATTAAATCTGTTTATTTTTAACAGATTTAAAATGATGTTTTGTTTAACCCATTCGAAATGAAATTGTTTTGAAAGCCATGAGTTAAATCTTTGATTTAAAGATTTAATGAATTAATTAAATTGAAATGGAAATCGATTTGGAAAATCTGTGAATGAATCTTTGTGAAATTAAGTGAACTTTGTGAAATAAATATTTTTGTTTAAATGATTGGGAATGGTAATCAATTGAAACCTTTTAAAAAGAAGTTGAATTATTAAGTTGTGACTTAATTGAAATCACATTTCCATATGTTTTTAAATATTTTGCTCACTATTCGGGTTAGCCGGGAAAAGATCTTTGTGTCATATAACCCATTCCGAATTAGTGATACATCGTATATGGATAGCATTTGAAGACCGGTGTTGAAGACCGAGTATTTGCGAGAACGCTAGGATAACCTATCGATTGTCTCTGCACTGGGTCGCACCTGGTATAGAGATCCCCTAAGTGATGGGAAATCCGATCGGGATTGTGAATACCCGGAATTGCAAGGGCTTCGTAAGAAGTGCCTTCGGTTCTGTTCGAACCCGGAACAGACTTGTATGGTTACATGTCTGACATTACAATTTGAGATATAAAGCAGATTTCTTTCAAATACATTTCTGTTTGGTGGCGGAGAATTTATTCTCTTAGCTTAACACCCTTCTCTGAGACGTACGAGCTCAGAGGTTATGTAGTTGAAGGTTATCAGCGATATATTCCCAATTTGGTAATGTGACATGCTGAGTGTTGCTGTGTGATGATCATTGTTTGATCATTTGTGATATGATCATTTGTTTGATCAATTATCTTTGTGATCATTACTTTGATCATCTGTTGACCCAAAGCATGGCTTTGTGCCAAAGCGTAGCTTTGTGGACAAGACTTCGTCGGACCTCACACCCCGGAAATGGTCAAAACAGGAAGGATGCAGCAAGGTTATTAGGGGGTAGCGCCCCTTTAGTGTATGTCATTCCTTCTGGATAGAGGTGGTATCATGGTATGGAGCCCAGATACTTAAGCTATGTTGTTGCTGCATTATTATTCTTATGTGGTTGTTGGAATCGAGGATCCTCGGGAAGATCGGTTACGATCGGGGGATGACATATTCGTGTCAGTAGTTACCCAGTTAGGGGTAATCCGGCCTTGTGTTGGTAGAGATCTAACCGTAATGTTAGGTTATTTCTCGGGGCGTCTTTCCAGAGGCGTTCCTTCGTGGCATAGGAAGTTCCTTAGCCTGACCATTTGTTGGAAATCCAAAGAAACGGTACGAGACTTGTACGGTTTTAGTTGTATTACCTGCCATGGAATGTGGCGGTAACCTGCTATTGAACATGGTAGCTATAGTAGGCATACGATAATGGTCGTATGTTGGCTAAGATTGATATTCTATTTTCGAAATACTTTTTCCACTATGCACTAATAATAATATCAAAAAATGATTTGTTTTGCGTAGTAAGCATCTTTGACTATCATAAGAAGAAATCTCCTCCAATTCTGCGTTTGCATTGTGTGTGTGGCGGGAGGTCTTATGGTAGTTTTATTTTTCAAAAGCATTGCGAATTGACTTTTAAAATTCTTTTGCTATTTTTTTTAAAGATAAACTGTTTTTGTTGCTCACACCAGTCCCATGACTGATCCGGAGTTTATTGTTTCTTTCCTAAACTCTGGGTGCTCAAAATTTTCTACACGGGCAGTCTAGAGTTGGGTTTTTCAGATAGTCAGATTAGTAGATTTTCTGGAGCTAGTTCAGTCTTTGGATATGGACTGCACTTGCTTATCTTTGTGCATCCTTATTGGGAGTTCGAGCTATTTCTGGATGGATGCTTTGAAGATGGAGATTATCCGCTGCTGATGTTATCGATTTCTTTTCCGCTGCTATTTCTTGTATCATATCTCTGATGTATATTGATATTCATTGTATCACTCTGTTGTATCAAATATTGTATATCAATGTATTATTCTTTTTTTTTTTCCGCTGTGTTATTTACTTAACTGTGTTATAAGCTCCAGCGACTCGGATTTGAACGGTCGAATCTACGGCATTCGAGTACGATGTAAAGTATGGATGTCGATTTTCGAACGCGAAAATCCGGAGCGTTACACCGGTGGTCGGATATGCTTAGTGGGTCGGGTTTTCTCGTGGCGATAGAGGAGCCTATGGTGGTGATGGGAAAAATAGTCGGAGATGCTCTCGATCATCGAGGCGGCAGCGACGAGCATTTTTTTTTGTAAACCTAGTTTTAGCTGGGTTTGATAAATCGATCATCACGTCGTGAGTAGTTGATCGAGTGTTTCGAGTTTTTGAGGAATGGTAGTTGGGTGGTAGTCGAAGTCGAGGCCGGAGTTGTAGACCTTCAGGTGGTCGGAGCTACGAGGATGAGGCGTTTCCAGGGTTTGGTGCTGGTGGGACTGTTGTTCCAAGTTTTGGATCGAAATCTCGATTTCGAATTCGAGTGAATGGTGGAGTTCTGGCGATCGGAGATTGATTCGAGGATGGACTTCGACTTGTTCGACGATGTGATGTCGCCTGGAATCGATCATCGGCGACGTGCACGTGCACGAGTTCTGGTGATCTGGAAATTTGGGTAGTTGGGGACGAAGCAGGGTGAACTCGAGATTTTTCTCGAGTAACTCGAGTGTTTTACTCGAAGAATTTTGGTGTTGGTCTCGAAGCAAGTAGAGGGGAGGTTCGGGTAATGTTTTGTACAGGGTTAAACCAGAACACTGTCTTGTTTCCAGATTTTAAAAATTGAAATCTAAATTATAAATCAAAGTTTAAATTGAATTTTAAATCAAAGTTAAAATATAAATTTAAGATCAGTTTTGAAGTTTAGTTTGGGAATAAAGTTTATAAATTTAAATTGTTTTAATAACTTGAAATGTTAAGTAGTTAAGAGGAACTTGAATTTAAATTGGAATTTGAATTTGTAAAGAAAGAATTTAAACCAAGTTTTAAAACATGGACTTCACACTAAATTTGAATTCTATTTTTTTTTATAAAGTCAAATGTTTAAGTAAATTTAAATGTAAAGTTATACTTTAAATATGTTAATACAAAGAGAATTTGATTTAAGTTCTTTTAAATTTTGTTTATAACAAAAGTAATACTTTAACATGTGAATTTAAAAGCAAGTTGAAAATCAGTGTTTTCAATATATTTATGAGTTTTAATTAAATCATTAATAAATATGAGTTTACTTTTAAACAAAGATTGAATGATTTGTAATTCATTAACTATTAAGTTAAGTAGAATGGATAATTAATATTTTGTATTAATTAACTTAGTGATTACAAGTTTAAGTTTATGGAGTGAAGCTAGGTTAATTTAATTAAGGAACAATTAAATTGTGATTAAGAACTAATTAAGTTACAATTAACATTTAATTAATCAAATAACTAGAATTAATTAATGAGTTCTTAATGGTTAATCAATTTATAATCAATAATGATTAATATAAGTAAATTTGTTTAGTAAAGTAATTAAAGAAATTTAAATTGTTAATGAAGGTCATTGACTAAGATTTTTTAAATAATTATTGATGTGATAAATTTTTCATAATTAATTTATTTAGATTAATTAATTTAATAATAATCATTTATGGAATTGTTTAAGTATAATTACTTAATGGAAGTAATTAAGAAATTAATTATTCAGTGTAATTAATTGAGTTTAATTGGATTAGTTCAAGTTAATTACTTAAGTTTAAATTAATTTAGAATAATCACTTGACGATTTGGAAAGTATAATTACTTAGAGAAGTAATTAATAGATGATTACTGGATGTAATTAATTGAATGATGATTAGTAACTTGAGTATAATTATTTGTTAGCAATTAAAAATTAATAAATGTGATTAATTAAGATTTATTAAATAATTAAAAGTTAATTGATTCATTAATTAAGGATGATTAGTTAATAATTAAAGGTTAACTAATAAATGATGAGAGGGAAATTTATTTCAGATAATTTATAATTAACTCATGATAATTAACCCGGATTAATGATTATTCATAAGTAATACATCTGATTTAAATTAATCAATGGATTAATAAATTTTACTTGTGAATGTTTGGATTTTATTGAATGGTGAATTGTTTGATATCCCTAATTTGTGATGCTTTGTGATATATCCTGATTTGTGTTGTGATCTGTAATGTAATTTATTTATCTGGGATGACTGCAATTTATTATATATGATATATATATATATATATCTGTGATCTGTGAATAAAAGATAAGCGTTATAGGAATATACCGCTTATCGATATTGATATGCTTAAATCTGTGATGATTTGTAACGTTGCACTACTGTGTAAAACCCCTAAACCACACTTTTACACACACAAATATGGATTTCACGAGGAAATCGGTTAAGTCAAAGATGATTTAAATTTAATGTTTTTGAAATTGAAATTGAAATTTCAATTGATTTTGAAAAGGAGTTTTTAAGATAAAAGTTATTTTGAATAACTTGGTAAAGTTTTTCAATTTAAATAATTTAATTTGAATTCAAAATTTGGAATTGAATTCCATGATTGGAAATTATGGTTAAAGATGTTATAAATGTGTTTATATAACAATTTTAAAAGTATGGTTTTGAGAATTTGAATTTAACCCAAGGACTTTAACTCGTATAAATGAATCAGAGTTTCCGAAATGAAAACTATTTGTTTTCAAATAATAGAAGCTTTCATATAAGGAATGAATTTCCAATTTGTGTCAAAAGAATTTCAAGTTTGAAATGAAAATGGTTTACCGAGTTATGAATAAATCTTTGTGAATGATTGTTGAACTTTGTTTTGAAATTGGAAAGGTGTACCTTTTGTATAAAAGGTCGAAATGGAATTATTTTGAAAGCTATCAATTAATGCTTTGTTTAAAGATTGGACAAGTTAATCCAAATTGAAATGGAAATCAATTTGAAAATCTATGAATATATCTTTGTGAAACTGGGTGAACTTCGTGAGACGAATCTTTTTGTAAAAGATTAAAATGGTAATTTGTTTAAACCATTTGAAAGAGAGGTTTTGGGTAATAAGTTCGGACTTAACTGAAATCCCAATATCCATATGTTTTTAAATATCGCGTTCACTATTCGGTTTAGCCGGGAGAGGACTTTGTGTCATATAACCCATTCCGAATAGTGATACGACGTAAATGGATAGCATTTGAAACCGGTGTTGAAGACCGCGTGTTTGCGAGAACGATAGGATAACCTATCGATTGTCTCTGCACTGAGTAGCTACGGTATAGAGATTTCCTAAGTGATGGGAAGTCCGGTCGGGATTGTGAATACCCGGATTGCAAGGGCTTCTTTAGAAGTGCCTTCGGTTCTGTTCGAACCCGGAACAGACTTGTATGGTTGTATGTCTGACATTACACTTTGAGATATAAAGCTGATTTCTTTCAAATACATTTCTGTTTGGTGGCGGAGAATTTATTCTCTTAGCTTAACACCCTTCTCTGAGACATACGAGCTTAGAGGTTATGTAGTTGAAGGTTATCAGTGATATACTCCCAATTTGGTAATGTGGCATGCTGAGTGCTGCTGTGTGTTGTTGATCATTTGTTGATCAAAGCATGGCTTTCGTGTAAAGCGTAGCTTTATGGACGAGACCTCATCGTGCCTCACAAACCGGAAATGGTCGAAACAGGAAAGATGCGGCAAGGTTATGAGGGTCGCTCCCTTTAGGGTATGTCATTTCCTTTTGGAAAAAGGTGTGGTATCATGGTATGGAGCCCAGATGCTTTACCTGTGTGGTTGCATCAATCTCATTTACTGTGTGATTGCTGTTTTGTAATTGAGGATCCTCGGATAAAGGTCGCAAACGACCGGGGGTGGCATACTTGTGTAGTAGTTACTTAGTAAGAGGTAACCCGGCCTTGTGTTGGCAGAGAGCTAGTTATTTCTCGGGACGTCCCTCCAGAGGCGTACCCATGTGGCAGTAGGAAGTTCCTTAGCCTAACCATTTGTTGGAAAATCCAAAGAAACAATACGAACCCAGTACGGTTTTAGTTGTATAACCTGCTATGGAATGTGGCGGCAACCTGCTATTGAACATAGTTGTTATAGTAGGCATACAATAATGGTTGTATGCTGGCTAAGATTTATATTATATTTTCGAAATGTTTCCTACACTATGCACTAGTAAGAATATCAAAAGAGTTTTTTTTTGTGTAGTAAGCATATTTGACTATCATAAGAAGAAATCTCCTCCAATTCTGCGATTGCATTGTGTGTGTGGCGGGAGGTCTTATGGTAGTTTCATTTTCCAAAAAGCATTGCGGATTTCAATGTTTAAAATTCTTTTGTTGTTTGTTTTAAAGATAAACTGTTTTTGTTACTCATACCAGTCCCATGACTGACCTGGAGTTTATTGTTCCCTTCCTAAACTCTGGGTGCCCACAATTTTCCACACGGGCAGTCTAGAGTTGGGTTTTTCAGATAATCAGGTTTAGTAGATTAGTTGGAGCAAGTTCAGTTGTTGGAGTTCACGGATTACCGACCGACCTTGCTTATCTTTGTGAAACGTGATGGTGGTTCGAGCTTGATGTTGGAGTTGTTGGACTCATTCTCTTTTAAAGATCATTTGGAGTATCACTTCTGTTGTTTCCGCTGTAACATTATTATTTGTCTCTAATATTCTTGTATCATATAGATATCATTGTTGTATATCATATTCTTGATATTGTATCATTTGTGATGTATATAATATCAGTCATTTCTTTTTTCCGCTGTGTTGTTATACTTACTTTGTTATAAGCTCCGGCACGAGTCGAATTTCAATGATTGAATCTGCGGCATTCGAGTACAAGTGAAGTACGGGGGTCGATTTTCGAACGCTGAAATTTGGATCGTGACAAACGGTGTCTGTATAAAATTTTCTATCATATGGTCAAGTGATACAGATATTTATCATTTCAATCCGCAATTTAAATATATATTGGTATATATCTTTTCAATCCGCAATTCCAAATTCAATTCAATGAAAATCGCTTCGGTTTATAATTTCAACCCATAACGAGTTTCTCCTACTCTACAGATCGTTCGGGTATGTATCATTTCAACCCATAGTGAATTCTATACTAACAGGGAACTTGCAGAGTGATAACATATGTGATAATAATATAACAACAGTAAAAGGCATATATCATCAGTATAAATAACAAATAATGGTGTCAGATGTCACAAGTGGACAGATACAGGTAATGGCACATATATAACAATGTAAATAACCAACAGCAGCATATTTCAATTGACGTTTCAATTGAAATCAAATTTAATAAATATAAGAACGTTAATCGTGAGTGATTGCTCACCTTTCTAGGCTAGAGAGAACATGAGATGACACCGATACGCACACAGGAACGGACACTGAAATTGAGTTACAAATCCTAGCACGGATTCGATGATCAAAGCTGATAACAAGAAATAGACGAAATCAAATCAGAATTGGCTGATGAAGATAAATGGGTATAAGTGAATTTATATATGACTATATATATAAAATCATATTTTAAATTTAATCATATACAGAATAATATATATATATATATATGTGTGTGTGTGTTTCAAAATCAACTAAAATACATATTCAAAATATATATATATATATATCCATATACGTATCTCAAAATCGCTGTTGTAATTAAAATACATATAAACAACATAGACAAAATATAACTTAGATATATATAACTCATATATAGCTATACTACAACGACATATATAAAGTTAGGATTAAATAAACAAAATATAGGTCAAAGACTGTAACATATATTATATAAACCCATATAACTCACTTAGGCAAGTATATATATTACTGAAAATATATACAGTATAACATATATATACAAACCCAGACTCGAACTTTAAAATATAACATATTATGTACCGTATAGTATACATGCACAGCCTAGTATAGATTTATATGTATACAAACGAACAAAAACTTTATAAACAACTTTTACAAACTTTTATAACTTTATAACTCTTATGTATAACAGACCAAACAAAACAATAGAATAAACTATATAAACTTTTATAACTTTATAACTTTTTATATATAAACAAATATATATATATATATATCCACTTACAAACTACTATATAATAATATATATATATACGGCAAAATATAACTTACATATAAAACCAACCTTATACAATACATATTGCCATTATATATACAATTTAAAAATCAAACTTACAAAACAATCATCATCATTCGAAACTTCATATAGTATGCAGCCCGAAACAAGATAAAATTATCTATATATATACTCATTTTATATACAGGAATCAGATATATTACATATATAGCTGACATATTAAAGCAACGAGACTGATATATACAATACACGTAAAATACATAAGTTAAAACCAAACACATATTATACAACCCCTACATATATTACTATAAATCCTTATATATATAGCTGTATATCAACTGAAATTTAACATTGACATCTTTATAACTAAATATGCATATATATAAAATATTGTACCTAGTAAATCAATACTACTAACAAATAATATAACTTTATATAAACTTACTTACATAAATATAATAACAACATACTATTACCATAAACAGAACCCAAGTTATATATAACCATAACAACCTAATGAATATATACCACCACTTATATAAACTATTATAAACACATCTATCTATCAACCCAACAGAACACTAACTAACATATATACACATACCGCATGCTAAAATATTTTCGTATTATAAACAACTTCATAACTGTGTGTATAATAAATCATATATAAGCAAAATAGATTTGACATTTATATTATAAACTTAGAAATCATATACATCCAAGACCTTTATATCATAAACAAGTCATATATATATATATTACTTTAAAAAAAATACACAGTACAAAAATTTAACAGCACCTAACTCAAAACTCAAACATATATATAGTATACCTTGACATATATATGTGCACAGAGAAGCACAGCCAAAAAGTGGACAAATAGAGAAGAGTAGAAAAATCAAGTCGATGGTTTCGATGGGAATGAATCAGCATGGCTCGTGAAGAGGAGATGCGGCGGATGTGGCCAGATCCGATTATAGGTGCTGCATACGGCGGCTAAAAGGAAGGCTAGCGGAGATGGTCAGGGTTCAGGTAGAGGATTGGTCGCGTGAGAGGATGAGCGAGGTCAGGTAAAGGAGAGAGGGGTGAAGGGAAGGTCACGACATGGGAAAAAGAGGAAGAGGTGGAGATTGGCAAAATATGGGCAAAGGCAACATAGACATGATAGCATGCAGAAAAATATAGAACTGTAAATGAAATGTATATAAGCTTCAGGAATGAAATGACAATAGAAACGGATGATACTAATTGAAATCAGAAAAAGCAAATGTCAATAGTCTGAAAAAGCAAACGTCAATAGTCACAATAGGAATGAATCGTTAATATCTAGTGGCTATTACTTTTCACAGAGGAAAAATGAAAAGACACAGACTCAAAAGCCAAATACGAAACTGATACGGAAATCGTTTTTACTGATTTCATAGCACATCAGGGTTCGAATAACAGAAATGAATATACCGCTGATATCAGCACGATGAGATGATCAAAACGGTATACAGATATCAATGGTACGACCATCCTATCAAAAATCAATGATCGGTACTAGAAATGCTTCCAATCAGCCGAAAATAAGATAGATGGAGCAATAGAAGTCGAATTTTGGAGAAATGAAATATGACGTCTCACTCAGAAGATGATTTACAAATTTTCTATAGAAAAATATTCAGGTTTGGAAAACATTTTATTATTATCAAATTTAACTGATTTATATTGAAATAAAACTACACTATAAAATAAACTTTCAAGTTATCATATGAAAATTTATCAGTTGCTATGTTTAATTAGACGCATTTCAAATATTAAATTTTTATTTCAAAATTTTATCATTTAAAATTCCACAAAATTCCAATTAATTAAATAAATAAAACCACTAAATTTTACGGGTCGTTACATTCTCCCCCACTCAAAACTTTTCGTCCCCGAAAAGGAACGAGGTAGGAGAATAGAAATAACCAGAAAGAAAATAGATTGGAAAACAGAATAAGATAATAAATTTAAAACCATGAAAATTTCAACTTACATTAATAATTAATTTCATCCATTTGGTTTCACTTAAGTTAGATAAATCTTAACTGTTTTTTTATCTCATTATCTCATCATACAATTTCTTAAATTAACAATTTTCCAAAGTCATGGATTTGAAAGTCATTTATTATACTCATAATTTATCCACTAAATTTCATTCTTATTTATTCCAAATTATTATTAAATTTATTCCACTTAATATATCTAATCACATATATTAAATATATTTACCCTTATTATAATTACCCCAATTTTATTTATAAATTCCTTTAACACCATTTTATATTGTAAATTATTCAATTAACTTTTTATTCTGTTTACCCCTATAAATCTCTTTATGACTAAAATTTAAGTGTATAACATTTAATAACCACTCAAATTTCATTTATAAAATCCTTTTATATTGTACAATATTTAATTACATAGTTAACTTCTAAATGATTAAGGTAAGTTATATTGGAATGCAATTGAGTATTATACAAATAAAACTTTCTAATTCAATTATTTCAAGCTTAAATATTTATTCAAAAATTTTGGCTTCATTTTCTAATTGAAATCATCCTTTGAGATAAAATTTAAGAATTAAATTTCCGATTAACTTCAACTATTCTAGAGATAAAAAAATATATATACATTATATATATCAAATCAAATTTAAATCATATATCAATATATATATTATAAATCAAGTCATATTTTAGAAATGCAAATCAATTTAATTCTTCAAAACAAAACTGTAGCAAAGCTACAGAATGGTCTCTTCACTTCGAAACTCGAAAATGAATGTCGATGGTGCTGTAGTCATCACCGAAATTATTTTCCAACAACACAGAGAAGAGTACTGATTTAAACATTTAAAATTCTTTGGAAACAATTTCTATTTGAAAATAATTTAAATAATATATCCTTTTAAAACTTTGAAACCAAAGTTCGAAATCATCGGAAAGTTAAATTCTGAAATTCTTGATTTAAATTCATTTAAATTTCCAAATTAATTTATAACCATGTTTTATAGTTCAACTATTTTTATATGAAACAAAAGCCAATGGTTACAAGCTATATATAAATCAAATATTATTTCTTAACAACCAATTCAATTAACTATCAAAATTCAAAAAAATTATACTTATATATATAATTATACAAAATTTATTTCATTTACTAAATTTGAAAACCATATTGTGTCGGTTTGCTCTATTCAAGTGTTTTGGAAATCCTATTGATAGCGTTGATCAGACGAATCGATCGGAAACCCAAATCAACATCAACAACTCAAACAGCACAATATATATTAAAACATTTAAATATAAGTTTACAAAATACACTTCAAGAATGATTTTAAGATAAGTTGGAAACAAAAGACAAGATGATTAAATAATAGAATAAGGGAATGAAAGCTTATATAAATCGCGGGCAACCTTAACCGGGTCAACCGTGACTTAAATAATAAGATCGATGTAGAGTTCTGGGACAAACCTACATCCGATCTCAAGAGATAGAATTCGGGATAACAAGAGATAGATAACATTGTAAACCGAGGATGCAGAAATCTTCGGTGAATCAATGCTTTTTGTAAAGGAGTTTCACCCCTTTACAATCATTCGAAGATTGGTGAGACCGCCTATTCATTATAAAGATCATTCGAAGTGGAGTTATGGGATACTCCAGAATCAAAAGAAGACAAATAGGGAGAGACAAGAATGGATTTGGAACCGCAGGGAATGTTCCAAAATTCAAAAGAAGTCGAGAAAAAAAGGAAGAGATTCAAGCTCGAACGAAAGTGATTCTGTAAATAAATTTACCATATATGCTAAGCTTTGCCTAGAGACAAAGCACTGATACCAAATGTAACGACCTGAAATTTTCAACCATTCGCATCCATACA
Source organism: Allium fistulosum (assembly GCA_030737815.1). Classification (NCBI taxonomy): domain Eukaryota; kingdom Viridiplantae; phylum Streptophyta; class Magnoliopsida; order Asparagales; family Amaryllidaceae; genus Allium; species Allium fistulosum. Next base: position 1,009,953,583 of record CM060907.1, read on the forward strand.
TGTCGGATTTGAATTGCTCAAAATATCAATTGTTAATTTAAATTTGGCAAAACTCGGAATATACAGTAAATAAATCACAGATCACAGACACAGAGTAATATAACAATGCAGCGGAAGCAAAGAAATAGTAGTTCATGAAGCTACTATATATATCAGAGTTAAACAAGATACATCAAAATTTATGAATACAAAGATGTCTCAATACAATAGTCAAATACAAGATCTGAATACATCACTGGAATCAACTGAATGACTGAAAGCGGACTCAATGAATGGATCCAAGTAAAGCTCCAACTCCAAAGGTGAGTCTCGAATGCTGTATCACTCAGTCTGACCCGAGCGTAAACCAAAACACAAAACACTCGAGTCAGGATTAACATTCTTATATTGATAAATCCAACTCAAGTGAAATAACAACTGAAATACAAGTAACTCAAAGGATGTTTGGGATAACCATCCTCTAAGGATCCGTTAAACTATTAGTAATATTCGCTATTATAATAATGTCTAATAGTAAAATAAACTTACTTTTAAATAGCGTTAAGGCTTTACATTTTCCACCTTAACACATAATAGTGCCAATAGTCTATACAATACCTGCATACCTCCAGATCGGGAGGCTACGAGAAGATACTCCATAGGTACGACACAAATAGAAACTCGTAGTAAAGCTCGATATGGTAGGTGACACGACACAACTAGGCAATGCCAGGGTAGATATACCAATTACGCACACGGGCTGGTGGAAACGCATAGCAGCCACTATCGCCTACCTCGGAACACACTCCCAAATCAATAATCGAAGGGTGGCCACCAAATAAATCACAAAGTAATAGAATGGTATCGAAGAAATGTGTCCGATCAGAGGTGCTACCTCATTGGCCTGAGATCGCTCATGTTTTAGCCACCTTAAGCCAACTCACGGGAGTCGGGTCCACGTTCATACCTCAATAGGATCGTCGCCACCATCCTACTTCATTCTGGAATCTCCACCGCGTACACAGTTGTTAAAGTGGTTTCGGTATCGACAGAGAGTATGCCCATATCCGATCCCGGTCTCTTTAACAACCAATCGTTATTATAACACCATGGTCATTTCAAATAGTTTATACTTCAAAACCAAAATATCCATTTCATTTCAAAACCAAATCAATACAATATCATTTCCATTTCAAATATCTCCATTTCTAAAATCATATCACCTTCAAAAATCATAGTACTTTCAAAGTTATAATACTTTCGAAACCAAAACAATTTGAAATAATAATACTTTGGAAATCATAATACTTTGCTTCAAACAGTTTAGATATTAATAATAGTATAAAATAGTTTATAAAGTAAAATAGTTTATACTAAAATAGTGATAAGTTGAGATGGTTTATATTAAAATTAGTTTATAAAAAAATAGTTTATATTAAAAATAATATATATAAAAATAATTTATAAAGTAAAATATATAAATAGTTTTAAATATAATTTAAAATTACTTTATATAATAAAATAGTTTCCTCAACTTTCACCAATCGATTTAAATCAATTCAAATTCCAAATTCAAATTTAATCAAATCTCAAATCATCCATTACAATTCGATTCAGATTCGCAATAAACCATTTCAAATTATCGATTTTCAAATACATATTTGAACCATAAAATAATCCATTCAAATTCAATATATATCAAAGTCAATATATTCAACATTTCAAAACTAAATTCGATAATTTTATATATATATCAAATTCACTTTACTATTATTAGTTTTGAAATATTTACTTAATCATTTCAATAATATCTAAATACAGCTTCAATTTACAAGTTTAAATAAACAAAATATCCCATTTAAATTTATATAAATTTGAAATATTCATTTAAGTCACTTTTAATCAAATTCAAGTTATAAAACATATCTTTAAAATCTCAAATTTAATAATTTCAAATCAAATTTATTTAAGTAAAATTCTTAAATAAATATAATTTCAAATAAATTTCAAATTTATCTTTCCAACCCGAATCATTATAAACTCTATATTTGAATATATATATATTTTATATAAATACTTAAGCATATTATATATCAACTTTATTAGATCAGCTTTAATAAATCTTAAAATCAATATTTATTAAAACCATATATTTCCTTTCAAAACCATAGAAATCATTTTCAAAATATTTTTATATATATATAGACCAACGGTGTATGTATAAAATTTTCTATCATATGGTCAAGTGATACGGATATTTATCATTTCAATCTGCAATTTAAATATATACGGGTATATATCTTTTGGGGCATTTCACCAGAAGGACAAACTTTGCAGTTCAATTAGTTTCTAGGACACACATTCAAAGAAATTACTTTCAAGGCCAAAGTCAGTAGAATAATTACTTTCAAGGACAAAGTCAACTGTCCAATTACTTTCAAGGACATAATTTCATAGGTTTTTAGGTCCTAGAAACTAATTATTTTACGTTTTGTCCTTGAAAGTAATTATTTCAATTGTGTGTCCTAGAAACTAATTCCACTTTCTAAAGAGGCCCTTGTGGCTAATTTCCACATATCTTTTCAACCCGCAATCCCAAATTCAATTCAATGAAAATCGCTTCGGTGTATAATTTCAACCCATAACAGTTTCTCCTACTCTACAGATCGTTCGGGTATGTATCATTTCAACCCATAGTGAATTCTATACTAACAGGGAACTTGCAGAGTGATAAGAGATGTGATAATAATATAACAATAGTAAAAGGCATATATCATCAGTATAAATAACAGATAATGGTGTCAGATGTCACAAGTGGACAGATACAGGTAATGGCACATATATAACAATGTAAATAACCAACAGCAGCATATTTCAATTGACGTTTCAATTGAAATCAAATTTAATAAATATAAGAACGTTAATCGTGAGTGATTGCTCACCTTTCTAGGCTAGAGAGAACATGAGATGACACCGATATGCACACAGGAACGGACACTGAAATTGAGTTACAAATCCAAGCACGAATTCGATGATCAAAGCTGATAACAAGAAATAGACGAAATCAAATCAGAATTGGCCGATGAAGATAAATGGGTATAAGTGAATTTATATATGACTATATATATAAAATCATATTTTAAATTTAATCATATATAGAATAAAATATATATATATATGTGTGTGTTTCAAAATCAACTAAAATACATATTCAAAATATATATATATATATCCATATACGTATCTCAAAATCGATGTTGTAATTAAAATACATATAAACAACATAGACAAAATATAACTTAGATATATATAACTCATATATAGCTATACTACAACGACATATATAAAGTTAGGATTAAATAAACAAAATATAGGTCAAAGACTGTAACATATATTATATAAACCCATATAACTTACTTAGGCAAATATATATATTACTGAAAATATATACAGTATAACATATATATACAAACCCAGACTCGAACTTTAAAATATAACATATTATGTACCGTATAGTATACATGCACAGCCTAGTATAGATTCATATGTATACAAATGAACAAAAACTTTATAAACAACTTTTACAAACTTTTATAACTTTATAACTCTTATGTATAACAGACCAAACAAAACAATAGAATAAACTATATAAACTTTTATAACTTTATAACTTTTTATATATAAACAAATATATATATATATATCCACTTACAAACTACTATATAATAATATATATATACGGCAAAATATAACTTACATATAAAACCAACCTTATACAATACATACTGCCATTATATATACAATTTAAAAATCAAACTTACAAAACAATCATCATCATTCGAAACTTCATATAGTATGCAGCCCGAAACAAGATAAAATTATCTATATATATACTCATTTTATATACAGGAATCAGATATATTACATATATAGCTGACATATTAAAGCAACGAGACTGATATATACAATACACGTAAAATACATAAGTTAAAACCAAACACATATTATACAACCCCTACATATATTACTATAAATCCTTATATATATAGTTGTATATCAACTAAAATTTAACATTGACATCTTTATAACTAAATATGCATATATATAAAATATTGTGCCTAGTAAATCAATACTACTAACAAATAATATAACTTTATATAAACTTACTTACATAAATATAATAACAACATACTATTACCATAAAACAGAACCCAACTTATATATAACCATAACAACCTAATGAATATATACCACCACTTATATAAACTATTATAAACACATCTATCTATCAACCCAACAGAACACTAACTAACATATATACACATATCGCATGCTAAAATATTTTCGTATTATAAACAACTTCATAACTGTGTGTATAATAAATCATATATAAGCAAAATAGATTTGACATTTATATTATAAACTTAGAAATCATATACATCCAAGACCTTTATATCATAAACAAGTCATATATATATATATATATATATATATATTACTTTAAAAAAAATACACAGTACAAAAATTTAACAGCACCTAACTCAAAACTCAAACATATATATAGTATACCTTGACATATATATGTGCACAGAGAAGCACAGCCAAAAAGTGGACAAATAGAGAAGAGTAGAAAAATCAAGTCGATGGTTTCGATGGGAATGAATCAGCATGGCTCGTGAAGAGGAGATGCGGCGGATGTGTCCAGGTCCGATTGTAGGTGCTGCATACGGCGGCTAAAAGGAAGGCTAGCGGAGATGGTCAGGGTTCAGGCAGAGGATTGGTCGCGTGAGAGGATGAGCGAGGCTAGGTAAAGGAGAGAGGGGTGAAGGGAAGGTCACGACATGGGAAAAAGAGGAAGAGGTGGAGATTGGCAAAATATGGGCAAAGGCAACAGAGACATGATAGCATGCAGAAAAATATAGAACTGTAAATGAAATGTATATAAGCTTCAGGAATGAAATGACAATAGAAACGGATGATACTAATTGAAATCAGAAAAAGCAAACGTCAATAGTCAGAAAAAGCAAACGTCAACAGTCACAATAGGAATGAATCGTTAATAGCTAGTAGCTATTACTTTTCACAGAGGAAAAATGAAAAGACACAGACTCAAAAGCCAAATACGGAACTGATACGGAAATCGTTTTACTGATTTCACAGCACATCAGGGTTCGAATAACAGAAATGAATATACCGCTGAGATCAGCACGATGAGATGATCAAAACGGTATACAGATATCAATGGTACGACCATCCTATCAAAAATCAATAATCAGTACTAGAAATGCTTCCAATCAGCCGAAAATAAGATAGATGGAGCAATAGAAGTCCAAATTTGGAGAAACAAAATATGACGTCTCACTCAGAAGATGATTTACAAATTTTCTATAGAAAAATATTCTGGTTTGGAAAATATTTTATTATTATCAAATTTAACTGATTTATATTGAAATAAAACTACACTAGAAAATAAACTTTCCAGTTATCAGATGAAAATTTATCAGTTGCTATGTTTAATTAGACGCATTCCAAATATTAAATTTTTATTTCAAAAATTTATCATTTAAAATTTCACAAAATTCCAATTAATTAAATAAATAAAACCACTAAATTTTACGGGTCGTTACACTCTTGTTGGATTAAGTCGGGAAAAGAAATTAATCTTAAGTCCCGACTCTATTTGTGAATCTTTTGGTAAGATCTTGGAAATTTTTGTTGGAAACCAAATCTTTATTCGTGTTTATTCCTTGTTGGCAGACTGGTATTTCAATCAATTTGGGATAATAAATCTTTGATATATTTGACCCTACCCAAGTATTGAATGTAGTGACCCTATTACTTACCGAGTACCTTTCCTGTCCAGTTTTCTGGCATTCGCGGCGTCCTTCACGTGTTTCAGCCTGGGAAACACTTTAGGAATTTTGATTCTGTTCTTGGGAATAGCCTCCTTGTTGCACTTGAGATATCTCAAAATCGAACCTTTGAGCGGGGCTCTATCGTGTTGTTGCCTCGGAGGTTGAATACCTGCGAGATATAATTGTTTCGCTTATCTAAGTCCTATGGCCCAATGATCCTAAGGACTATTCTTGTAAAACTAGAGAATTCATCGAGCGAATGCATCCTGTGTAATTTCCTGAGTTTATTAGTGATGTGTCTCTTGCTTTGAGGTACCTCTCATTCATAGCTCAATTTCCTTTGAGAAAATACATTCTTTTTAATTTGCTATAGACTTTGCCCTTAAGGAAATTGCGGGGATGCAATTTTTGTAAGGGAGAGTCTGTAACAATCTTGGTCGAGATTACCTAGAATTAAATACAAAATATGATTTAAAATCATCTTAATTACTTTAAGATGATTTTGGGAAATTTTATTTGTTATATTTTCCAAATTAAAATGGCTTTCTAGATGGAAATAAACAAGTTTGGAAAAATTTATTAAGTATTAAAGATTGTGTAATTTAACTTTTTATATTTGATAATATAAGAATTACATTGGAGAAAATGAGAATTTATAAAATATATGGAAATAATTTTATAATTTAAAATATTAGTTTTTATAAGGTTTATTCTCTTATTTATTATAAAGGAGATTCATGATAGATAATTTCCATTTCAAGTTATTACAATAAATGTTGTAAATTTAGTTGGATGGTAATGTTATGATTAATTGTTAATAATGATATTTTTCAATTAATAGTCTATTTTATCAAAACTATTGTGAATAACATTTATTTTCAAAAGATTGTATTTAATTTTTATAAGATTTTTCAATATCCATAGAAATGAGAATATTGGGCATGTTAGTTTTGGGGAAAAATTAAAGGAATCAATGTTTATTAAATAAAACATTGTTTATGCTTAAATTGGTATTTTATAAGTGATAAAACAAAACAAGATTAGTAACACTTCTCCTAAAATTTGTAACATCTTGCTATTGGGTTCATATCCAAACCCTCTTGGCCCATGGAGGAAATAAAATACAAGTACGCACACTTGTTTCTCATTTCTTATTTCAGTTCTAAAACATGAAAACAAATCCTCTTCATTTCTAAAACCCTAGAAACTTAAATCCTCCTCAAATTAAAGTCAAATCAAAGGGTAGTTGGCTAATTATTAAAGATAATCAACTCAAGTAATCTCTTCTATCCTATATCGCATATATTGGAGTTTAATTTCAGTTTTAGCTTGGATTAGTAATCTTTTTTTTTTTGCAATTTATAAGAAGCAAATGTAGGTTTTGTGGCTGAAAGGTGATAGCTTAGGTGAAATCCGAATTCTAAGCACTAATTCAAAATCAAATTCGGTGAGTTAATCTCACACTTCTAGCCTATAGATGAATACTCTTCACTGTTGTTGATGTGGATGTTGAATTGATTCCAATCTCTTGTATTATTTACACCAATTGCTATACTACTTTCATTTTGTTGAAACCCTTTTCATATAATCATGAATTGCATTCAATTTTGATGTTTATATGCTTGCATGATAGCTAAATCAGGGTTCTAGAAGTTAAAGAAGTCATCGATGAAGAAACAAGCAAAAATGGACGAATGGAGAGCCGCCGACATCGCTTTGGGTTCAGCTCAGGCACTGCAACCGGTGGACTAGTCCCACAAAATTGATGCACCGTTCGTCACCTGAGTTGAGTCCTAGGTTACGTCGTGCGGCCACCCGTTCGCGTTCGCTCACCCATTCGTTCCTCCATTCAGTTCCTTTTCGATGTTTGATTGATTTTGATGGTCCAATTCATATTGATTTCAATGCAAATTTTGGTGTTTTGATTATGAATTCATCTTGGAGTTTCTATTTCATAGAAAATGCTATATGGATACATGAGATTGCGCACAAGTTTTATCGCACTATTTCAACTAGAATTTTTAAAAGAATGATTTTCAATCCAAACCGTTTTCTCAAATCATTTTAAGTATGAATATATTTTCTATAAAAGATATTTGGAATATTTATATATATAATACATTTATTTATAGTAACAATGGTTTTAAAGTTGATTTGGAACAATGGTTTAAAAACTGTACTTATATATTTGTATATTTTAGCAAGGTCTTTGCAACACACACACATATACATATATATTCTAGTTTATTAACCTATACTTTCAAGAAGGATTTCAAAATAAGTTATTATATAAAATTTCATGACATCGATCGAACGAGGAATTAATTTAAACGGATTAATAAAATGAGTGGTATGGAACGCTCGTGTTTATTTTTCTGATTAATTCCCGGACTTGTTCGGTTGAGCCATTTACACACACAAGTGAAGTTTACTATCTTATAGTAAACGTTTAGGTAAACCCGTGTGGTACGGGACACACAGTTGTTATTTATTCGGTTACTATTCGGAGGTATATGACACTTATCGACGAGTTTATGACTCGCCTTTGGAGTTTATAGGACTTGTTTCTATCTTGATGTTTACAGGTCTCGTGCCTATCTTGATGTTTATAGGACTTGTTCCTATCATGATGTTTATAGGTCCTGTGTCTATCGTAATGTTTATAGGTCTTGTGCCTATCTTGATGTTTATAGGTCTCGTGCCTATCTTGATGTTCATAGGTCTCAGACCTATCTTGATGTTTATAGGACTTGTTCCTACCTTGATGTTTATAGATCTCGTTCCTATATTGATGTTTATAGACCTGTACATCTATCTTGAAGTTACATGCATGTAGTGAATTTATTTCACCAATCTTGGAGTTTGGCGCCTTTCCCCATTTTGTGAGATTTATGGATTTCAAATTATGAGATTTCTAGTTTTGATATTGTTTGAATTATGACCAAATCATTTTGGGATTTTTGCTTTTAATAAGCTATCTTGAGTTTTAGTATTTGGTAATTTGATATTATTGATGCATGTTTGATATTCATCGATATATGACTATATTTGAAATCTAGTTCACTTTATCTATCATTTATCTTACTAACACATTCATTATAGCCTACACTGACCCGTTTATTATTTTATAATACTTGGATCAGACCAAGATATTTTAGGTGCTCTAGTTTGATAGTCCTAGAGAGGATTCACTCCAGCTATTTAGTTATCATTCATCTTACCTTCATCTTGTATATGTGTAAATATTCGTATAGTGTTGTATCTTATATCGAGTTTAGACTCATTTATTGTACACATTTGTACCTATTCATTATGATCAGCTTGTATCTATTTATATTCCGCTGTGTATATTCTATGATCTGTGATTTGTATTTATCATATATTGTCCTGGATTATTGTTATAGCCACTATAATTTTGTTTGAAGCCTGGATTGCATACGTTGATTTCACTTGAAAAAGAAATACAACACCTAAATCGACGTATCAATGTTCGCTTAAAGCAAAATTCATGGATGGTCGCTCCTAACCAGTCCTATTCTCTACACTAACAGACAGTATTACTTAGTAATACCCTTTGTTAGTGTGGGTCTCGGGGTGGGGCGTTATAATCTACATTAAAATAGGTCTCCTTTAATATTAAGATGTGAGTGTATGTATGTAAATGTCTTTTTAAACATTCATTGTAAAATAGTTTTCAAATTAATTTTAATACATACATATATGTATGCATATATGTTGTATATGTATATGTATATGTATACACACACACACATGTATGTATGTATGTATGTTTTGAAACAAAAAACTAATTGTGAAACAATGAAATTAATATTGACATTCAACCATACATACATACACAGATATATATATATATATATATATATCAAATTAGTTATCAAATTCAGATCTAAAATAATACCAACATCAACATAAAGAAAATAATAAGAACCAACAATCAAAGCCATTGTTATTATTTTCAAATCCAATTCAAATCAACAAACTCATAATTTTTAGATCATTACATATAAAATTTAAAGATGGACAAGAAATGTGCATACAAATTCGTCAAAATAATCAATTAATCATATCTATAACATCATGATGAATATACGTATAAAATAGAATAGATCATACTTAATAGATATAACTCTTGAGTGCACTTTGATTAATAGACACTCCTAGATCTAAATTTGAATCAGTCTTCTAGCTTTGCAAGAGAAAGAGAACCATCATTTATTTGATTAATTAACTGTATTCCGTTAAAATAATTTTGCTGCCTTGAATATATGTTAGAAAACAAAGATGTAGGCTTGGGTTTTTGAAAGAGAGCGATTAAGAGGAGCAAGTGAATGAAAGATAAGGTATTTATAAATGTAACCTTCCTTACTCCTCTGTTCATTTTTTAGATCCAACCATTGAATTTCAAGCCTCCTTTCTGTTCCTATGGCATGCCATGAATGCGGCTAAATGGGCCTTTAATTTGTTGAATAACACTTAGCAAATAGTTGCATTTAAATCAAATTTAAATGCTCATTGATATCGTATATCGATTTATACGTATACGACTTTTCTATTTGCACCCAATTAAATACTAATGGTATCCAAAAAATATTAATGGCATCTCCATCAAATAAATAAATAATATTCCAAAAAATATTAATTAATTTGTAACTATTTATAAACCAATTAAATTGTGTGGTATTTCGGAGAATCTATCAATGCTTGTACGACTTGTAGGTGTAAATTCAGTAAGTGATTAATATCGAACTATTGAAATAGTAACGTTCACTCATCACCTTTGATAGTGGAGTGACATTTTGGTCGAATTTATCGCTTGCACATTTTTGGTAAAATTCAAATTTGTTATTGTAAACGTTACTTCATAGTAATGATTTTTTACACCAATTCTCTTCGTCAACTCTATATTGCATCAGGACTTATGAAATTTGGTTTCGATCAAAATTCCAACATCGTCCACATCCAACTTTGTAATTCCAAACAAAAATTCCTTGGTTCAATAATAATAATTATTATTAACCATACTGCTCTGGTCAGAGACTTTGATTTTGAGTTAACTACAGTTGACCGTATAACTGACCCCATATAACCGAGAAGACGAATTCTCTATTGAGTAGTGTTTCACTTCTAATGTTTCAACTCAAACCCAACTATAATCGTTCGATGGACGTCATGCCACAATTTAACTATAACCAAAGTGGAGTGCCTACATTGAAGTTCTACAATATTCTCAATTTGATGGGATTGTGTAACATTGTCACTTCGAGATTGCATGTTTGACCTTAGTTATATTAACCAACAAAGAACCCTCGAGTGAATGATTCTATAGTTATCCAATAACTATAAGTATGTAACTCTTAGGTCCCCCAACAGCTACGAGAAATACACTGCCCAACATTTGGAGAGTGCTACGGACTATAATCTCAACGGATGAATCGATATCCTTTCTCAAAACATCTTCACTATGAATATTTAAAACGATATGTTATTTTCAATGTGATAAAATCCTCATAATTACAACACTTTGTAATTCTCATCATATGACATATCATTTAAGAATTTTCCACATATATACTTTAAATTAACAACTTAGTTATTTATATCAATATATAACAAGTATATAATAGAGAGAAAAAACACCTTTTATTTTGAACAAGATTGGTCATAGAGTTAAATATATGTAACAAATTACATAATTACCCCTAGGGCATACCTTTAACTTTATCACTATACATTTATATGATGTGTTTCACTCGCCAAACATACGTCTGACCCTCTCTATCATTTTCGTTTTTTAGTTATATTACGATAGGTCGATAGAGAGGACTGGTAGTGACTTGTCAACGATGGTACGATGGAGACGTGCATTTATTTATTAGTTATCTACTATTGTATTTCATTTATTCTCAGACATTATACCGTGTCTGTTACCAGTAGAGAGATGTTGTAGTTTGATTTATTTGATACTGTAGTATTTTGTTTGTCTGAGATTGTATTATTGGTTACTATTAAATTTTGTTCCTTCCGCTGTGAGGTTCGAAAAGTGTAAGTATCATATTTATATTTTACTTGAAACGATCTGATATCTATGAGGTCTGCGCTGTTTGCATCATTTTGTGCATGAATCAGAGCATTAGAAGGTGGATCGTTACATATTGAAATAGTTGTATCAGAGGAAGCAAACAATGATGTATCGATTGATTTTAAAGTTGACATGTTCAATCGAGCATCTAATGTAGTTATCCCATTCCCATATTCTTTGCATAGTAGATTTGGTATAATCTCGAAAGAGGTCCAAAATAATTATAAAATATATGCTTAAGATTAGGCAAATGCACATTGGTCGAAATTGCATCTTAATTCGAGCTACAGACTAATCCATTTTAAAATCGCTTCTCTACATAACCGATTTGAGCCTATCTTGAAGAGCTATTAGTTACATCACCCAACTGGAACGTCCTAAAGACACTCTACCTAACAATACAAAGCGACTGGTGTAGGTTTTGTTTAATTAAGAGTTGAAATAAAGGGGTTATGGCGCCAAAAAGAAACTAGATTAACCTTTACAATTATATTTACTATTTTAAATCAATTTTTTTAGTGATATTGTTGAGTTTCACTATTATAAGTGCCTTAGAGCAGCTTCGTTGGTTGGGGAAAATCGAAAATAAGAGGTATTCCCACTTTTTTTCGATTCACCATGTCATAATAGTTTTAGTTTAACCATGACAAAGCAGAAAAAGTGAGAAATCCTTCAACTTTTTTCAACGCGGAAACAATTTTTTGAAAAATATTTGGTGTTTAAACAATTAAAAAAACCATTTAACAATAAAAATAATAATATTAAACACATTAAAAGATTTAATAAAAACCGTTTGTTGCCTAATAAGTTTTCAAAAACCCGTTTAGAATCTAAATATGTATTCAATAATAGTTACACTTTAAACACTTTTTAGAAAATCGTTTAGTAAATTACTTGATTTTCTTAAAAAATATAAAAGAAAAGAGAAAGAAAAAGAAAATCCATGAGTTAAATGAGGGGAAATTCTTCCAATTTTTTGGTTCTTTCGCCCCATGTCGGAAATTAGTATCATGGTCGAGATGCTATCATGTTGTCATGCTATCTGCTGTCATGTTATTTGTATTTGATCAAAGTAAATATAAATTTACAAATCTATATGTATTTCTATTTGTATTTTATACACAAAAACGATAGCTTCTATATATATTTTACAAATTTGTAGGTATTTCTATTGTCTCTATTCACGGATGAGATTTCTCATAGAGCTTGAGTCATCTTACAATTTAGAACTCAAGCAACTGAAAACATCCAGCAATCAACATCCACTCACATTATTTATTCGACAGTAGAAAATGCTTGATAATTAAAGTTTGGCATTATATTGCTTGTTTATACAAGTTATTGCTTTTATTTTTAGTTTAGTTTTGTCTGCCTTAACATGATAGGATTTCGAAGTGGTTTTGGTTAACTTGTTTAATTATTCTTTTAAGTGTGTGAAAGGAGAGTTTTGGTGAATGCATGCTATCATAACTAAAAAAACATCCTAAAATCTAGACATCTAACTGTAGTTATGTTGCTTGTATTTTATAAACATGAAACTTTTTAAAATTCCAAAATGTTCGAATTTGTTTGAGCAGAGTTACAGGACCATCAACATCATAATAAAACAACCAGTAAACTACTTATGTCCGTAAGGGTGCATTCTTTTGGTACATGAAAGTGGTATGGAAAAGGGACATTTGAATATTTAACGAAAGGAGAATGTGTTCTTGTATTGCGAAATAAGCATTTGAAAGAAATATTTGAAATGGACATGAAAGAGGATTATTAATTTTGTCATTACTAATTCCATTCTTAACTTTTTTGTATTGTTTTAATATAAATGTATTTTGAGAATGTAATTTAATCCGAAAATTTTATAATCCAACTACAATAATAGTACAAGTATAGTTGCACTAGTACAATAATTCCAAAGTATAGATACAATAACGATACAAGTGCAGTTACAAAATACAAATTATTACTATTATGCAAACAGTTCTTAATGTAGTCCAGCTGCAACTAGGTTCATTTCATGTGTTATCTCGAACAACTTCCATGAAATTTGTTGCATTTCTTTCAACTGGTTCATGATCTTCATTTCCGGATGTTCGAATATTATAATTCTAGATCAGGATCACCGTCATATGTCATAATGTAACAACCCGAGATTTCGCAATTATTTTGTTATCGTCTAATGACGAGTGATTTGATTGTTAATTGCTGTTTGGAAATTATTTCAAGTAAAATTCTTTTGTAAAAATTGTTTAGTGTTGAGTGGGCTTTATATTTTAAATCGTGGCCCATATTTGTTGATGCTGAGATGATATCAGAGGCAACCTCTCCCCTTTCATTCATTTTCTCGTTCGAAACCAAAACGAAAGATAACCCTAAAACCCAAAAAGAAACGATAATGGCTGCGCTCGTTCGATCGAAAATTTGGGGTTTCGTGAAATTCATAGTTGCCGATTTCAGAGGTTCGTTCGAATTCGATTTTCTTGCTCTTTTGATGGATCGCCTCTGAGATGCTTTCGACCGATTGCTAAGGTGAGTTCTACTCACATCTACTTCGACTTGGTTGAATTCGTTGCTTAATTTGTTTCCGTGGGTTTCGACTTCGACTTGATTGTATCAATGTTGTTTTGGGATTATGGCTTGACCTGTTCGACTTTTTGTTCGGCATGACTTCGGCTTCATGCGACTTCGGTCTTGTGAATTTTGTACATCGATTTGGGTTTGATTCGTAGGCATCCCGATGTTGATTTCGAGCTGATTTTGAACTGTCGTTTTGAGTGATTATTGTCACTCACATTCTAAGTCGATTTCGTATGTTTTCTGATTTGTTTAAGCCTGTGATTTCGGGGTGGATTAAATTATGCTTACGGTTTTGAATTCGTGTAGCCGATGATGATTTTGTTTATATTGGGCTTCAGCCATTGGTTTTGTTTTGATGCTTGAGATTTATTCTGACTTTGTTTTGCCCGTATATTCGTAGTATATATTCGTTTAAACAATTCCGTGCTTGCCACGGTGTTGAACGATTTCAGATTGATTGCGATTTCGACTTCGGTCGCTTTGAACTGCAGTTTTTCTTCGACTGCAAACTTGATTTTGTGATGATTGATCTTGTTCGACTTTTGCTTGTTGTTTTCTGACCATGTTCACTGTGATTTGCTCGAGTTGCTTTAATGTGAGGTTTACTGTAACATATCACTGATCCTTTCATTTGCTCTTGGTCATTGTGTTTTATAGTAGCATTCCTGTATATGCTCCGAGTCATTGTAGCAGTGACTTGAACCTTTTAGCTTCTGATTTCATGTACTTCATTGAGTCTCATTGGTATTATTTGTGTGCATTGTTACCTGCATTTACCGGGTCTACCTGAAATCATATAGTTTTGAATGTGATCATATTTGTCTGCACTTGCATGGTCTTTGTAGTTTCACTTGGTTGATGATGCTTTGACTGTTGAACTTGGTTTGGATTTGTGGTCTTGCTAGCATGTCTGCACTGCCTGTTATTTTGATCAGTGGCTTTTGAGTTACTTGTTATATACATGTTGACTTTGGTATCACCCTGTTTCACTGGTACATGTGACTTTGTGGTCTTCACTTTTGTATAGTCTGCACATGTTACTTGTATCAATCGTCCTGCCTTCACACGTATGTTCCTATGGTACATTTGTCCTTGTTAGAACCTTGGCCTTTGTGCATTCATCTTGTTGCCAGTTCCTTGGTCACTTCCAGTGACTTGTAGCATTCTTTATTGATCATGTTAGACTTGAACTATGTGACATCAGTTTGGTTAGATCACTTGTTGTTAAACTGCCTGGCTGTGTTACTTCCAGTTGCAGATTTAAACTAGACTTGTCAGTTGAGTTACTGTGGGTATGTTCCATGTACAGTTTCATTTGCATTGGTCATTTTGCTTCACTGGTGACCTTATTTTCTAATGAGGCTGATTTGCGTCTTTTTCTGTTGAGTGTTGTAGCGCCATATCTGTGGTGCTCTCACCTTCAGTTTGCTATTTCACTGTGCCTTGCTTTGTGATATGCTGAACTTGTTTCACTTGTTGCCTCGGATCTGGTTTAGTATTATTTTGAGTTGTTTTATAGTGGCGAGGCAGTACACGCGTGCATGTACTGCAGCCCTAGCAGGATTGACAGATTTGGTTGATATTTCGATTGTTAAATGGTTTCGTTGGTTCAATTAAATATTTTGAAGTTGTATTTTGAAATGGTTCATTTTGATTTGAGTTAGATCCGTTGGCTTTTGGATTCATTGATCTTCTGAGTATTTCATAGACTATATTGGCGAGGCAGTACACGTTAGCGTGTACTGCAGCCAATCAACATTGTTGTTTTTAAATTGACATTTCAATTGTTTAAATTGATTTGGATTGCTGATTTGTTGTTGTTTAAGACTGTTTAGTGTTATATCTGCCGTTATCCGATTCTTTTATCGAGGAGTCGGATATACGAGATTTCTGTGACTGTCGTCTATTTGATATTTGATTATTATTGCTTCTGTGCACTAATAACTGAGTTTGAATTAGACTGACCCGTGTATTATCTTCTTTTGAATGTAATACTCGGGTCAGACCCGAGTTATTTCAGGTTGTAGACTTCCTGCTTTGAGTTGTTGTTGAGCTATGAAGACTTTTTATATCATTTGAAGTGGTCTTCGTCTTGTTGTAGTAGTCAGTGTGTCTGTTTTAAGATGATATGTATTCATGTATATTAGTCGATAATGTACTTGTATATATAACTTCTTGAGTCGACAGGGGTAGTTGTATCATATGTATCATGTCAACTATATTGTAACTGACATCAGTTATATATATATGAGACTTTTGTTTTATCTGTGTTCCGCATTTATATTATCTGTGTTATTATTATATCTAGTGTCCTAAACTATTATGAACCATCGTAGTTTGTTTTATATTGATAATTGGGTATGTCGATGGGAGTAAACAAATAAGATGAAAAATGAAAAGTATATACCACTCCTATCGAGGTAACCAATATTAGCGTAAGGCCAACTACAGATGGCCGCTCCTATCCAGTCTTATTCTTCGTAATAATAGACAGTAATTCTTTTAATACTCTTTGTTATCATGAGCATAGAGGTGGAGCGTCACATTTGGTATCAGAGCTTGGGGTTTATGGACATAATATAAAATATAACTTAGATGGAACATCTGTTACAACTATTGGTCGATGTTTTATTTGTGCTTTGAGTCAAAACTAAAGTTTTGAAATTTGGATGAAATTTTTAAATATCTTTATTTAAAAAAATAATAGTGAAATTGTGTTCTGATGATTTGATTGATTTGTGTTCTGGTTATCAGAGTGCGCAGCAGAAACAGTGAAACTGTCTTCGCTGAGTACAACTGATAATCTTTTTGATTTAAAAATCAAAATATGAAATTGAAATAAATTTCATTTGTTGTTTACATAGCTGTATTTATTTTGTTTCTTTGAGTATTTCGAATCCGAATTGAGGATTCGAAACGATTGCAGTTATGTGATTTTTGTTGAGATTTTTGCTGGATTTCCTTTATACTAATCATTATTGATTAGATTTTGTTGTTTTAAATTATCTTCATTGAAGATGATAGAGTAATTTCTTTGTTTATATTGTAGTGTACGTGCAAATATGAATTGCACGTTACTGCATTAATTTCACGTTGAACCGATGCTTGGTTATGAAATGTATTTTGTTGCCGTTATTTTTATAACGGGATTTTTACACCAGTGCTATATTTTTGAAGCACGGTGTTTTGTTGACAATTTTAATGAATGAAAATTCACTGATGTCACATTTTGATGTGAATTATTTTGATGAGATTTTTGACGTTTTAAAATTACTATCGCTTTGACTTCAATAACAGTCAAATTTTTAAAAGTGGATTTTCAAGCGGGTATTCCGCAATGCTGATTTTGAGATTCGTTTTACGATGTTTTGCGAAGTGCAATTTTCTTTTCGAAATTGCTACTGATGTTGTTACTTTAATCACGTGATTGGAAAATCGTTTTAAAATGAAAATTGTTTTATAAATTGTTAACAGTTTGCGTTTTCAAAAGAATGAGGAAGTGACTTAAACGATTCAGCAAAATCGAGGATTATGACCCCTTTCTTTTACTGATTCACTTAACTCCGGACTTGTTCAGTTGAGAGTGTGAATTGTTATTTTTATAAAATAAATAAAAAAAATTTCAGAAATTTTACAGTTTGCGCTTTCAAAAGAATGAGGAAGCGATTTAAACGTTTCAGCAAAATCGAGGACTATGACCCCTTTCTTTTACTGATTCGCTTAATTCCGGACTTGTCCGTTTGAGAATGTAAAGTGTATTTTTACAAAATACACAATTTTGCACTTTCAAGGAAACGATGAAGAAAATCAAACGATTTAGTAAAACACGTGGTATGGGACATGTGCGTTTGCTATTTCGGTTAATTCCGGACTCGTTAATTGAAATATTTGATGATTTCGTGTGCTTTCGAGCCACTATGAGGACCTTCGGGTCATTTGTTGGACCTTCGGGTCATTTGTTGGGCTTTCGGGCCACTCTGCGGACCTTCGGGTCAAATACCAGTACTAGACCTTCGGGTCACTCTGCGGACCTTCGAGTCAATCTGATGAGCGCCAAAATTATGTTGAGTACTTGGTAGGCTTCAGCCACTCTGAGATGCACGTGCGGCGAATTAAAAACTCGCCATCTGATGGGATCGATCCAAGCTTTTATGTTGATTTTCTAGTCTTCTTAATTGATTTCTAGATATTTGTTGTTTCTAATTATCTGCAGGTAATTAGATATCTGATGTTATGAGATTTAATTATCGTATCGGCAATTAAATATTTGTTGTTTCTGATTATCGCTTGAGATAATTAGATATTTGTTGATATGAGTTCTGATTATCGTTTTTGATAATCGGATATTTGTGTTTCTAATTATCGCTAGTGATAATTAGATATTTGTTGATTTGAGAAATTTGATTATCATTTTTGATAATCGAATATTTGTTGATTTGAGAAATTTGATTATCGTTTTTGACAATCGAATATTTGTTGATTGAGAAATTTGATTATCGTTTTTGATAATCGAATATTTGTTGATTTAAAATTTGATTATCGTTTTTGATAATCGAATATTTGTTGATTTGAGAAATTTGATTATCGTTTTTGATAATCGAATATTTGTCGATTTAAAATTTGATTATCGTTTTTGATAATCGAATATTTGTTGATTTGAGAAATTTGATTATTGTTTTTGATAATCGAATATTTGTTGATTTGAGAAATTTGATTATCGTTTTTGATAATCGAATATTTGTTGAGTGAGAAATTTGATTATCGTTTTTGATAATCGAATATTTGTTGATTTGAGAAATTTGATTATCGTTTTTGATAATCGAATATTTGTTGATTTAAAATTTGATTATCGTTTTTGATAATCGAATATTGGTTGATTTGAGAAATTTGATTATCGTTTTTGATAATCGAATATTTGTCGATTTAGAAATTTGATTATCGTTTTTGATAATCGAATATTTGTTGATTTGAGAAATTTGATTATCGTTTTTGATAATCGAATATTTGTTGATTGAGAAATTTGATTATCGTTTTTGATAATCGAATATTTGTTGATTTAAAATTTGATTATCGTTTTTGATAATCGAATATTTGTTGATTTGAGAAATTTGATTATCATTTTTGATAATCGAATATTTGTCGATTTAAAATTTGATTATCGTTTTTGATAATCGAATATTTGTTGATTTGAGAAATTTGATTATCGTTTTTGATAATCGAATATTTGTTGATTTGAGGAATTTGATTATCGTTTTTG
Organism: Allium fistulosum; assembly: GCA_030737815.1. Taxonomy (NCBI): domain Eukaryota; kingdom Viridiplantae; phylum Streptophyta; class Magnoliopsida; order Asparagales; family Amaryllidaceae; genus Allium; species Allium fistulosum. The sequence continues at coordinate 1,009,973,348 of CM060907.1, forward strand.
ATAATCGAATATTTGTTGATTGAGAAATTTGATTATCGTTTTTGATAATCGAATATTTGTTGATTTAAAATTTGATTATCGTTTTTGATAATCGAATATTTGTTGATTTGAGAAATTTGATTATCGTTTTTGATAATCGAATATTTGTTGATTTAAAATTTGATTATCGTTTTTGATAATCGAATATTGGTTGATTTGAGAAATTTGATTACCGTTTGTGATAATCGAATATTTGCTGATTTGAGATTTGATTATCGTTTTTGATAATCGAATATTTGTTGATTTGAAATTTAATTATCGTTTTTGATAATTGAATAATTGTCGATCTGAAATTTTGATTACCGTTTGTGGTAATTAGATATGTGCTGATTTGTTTTCTGATTATCGTTTGAGATAATTAGATATTTGATGTTTTCTGATTATCGTTTTTGATAATTAGATATTTGATGTTTCCGATTATCGTTTTTGATAATTTGATATTTGTTGATTTTATTGAATTGCTGTTTTCCATCTATCACTGTTGATAGTTATAGTTTGCTGATTATGAAGTTCGTATTTTCTATTTATCTGTTAGATAACTAGATATTTGCAGTTTTGCGAATTGTGGTTTGTGCTTTCTAATCATCTTTGTTGATAATTAGATTTTGCTGTTTTCTAATTATCGTATCGATAATTAGATATTGCTGTTTTGTGATTTCTGAATTCTAATTGTCTAATTGATAATTGAATATTGCTGATAATTGTATTTATTCAGTTTTGATTGTTTTCTAATTATCTATTGATAGTTAGATTTGGTTGAAAACTTGTGAATCTCTTTTATTGGAATTAAAAGATTTCTTTGACATTTGAATTCTCGACTTTTATTTTCTAGCTTAACCAGTTTATGTTAGAAAAGTAATTGTTATTGACGACCTTAGTTATGAAAATTGCGGGGACGTAATTTTTATAAGGAGGGGAGTCTGTAACAACCCGAGATTTCTCAATTATTTTGTTATCGTCTAATGACGAGTGATTTGATTGTTAATTGCTGTTTGGAAATTATATCAAGTAAATTCTTTTGTAAAAATTGTTTAGTGTTGAGTGGGCTTTATATTTTAAATCGTGGCCCATATTTGTTGATGCTGAGATGATATCAGAGGCAACCGCTCCCCTTTCATTCATTTTCTCGTTCGAAACCAAAACGAAAGCTAACCCTAAAACTCAAAAAGAAACGATAATGGCTGCGCTCGTTCGATCGAAAATTTGGGGTTTCGTGAAATTCGTAGTTGCCGATTTCAGAGGTTCGTTCGAATTCGATTGTCTTGCTCTTTTGATGGATCGCCTCTGAGATGCTTTCGACCGATTGCTAAGGTGAGTTCTACTCACATCTACTTCGACTTGGTTGAATTCGTTGCTTAATTTGTTTCCATGGGTTTCGACTTCGACTTGATTGTATCGATGTTGTTTTGGGATTATGGCTTGACCTGTTCGACTTTTTGTTCGGCATGACTTCGGCTTCATGCGACTTCGGTCTTGTGAATTTTGTACATCGATTTGGGTTTGATTCGTGGGCATCCCGATGTTGATTTCGAGCTGATTTTGAACTGTCGTTTTGAGTGATTATTGTCACTCACATTCTAAGTCGATTTCGTATGTTTTCTGATTTGTTTAAGCCTGTGATTTCGGGGTGGATTAAATGATGCTTACGGTTTTGAATTCGTGTAGCCGATGATGATTTTGTTTATATTGGGCTTCGACCATTGGTTTTGTTTTGATGCTTGAGATTTATTCTGACTTTGTTTTGCCCGTATATTCGTAGTATATATTCGTTTAAACAATTCCGTGCTTGCCACGGTGTTGAACGATTCCGGATTGATTGCGATTTCGACTTCGGTCGCTTTGAACTGCAGTTTGTCTTCGACTGCAAACTTGATTTTGTGATGATTGATCTTGTTCGACTTTTGCTTGTTGTTTTCTGACCATGTTCACTGTGATTTGCTCGAGTTGCTTTAATGTGAGGTTTACTGTAACATATCACTGATCCTTTCATTTGCTCTTGGTCATTGTGTTTTATAGTAGCATTCCTATATATGCTCCGAGTCATTGTAGCAATGACTTGAACCTTTTAGCTTCTGATTTCATGTACTTCATTGAGTCTCATTGGTATTATTTGTGTGCATTGTTATCTACAGTTACCTGGTCTACCTGAAATCATATAGTTTTGAATGTGATCATATTTGTCTGCACTTGCATGGTCTTTGTAGTTTCACTTGGTTGATGATGCTTTGACTGTTGAACTTGGTTTGGATTTGTGGTCTTGCTAACATGTCTGCACTGCCTGTTATTTTGATCAGTGGCTTTTGAGTTACTTGTTATATACATGTTGACTTTGGTATCACCCTGTTTCACTGGTACATGTGCCTTTGTGGTCTTCACTTTTGTATAGTCTGCACATGTTACTTGTATCACTCGTCCTGCCTTCTCACGTATGTTCCTCTGGTACATTTGTCCTTGTTAGAACCTTGGCCTTTGTGCATTCATCTTGTTGCCAGTTCCTTGGTCACTTTCAGTGACTTGTAGCATTCTTTATTGATCATGTTAGACTTGAACTATGTGACGTCAGTTTGGTTAGATCACTTGTTGTTAAACTGCCTGGCCGTGTTACTTCCAGTTGCAGTTTTAAACTAGACTTGTCAGTTGAGTTACTGTGGGTATGTTCCATGTACAGTTTCATTTGCATTGGTCATTTTGCTTCACTGGTGACCTTATTTTCTAATGAGGCTGATTTGCGTCTTTTTCTGTTGAGTGTTGTAGCGCCATATCCATGGTGCTCTCACCTTCAGTTTGCTATTTTACTGTGCCTTGCTTTGTGATATGCTGAACTTGTTTCACTTGTTGCCTCGGATCTGGTTTAGTATTATTTTGAGTTGTTTTATAGTGGCGAGGCAGTACACGCGTGCGTGTACTGCAGCCCTAGCAGGATTGTCAGATTTGGTTGATATTTCGATTGTTAAATGGTTTCGTTGGTTCAATTAAATATTTTGAAGTTGTATTTTGAAATGGTTCATTTTGATTTGAGTTAGATCCGTTGGCTTTTGGATTCATTGATCTTCTGAGTATTTCATAGACTATATTGGCGAGGCAGTACACGTTAGCGTGTACTGCAGCCAATCAGCATTGTTGTTTTTAAATTGACATTTCAATTGTTTAAATTGATTTGGATTGCTGATTTGTTGTTGTTTAACACTGTTTAGTGTTATATCTGCCGTTATCCGATTCTTTTATCGAGGAGTCGGATATACGAGATTTCTGTGACTGTCGTCTATTTGATATTTGATTATTATTGCTTCTGTGCACTAATAACTGAGTTTGAATTAGACTGACCCGTGTATTATCTTCTTTTGAATGTAATACTCAGGTCAGACCCGAGTTATTTCAGGTTGTAGACTTCCTGCTTTGAGTTTCTGTTGAGCTATGAAGACTTTTTATATCATTTGAAGTGGTCTTCGTCTTGTTGTAGTAGTCAGTGTGTCTGTTTTAAGATGATATGTATTCATGTATATTAGTCGATAATGTACTTGTATATATAACTTCTTGAGTCGACAGGGGTAGTTGTATCATATGTATCATGTCAACTATATTGTAACTGACATCAGTTATATATATATATATATATATATATATGAGACTTTTGTTTTATCTATGTTCCGCATTTATATTATCTGTGTTATTATTATATCTAATGTCCTAAACTATTATGAACCATCGTAGTTTGTTTTATACTGATAATTGGGTATGTCGATGGGAGTAAACAAATAAGATGAAAAATGAAAAGTATATACCACTCCTATCGAGGTAACCAATATTAGCGTAAGGCCAACTACAGATGGCTGCTCCTATCCAGCCTTATTCTTCGTAATAATAGACAGTAGTTCTTTTAATACTCTTTGTTATTATGAGCATAGAGGTGGGGCGTCACACATAAATTCAGGGACTCCTTCGTTGTATCTTCGTATGAAATCATGAATAGCCAATGTAGCAGTAACAACATTTACTTAAACTTTATATTTGTATGCCAGAAAATTTATGTAAGATTACCATCTTTTTTTTTTCAAATTCTAAAGGTTGTTTCTATTTTCCTTATGCAAGCTGGAATGATAATACTTAAAAATTTATTTTTGATCTTTGGTTGGTTACGTGTTTCATTAATATTCTACTATGGTATTTGTCATTGCGGTAAGGAGGTAAGCATTCATCCATAAGTGGATATCCGAGTCAACTAAATAATATTGTTGTACTGGTGGATGAGAAAAATTCAAATTTCTATCGTTTAAAACTAAACGAAAAACTTTAGTGTCATGTGCAGTTCTTTCCCACATCACCCTTACAAACATAAATCTTAATCCAAAAGCGCATATAACCATATTATTCTTCGTAGCAAAGCCTTTACGTTCAACATATCGTTGCATCTTTTTAGAAAACACATGTGCAACTACATGTGTACCATCAATAGCTCCAATATAATTTTAAAAAAATGGATGATATTGGTTTGATGTCCTAATTTGTCTAGGAATCTATCAAATTGAGGGTCTGCTGGCCTGATAATATCTTTAAACTTTAACAAAATAATTTTCAAAACTTCGTGAAAAATAAACACAAACCTTGCTACTCGATAGTTGAAATTTTTCAGCAATCTGTCGTGTAGGAAGAGCCAAAGTAATTATATACAAAAAGATAACTACCATTTCTCTAACGCACTATCAAACATTGACTTCAAATTGTAACCTTTCAACCGCTCATACAATGTAAGAAAACAAAGTTTTTTTCATTCGAAAGTTTCGTTGACAACCTTCTACATAATCGCACAGTATATCATTAATCCAATGAATTTTTTTATATTGGAAGTGTGAATTCGACCGATTGAAGCTTTCTGTAACATTCTAATTCTCATAATAGCTTTTATACCGGCCAAACCTCCTTATAATATGAATGATCACCTTACGGTTCGACTATTGATATTTTTTGTTAGAAGATATAGTGAAAACGAAGATGAAGATGGATGTGAAATGGAGGATAGGAAGTTGGTTTATGGGGAATTAAGTAGCCATTTGAAGTAATCAACGATTAACGTCAGACGCGTTTAATGCCAACCATTGGTTCTCAACAGTTCTTTCAATGATCCATAAGCATGGAACCCGCGGAAAACACGTCGAACACGATGCCAACTTGACCGGGTAAAATATAGCTATGAAAGCTTAGAGGTGAGCATTTGTTGGTTAAAACAAATAAAACAACCAAACCAATTAAATTTGGTTAGTTTGTTGGTTAATTGGTTGGTTTTGATTTCTGTCTTTATTTTTTTTTTGGTTTATTGGTCGGGTTTGGTTTTCAATATTCGAAAACCGAACCAACTAATTATACCGAATTTTAAAATAACAAAATTACTACTTATAATGCTATTATTTGTAATATTTTAATAACAATATTATTTTTCTTTCAATTCATATTCATGTTTTCAAAAAATGAGTTTTCTTTTTAAAATATTTGTATCATACGGACTCAATTAATTATTTAATTTTATATATCATATCAACAACAAAAGAACTAATTCATTCAAAATATAAATCAAATAAACCGATAAAACCAAACTAAAATGTTAGTTTTGATTTTAAAGTATTTTGATTTAGTTTGGTTTAATTTATGTCAAGGGGTTGACGGTTAAGCAATCGAAAACAACAGCCATCAGACCGGAGAAGATAAAATCAATACAAACGTCTAACAATAAAACGCCATTACAGCTCAAGTACAAACAACAGTTACAAGCTGGTAGAATCAAGGCTAAACTTATCGGAAGAATAACTGGAAGAAGGATTGCTGCTGTTATAAACAACCGCACCACCAGCAAACTGATTCTCATACTCATACCCAATATTCCTCAACCGATTCAACTCGGGTAATATAACCGACCCCAGATCCGGCCGATCCTTCTTCCTCAACTCAGCGCACTTCAACGCCAGCTTCGCGAAGCTCAGACACTCCTCCACCGGCCAGTCTTTAACGCTCGGATCCAGCACCTCCTCGATGTTCCCCTTCTCAATTGCCTTCGCCACCTGATGCGTCAGACCCATAGGCGGCCTCGCAGTAATAATCTGCAGCAGCATGACGCCCAAAGAGTAAATATCCGATTTGCAGCCGAGCAACCCGGTCTGCTGGTACTCGGGGTCGATGTAGCAGAAGGTGCCGGCGGCTGAGGTCATGCGGTACTGTGTCACGGCGTTGGAGACGGAGGGGGGGACGAGGCGGGCCAGGCCCACGTCACTTATCTTGCTGGTGTAGTTGCGGTCCAGGAGGATGTTCGCGGGCTTCAGGTCACGGTGTACCAAGGGTTCGGGCTTGGTTTGGTGGAGGAAGAGGAGGGCCGTTGCGATCTCCGCTGAGATCCGGAAGCGGGCCCACCATGGAATCGGGGGCGTGTGGCCGCACCGCATTAGGCGGTCTTCCAGGCTGCCGTTGTCCATGTATTGATAGACTAGGGCGCCATACTCGGGGCAGGCTCCTAGGAGTAGGACCATGTTTGGATGCCTTATGCAGCTCAGTACCTCCACCTGTATGTGTTATTTATCCTTTGGCGTTTAGAATTTCATACGATATTGCTTACACCGAAATTTTTTTGATTTTGATATGTGTTTGTCTATCTTGATTGCAAACATATCTAGAGAGTCAACTCCAATTTAACGCACTGGATCCATGAATTCCAATAAACTAGGAATAATTTTGTCCAAAAGTACCATTTGAATAGATCTGTCTCCAGTTTCAGTGCAGACTAATATACCTTATTGGTGAATATGCAATGTTTTTAATTACTATACGAATCAAATGAACTGAAATGAGGTTGCAGATTAACTGAGTGTAATTTATAGATGGAAACAAACTAAATATGGTGCATACCTCTTGGTTGAATTGCTTCCTGCCTTGAGCAGCATCTGGCCGTAAAACCTTGATAGCAACTGGGGTATGATCCAGACAACCTCTATACACAGGCCCATACCCGCCTTCTCCGATTTTGTTAGACTTTGCAAAGCGTTCGGTTGCAAACTCGATGTCCTCAATATTGTACTTCCTGTACCGGACATCGTTTTGTATAAAAGAACCTACTGCTTTGTATTTTTCTTCGGTTTTATGCTTAGCCTTGTGCTCTGCATGCTTCCATTTTTCTGCTTCTGCTGCTGTTCTGTGTGCTGTTTCTACTGTTTCGGCTGCAGCTTTGCCTCTGTCTTTCTCCATTTCAGCTGTTGAAGTTGCTGCCTCTTCAGTACCTTTTGTTTCTTTCATGTTTTGTTTTGCTAGCTCCTTTGCCTGAAACATAACAATTATTAAGTATTTCCATATTACTTTTTTAGAAAATTAATTTTATATGCATTAGTTAGTTATTGCTACCATTTGTTTGGCCGTAATTGCTTCTTTGCAGGCATTGCTGTACATTTCCATTGTCTGCTTCAGTTCAAGCTTCAGCCTTTTCATTTCTGCTTCCATGTCGTGCTTCGACTTGTGATGCTAAACAACAGTAATTGCAAATCGGTGGAAGAAAAATTAACAAGTTGAATGCATAAAAAATTTCAAAAATGAAAATGTTAGGACATACATTAGACAAGTTGTCTTTGTTACTGGAGACAGATACAGAATTCAAACTGTATTCATCTTCACTGTTAAAAATGTTGCTTGCACCTTGATCAAAGTCCATGCTTTCTGGTTTTGAAATAGACTTGATTGGTTGAATTATCATTCTATCAGATGATTGAGGAGCCGGTATGGCTTTCTTTACCTCCTTTTTCCTATTAATTTTCATAAACAAAACATGTCCATGAATTCATTATAAAATCTCATCTTTGTTACAACGTGGTAAAAACTGCTTAGCAATTGGATTTATGTAAAAGTAAATAAAGCTATATCATAATTCCTTACTTGATCGATTCATCAACGAATGAATTGATAGGGACTACTACTTGGATGGCAGTTCTGGCCGATCTGACATTTATAGGCTTCCCTTTTGATATGACATAAACAGCACAAAAGCCTGGTGCATATTTCATTAGTGATGCAGCCACATCTATGTGCCTGAATTTCCTGCATGTAACTTTCGACATCAATAGAATTTCAAAAATAAGATCAGTAAACATAATTATAAGAATTGCTTATGTTATACTAACTTTGTAAGTGATTTTCTTGTGGATGCACCAACCACGATATTATGGATGTGTTGCGTGGCAATATATTCACTTATTGCTTTCGGAACATCAGAATCCTCCAATACCACTTCTTTCACCTCAATCTGAAGAATAAAGAGGAGTAATTAGTTGAAGGTGATAACATATAAATGATCATGAATGCGTGTGCAACTACAAACCCCTTTACGAGAACAAAATCCCCTACAAGGCAGAAAGAGCTGATCAGTCTCGATTTCTATTTGTTGTTTCATAGCTTCAGGAGTTGCTTCTGCCATAGCAAAACCATCTGCACATTGGTTTAAGACATGGCATCGGTAATCGAAATGTTTAAATAAGAATCAAATGATAGGTTAAGGATGTTACGGGTAGAGGATTTGCTGCGGACATGAATGAGAATGACAGTCTGATTGTCGACAAGATGATCGACCGTCCATTTGAGAGCCTGTTGACTGTTTTTGTCTTTGTCAATGCCGACAGCTGTCAGCATCCCCGTTTGCAGGCTGCTTTCATCGCCCACCTGCATTTTCTGATGCTATCTATGTATTTGTTCCAATCTCTCCCCTTTCCCCAATGTTTTGATCAAAACATTTAGGAGAAAGGGAGAGAAAGAATTGGGAATTTAATTTGACCTTCTTATTTTGTTTTTCTGTTTATTCTGTTGATTTATTTTCATTTGCAGGCGTATGTATTTACTGTTTACAGGACAATGAAGGATAAAAATAGTATTGAATGCAATGTACATTTTCTTTGTTATTGTTATTTTTGTTTTTAAATAAAAGGAATAACAAAAGGCATTATAAATGTGTCAATAGCCTTCATTTGCATGTGTTGCAAGGATCTCAAAAGGGTGTCTATTTGGACACAAAATACAAGATAAAATGTGACATAATAGATCTTTACACTTTGCCTGTAAAGCTCTTTGTTTACATACTCATAAATGACAGAAAGAATTGGGGGATACTGCCCTCAAAGACCCATATGTTGTTCAAATCATGACCTTGCCAAGCTAAAATGCCACCGTCTAGCACCTTGTTAAGTCTTTTGTTGTAGTCTCAAAATAATATGTGCTTCCTGGGAAAAGAAGATGATGAGTATTTAAGTAAACTTATTTACTTGATAACTGAAAACAACACTGTTTGACATGAACAATGTTGTCTACATCCAATTTCTATATTCCAAACCCAAGCTCACCCTGAATTCTACATGATTTTAGTCCTTTGTATGCTCCTTCACCTCCTCCTCTCCTACTTAAAATTAAAGGTGCAATTTTCATTTTCTCCTTTAAATGCCCAATTTCTCATAAATAAAGAAAACTTCCAAGTTAATTTAGCATTCAAAGGACACAATTTCTTGTAGTGTATATGTTCGCCTTTATAGGCAACTCCAGGAGTAATGTGTCTATAACATACGTGTTAGTTGATACAAAACAGTCTTTCATATTCGACTTCTCAACCTTTTTTTTTTCTTCCTAATGTTGTGGTAACATGTGCTGGATACGAGTTCATGTGCAGATTTAACAAGTAATATGCTGTTCGACTTAGCAAAACAAAAAATTATACAGATTTTTGCCTAGACATCAATAGCATTGCAATGGATCATTCCCAACATGTTAAACATTTCATGATGGAAGTAGCAAAAAATGGTGTTGTTTCAAGAATTTTGGCACATGTGTTCTCAGCTTAATATAAAAGGAAATGATACATGAGTATCTTTATTTTGCATGCCGCACAACATGCAGCATGTGTAACTGTAGGAATATCTTGGTTTAGGAGTTGGGTATTGTGTTTTTAACTACAATATGTACTTGAACTGAACGAGTACATGCTCATGTTTTATGAAAGTGACTTTTGCATTATCATCATTCGTATAATATAATAGTTGTCAGCATTGGGGAAAAAAATGATAATCCTCTTCTATTTTATTGGATCATCCATTGTGAAGGAATTAATCTTTTCTTGTATAGAAAGCTAGTTTACTATTTCAACTATATGCTTTATCATGTCAGGAGACACACCAAATAGTCCAAATTCACTACACCTCAAGTTATTGCTAACATCAAATATATTGATTAACTGGAATCAATTTGAAAGGAATATTGACCTTGAGATGTTAGATTGATTAGTTTAGTCAGTTGAACCAAATATTAAGATGTTCATAGCTAAAAGGAAATTGATGGATTAGTAGGAGTTAATTATATAGTAGAAATTACAGGTGCCAAACCTTTAGAATCATATTATATGAGAGAATACAAATTTGCATGTTGCTTTAGAATCATATTATATGAGAGAATACAAATTTACATGTTGCCTTAAAAAGTTTATCAAATTTGTGTGTGTCACAGCTTTAGACACTTTGTCTGTAAAGCCCATTGTTTACAGACTCATAAATGTATCTATTTTTTGATCTGTTTGGTTGTAAGCTCTAATGTACTGATTGTTATACGTCTAGTATACCAAAACAGAGAATAATCAATTATAAACTCGTCGCACAAGTTTATAACTCAGATTTCCACTACACTGGAATTCTGTGTTAATTATTATAACAATATGATTGTTGTAAATAAATTACAACAACAGCGTTATACTATTTTGAATAAATAGTACAACCAAAATAAAGGATAGAATATAGAATTCTAACCGGAATATGTCTGAGGCTCGTCGTAACGATTTCCTTAAGAATTTTATTTCAAAATTCTCCCAAGATACAACAGACGTAATCTGCACGAGATTGTAATGAGTATGTCTACTCTGTGATATATATGGAATGTTGAGCAGTAGAGCAAAGAAGCAGAAGAAATTAGATTGGAATGGGGTGAGAATGTGATCAGTATTCTCTCCTATTTATAATTTCGTCCGCACCCCTTCGAACAGTCGCGTCTGCCTGAAAGGTTGCACCCGTTTCCTTTCATTGCTGCTGTTCGTTTAACGGGCCGCACCCGTTCGCTACTGCCTATGTTCGGCCGCGTCTCTTCAGTCGGGCCGCACCTGTTCGCCTCTAACGGGTCGCACCCGCTTCTGTTCGCCCATGCTTCTTCAGTCAGGTTGCACTCGCTCGCCGCGTCCGCTTATGAACAGTCGTGTCTGTTCACATAGCCTGCAACTGTTAAAAAACCCGGCCCAGTTTTGCAGCAAAATTAGGATCATATTAGACCCAAACCCAAACCCGAGCCCGGCCCGGTTCGGTTCGGTCGGACGGACGGCGGCGGCGCGCGCGCGTGTGTGGTGGAGATGCATGATCTCCCTCCTCACAACGAAGCATACATTTGGTTGCCCCTAGGCCCCAACATCTTCATTGCAAAGCCATATATAAACTAGTATGGCTTAGCAATTTTGGCGATGTGGGACTTTATGTATGTTTCATTCATTTTGTTCTTTAGGAATTCCAACAATCCCCCACATGAATGATAATATACATATCCCCCACACAAAGCGAAATATCACAGAGTACATATGGAATAATGCTTTATCGTGGATAAGTAGATATTTCACTTTGAACTTTCCCTAGTTAAAACTTATCGGATCTACTTGGCTAATCGGTGAATTATTTCATCTTGAACCGTCGGCCTTTATTGTATATCCAGACAATAAGCTTTACGAAGCATTGATTCCCTTCTCATCCAATCTCTTGGTTGTGTTCATTTTGGTCCTGAACAATTTTTGGTTCTGCGAGTGTTTTTAGAGAATAAAAGCCTTTTATTATTCTCATAGAGCCGACCCAGCTCACACTAACATAGGTGATCGCAACCATTAAGAGTATCCTACATATACCCTACTTGTTATTTCCAAGATATGGTCATCATTAAAAAACATAGTTTTAACCTTTAAATACTTCTGTAGGCATGCATTTATATTGTGCACCATAGGAATGGAGTTGGACTATGTCCACGCAAATGCATTACGTCTTGAGTTATTCAGAACTGGTTTGCCTATTGATCCTAGTCCGTGGGATCTCCAGTCGCTAGGATAGGTTTCCGTATAAGATAACTCTTGGTGGTTTAGGCTTTTAAACCCATTCCCCTCGATGCGCAGTCAATTTTCTCTCTTGATAAACCTTTAGTAAACGGATCCGCTAGGTTATCATTTGTTCTCACATAATCTATGGAAATAGTTCCATTAGAGAGTAACTGCCTAACTGTGTTATGGCGTCGTCGAATATGTCGTGACTTTCCATTATACACAAAGTTGTGCGCTCTGCTTAGCGCTGCTTGGTTATCGCAGTGTATGCATATGGCCGGTACAGGTTTAGGCCAGAATGGAATATCTTCCAAAAAGTGACGAAGCCATTCTGCTTCTTCGCCTGCTTTATCTAAAGCGATGAACTCTGATTCCATAGTGGATCGAGCTATGCATGTTTGTTTGGTAGATTTCCATGACACTGCTGCCCCTGCTAAGGTAAAGACATAACCACTTGTCGATTTTGATTCCTCTGAATCTGCAATCCAGTTTGCATCACTATATCCTTCTAAGACGGCAGGATATTTTCCATAGTGTAAGGAATAGTTAGCGGTATTTTTTAAATATCCAAGCACTCTCATTAGTGCTTTCCAGTGTTCCTTTCCTGGATTGCTTGTATACCTGCACAGTCGACTTACTGCATAAGCTATATCTGGTCTTGTGCAATTCATGAGATACATGAGACATCCTATTACACGAGAGTATTCCAGTTGCATTACACTCTCATTAGTGTTTTTATGCAGTACTTCTGATGGATTAAAAGATGTTCTCACTCCTTTAATTCCATAGTCTTGGAATTTTTCAATCACTTTGTCTACATAGTGTGACTGAGACAATTCAATTCCATTAGGAGTTCTTATTATTTTGATTCCCAAAATAACGTCTGCAACTCCTAAATCTTTCATATCGAAATTGTTAGTTAACATCTTCTTTATGGTCTCTATTACCTGAGTATTTGGACCAAATATTAACATATCGTCTACATATAAACAAATCATCACATATGATTGTCCAATTTGTTTATAATAAACACATTTATCGCATTCATTTATACGAAAACCATTTCTCATCATGACACTATCAAATTTTGCGTGCCATTGTTTTGAAGCTTGTTTTAGTCCGTATAATGATTTTACTAATCTACAGACTTTGTTTTCATTTCCTTTGGAAATAAAACCTTCAGGTTGCTCCATGTAGATCTCCTCATCGAGATCTCCATTTAAGAATGCTGTCTTTACATCCATTTGATGAATTTCTAGACCATAAATTGATGCAATTGCTATTAGCATTCTTATAGAGGTTATTCGTGTTACTGGCGAATATGTATCAAAGAAGTCTACTCCTTCTTTTTGACGATATCCTTTGGCTACTAATCTGGCTTTATACTTGTTGATAGAGCCATCTGCTTTCATTTTCTTCTTGAAAATCCATTTGCAGCCAATAGGTTTTATTCCTGGTGGAATATCAACAATTTCCCAAGTTTTATTACTTAGAATTGAATCAATCTCACTTTGGATTGCTTCTTTCCAACATGAAGATTCAGAAGATGACATTGCTTCCTTGTACGTTTGAGGTTCATGTTCTAACACATATGTGAAAAAATCCGAACCAAATGTCTTGGAAATTCTAGCCCTTACGCTTCTTCTTGGTTCAACTTCCTCAATCTCATGATGGGGTTCATCTTCATGTGAATTGCTTGATTCTTCTCTTGTCCTTTTAGGGACATTATTCCCTTCATTCCTTTTGTGCGGAAACACGTCTTCAAAGAATGAGGCATCTCTAGATTCCATGATTGTATTTACATGAATATCAGCTATATCAGACTTGAATACCAAAAATCTATAGGCACTACTATTTTGGGCTGGCCCTAAATAGTAACAATCTACTGTTTTTGGTCCAAGTTTGACTTTCTTGGGAGGCGGAACTGGAACTTTTGCCAAGCACCCCCACACTTTGAGGTATTTAAAACTTGGTTTGTGTCCTTTCCATATCTCATATGGAATTGTTCCTGTTTTATTATGAGGGACTTTGTTTAATATGTGATTAGACATATTTAAGGCTTCCCCCCACAAGTTTGTCGGTAGACCAGAGGTTAAAAGCATGGCATTAATCATGTCTTTTAACGTTCTGTTCTTCCTCTCGGCTACACCATTTTGTTGTGGTGAATATGGAGCTGTTGTTTGATGAATTATACCATTTTCGGCACAGAACTGTTCAAATGGTGATTCATATTCTCCACCTCGATCAGATCTCAATATCTTGATCTTTTTATTTAACTGATTTTCTACCTCAGCTTTGTACTTTATAAATGATGTAATTGTTTCATCTTTACTATTCAAAAGATATACATAACAATATCGCGTATAATCATCAATAAACGTGATAAAGTACTTTTTCCCACCTCTTGTAGGTAATGATTTAAAGTCACATAAATCTGTATGAACCAAACCTAGTGGTTCGGTGCTTCTATCAACAGATTGAAATGGTTTTTTAACCATTTTTGCTTCTACACATGTCTCACATTTGTAGTTCTTATCTACTTGGAATTTTGGAATTAATCCCAAGTTTGATAATATTTTCATTTTTCGGAAATTTATGTGTCCTAATCTATCATGCCATAGTAAAATTTCGTGCTCAAGCAAGTAAGAAACTTCAATTTTATTAATAGCACAATCAGAATACATAGTTTTATTGCCGATAACGGCTACATTTGCCTTAAATAGGCCATCACATAAATATCCCCTTCCGATATACATTCCAGCTTTGGACAGAACCATCTTGTCTGACTCGAACACCATTCTGAATCCTTTCTTTGATAATACTGCACCAGAGATGAGATTCTTGCGTATGTCTGGAACGTGGAGCACGTCATTCAACTTGACAGTTTTTCCAGAAGTAAACTTGAGGATAACTGTGCCACTGCCTTCGATCATAGATACTGCAGAATTACCCATATAGAGTTTCTCTTCATGATCGAATTTCTTGTATGTAGAAAACATGGATTTGTCAGAGCAGACATGACGAGTAGCGCCTGTGTCCACCCACCATTGGTTAGGATTCTGAACCATATTGCATTCAGATACAACTGCCGAGAAGTTGGACTCATCCACTTCCATGTTGTCTACTAAATTTGCCTCTTTGTTGCGGTCCTTTTTGAGTCTGCAATCTCTAGCGGCATGTCCAACTTTTCCACAAACCCAACATTCACCATTAAACTTTTTGGTTCGTTTGTTGTCTTTTGGTTTGTTGTCTGGAGCTTTCCTTTTCTTCTGGAAATTCTTCTTTTTGTTTTTGGTCTTTGAATCTTCAGCCACAAATGCCTCCTCGCTTTGTTTTGTAATTCCACGGTTATCTGCCTCAATTTTCAATCGGACTATGAGATCCTGTAAAGAGATTTCCTTCTTTTTATGCTTCAGATAATTGCGGTAATCTCTCCACGACGGTGGCAGTTTTCCCGTGATGGCTTCAACCAAAAACGATTCTCCAACCTTATGACCTTCCGCCTCGAGTTCATGAATAATGATTTGTAGTTCATGCAGTTGAGCAGTCACCGGTTTGGAGTCGATCATCTTGTAGTCCATGAATTTGTCTACAATGAATTTCTTAAGACTGATATTCTGCGTCTTATACTTCGTAGCAAGTGCATTCCAGAGTGCTTTTGCTGTCTTTAGAGGTTGATATACTTTGTATAGCACCTTGTCGAGACAATTCAGAATATAGTTTCTGCATAGAAAATCGGAATGTTTCCATGTAGCAACATCTGCTTCCTTGCCTGGTGAAGAAACCGGTTCCTCCTCCTCGAGATACCGTTGCAGACCGAGTGTGGTGAGGTAGAATAACATCTGATTCTGCCATGTTAAAAAATCGTCACCATCTCCCTTGAACGGTTCAGGTCTGTTGTGAGTAGTAGTTTTTGAAAATTCTACTGTTGCCATCTCTGTTTTAGTAAGAAAACATTAAAATTCTTAAGATGTTATACGTCTAGTATACCAAAACAGAGAATAATCAATTATAAACTCGTCGCACAAGTTTATAACTCAGATTTCCACTACACTGGAATTCTGTGTTAATTATTATAACAATATGATTGTTGTAAATAAATTACAACAACAGCGTTATACTATTTTGAATAAATAGTACAACCAAAATAAAGGATAGAATATAGAATTCTAACCGGAATATGTCTGAGGCTCGTCGTAACGATTTCCTTAAGAATTTTATTTCAAAATTCTCCCAAGATACAACAGACGTAATCTGCACGAGATTGTAATGAGTATGTCTACTCTGTGATATATATGGAATGTTGAGCAGTAGAGCAAAGAAGCAGAAGAAATTAGATTGGAATGGGGTGAGAATGTGATCAGTATTCTCTCCTATTTATAATTTCGTCCGCACCCCTTCGAACAGTCGCGTCTGCCTGAAAGGTTGCACCCGTTTCCTTTCATTGCTGCTGTTCGTTTAACGGGCCGCACCCGTTCGCTACTGCCTATGTTCGGCCGCGTCTCTTCAGTCGGGCCGCACCTGTTCGCCTCTAACGGGTCGCACCCGCTTCTGTTCGCCCATGCTTCTTCAGTCAGGTTGCACTCGCTCGCCGCGTCCGCTTATGAACAGTCGTGTCTGTTCACATAGCCTGCAACTGTTAAAAAACCCGGCCCAGTTTTGCAGCAAAATTAGGATCATATTAGACCCAAACCCGAGCCCGGCCCGGCCCGGTTCGGTTCGGTCGGACGGACGGCGGCGGCGCGCGTGTGTGGTGGAGATGCATGATCTCCCTCCTCACAACGAAGCATACATTTGGTTGCCCCTAGGCCCCAACATCTTCATTGCAAAGCCATATATAAACTAGTATGGCTTAGCAATTTTGGCGATGTGGGACTTTATGTATGTTTCATTCATTTTGTTCTTTAGGAATTCCAACACTGATACATATACACTTTGTGACGTATGGTATTTAATCAAAGGCTGCATATAAATAGCAAGTTATACTTGGGTCAGTTTTGTTGCAAAAACACCATCAATCCATTCAATAACAAGTTTATTATGAGGTAGAAAACATGATAGTTGTCAACGATCCAGTGTTATTGCATCCGTGAAGAATTGGCTGATGACAGGAATTAAACACTCCAACCACTTTCACCCTTTTTTTGTAACAACAAAGTAGATTACGACTAAAGAAAATTAAAGTTCCTCAGCAGGTCTAATTACCACATAAAGTGTGCTTGTGGCACCAACATCATTTCTGCGTGTGTCAGATTTATATATCATTACTGAAAATTAAGATCCTTATATATGTGACTAATCTATTAATTTTATTGCTTATGTAGTGATCCTGATAACATGCTTAGTTGTAGGAATATATTTTTTGTACATGGTAAACCATGCAGATCGAAATAACTATTTTATCGAGAGACATTGATATATTTGTCAACTTTGTTACTCATCTGCCGCTTCTCCTTTTTCCAGCTTGAGAAGGCAAATGAGGATCAAGGGAGGAAACTAAAGAGTATGCACTTCAAGCAGTAGAGGTTTTTTCTTGTTACAGTTATTTTCGTTTATTGCACTGAATTGTTTGTTCATGCTTCTATTCCCAAACATCCAGAGGTGAAAGCTCACATAAAAACAGTATTACTATGTGTAAAAAATGCAATGTACAATGGTTAACAATTTGCATCAGCGTCTTTTGTACAATCTGAATGTCGTCATTCAAACGAGACATTAGATTCCTAAGGCAATCTCAGAGTCTGTAATTCCGAACTTTGGACCGAACGTATTAGCAGCTTTTCTTTTGCTTTTTCTATGCAAAGCAAGTAACGGGCTTGACATTGCTGGTGGTACCAAGAGCGTTAGTACAGACAGCAGTTCGATTGGCATTGGGATTAGTGCCAGAATAAGTCAAGTCGATATTGCTCAACTGCACCCCTTCGCATGGATTCGCGGCACTGCAGACGAATTTGATCATCTCTGGGGTGGAAGAAGTGCCCTTTATATTGGAATACTTAACTCCTTGAATCTTCACAGTAGAAGGTTCGGATTCAGCGCATGAAGTGAAAGGACAGTACTCTTGGTCGATAAGAATAGGATAGGAAACGTTAACCATGGTGATGTTATCATAAGTGAAGTCGGATACAGTTATGGTCACACCATCATGTGCACCTTCCTTGGCCTGCCAGGACTTGATCCTGAGCCCAAACATGGTTCCAGTTAGGGTACTGTCCTTGACGGTAAGACCAGTGACATCGCCCTTGTCATCATCTTTCCCTAGGCTGCCTACGCTGATGCCATGACCCGGGCCACACTGAACATCGAGTAGAGTCATGTTAGTAACACCAGAACCAATAGATATACAATCGTCGCCAGACCCGACTTTAGTGTGCGCGATGTTGATGTTCTTGGACTGGCCGAAGTGGATGCCATCGGTGTTAGGGCTGTCTCCTGGGGCAGTTACGATAAGGTTTTGAATGTCGACGGTGTCGCACTGGAAGAAGTCTAAATGGAAGTACTTGCTGTCTTTGGAGGTGAAGCCGGACAAGCGTACGTTGTTCACAAAGGCAAAGTTGAGGCTCATTGGAGGTATCTTGCAGTTCCATTGTTTCTGGCAGTTGCTTTTGGGCCAGGTGGCGGCACCTTGACCGTTGATTATGCCTTTGCCTTGGATGGTGAGTCCGTCTATGTAGTGGAAGTCGAGCCAGTTTTTAGTGTATTTGCTGAGGTCGGTGTCGCCTAGCAGATTGCCATCTAGTTGGATTGTAACGGGTCCGTTGCATTTCTGCTGTCCGGCTATGCCACTGAATAGTACGGGTCCGGCTAAGAAATCGCCTGCTGGAATTATTATTGTTCCACCTCCTGCCGCTGCGCATACCTGAGTCCATGCATCTGACAATGCCTGCATGCATTTATAATTTTAAATACAAGTACTGTGTTGTGTTACTTGGATCAAAATTCAAAATTAAGCCTGCATGCACAACGCATGTACTTAAAATAACATATATATGTTAATGTAGGGGCTAACTTTTGTGCTATCGGTTTTGCCATCTCCAACTGCACCAAGTGTTGTTATATCCACATCGACGCCATTGGCAACGCCCGATGCCCAGACGAATGTCAAACAAATTACAAATAGGTGGTATGATTTTGAAACCATTTTGTCAGTATTTAACTCTTCTTTCTTTTTGGCGTGGAAAATTTAACTCTATTCTAATCCAACTTGTTTTGGGTCTCTATTTATACGACTAAAATCATCCAAATTTAGGAAAATCTGGTTTCAATTACTGTTAAAAATCATCTGTTTTTAGTTTCTTGTTCGGTTGCCAGTTCTTTATATGTATACAACAGGTAGATTTTCCTAATTATAATTGTTTGTTATTTTGACATGACATTGACATGCAGATATGCGGGTATGCATTCTTTACCAGTGTCGCATTTATGTATGTATTTGATCTAGAGCAGATGATTGTATTTGATCTAGAGCGGCTGCCATTGCCAAGGGCCCAGCAGAAGAAAGAAGGCTTTGCTGAGCTGCTGTGTGCTACATGTTGCTATCTGTATCTTGTTCCGTTATTGGCTTAAAAAGATTCTACTCTCATATGTGATGGCTATTGTCGTATGCTTCAGTAGTAATTCCCGACTCAACTTGGCCTAACAATTCAAAGATAGAAGCTATGCTGCTGTTGTCTGTTTACCTTCAAATTCATTTCCATTTGCATCTGCATGGAGCTCCATATATTTATATCTTCTAGGCGCGCGTGTATATATATATATATATATATATATATATATATATATATATATATATATATATATGACTGCACCAGCTTGCTCTTGTATAGCTTCGGTTCACACTATGTGTAATTAATTGCCCATCTTTATGTATCAACCTTCTTTACCCATTATTACTGTATGTATTTACCAGTAATATAATATTGAAAGGTATTTATACATAACTATACAGAAAAACTCATCAACCTTGATGATGAATCAAAGATAAACAAAAAAAAAGTAATTAAAAATCTTAGAAATACCTATTTTATCTTTGATGCTCAAAATCCAAAGATAAAGATTACTAACAAAATGTTAGATCTTTTTGTTAAAGAACATTATGAACAGATTAGACAAGAAATACTTAAAGAAAACAGAGAATGGTTAAATAAACCCCTAGGCTTGACATAGACAAGTCACATAGATACAGATTATTGGTATGAAGACTACTTATATAACGAGTTTTATTAATAAGGACAATTACAAGATGTTAAAACAAAAATTAGAAGACTTTAATATTATTTTAATATCTTTGCAATATTATATTGCTGGTTCTCGTTTAGATTTGTGTTTTTTAAAACCATTAATATTTTTGTCATAAATTTTTGTTCTAAATAAATTTACAGTGATTCTATATTCTCAATTTTTGATAATCTGTTCACTGTTGATTTTCCCAATCATTATTTTTTGTTATGCTGTGATCTATTTTATTTTTGGTTTCTAAGTAATTTTGCCATTTTTTATAAAATTCTTTAACAAATCTGGTGTAAGTACCATGACTGCACCAGCTTGCTCTTGTATAGCTTCGGTTCACACTGTGTGTAATTAATTGCCTATCTTTATGTATCAACCTTCTTTACCCATTATTAATGTATGTATTTATGTAGTATATCTTACTCTCTTTCCTAAATTGGGTACCTAACATGCTTTCACTTATTGGTTCCACGATAGACTTGATATTCAATATGCTTTTTTTTTAATATGACTTTATTTCTCGACTGTTGTCTTCTTCATCACTACAACCGTTTTGGCAAAATCCAAATTAAATATTCGTTTTGGAAAGTTAATTCTCACGTTAAAGAATACAACAATTAGTCCATTATTTTAAGTTTTCAGGATTCAAATTAATTCATGTAATATAAAGTAAATATCAATTTTGTAAAGTTCACAGTTAGGTTGATGAATGGAATAGTTAAGTGCTCAATTAATTAATTCACAGATTATTGATTAACTATCTGTTCTGGCAAGTTCCGTGCTTAATGTTCATTTCAGAGGAAGTTCCCTCCTATTTTTGCAAACTAGAAAATATTCTCTAAGACAAATTCTAATAACGATTATTTCTCTTAACGATTATTTTTGCAAACTAGAAAATATTCTCTAAGACAAATTCTAATAACGATTATTTCTCTTAAAGATTATTTTTGCAAATAGGAAAATCAATACGATTTTGTATCGTGTTTTTTCTTTTTCTTTCATTGAAATTTTTAGATTTAGGTATGATTCTATATTCTTTTTTCTTTTTCTCTATCAGAGTATTAATTTGGTTATTTCTAACATTCTCTTGTTTTTTTATTTAAAAAATTGAATCTAGTTTTGTTGCTCTGTTTTTTTGTTTTATATTCTATGCCAAATTTGGGCGCTAGCAGCAGTGTTTTGTTATCTCTTTTATGTTGCAATATTTTATTATTTGTTTTAAATTAAATGTTATTTGGTTTTTGTTCACCGATATGCTTTTGTTATTAATCTGAGGTTTAGATATTATGTATCAGTTTTGGAGTTTGTTGGTATCTATTTTGGAAAATATTTGTTATTTTTTGTTTCTGATTTTTTTTTATAAAGATAATTATCATACTACAATAAAGTAACAATCTGAAGCAAACAAATTTTAATTGATGTTTTTTTCTTGCATTCATATTGGTTTGATTGATAATGTAGTGTTGTGTAGAGTTTAGTGAATATCATTTTTTAGGTATCATTTTTTTTTCTTCCGAGTATCATTTTTTACAATAATGTAGCATGGAAATTTTTTAATCTTTTGTTTGTTTGAGTATACAAAAAAATGAAGTTGTTACATAGTAAGTATGATGACCCTTGAGTTGAATTAATGTTTTTTAGTATCAAATATTTAATGAATTTTGTTTGAGTATCAGTTTAACAGTTAATTTGAGAATCATTTTTTAAGTATCAGTTTTAGTAACAGTAGGTATAATTTTTGTAAAAGCTGTTTTATTTTTTTATTTTTTGTGTTATAAAGAAAATTTCGGTACTAGAATAAAATGACAATCTGAACGAAACATTTTCATGCTGATGTTTTTTTTGCAGTGGTGATAATTGCCTTCTTGTTTTGTTTGTATTCAGTGATAGTATTTTCAGCACTTGGTTGTTCCGTTGATTATTCTTTTTATGATTTGAAGAATGAAATCTGTCATCATTGGTCTCAATTAACTCATTTGTTCATTGAGATTTCTTATTTGCTTGAGAATAAAGTTATCGTGGTTGATACTGACTCTGATCTTCACAGCATAATTTGTTTTCAATTGTATAAAAAGAGTGCATTCTTTTCTTTTACCGTTAAGGTCAAGGGTTCTCATTTAGAAAATGATGATGGTGGTTCGATTTTGATTTCGTCTAATCTTCCTAGTCATTCATCTTCTAGTGGATCTTTGTGTTCAAATGTTGTTGTTCATAGTAAAAGTTATTTGAAGGATATGTTAAAGAGATGTTTGAAATTATCCATTTCCGTTTTTGTTGGTTCTTGTTTTGGAGGAGCTAATGATTTTAGGGAACTTTTGACGGCATACCAAATTCAAAAGGGATATGAATTAGTGTTTTTGAAGAATTGTTTGTAACATCCCATACTTGGAGGCTCAAAACTGACGGCTACGGATGCTGCAGTCATCCATAGTCATTAATCCTCGACGACCAAATACAGTAATGTTAGATACATTGATATAACAGAAACACATGGATATGTAAAAATTTAAAAATAAACAAACAACTTTCTCATTCCGTTTCAAAGCATTTCAATTCATTATATAATCCCAATACGAGAACAACGTTCAGAGAAAATATACTTATTACAACATACGCCAAGAGTAACATATGAAGATGCCCCCTTGGATGATCATAGTATATAACTAGGCAATTAAACATCTTTGCCTTTACAACTAAACACAACGGAATCAAAATAGAAAAGAACTCAAAATAGCTATCATGCCTCATGCACGTCTCCGGAAGCTTATTCGTCTAAAGAGGTACCTGAAAACCTCAACTCTCAAACTACTCAAAATCAATTAAGCACCCGAGAGTTTAAGGGAAAAACATAAATTTCGAGTCAGACATAAAGCTTGGTATGAATAATAATCTACCATCTCAAACCATTTAGATATCTAATGAGACCACGCTGCTTAGCGGAATGAGTTTTCCCCTCACTAGTATCTTATTCAAACCTTTATAAAACCATATACTATGCTCCTGCATCCACAATGGTTAAAACATAACAATTCAAAATATTATGATGATATGCAAACAAGTAAATCAATTCTGGATTTCCCATCCCCATTCATTCTGACTATCTGTCTTAGTTATAGTTTATAGGATCACTATTAACCTAATAGTTTTCATGGGCTGACTAATAACATGTTTAATACTTATGGACTCCCTATCCTATTTCATAGTTTTTATGGGATCACTAAGAACCTATTGGCCTCTGCCAATAACTTTACTGTTTCATGGGTCCTCCCTGAACCTGTTGGTAACTCCAATAACTTCCCTTTTATCCTAGTTTTCATGGGTTGACTAGGAACCTATTGACATCTGTCAATAACTTAATTTGGATATAGTTTTCATGGGTTCACTACAAACCTATTGGTCCCTGCCAATAACTCAATCTAATCATAGTTTTCATGGGGTTATTATGAACCTATTAGTCCCTGCCAATAACTTTTCCTATACATAGTTTTCATGGGTTTACTATGAACCTGTCTATCTGACAACTTCTTTAATCCGTATTTAGGCATCCCACATTCTGGTCTATCTGACCTCCTGGATGCAACCCTACTCATTTAGGAGTTAATTTTATATTCACTACTGGGTCAACCTAGCTGGTTATTCTACCATTTTCTCTTCAAAATGCAGTTATGGGTCCATTATGATGTGAATATATATATATATATATATATATATATATTAGAAGAAGCAAACATAATAATACCAACACCTGTGGTTTAATATCCTTGAAATTACTTTCATATAAAGCATGATTAATCTCTTTAACCTATTATTTTATCAAGGAAAAGCTTCTTCAAAACTTCATACTTAAAACCATTTCAAAACTCCTTTACCTTAGCCATGGGTTTTCCTTTAAAATAAGATTGGATTATTTGTTTTGAAAACTAAGGCATTCGAAACCTTACTTTCGAAACCATTGGAAACTTCCTTTTGAAAACATTAAAATCTTCTTTTCAAAACACTAGGCCACTACCTTTCAAAACACTTTAAAGCCTTTCTTTCGAAACCTTTCGCATGTATTAAAGTAATATTTATTAACTCTTAGAAGCATAGCTTCAGAACCATTGAAAGTACCCCTTTCGAAACCATTGGGTTTATCTTTAAAATATCTTTTGGGTCAAAGTGAACATAAACAAAAGTATTCCTTCGAAACCATTATTTATCATATAAAAGTGTTTGTGGTAAAACTTGATGGCGTCGCAACCATCCTTTCGAAAGCTTAAACCATATAAGTAAAATGTTTGAAGGTTAGCTTCGAAACCACTTTCAAAACCATTGCCTTTGAAACCATTACCCCTTTCGAAAGCTTTAGGAAGTGGCTCATATTTACAAAACAAAGGCTACCTTTCGAAAGCTTTGATATCTTTGATTCCTTCGAAAGGCATAAGGTCGACGGAAGGGTTTCGGCTAGGTAACTACCCCTTTTGAAATCATTAGTTTGGAAACTAAGTAACTCATTCGAAAGCTATACTTTAAACAATAATGCGGCAACCCCCTTCGAAAGCTATTTAAAAGACCTCTTCGAAAGCATATATTTCGACACCTTCGAAAGCATTTAGTAAAACAGGCAAGCACATTTCTTTAGAAAACAAAACAAAGGTTTCGTTCCCATCGGAAGCTATGTTTCGACACCATGCCTTACGCCTTTCTCCAATCCACTACGTACCAATGTTGATACCTTGTGTATTGGGTTCAGCTTCATGGGGTTTCGATTTGATTGAAGGCAGAAGCTATGAGTCGAAAGGTGCTTCTAAAAGAGGCGGAACCTACTTTTCTGGGTAAAAACTGATTAATGCCAATAAAAGCAATAACTTTATAGCTAACTTGCCTATTTGTAAACATTTAATTGGTTGTCATAAACTTTTCAAATTATTTTCCAAATAAAACTGTCGCATAATTTCAGATCTAAACCAAGATTAATTTAACAAATAAGCCATTCCATTAAGCAAAACAATTAAATCATTTAGGTCCTCCTTTCAAAATAATTTAATTCTCATAGTAAATCACTTAGGAAAAATCCCCAAAAATCACATAAATTCACTTTTAATATGTTATCTAATATATCTAAATTTCAGACCCAAATTCTCAATATAATTGCCGAAATAAATTTCTAAACCCAATTAACCATATTTTCTTTTGAGAATTCATAATAAATTCTCCATAACTTGGAAAATTATGAAAATTAAAACCCAACTCCAAAATCATGTTTTACATAACTTATAAATTCCTCATGGCATTCTAAATTCAATTTAAACGATTTTATCCTTAAAACAGTGTATAAGCCATTTTCAAACAAACTTGTTTGAATATATCATATCATATAATCCAAGCATATCATCAAAAATCATTATAATGGATTTAATCTTATACTCGAAAATCAAATGATCATAAAATCAAAAATGGAGATGTTTTCGATTATTATTCACCTTGATTAGGATATGGACTTTGAGATTTGATTGAGATTAATTCTTCTCCTAGCAATGGCCAACTCTAAGCTCTTCTTTTCTTACTTTATAAGTTTTGTAAAAGTGTACGTAAGAAATGAAATAGGATGTGGGTATAGAGTATTAAGGATTATGGTGTGCAATTCCTTATATGCCCTTGTGTTAATATTCTCTAATTAACATACAAAACCATTTATGACCCCATTTAAATAATTAAGCTCGACCTTTAAATATTTATTCAAATCTCAATCCCCTTATCACTTTAGTATTTACATTTTTTCATTTAATTCATCTAATTAAATCTCCTGAATAATGTTATTAAAAATTAGGGGGGTTACAGGCTCCCCTCCTTAAAGAATTTTGTCCTCGAAATTCAATAAGGACTAAATACTAAACATAGCAATCATCTGTAACCACTCCTAACAACTATACTAGTCTACCTGACTAGCAACTATCTATATAAAGCTAATATAGACATACCCTCATAGCAGATCAGGATAAGTATCTCTAATCCTGTCTTCTGTCTTCCAAGTATAGTCCTTCTCTTTGTCTCTCCATTGAACTTTAACCAACTTGACTGACTTGTTCCTCAATCTTTTCTCATCTCTCGCTACAACCCGAACTGGTTGTCTAACAAAAGTCAAATTAGGCTCTACTATCAAATCTTCCAACCCTGTCGGAGGAATAGTAGTCTCTGGATCATGCACGTACTTGCGAAGATGAGACACATTAAATACATTATGGACACCTGCCATACTGCTCGGCAACTTTACCATGTATGCGAGCTTTCCAATCCTCTCCAAAATCTGGAATGGACCAACATATCTCGATGCCAGCTTCCCTGACTTTCCAAATCGTACCACACCTTTCATCGGTGATACTTTAATGAAAATCTTATCTTCAACTGAGAATTTTAGGTCTTTACGCCTCTTATCTACGTAACTTTTCTATCTGGACCGAGCTTCCTTCATCCTTTCTCGGATCAACTCAATCTTCTCTGTCGCCTCTCTAACCAGATCTGGACCTAAGACTAATCTGTCTCCAGTCTCCAACCAACATGCAAGTGATTTGCATGGCCTTTCTTACAAAGATTCAAAAGGCGCTATTCCAACACTATTCTGATAATTATTATTATAGGAAAACTCAACTAAGTGTAGGTAATCTTCCCAAGATGCACCAAAATCCAATACACAAGCTCTCAATAAATCCTCGAGTACCTTATTGACTCTCTCTGTCTGTCCATCCGTCTGAGGGTGATATGCAATACTCATCTTAAGCTTAGTACCTAATACATCCTATAGACTCTTCCAAAATTCACTAGTAAACAAAGCATTTCTGTCACTGACAATACTACTAAGAATCCCATGTAGTCTAACTATGTTCTTCATGAACAACTTAGCCAAAACTGTCCTGGTTGACTTAACTGGAATAAAATGGGCACTCTTGGTCAATCTGTCCACTATAACCCATATACTTTCATTTCCCCCATTTAACCTTGGCAAACCGTCTATAAAATCCATGGATATCAAATACCATTTCCAAACTGGAATCTCTAAAGGTTGTAGCAATCTACTCGGATTCTGATGTTCGGCTTTCATTTGTTGACAGTTTGCACACTGCCTAACCTACAAGCCAACATCCCTCTTCATACCTTCCCAATAGAAGCTCCTCTTCATATCTTGATACATCTTGGTCCCTCTAGGATGAATCGTAAACTTGGACTGATGACATTCTCCAAGAACTTCTTTCCTCAAGTCCTTAACATTTGGAACACACAACCATCCCTTCTTTCTCAACCATCCTATCTGGTCAAGACTAAAATCCTTTATATCATCGATCTCGGTTCCAACCTCAAGCCTTCTAATCCTCTCGGCTAATACTGGATCCTCCTTCTACTTAGAAGCAATCATCTTGATTAATTACGATCGAACTTCCAAACAGGACAACACAGCGGTACTTTAACTAGAACTAGCAGTCGATCTTAACTGTGCACTACAAGTAGTCAAAGCTTCTAAATCCTTCCATTCTGCCAACATAGCTAACACCGCATTTTGATGTCTTCTGCTAAGAGCATTCGCTACTTTATTTCCTTTCTCGGAGTATACTCTATACCAAAATCATAAGCAGCCAAAAACTCTAGCCACCTCTACTGTCTCATATTCAGCTCCTTCTGAGAGAATAAGTACCTTAAAGACTTATGATCTGTGTATAGCTCAAATATCTCCCCTAAGAGATAATGTCTCCAAATCTTCAAGGCAAAGATCACCGCAGCCAACTCCAAATCATGAGTTGGATATTTCACTTCATGCAGTCTAAGCTGTCGTGAAGCGTAAGCAATCACTTTACCCTCCTGCATCAACAAGCTCCTAATCCAGTTCCATATGCATCGGTATACACTACCAACCCTTGGTTTTCGTCTGGAACTACTAACACAGGTGCATTGGTCAACAAATGCTTTAACTTAAGGAATGCTTCCTCACATTTGTCGGACCAGACAAACTTCACCTCCTTCCTGGTTAGCTTAGTCAAAGGCGCTGATATCCACGAGAAATCCTTGATGAATCTTCGGTAATAGCCAGCAAGTCCAAGAAAACTTCTAATCTCAGTCATCGTCTCTAGTCTCTTCTAATTATTAACAGCTTCGATCTTATATGGATCGACTGACGAGCCCTTCTCTGAAACCACGTGACCAAGAAACTTGATCTCTTTCTTCCAAAAATGACACTTGGAAAACTTTGCTTTTAGCTGATTCTACCTCAGCGTCTCAAGCACTACTCTAAGATGATCCTCATGCTCTCTTTCATCTTTAGAGTACACTAAAATGTCATCTATAAACACTAACACGAACCTATCCAAGTACTCTTGGAAAACTCGGTTCATCAAGTCTATGAAGAAAGCAGGTGCATTCGTTAACCCGAATGGCATTACTAACCACTCGTACGAACCATACCTAGTCCAAAATGCTATCAATAGAATACTGTCCTTTGCAACTCTTAACTGATAGAAACCTGTCACCAAATCTAATCGGGAAAACACTCTGGCTCCACACAACTGATCAAATAGATCATCTATTCTTGGCAAAGGATACTTATCCTTAATCGTCCTCTCGTTCAACTTACGATAGTCGATGCATATCCTCAACGACCCATCTGGTTTCTTTACGAACACCGCGGTTGCTCCCCAAGGTAAACTGCTTGGTCTAATAAAATTCCTTCCTTCTAGATCCACTCGCTGCACCTTCAATTCCTTCATATCGGTTGGTGTCATCCTGCTAGGTGGTCTACTTACAGGTTCAACTCTTGGCACAAGATCTATCCGAAACTCGACAGCTCATTTCGGTGGTAGTCCCGTAACTGGCTCAAAGACATCTACAAACTCTCTTGCTATTTGAACCTGACTTAACTTTACTCCCACTTCCATAGCAATTAACAAATCACAACTACTCTGGTCAGAATTCTCCACTGAGAATATGATTCTGTTATGACTATCAAGATGTCTTAGTTATATCTCCCCATCCTGGAAAATATCCTAGCCTCATACTTACTCAACCAATCCATACCCAAAATGGTTCCAAAATCTACGAAATCAAAAACATACAAACTGCATGCAAACTTATGACCTAACAAGTCTAGTTCTAACTGGTCACATCTCATCCCTAGAATTGCATACCCTTCTATTGGATTCGCAACCCTTAAGGATGTAACAAGGTATGTGGGTTCTAAGCATAACCTATCAACTAAATTCTGAGATATAAATGAATGTGATGCACCGGTATCAAATAGTATCCTAACTAGTATACTCTGAATCAAAAACGTACCTTCCATCACAATCTTCCCTTTTTCAACTGCAGTGACCTAGCAGATGATGGCCCAACAGCAAAAACCTTTCCCTTGTCCGCACTGACTGGCTCTGGACACTGGTTCTTATGATGCCCAACCTGGTCATAGCTGAAGCACTTCACATTCTTCTTTTCTGCAGCCTTCTTCCCCTTGCCTGGTCAGCACTCATGAGCATAATGACCTTTCTTGTCACACTTGAAGAAAACTAAATCAGCCTTTGCCTTCTTGGCAGCCTCCCCCTTCTGGACTCCCTTCTTCTTAAAGAACTTCCTCTTCTTTCCCTGAGGACCTTGGGTTTCAACCGGCTTTTCTCTAACACAAATAGCAAGCATCTCCTCATGTCAGATTGCCATTTCCACAACTATATTACAAGGAT
The DNA here is from genome assembly GCA_030737815.1 of Allium fistulosum. NCBI lineage: Eukaryota > Viridiplantae > Streptophyta > Magnoliopsida > Asparagales > Amaryllidaceae > Allium > Allium fistulosum. Next base: position 1,010,003,429 of record CM060907.1, read on the forward strand.
CACGTGGCAGGGTTGCCCTAGCATTCTCAGGTCTCAATCCTCGAATGAACCTCTCATTCCTCCAAATGTCGGTGTCTATAGTAGCATTTCCATATCGAGACAACTCACCAAACTTAGTAGCATACTCGATTACCGATATTTTTCCCTACACAAAATCCATAAACTTTCTCAACAATGCTGACTTAACAACTTCAGATAAAAACCTCTGTTCAAATCTCCCTCTAAAATCAGCCCAAGTCAACTCCTTCTCCGAAACTCCGGCAGTAACACTATTCCACCAATGAAGCGCTACCCCTTGCAACTTCCTAGAGGTCAGCCTACTCTTCTGCGCATCATTCGAACCCAAATCAACAAAGATTCTCTCGCAATGAAACAACCAATCCTCAACTCCTATAGCATCCTTCGTTCCCATAAACGGTTCCCACCAAGACTGGTGTAATCTCTGCACAGCTTAGCATAATTATTCCCAATTGGAGCCACATGATTAGCTCCTCCAACATTTCCAACAACACCAGCAGCAATTCCCGCTTGCATCATATTAATAAAGAAATGATACATCACCCCCATATCCACTAGTGGATTTCCAGTACCCACATTGGCATCAGCATTTTGGTTAGCATTAGCATGTCGACCCGGGTTCCTTTTGGTGGGTCGAACGTTTCTGTTGGTTGTGGTGCTTCCCCCACCGAGATTTCCTCTTCCGTTACCTACCTCCATATATTCATTCTCGTAAATCTACATGAGCCTTAGTAAGATACAGAAGAATGGTCTAAGAGAGAGGGGAATACATACTTATATACATATATATCAAATACAAGTATGTTACTATAGCGTTAACCCAAACCCCGATCTTATTTTCTGTTTCATTGGATCATGTTTGAAAATATTTTAGGTTTAAATTTCTTTTAAGCTTCATAAATCTATACTCTGATACCAACTTGTAACATCCCCTACTTGGAGGGCCAAAACTGACGGCTATGAATGCTGCAGTCATCCATAGTTATTAATCCTTGGCGACCAAATACGTTAATGTTAGATACATTGATATAACAGAAACATATGGATATGTAAAAATTTAAAAATCAACAAACAATTTTCTCGTTCCATTTCAAAGCATTTCAAATCCATTACATAATCTCAATACGAGAACCACGTTCAGAGAAAATATACTTATTACAACATACGCCATGAGTGACATATGAAGATGTCCCCTTGGATGATCATAGTATATAACTAGGCAATTAAACATCTTTGCCTTTACAACTAAACACAGCGGAATCAAAATATAAAAGAACTCTAAATAGCTATCATGCCTCCTACACGTCTCCGGAAGCTTATTCGTCTAAAGAGGTACCTGAAAACCTCAACTCTCAAACTACTCAAAATCAATTGAGCACCCGAGAGTTTAAGGGGAAAACATAAACTTCGAGTCAGACATAAAGTCTGGTATGAATAATAATATACCATCTCAAACCATATAGATATCTAGTGAGACCATGCCGCTTAGCGGAATGGGGTTTCCCCTCACTAGTATCTTATTCAAAACTTTATAAAACCATATACTGTGCTCCTGCATCCACAGTGGTTAAAACATAGCAATTCAAAATATTGTGATGATATGCAAACAAGTAAATCAATTCTGGATTTTCCATCCCCATTCATTCCGACTATCTGTCTTAGTTATAGTTTATAGGGTCACTATTAACCTAATAGTTTTCATGGGCTGACTAATAACCTGTTTAATACTTACGGACTCCCTGTCATGTTTCATAGTTTTCATGGGATCACTAAGAACCTATTGGCCCTTGCCAATAACTTTACTGTTTCATGGGTCCTCACCGAACCTATTGGTAACCCCAATAACTTCCCTCTTATCCTAGTTTTCATGGGTTGACTAGAAACCTATTGGCATCTGTCAATAACTTAATCCAGATATAGTTTTCATAGGTTCACTACAAACCTATTGGCCCCTACCAATAACTCAATCTAATCATAGTTTTCATGGATTTACTGTGAACCTAATAACCCAATAACTTTTCCTATACATAGTTTTCATGGGTTTACTATGAACCTGTCTTTTTGACAACTTCTTTAATCGGTATTTAGGCATCCTACATTCTGGTCTATCTGACCTCTTGGAAGCAACCCTACTCATTCAGGAGTTAATTCAATTTATATTCACTACTGGGTCAACCTAGCTAGTTATTCTGCCCTTTTCTCCCCCAAAATGCAATTATGGGTCCATTATGATGTGAATATATATATATATATATATTTATTATAAGAAGCAAACATAATAACATAATAATACCAACACCTGTGGTTTAATATCCTTGAAATCACTTTCATATAAAGCATGGTTAATCCCCTTAACCTATTATTTTATCAAGGAAAAGCTTCTTCAAAACTTCATACTTAAAACCATTTCAAAACTCCTTTATCTTAGCCATGGGTTTTCTTTTAAAATGAGATTGGGTTATTTGTTTTGAATACTAAGGCATTCAAATCCTTTAAACCTTTACTTTCAAAACCATTGGAACTTCCTTTCGAAAGCATTAAAATCTTCTTTTCAAAACACTAGGCCCCTGCTTTTCAAAACAATTTAAAGCATTTCTATTGAAACCCTTCGAATGTATTAAAGTAATATTTATTAACCCTTGGAAGCATAGCTTCGAAACCATTGAAAGTACCCCTTTTGAAACCATTGGGTTTATCTTTAAAATATCTTTTGGGTCAAAGTGAACATAAACGAAAGTATCACTTTCAAAACCATTATTTATCATATAAAAGTGTTTGGGGAAAAACTTGATGGCGTCGGAACCATCCTTTCGAAAGCTTAAACCATATAAGTAAAACGTTTGAAGGTTGGCTTCGAAACCCCTTTCGAAACCATTAACCCCTTTCGAAAGCTTTAGGAAGTGGCTTATATTTACAAAACAAAGGCTACCTTTTGAAAGCATTGATATCTTCGATTCCTTCGAAAGGCATAATGTCGGCAGAAGGGTTTCGGCTAGGTCGAAACTACCCCTTTCGAAATCTTTAGTTTGGAAACTAAGTAACTCATTCGAAAGCTACACTTTAAACAATAAGGCGGCAACCCCCCTTCGAAAGCTATTTAAAAGACCCCTACAAAAGCATATATTTCGACACCTTTGAAAGCATTTAGTAAAACAGGCAAGCACATTTCCTTAGAAAACAAAACAAAGGTTTCGTTCCCACCGGAAGCTATGTTTCGACACCATGCCTTCCGCCTTTCTCCAATCCACTACGTACCATTGTTGATACCTTGTGTATTGGTTTTGGCTTCATGAGGTTTCGATTTGATTGAAGGCGGAAGCTATGAGTCGAAAGGTGCTTCTAAAAGAGGCGGAACCTACTTTTTAGGTAAAAGCTGATTAATGCCAATAAAAGCAATAACTTTATAACTAACTTGCCTATTTGTAAACATTTAATTTATTGCCATGGGCTGTTACAATGGTATCAGAGCCATACCCAGCCGGAATTGTGGTCTGTACATGTTACAGCCACGACGCTTGGGTGGTGTTGTGTTCATGAGCCAACGAGGACGTTGGGCTCTAAAAAGGGGGGAAGATTGTAACACCCCTTCAAAATGGGAATAATAGTCCCACATCGCGGAAAAACACTATGAAGTGGGTGCTTATATAGCAAAGCCTTCACCTCATAACAACGTCGAGGCCTTTTGAGGAACAAAACCTCACACCTTGGCTTGGCCCGTGAGGCGGAGGTGATTAAGTTGGGGACAATATCCGCGTTAGGTGAGGTGCGGGGCGTTACAATGGTATTGGAGCCATACCCAGCCGGAATTGTGGTCTGTACGTGTTACAGCCACGACGCCTAGGTGCTGTTGTGTTCATGAGCCAACGAGGACGTTCGGCTCTAAAGGGGGGAGATTGTAACACCCCTTCAAAATGGGTATAATAGTCCCACATCGTGGAAAAACAATATGAAGTGGGTGCATATATATCAAAGCCTTCACCTCATAACAACGTCGGGGCCTTTTGAGGAACAAAACCCCACACCTTGGCTTGGCCCATGAGGCGGAGGTGACTAAGTTGGGGACAATATCTATGTTACGTGAGGTGCGGGCTGTTACAATTATTGTAACACCCCTTAAAAATGGGAATAATAGTCCCACATCGCGGAAAAACACTATGAAGTGGGTGCTTATATACCAAAGCCTTCACCTCATAACAACGTCGAGGCCTTTTGAGGAACAAAACCTCACACCTTGGCTTGGCCCATGAGGCGGAGGTGACTAAGTTGGGGAGAATATCTACGTTAGGTGAGGTGCGGGACGTTACAATGGTATCTGAGCCATACCAAGCCGGAATTGTGGTATGTACGTATTACAGCCACGACGCCTGGGTGCTGTTGTGTTCATGAGCCAACGAGAACGTTGGGCTCTAAAGGGGGGAGATTGTAACACCCCTTCAAAATGGGAATAATAGTCCCACATCGTGGAAAAACATTATGAAGTGGGTGCTTATATACCAAAGCCTTCACCTCATAACAACGTTGGGGCCTTTTGAGGAACAAAACCCCACACCTTGGCTTGGCCCATGAGGCGGAGGTGTTCCAAATAAAACTGCCGCATAATTTTAGATCTAAACCAAGATTAATTTAACAAATAAGCCCTTCCATTAAGCAAAACAATTAAATCATTTAGGTTCTCCTTTCAAAATAATTTAATTCTCATAGTAAATCACTTAAGAAAAATCCCCAAAAATCACATAAATTCACTTTCAATATGTTATCTAACATATCTAAATTTCGAACCCAAATTCTCAATATAATTTCCGAAATAAATTTCTAAACCAAATTAACCATATTTTCCTTTGAAAATTCATAATAAATTCTGCATAACTTGGAAAATTATGAAAATTAAAACCCAACTCCAAAATCAAGTTTTGCATAATATATAAATTCATCATGGCATTCTAAATTCAATTTAAATGATTTTACCCTTAAAACCGTGTATAAGCCATTTTCAAACAAACTTGTTTGAATATATCATATCATAAAACGGCTATGTGTATAATTTCTCTATAAAATGTGAATAATTGGAAATGGTTTTTGAATTATTTAAAACAAATGTTTAAAGAAGATCGTGATTTGGTTTTTATGTTGGATCGCCATCAAGGTTTAATTTTAGGCGTTCGTGAAGTTTTTGCTTCAGCCTTTCATAGTTATTGCTATCTTCATATGGAACAGAGTCTACTTTCAGCAGTAAAGGAAAAGAATTCAAATATGTCTATCATTTTTTTGTTCAAGATGTGTTCTAGAGCTTCTAATATGTATGAATTTGAAGAAGCACATTCTAAATTTTATGAAATTGATGGTGTTGCTGCTGTGAGTTTAATGAAGGATAAGCCTTTTGATAATTGGGCCGATTTGTCGGTAAACGATATGGTGAATATAGTTCAAATGTTGCCGAAAATTTTAATAGTTGGATTTTGGATGAACGAGCCTTCCCTATTACCGCATGCTTAGATGGACTTCGAGTTAAAGTTATGGAACAAATGTCTAGAATGAGAGAGGAGTGTCGATTGTGGAATGCTACTCTTTGTCCTTCTATCAAGTCTCGTTTAAGTGAATTGATTGAAGAAAGATCGGATGGGATGTATACAAGTCTTCAGAGTTTGTTTTTGAAGTGAAATCACTGAACTCCCATTATGTTGATCTTAAAGAGTGTAGTTGTAGTTGCAATCAATGGAAAGCTATGGATTTCTTTATGCTCACACTATTAAGTGCATGAATAAGTCAAAATTGTCCGTTTATGATTTCGTTGAGTACTATTTCACCGTGGATTTTTATCGTGTTTCTTATGCTAATGTTATTTATCCTATTCCTACTTTTGATAAGCCAATTTTTAATGCAATGTTGAAGGTATTATTGAGCCACCTAAGGAGAAATGAGGTGCCAGTAGACCTTCTATAAAATGGAAAGAAGGATTTACATATTTTCGAAATAAGCAAAATAGATGTGGTGCATGCAAGCAATATGGTCACAACAAGCATATTTTTCAAGCTTCTACGAAGATATAATTTGACTTTCATGTTTTTATTAATTTGTTGAGACTTATACTTGGGTGTATGTCTTTTTTGGTAATTTTATGTAATTGAACCTTGTTATATAAGTATATTGGTTTATCATATACTAAATTTGACATTGACTTGCTCTTTGTAGTCGAACTTTGTTATATAGTATCAATTTTAGTTGACTACAGTGTATTTTGGAATATATAGGTGGTATGGGAAGTGGCGTGTTATTTTTTTTTATGCTATTCAGTTTGTTCTTTTTTATTTGTTGTTTGGTATTAGTTTTTGATACTATTAGTGTTGGTTTCAGGCATGTAAAATTGTGGTATCGGTTTTTGTATGCTACTAGTATTAGTTTTAGGTATTACAAATTACAGTATCGGTTTTTGTGTGCTTTTAATATTAATTTCAGGTATAAACAATTATGGTATCATTTTTTGCATGCTATTAGTATCATTTGTACATGGTGATTTTTATTTGCTTTCTAGTTTTTAAGAGACGACAATTATTTGTTTGCTGAGTTGTGAAGTGCAAAACTATGAAAAGAATTATGAGCTTAAAGGTTAATATATAATGTAGACTATGTTATGGTGAACAGTTGGTAACTCAATATATGATGTAGAAGTATAAAAGTGTTGTTTGGCATAGTGCTATTATCAAGTTATTTCTAACAGCTACTGGGTATCGGTTTTGCACATATGTAGGTATCAGTTTTGTTTTCCCTTTTCTTTTTAAGCTTTTTCCTGTATAAATTTTTTAACACTATTAGAATATATTTAATAATATGATACGGTTAATATTAGTTTTATAATTTTATAGTATCATTTACCTGTTGAATTGCGGTTTGAGTTTCTGTTTGAATTTCCTTCTGAATTGTTTTTTCATTTTTTTCTTTGATCTTTTTTTTGCAGCCGTTCTTCATTTTGTTTCTCAAAATCTATTTGTTGTTGGATGTTTTCTTCAATGTTTTGTCAAAAAAGTTTGATGATATTACAATACGTTATATTGATATTACTGTAGTTTATAGTATCAGTTACCTTCTTCTGTGTTTCTTTCTTATTTGATTGGATTTCATCTTCTATTCATTTTTTTATTTCTTCTCTTTGTTCTTTTCTCTCTCTTTTGTTGTTCTTATTGTTCAGCTAGTCGTTTTTGTAGTTTAAGCTTACTAGATTTTACTGTTATTGCTTGTGGTTTTTGATCATTCTGAGCTAGGGTTCGTGTTTCTCGACTTGGTGACTGTTGATAAATTTACACTTGAGCTAGGTTTTCGTCTTGCTGTTGCATTTTAGGCAGAGCTAGGTTTTCGACTTCGTGATTTAGGGATTCTTGTTGAATTTGTTGTCACTATTTATTGTGAATTTCCATTTGCGGTTCTTTTGGAGATGATGACTTACTTCTGGTTTGGAGGCGCCATTATTAGTGCAGATTTAAATTTTGGGAACGAATGCCAGAATATTTGAAAATGGAGAAGAAGAATGAATGTAATGAAACAGACTGATAACAAAGGTGAATGGTACAAGTTTCGTATGGGATTTGGGCTTGTCCTTGAAAGAAAAAAGTGGGTGTCCTTATGACAAAAATTTTACCGTAATTTGTCCTTAATAATTTTTTCCCTTTTGTAAAAGTAGTTGTTTTGTTATTGATGTTGCATGATTTTCGTAGTTGCCTCTTTTGCTTCAGAGTAGTTGGATACCAACATAACTCAACTAGAAGTGACTAAAATAAGCAAACCTAGAGTAATTTATTTATCGATTTATTTATTATATAACACTGCAATAATATAGTAATATTGACTATTACAGCATTGATGTTGTATGTTCACATACCTTTTGGTTGTTTAGGCTATGATCTACGATAAATATGCTAATGTTGCAGTATATTTTGTAACTTCTCTATTTATAGATTGGACTCTAAAGCTTAGTGAAGTAAGAAGGAGCTAGCGCAGGTAGTATAAAAGGCAACTCCAAAACCTGAAACTAATTATCTTCTTTCTCATTATATTAAGGTATGTTTTCCCATAGTTTGAAGGGCTAAGAAGACAACTTAATGGAATAAAAACTGCTTTATGCATATTAATCTCATATATACATTTAAAATATGTCACTATATTATACTTGAGGTTCTTTGTGCATATATTTGGAAAATTACTATGAACTTCTATGTGGTTTTATGAATCGACAACGACGTGAGTTCCATCATTAATACTTATTTATTCCAATCTGGATCCTCCATCTCCACTTCACTGACTGGTATATGGACTGCTTTGTTTATCTTAAACTCACATATAACATTCTTAATATATAAGACTACTATACTTTATGGTTTTACACCGTGTCTATTTTGTCCTAAGTTTTGTTCACCATTTTGGATCCAGTAGAGTTTATTATGACGGACTCCCAAAGAGTTTGCTAGAATTTTGAGAAGGTAGCATTTTTGGACAGACGTTATTTTTCTACCAATATACATATATTCATGACTATGTAAGCATTCTTAGTTTCATAAACTCAATCTTTATCTAATACTTCAAAAATATAAAAATATTTGCTATTTGCTGTATTCATTATAGTTTATTAGAATATGGTTAGTGTCATCATTGTTATAGCCAAACACTTTTTGTACTAAAGTGACGACCCACTATTTTATATAAAAATATCTCAATTTTGATAATTATATTCAAGATTAAATGATTTATTTTTTCCTTCCACTTTTCATGGTCCAATTTATTAAATTCAGAAAGTTGTCCATTCATTGGTATATATTTAATTTTAAGTTTTATGTCTATAAATACTTGATTGTGAAACATGAAATATTAATGTAATGTTTGTTATTATCATATTCATATATGAATATGTCTCGCTGCTATCCTCTGTGTAAACTTTAGTTTTTTACTTTCAACTTTTTTCATTGCATGCATCATCTTTTGGACTTGCACTTTGATCCAAATGTGCTTCACATTTCGTTTTACATTAGTTTCTTACTCATCCATCATGAATAGCAATACAAGGGTACTCATTAGCTTTTTTTTAATGTAGCGACCACCGGAGGGACATAGCAAATGACGTAAGGGAAAAGAGTGAAGCAATTTAAAGGGAAGCCAAAGAGAGAGAATTATCAAGGAAGAAAGATGGAGGTATAACAAGTACAAAAAGCTAAAAAATTATATTAAAAAGATGTAGAAAAAAGGTTTTAACTCATGAAAAACCAATTGAGATTTTTGGAAGTGTAAAAAATTAAAAATCAAGCAAAAACTCCTTGGTGGTATAGCCAAACAAATACGTATAAAACATGGGAAGTCTATTGGGCCCCATAAAACCTAAAATATTTTTTGATACGATAATTCTCAAATCTTGGATCTCCTCATTACTTTAAACACAATTTGATCCGAAAACTATAATATAATATATTAAATTTTGTTTTCCATTTGGCATCTCAAGAGCCACTCCGATAAAAATATATATACAAAAGTGTGGAAAAAGGTGTTTTTATTTTAGCAAAAAAACCTCAATATTTAGTAAAAAAATAAAATACATTAAAATCGTAAATTACAGTAAAATAGGTTGCTTTATAAAGTTGGATACAAGGAAAATATGAAATAAATATTGAAAATATCTCTACATAGGTGGATAAATGGATGTGACAGGTGGGTTTTAAGTAAAAAAATAAATTTCAACACACAAAACAAATCTCAAATTAAAAAATAGAAAAATTAGAAAAATGGAGAAATGCACTAAAAGCCAAAGAATTAACAATTAACAAGACTAAATTCCAAAGAAAATTAGAGAAATACACTAAAATTGAACATCATGTTTTAATTTTTGATTGAAGTTTATGAGTATAAATAAAGTAAATAAAATTATTGATTAGAAAGAATCTTATTACAGAAATACATCAAAATTTAATCAACGTATGATGAACCAAACAAAATGTCATTAGAAAGATGATGTAAATAAGGAAAGGTAAAACGTAGCAATGACGTAAAGGAAAAGAATAAAGGGGAAGATAAGGGGAAAATTATCAAGAAAGAAATATGGAAGTAGAATAAGTACAACAAGCTAAACAATTAAAGGAAAAACATGAAAATACATTATAGATTTTTGAAAAGTAAAAAAATTAAAACCAAGCAAAATGTTATGATCATTATAACCGATAAAATGTGTTTAAAAATTAGGGAGGTATGTTGGGGTATGTAAAAATGTACAATATTTTATACAATAACTCCCCTGATTTAAACTCATTTCTAAACAAAATGATATTCAATGTTTAAGATATATTATATCAAACCAATTTCATTTTGCATCTCAAAAGTCGTTCCCATAAAAATATATATGATAAACTAGAAACAAAAGAAAGAGAAAAGGAGCAACGGCCCGGAATTTCGAACACTTCGTATTTAAATATCTGAATTATTTCAATATTTGAATCTTGGATTTAATGTGATTAAATTGATTTAATAACTTTTTTAACTCCCTTTTAAATAATAACTAATGATAAGAAAATTGTTATTGAAATTTGTTTATAAAAATAAATAGTTCAAAGAAATATCGAATATGACCGAAAATCGTTTTATCGATAAACGACTTTTTGCTAAATAAAGGTTGTTCAAACTCTTTTGTATTTGTATAGTATCATATGAAGACATTTACAACAAATTAAATCACCTTTGTTCATAAGCAAAACTAATTAAAACTAAGTGTTAATTAAGGGAAAGTTGACCCTTGATTTAAAGAGTGATTTAGGGTGTAATTTAAGGGAAGTATGGTGTGTGTAGGAGGCATGGTGTGCATGTTCATGGAGAGAAGGTGGAGGGAGTTTGTGGTTATTTGGCACTTCATTTTCTAGGTTAAATAAGTGGACAAGGCTCGTTTTATTAATTCATTTTCCAAAGTTTTGCAAAAAGAAAATAAATTCAAACACTCTTTTTTCTCTTTAAATCTTCAAAATATATCAATTCAACTCATTTCTCCTTCAAACTTTCACAAAGGTCTTATATCATCATTAGAACATGGTTTAGCATCAAAGAAGGGAAGAAAGGATGAAGTAAAAGGGAGGTTGGACTTGGGCTGTGAGCATCAAGGTATAGAGGTGGCTTGTTCTTATGTTTTAGAGAGCAAAGGAGGTAGCTTTGGCTTCGAGTTATGGTAGGAAGTGTTGCCGTGGTCCTAATGGCTTGTGATGTTTGTTAACTTCGTTTTAATGTGAGTTATCTCACCATCAAATGGATATATGTTGTGATGTAATGTTATTGTGCAAAAATATAAATGTTAAATGAAAACAAATGCAAGTTAACTTTAATAAAGGTTGTTTATTAAAATCTAAAGGAAAGATAAGATAATTTTTTTGAGAATAAATATTTGTGAAATGATTTTTATATAAGAAGGTGAATTTATATAAGTATGGTTTTTAAATATGGCTTATAAACTAAAAGGATTTAAACTGAGAATTTGTGGACTTAAATCCCGATGTTTTTGAAAAAAATTGCTTTTCAAGTTTTTGGAGTAAATAATAGAGGTTTTTAGGCTCAAGGAAAAAGTCGAAGAAAACTTTAGTTTTAAAGACAAGAAGTTTGTTTTTTAGGCTGAAGGACACTTTCTAGGGTAAATCACAGAATGATAGTTGTAACTATCATTTTATGTTTACACTAGAAAGTGTCCTTCGGACTAAAAAACAAACTTGTTGTCCTGAGACTAAATTTTATTTGTAACTTCTTCTCTGTGCCTATTTTCCTGTAAATAATAATAGTATTATTTGAAAGTATTTTTAAAAGACTAATGTTTTTAAAAAGGAATTTTAAGATTGTTTGAGTTCGATGTTGCTCTCGGATTTGGCAAGTTGATTCGGGAACAAAGTATTTTTATGGTATCTAGTTTGAGTGGCCGAAAGTGACTAAAAGTGGATGAAAAATGTGTTCAGATGGTAAGCACTTCTCTTGAGTATTACCATTCTTAGTAAAGGGTATATATGATACTTATTGGTAGAACCTAGTTCCTTGTATTATTTTGTTATTACTGGATCTATATGTATATTTTCCATGGATTTTAAAGAAAATATTTTAATTTTGGAAATGATTTTGGTTTAATCTCGAAAAATATGATTTGATATAAAAGAATATATGTGTATATGATCATTTCAAATGATTTGAAATAAAACCCGATGTTTAGTTTTAAAGTTTTCTTTAAAGAAAAGTTGAAATTTGAAATATAAAAGTTGAATTTTTATAGCTCTTAAATTTAAAAGGTAGTAAAAGCTTAAATAAGTTTTAAACTATAAATATGAATGTTTTTATATACTCTTAGGATGTAGTGGAATATTATACAAGTAATGAACTTAAGTATTGAAACTTTTTAAGATTAAATTAAATTTTGTTTTAATGAAATGTTTTATAAATAATATATGTCTTTATAAAATTTTTATAAACTTAAGTATTGTTTTATGAATTTTCATAAACGAATTCAATATTAAATGAAAAATAATTTATGTAAAAATAAATGTGAATTAAAAAGAAGTTGGTGTTGTTAAGAAACCAATGGAATAAAGTACGTAAGTTGTATGTAGATCATTTTATTCCCATGGCAGTTCTTGATCTAGGATTCAAGTACATGATTTTGAGGTGATTCACACCAGTCCGAGCAAAGAATTTTCACCAGATTCTTGACGGTGAACGCTTGATACGGATTTTTAATATGATTCTGAAGTTTTCTATCGTAGTATACGACTATGGAAGTATTTTAAAAGAAATTTAAAGTATAATATATTTTTAAAGAGTTTGTTTTGAAATTTTAAAGAAAAGGTTGTCTAATTGTATTTATAAAACTTGTTTATTTTGTTTGTTTTAGGAAATGGTTTTAAATCAATAATAAGTAATTATTTTTAAAGTAATATTTTATATAATTATTTATCACTTATTTATAAGTATGTTAAAAGGTATTATATATGTATATAACTTTATAAAACTAGATTAATATTTTATTATGGTATAAAGAATTTTCATTACATCTTCCTTCTTTAAGTTTGTTTAAAATTCTATTAAAAATAGTAGTTTTATAAGTAAACTATTATATATATATATATCATTTTAAGAACATTTCTAATATATATACAAATATTTTCAAAAAAAACTATTATGAAAGAAGGGATAAGAAGTTACACTTTAAAATAAACATGTAGTTTATTGGCATATGGAATGGTAGTATTACTATACTTAACACTAAAAGCTGAGCGAGGTAGACTTTCCTATTTGTGAGAGTCAAGATTGATGTTCGAGTAGGGATGAGCAATAGCGTTCCAACCTACTGGATTCTCTCTTGATCGAGGAATAGTTAAGTTGGAATGTCATAAACATGTTAAATATACGAACCTTGATTTTTATAAGCAGTCGTTTTTGGAACTAGATAGCCGATTAGTCGACTATAGAAATTTCTAAATAACATAAATAAATGGTTTTGAGTTGTAGTAAACAATGTTTAAGTAACATTCGTTTTTAACCTTTATTAAATATAATTAAGGTTATAATCAAGATTATAATTAGGAATACAATTAGATATTTAATAATGAATATTTTAATGATAACTATAAGTAAAAAAATCTGGGTTGTAATAGACATTGTTCAAATAACAATTGCCTTTAACCCTTAAAATGAAATTGAATCTTTAAAAAGCAAGTTTTAATGGAATGGTTAAGTGTGAAATGGGTTTGGGTTTGTTGTGACAATGTTTTAAATTACACCTGTCTTTTACGCTTAAGAATATAATTAGATCTTTAATAATAGAATTTTAAAGATAATAACAAGTATGAAATCTTTTTATATAAAGATAGAAAAGTAAAAGTTTAACTTATAAAAGGGAAGAGGTTTATAGTAACGATGTTTAAGTAACATTTGTTTTTAATCCCTTTGATTATATTTTAAATAAGTAAACCTTTTTAATGATTTGTGCATATACTTATACCATTTGAAATAAGTATATAAATACTTTTAAAGTATAGAAAAGAGTATAAGCGACTAGCCAAATATAGTATAAATGAATAATAATATATGAAGAGTATAATACAAGTATATATCTTTTATAAAGAGAAATTAAATCTATATATACAAGTTTAATAAGAAGTTTAATTAATAAGTTAAGTTATTAATTAAATAAGCGAAGTTTAATTAATAAAGGAGTTCAATTAATAAAAGGTGTTTTAATTAATAAGAGAAGTTTAATTAAGAAGGAAGTTTAATTAAATAAGGAGATTAATTAATAAGAAGATTAATTAATAAAGGAAGTTTAATTAATGCATGAGTTTAATTAACAAAGGTGTTTAATTAATAAAAGATGTTTTTAAATTAATAAGAAGTCGTAATTTAAAGAAAGAAGTCTTAATTAAATAAAGAAAATAAAAGAGGTTTTAATTAACAAAAGTATTAATTAACTAAAAAAAGGATTAAAAGTCATTCATGTGACTTGATCGTGCTTTGTGTATGTTAATTGTGCTTTGTGTGCGTTAGTTGTGCTTTGTGTGATTACTTGTGTATGGAAAACATTTATTCGTGTACTTAGCACTATAAGCCAACGAAGTAGAATTGATTTTATCTATGAGAGTTAAGAATGGTGATTCGAGTAGGGTGTAGAAGCAATTGTGCTTTAACCTATCGAGCTTCCTTCTTGACCAAAAGATCGTAGAAGTTGAAAAGATGGGAAATGTGATAAGTATACGAGACTCGGTTTCCACATGTGATCGTTTCATTATTGTTTAATATGACCAAATTTACTTAAGAAGTATCAAAAAGCTTCATGGCTTCATACGCTTTGAGAACCCCCAGGGAGGAGCATTCGCATGAAACGTCTCTAGCTTTCACTTACTTTTTAAAAAACCAGGATTGAGTGAACATAAATTCATTGATTCAATCTTAAGGAGATCGGGATCGGTAAATGTTTTACTTATTGAAAAGCACTTCAAGACTGAGATACATGTTCCATCTCTTGGAAGTGAACCTGTTTGAGATGCTGGAATCCATTTAGAGATTCGTGATCTGTTCGAGTTATGGCTCGTGTGTAGAGATGCTGAATGTAACTTCACCATCGGTAATGACTAAAAACAGAGTAGGATGCATAGCTAGTGGGTTTAGCTAACCCAAGGGTATATCAACTCCATATCTAGAGATGCTTTCACTATGTTGGGCGACAGGAGTTGATGATATTTGACATCACATGTTAGGCGTGGTCCAACTATGTGTACCTTTATGGTATATTTTATCTAGAGATATACATCATTCGAATGGTACTTTCTGACCCTTGTGCAGGAGATTTGTCTCAGTTTATCGGGGAGGTCTCTGTAGAAAATCCATTATGCGTGCATACCTTAGCGGCTTTGATTGTACTTCAATATTGTTGTGTCATGAGATGCAAGCGGCATAGCTATTTTTTATTTTTATTCTTCACCCTAGACATTATATATTATATCGCAATATGTACTTATTAGATGGTGGTTCTTTTAAGGGGATAACTATTATGACATTCCATGCAGTCTTAAAAGTACTATTATATGTTGGCTGCATGTTCTTGAGTTTCCCACACCAGAATTTTGTCTGAACCATAGTTCTATTTTCCCCTTATTTCCATTGGTGCTCTTTCGAGTAATCTTAGGAAGGCGGGTTTTCGTTGATGTTCATTGAGCTCTTGGAGAGGAGCTGGATGTCTACCTACCATAGTATTGTTATTTTCGCTGCATTACTTTATGTATATATATAAGCAATTGTAAGGACAGACTGTTACAACTGCCCAGGCTGATGATAATACTCTGATTAGTAACTCTAAAATACTATTTATATTAGAGTAGCTCTGTGTATTATCTTTTGATATTATATGTTATCATTCCGCTGTGAGATTCTAATGTTTTTTGTTCTCCTCTTTTATGTTCGTTTGCTTTTCTTCATTTTCTTCATCCTAACGTTATGTCTTTCTAACACTTGGGTGCTCAGCATGTGAATATCGTGGATGTGTTAATGTCGACATTCGAGGATGGAAAAGGCCGTCCGTTACAATTTTGTATCAGAGCTGAAGGTTAAGTGAGAACTATGACGACCCACCTTTTCGACTCTTGAAAATCGATACTAATACATTCTTGGTATTCATGTGCCGCAAAATTCAAGTGCCAAAAAGGCAGATTGATCAAGAGTAAAAAGAAAATAAAGACAGAACATAGTAGAAAACAGAATCTCACACGAATGGAATAATCTTATATTATTAACCACAAAATTTTTTATAGCGGAAAATTTGAATACAATACTAGAGTCTAACCTAGATTCAGCCAGAACAGTTATAAATCCTTTGTCCTTACAAAGGCTGAAAAACAACAAAACAAATGCAGCGGATAAATAGAATACGTCCATATGTTGATGAAGATCTCCATCTCTCCTCTGGAAACTCCAAGCATCTTTAGCTTAACTTAAAACTACTTGGATCTAACCCGAGTATTAAAAATAACCGGATCAACCTTGATAAACCAGCATGAGGAAACTTGAATTATAAATGTATACGACAGTGTCATAGATCAGATTGATGCCAATCAAAACCTTTGAAAAGAAGGGTATCTTGTAAGACCATGCCGCACATAAACATTGATGGGATTTTACCTTACGATAAGCAAAATAATTTATACCAATTTTTTTTGATATTATCATTAATGACATTGGTTTGAAAACACTTTTCAAATAAATTTATTAAGAAGGTAATAACACCTGAACAATGTCGAATGATGTATATAATACCAAAAGGGAAGCTGAAATGATTGCAAAGCATTATAGCTATTTGGTAATACAGCTAAAACAGTAAAGCTTGTATTAGAATTGGATTTCCGACATGATAGGGAACTAGTAACCATTTCCTCTAATGCGAAATACATGCATAACAATCCTAGTCCCCGGTGACTATTCACTTTTCTCAAGCAAGCCTATGTACTACATTGTTACACTCTTATGGAACAACGTATTTCGATGGCTTTGCTCTTTCTCAGTCGAGCCTCCAGTACCTTCCCATTTAAACCATTGAAGGTCCTGACACTACTGGACTCCTCCATCATCAATAAAACAGATAACCTAAAATATATCCTGCAGACCACATAGTTACCTATATCATTCCTGGGATGTGAGGCTCGTGAAGCTATGCTCTTCTTTCCATAAAGCCACGCTTTGCTTTTCACAAAGCCATACTTTGCTTTTCATAAAGCAAATTCCACTTAGAATGTCACATTACCATTTCTAACAATTCACTTTTGATTGCCACAAAAGTATAACCTATGAGCTCGTACGTCTCAGAGAAAGGTGTTAAGTATAGGAGGTGTTACCTCCTACACCACTAAGCAGATATACATTTGTAGAGATCAATGTACATGGTTTTTAGAAATGCAGTGCCAGACACACATCCATACAAGTTGTCTAAGTGAAGGACAAACCAAAGGCACTCCTCCTACTACATCCTGTTTGGGAATCACCTCTAGGATTAGTAGTGAGTAGTCCTTGCCAATCGAAGATTTTCAGAATGAAGGCACTACTACCACTATATATATAATATGGGAATCACCCTAGAGGTTACTAGCAAGCATCCCTACATTATGAAGATCTCCATCTTCAAAATCATTGCCTTCAACATGTCTTCACTTTCGAACGTGTATATTGGTTTGAAGTGGTTTCCAGATAGGAATTACCCAAATCAGACCTTGGTTTCTCCGAACCAATCATTAATAAAAAGATGTCAAGTATATAGGTGATTATCAAACAACATCCAATCAATTTATATTTTTATCAAATCAAATCTCTTTCGGAGATATATTCTTTTAAACTACTCCTTTATCTTTTAAGAGTATATGGAATCATTAAGCCTAATCTATCAAATTCTCTGGTTGATTAAACATTTTAATCTTGGAATAATTCCAAATCATTTCACATTTTACTTAGGAAAACATTTCCAAATCATTTATTTAAATCTTAACAAAGATTTATTATTTTTAAATCATAACTTTTAAATGGATCAAAAACGATGTTATTTAAGACATCATTTATTGTAAACCCAAATCAATTAGTATTAAGTAGAAAAGGATCCATAGATTAGACTAATTATACTCAATACCAATTTATGTATTCAATCTGTACTATTCGTTAAATAACGGTGAAATCACCTTTTAAATTCACAGGGATAGTACGAATTCCCTCTTCAGAATTTAATACAAAGTTTAACCAGGGTATTCTCTATACCACCAAAATCATATTTTAAAATCTTGTTGAACTTTTGAAAAACTCCAAAATCCCTTTTCTTTTAACTTAAGAGAACGTTGTCCGAGTAGATCAAATTAACTATCCCCTCCATTGGGCCAATCTGGATAGCTAGCGGAACTCAGACATTGGTTGTCCAAGCTCATGTCTAGAGATTATCTCTCTGTCACTCTAAGGTGGTCAAGTTATTTAATCAACTCTAAATTCTTTATATGATCTTTTAGAGATGATTTTCATTTCATTGATACTATTCCAAATATTGTTTAAAACAATTTTCCTTTAACCATTTCTTTTGAACTCCTTTAAAAGAATTATATAACTTTCAAATAACTTTAAAAAATAATTAATTATTCATTTGAAAAGGTTACTAAAAAGATCGGAAAAGAATAATTAAGTTAAAACCATGATTTGTAAAAATTACCGAAAACAGTCGCAAAAACCGCTGTGAATAGTGTTTTTTAGAGCTTCTCGGCTCTAAACATATATTCCTCTTCATATATGTCCAATTTTTCTATTCAAAACTCTTTTAAAATATTTAATCATATTTATGGAATTTATTTTATATTTTCAAAGATTTGAAAATATTCATTTTGAAGAATTTACCCCTTTGATTTCCGAACTGCCAAAACGCGATGTTTTTGAAAACTTAATTTGGACATATTTCAAACTCTACTAAATGAAACCTTGGTTTTCTTCTTTTGTTTGAAAACTATATTATAATGAGTTTGAAAAATTCTTATTTCAAAGAATTCCAACTTATATTGCATCATACACATTGATTTAACTTTCAGATCAGAAAATTACGAACTACCGCTACGCGACGAGCTCGATTTGACTCAATTTTTAAACTTCATTAAACTTTGTCGAAACTTGTTAAAATGTTTAAAATACTGCAATAAACCATTTTAAATCACTTCAAACTATTTTTACTACATTAAAAACTCATTTTCTACTTTATTCCATATTATAATATTATGTTATTATAATATTTACTTCTCAACCTTTTTATATTTAAAACCATAAAGAAGTTTAATAAACTCCATACACATATTAATATGGATTTATTTTTTATGAAATAACTATAGTTCATTAATTAACCATTTTTATTTTGATGACTATTATTTTCCCATCATTAGCAACCAAGTTATCAACCAAATATTAATCAACCAAATATTCATCCAATATTCAACCAAGCATAATAATATACTAATTAAACATGCATATCATTGTTTTAAGTTTTATATAGATAAGACTAAATTCAAGTACTCACTATCGATTTCCACTCCACCAATATTCGAAACTCCTTGAATTGATTCCGGTGGAAATCTGGCAGCACTTCATTTCCATTTCTTTGTCCTGGAGCTCCTCGTACTTGCTCCTTGCCTCCTAGTGGGTTCGGCCTTGACTTGTATGGAGGTGGAGCTTGGCCAAAGGGTGGTGATGGAGGGTGGCCGTGAGTATAGGCAGAGACGAGGAGAGGATTGCTCACTTTGATTTCAAATTATGGTGATATATTTTATGATGTGGAAGTGTATTTCTCAACAAAGCTTCGCTACGACTATGGAATATTTTATGAAGGCATGTAAGCCATTAATGAAGAGGAAGAAGAAGATAAAGAACTTAAGAAAGAAAGAGGAGGAAGGTGTGAAAATTATGAGAGGAGGAGGCATGTATTTGTAGAAAAAATGTGTAAAAATATTTAAATGTAAAATTACCTTCCTACCCCTTTCCCACTCCCCTCCACACTCACAGCCACTCCCCCTGTCATTCTCTCCATATGCTTGAGATGTGGTGTGTAAGTGTGTAAGGATGTGAGGTTTTGATGTGTAGTTTGCTTTTGACTTTGTATAAATATCTTAGATATTTTGTGATATGTGTGTGTGTGTATAAGTGTATGTATATATGCTATATGTGTATATGTATATGTTAGTGTATGTATGTGCATGTCATATATGTTGCACAAGACACGTAAACAATGTTGCAATCACTTTGAACAAATTCGTTCGTTAAACCATTGAAAATCGAAAAGCCGATTCCCAGTCACATTTTCAGTTTTTAATCAAATTATTTATTTACGTAAACAAAACTTGAAAATAAATTTCTTATCATCTTAGACTAATTAAAACATCCTCATTTGAATTATTATACCATATAAATCAATATTAAACAAGTGTTTATAAAAAGTGCTGTCATATCGACGAAACGTTATGAAGTTTCTTATATTTTTAAAATAAGCATATATCTTTATAAAAATATTATAAATGATTTATCGTCACTATATAAGTTATTAAAATTAATTATTACCATTTTAAAATAATTATTTGAATATTTAAACTTAATTTAAAATTCCAGAAAATATATAAAAGTGATGATATCCTGATGATGTCATAAATATATTTTATTTCCAAAAATAAAATAAATAATTTTATTACATATTCTTGCTTAAATGAAGAAATAAGTGTATATAAAAAAAATTTGCGTGACTTTTGCTGGTTAAAAAGCTGCTTATCGATAAAACGATTTTCGGTCATTTTATCGGTATTTTTTCAAAAAATATATTTTTGTAAACATTTTTCCAAAACAAGATCACCATTATTATTTATCACATAAAACATGACTATTTATGTTTAATAAACCTATATTTGAATATTTAAAATAATTATATATTCCAAATCAAAGTGATAAAATTACGGGTCGTTACAGGAACCTTGGCTTTGGTAAGGTATAACTCATTAAGAGATAGGGTAATGAAATGCCCTATTATGAGTTGAGTATATTGTATATCTGAGAGCATGTATGTATTTCATATATATTAGTTATATATATAATTATAGGTTGATAGTGTAGTTAATTCATGCAAGGATTAATAATGTCCATTTATCCCTCATTTATTAGCTTAATCATGCTTGTTAGTTTATGAGCAATGATTATTGTTTATTGATTGTTGTTTTGTGTTTAACCGGTTTATAAGTAATTTACATTTTCACTCCATGGGTTGGGTAGATGATAACTATAGGAACATTGAAACGAACACTTTGTGAATTAAGTTTTACAGTTTAATTATAAGGCATTCGGTGACAATGTTGGGTTAAAAGTTAACAGGGAACTAGTTGTTATAAATGCACTTTGAATCCCCTCTCTTCTATCTTATCTTTTTATGAATGATTTTTGAATGAGATGTTTTAATTGCTTTCTATACTTATAGTAGTATAAAATATAGTAAGAAATTGATTTGAAAAGTTATTTAATTTTTAAAACAAAGTTGTAAAAGTCATGGTTCATATACCGATAGTCGCTATAGATGCACTTGATAATCTTTACATTTAATCAAGTATAAAATGTTGTTTTCTTTAGATATGTTATAAAACCTTTTCTGTTATCCCGCTTTTTGGTCAAAGCGGGAATATCAACAAATCGGCTGGATATCAGGATTGGAGTTCAATTGGAAACAAGGCTGCAATGGATATCGTCAAAATTTGGTCGAGCTCCAATCAGGACGGAATCGATTGGAAATGATGATGAGGACTAGGAGAGGCTACGTTTCAAGTTTCAGGTTAATCGGAGTTTGTACGAAGAAGATACGATCGATACAAGGTAGGAAGAAGGTACTGTTCGAATCCATCATCTTCCCTTGCCTCGACTCCATCAAACTTCCCTTGCCTCGACTCCATCATCTTCCCTTGCCTCGACTCCATCATCTTCCCTTGCCTCGACTCCATCATCTTCCCTTGCCTCGACTCCATCAACTTCCCTTGCCTCGACTCCATCATCTTTCCTTGCCTCGACTCCATCAAACTTCCCTTGCCTCGACTCCATCATCTTCCCTTGCCTCGACTCCATCATCTTCCCTTGCCTCGACTCCATCATCTTCCCTTGCCTCGACTCCATCGGTTTTCCCTTGCCTCGACTCCATCGAACTTCCCTTGCCTCGACTCCATCGAACTTCCCTTGCCTCGACTCCATCGAACTTCCCTTGCTTCAACTCCATCATCTTCGAATCCATTTCAACTGAGAATCCTTCGAATCCATTACCTCGAATCCAAGCCATGGATTCGACCCAGTCAAACCGGAGTACAAAACGGATCGAAGCGAGAGACACGCGCCACGTCGCAGTAAGCATCGAGTCGACCGAATCGATTCGAACCAGGATCGATTCGAACGAATCGATTCGAACTAGATCGATTCGAACCAGGCTAGTCAACCAGAAATGCAACCTTGAATCGATCATAACTTGAGATCTACACATCCAAATGCTATGAAATTTTCACAGAAGCTTCAACACATGATGAAGAATGTTCACACCAAATTTCAGCTCGATTGGACAATTTCTTGATCGATTCGAACATAGCTTCGAATCGATCCCAAAGTGGGCCCGGATTTCCAGAAAGCAGGGCATGTGGGCCCCCTGACGTACCAGAACTGGTCTCCCCTCAATTTAGGCGAAATATCAGCCTCCTACACCTATAAATAGAGCCCCTGGTCATTCAGAAAAGGGGTCAGACAATTCTAAGAGCTAAGGAGCGCCCAGATTCTGCCAGATTCACTCCAGATCACCATTGCCGCCTTAGAATCCAGATTAGAATCATAAAGTCTGTTATACTACGCAATAAGAAATTGTAATCTTCAAGTATCGAGCAATAAAATCATAAAAACCTTGAAGTGGACGTAGGCCGGAGATAGCCGAACCACTATAAATTGTGCGTCACTGTTCATTATTTCTGGATTGCTGTTTGTTGCTTGCTTAGATTTGATATTTGTGTCTGAATATTGCTGACTTGTATTCATACACTGGTGCTTTCACAACGCTTGGGGTTTGTGACCATTTTTGGCGCAAACACTTTCAAAGGAGTTTTATAAAAGGTATGTAAGTATTTTAAAAGAAATTTGAAGTTTAAATATATTTTCGAAGAGTTTGTTTTGAAATTTTAAAGAAAAGGTTTTCTAATTATATTTACAAAATTTGTTTATTTTGTTTACTTTAGAAAAAGGTTTTAAATCAGTAATAAGTAATTATTTTTAAAGCAATATTTTATATAACTATTTATAACTTATTTATAATCATTTTAAAACATATTATACATATATAACTTTATAAAACTAGTTTAAAAATATTTTATTATACTATAAAGAATTTTCCTTACATCTTCCTTCGTTAAATTTGTTGAAAATTTTATTAATTATAGTAGCTTTATAACTAAACTATTGTGCATATATATATATCCTTTTAAGAACATTTCTAACTTGTATATAAATATTTTCAAAACAAAAAAACCTATTATGGAAGAAGGGATAAGAAGTTACACTTTAAAAATAAACGTGTATTTCATTTTCATATGGAATGGTAGCATTACTTTACTTAACATTAAAAACTGAGCGAGGTAGACTTCTCTATTTGTGAGAGTTAAGATTGATGTTTGAGTAGGGATGAGAAATAGCGCTCCAACCTACCGGCTTTCCTGCTAACCGAGGAATAGTTAAGTTAGCATGTCAGAAATGTGTTAAGTATATGAACCTTGATTTCTATAAGCAATTGTTTTTGGAACTAGGTAGCCGATTAGTCGACTATACAACTTGACTAAATTACATAAGTAAATGGTTTTGGGTTGTAGTAAATAATGTTTAAGTAACATTTGTTTTTAACCCTTATTAATTATAATTAAGATTATAATTAGGAATATAAATAGATATTCAATAATGAATATTTTAAAGATAACTACAAGTAAATGGTTTTGGATTGTAGTAGACATTGTTTAAGTAACGATTGGCTTTAACCCTTAAAATGAAATTGAATCTTTAAAAAGCAAGTTTTAATGGAATGGTTAAGTGTGAAATGGATTTGGGTTTGTTATGACAATGTTTTAAATAACACTTATCTTTAACACTTAAGAATGTAATTAGATCCTTAATAATGGAATTTTAAAGATAATAACAAGTATGATATCTTTTTATATAAAGTTAAAAAAGTAAAAGTTTAACTTATAAAAGAAAAGAGGTTTATGGTAATGATGTTTAAGTAACATTTATTTTTAATCTCTTTGATTACATTTTAAATAAGTATATGAATAATTTTGAAATATAGAAAAGAGTATAAGTGAATAGTTAAATATAGTGTAAATGAATAGTAATGCATGAATAGTAGAATACAAGTATATATCTTTTATAAAGAGAAATTAAATCTATGTATATAAGTTTAATTAATAAGTTAAGTTATTAGTTAAATAAGTGAAGTTTAATTAATAAAGAATTTTTATTAATAAAAGGCGTTTTAATTAACAAGAGAAGTTTAATTAAGAAGGAAGTTTAATTAAATATGTGGATTAATTAACAAGAAGATTAATTAATGAGGGAAGTTTAATTAATACAAGAGTTTAAATAACAAAGGTGTCTAATTAATGAAAATGTTTTTAAATTAATAAGAAGTCTTAATATAAAAAAAGAAGTCTTAATTAAATAAAGAAGTCTTAATTAAATAAAGAAATTTACTAATAAAAGGTGTTTTAATTAACAAAAGGATTAGTTAACTAAAAAGGGGATTAAAAGTCGTTTATGTGACTTGATCGTGCTTTGTGTGTGTTAATTGTGCTATGTGTGATTACTTTTGTATGGAAAACATTTAGTCATGTACTTAGCACTAAAAGCTAACGAAGTAGACTTGATTCTATCTGTGAGAGTTAAGAATGATGATTCGAGTAGAGTGTAGAAGCAATTGTGCTCTTACCTATCTGGCTTCCTTCTTGACCGAGGGGTAGTAGAAGTTGAAAAGTTTGGAAACATGATAAGTATACAAGACTTGGTTTCTATATGCGATCGTTTCATGTTATTTAATATGACCAAATTAACTTCAGAAGTATCAAAAATCTTTACGGCTTCATACACTTTGAGAACCCCTAGGGAGGAGCATTCGTATGAAACGTCTCTACCTTTCACTTACTTTTTAAAGAACCGGGATTGAGTTAACCAAAAATTCGTCGATTTAGTCTTGAGGAGACCGAGATCGGTAAGTGTTTTACTTATCGAAAACCACTTTAAGACCGAGATACATGTTTAATCTCTTGGAAGTGGACATGTTCGAGATGCTGGATTCCATTTAGGGATTCATGATCTATTCGAGTTATGGCTCATGTGTAGAGATGTTGAACGTGACTCCACCATCGGTAATGACTAAAAATAGAGTAGGAAGCATAGCCAGTGGGTTTAGCTAACCCAAGGGTGTATCTACTCCATATCTAGAGTTGCTTTCGATATGTTGGGCGTTGGGAGTTGATGATGTTCAGCATCACCTGTTAGGGCGTGGTCCAGCTATGTTTACCTTTGTGGCATATTTTATCTAGAGATACACATTGCTTGGAAGGTACTTTTTGACCCTTGTGTAGGAGATTGGTTTCAATTTACTGGGGAGATCTCCGTGAAAGATCCATTATGCATGCGTACCTTAGCAGTTTTGATTGTAATTCAATATTGTTGTGTCATGAGAAGTAAGCGGCATAGCTATTTTCATATTTATATTCTTCACCCTAGATATTATATATTATATTACAATATGTACTTAGTAGATGGCGGTTCTTTTACAGGGAAAACCATTATGGCATTCCACGCGGTCTCAAAAGTACCGCTATATGTTGGCTGCATATTTCCTGATTTCCTCACACCAGACTTTTGTTTGACTTGTGGTTTTATTTTTTCCTTATTTCCTTGGGTGCTATTTTGAGTAATCTGAGAAAGGCAGGTTTTCGTTGATGTTCATTGAGCTCTTGGAGATGATCTGGATGTCTACTTACCGTAGTATTCTTATTTCCGATGCATTACTTTATATGTATATATCAGCAATTGTAAGGACAAGTTGTTATAACTGTTCAGGCTGATGATAATACTCTGATTAGTCACATGGAAATACTATGTATATTAGAGTAGCTTTGTGTATTATTTGTTGATATTATATGCTATCATTCCGCATTGTGATTCTGATGTTTTCCATTCTCCGCTTTCTTGTTCCTTTTGTTTTTTTCTTTTCTTTACCCTAACGTTTTGTCTTTCCGACACTTGGGTCCTCGGCACGTGAATACCGTGGATGTATCAGTGTCGACATTCGGGAGTCAAAAAGGTCATCCATTACAGAAGGTATTTGTAACTTAGTAAAATGCAAAAATAACTGGGACTGTTCTTTCTATAAAAACTTCCCATCTATGGATGAGGAGAGCCAATGTATGAGTATGATTCCTTATGCTTTGGCAATTAGATCCATCAGAGGTGTAGTCTGTCGATATCAATTAAATCTATATGAAAATCATTCGACTACTGTTATGTTCATCCTAAAGTATTTGAGAAATACGAAGTATTTTGTAACGACCTCGGATTTTATATATATTTAAAGTGATAATTAATTGAATTTTTGAATTTAAATCGTAAATAAATGGTTTAAAAATGAAAATATATAAGATATAAAAGTATAAAATAAATACATTGGATAAAATCTAATAACAAATTAGATAAATATATATAGTAATTTGAATATAAAAATAATTAGTATTAAATTTAGAAATAAATAATTGAGATAGAAATAAATATAAAAATACATAAGATAAATTATGGAAAATTTTATATAGTAAACTAATTAGTTAAATTAAACAACATATTTAATATAGAGATTAATTTATATTAAAAATTTAAAAATATAATAAACACACTAAATAAATTATAACAACATATTAAAATATAGAAATGCATTCAAGAATAATAAAAGAAAAAGATAAGACAAATATATATTCATGAACCACTTGCCAAATGAAGAAATAAAATACATTCAAATATAAAGACAAGTTAAAAAGGAAACAAAATATATAAAGTATAGAAGCTTGCTAAGGAAGCTATCATGTTTTCTCAAACATGTAACAGCCGAAATGAAAAAGATTTTATAAATGAGATATGGTACAAACTAATTAATGCTGGCACACCAAAGTTAAAAAATCAGCCTCCAAATAAAAATATCCTGTTCAAATCTTTGTACAAAGTATAAACCATTGTACAACATAAATTATTACCCTGTAACACTTCATTTCCTATATACATTAACAAACTTCTCGTTCCAGTATTCATCCACCATTATAAACTGAGAAAAACTGAAGAAAAAAAATCATTTTCAAACAAACAAACTTCAAATTAAAACATCAAAACAAAATTTACACAAGCCTGAGAAGTAGAAGCTCCAGTATCAAGTTCAAAACCAAGATTTCAACTTTGTAAATTCAAAAAGGCTTCAACTTTCAACTTGAAACTTCTGGAAATCAAAATGTTCAAGGTGAGTAACAACCAGAAATTTAACTTAAGTCATATATATTGCCATTTGCTCTGTGTATATATAGGTATCAGTGAATGCTCTTCTCTGTTTATTTTACAGAGTACAATCCAACAAGAAAATTCAATTTCTTGTTTTATAATCCATATTAGACTTTGGTTTCAAAATAAAACAGTGGTGTTTAAGTATGAGCTACAATCTAAAAATAGTTTCATGAGATAAAAATACATATAGAATGAAAAAATCAAATTTTTACAGTAAGAACTTTCATTTCTGGAAATTTCGAACTTCACGAATCATTGATTCAAGGATATAACTTGGATCCTTATTGAAAGTATGATTTTTAAGCCTTGTTTGAGGATTTTTAAACAACTGGTTTGAGAGCAGTTCGTTTTTGTTTGAAAATTGGATTTTGACCAATTTCTGGTGATCGACTGAGTCGAGTTGGTCGGGGTTGTTCGTGAAGGTGAAGGAGCCTACAGTGGGGTTGGGAAAAATGGCTGGAGTTGTTCTAGTTCAACGAGGTGACGACAGCGAACGATTTGTGTTTGTAAACCTAGTTTTACCAAGGCTGAGAAATTTGATTCGTTCGACGTCTACGGTGGATCGAGTGCTGCGTGCTTTTGGGAGATGGTGGAGGAGATGTCGACGAGGTCATGGCTAAAGTTTCTTGTTATCTGATGGTCGGAGATGCAACTTCGAGGTGGTTTTGGCATGGCACTTTGGTTCCAGTTTTTAACTGGGTAGCTCGATTCTGATTCGAGGCAAGTGATGGGGTTTTGATGTTTGGATTGGGTTGCGTAGTTGATAAGTGATGTGCTAGAGGGTTCGTTAGTGGCCAGAGGTGGCCGTGGCGATGGTGCACATGTACGACGTAGTAAAGATGGGTGCCAGTGTCGTTGATGTCATGTGTCTCGAGTCGATACTCGAGTAAGCGAGGCGATTGCTTCGGGTTAGTAATCGAGTTCGAGAGAGTTACCGGATACTTTAACTTATGTTTAAACTAAAAATTACTAAAAAAAAAGAAAGAGAAGAAGAAGAAGGAGTACGAGAGTGACTCGGGGAAAGTTAGTGGAAGTTCGAGTGTTACTCGAAGTAAAACAAGGGAAGCTCTCGGGTGGGTTTTTCAACTGCTATGTTATAAAAAAAATAAAGTTTAGCAAATTGTTTTCAACCAGTTTTAAGCACTGTAAACTTAATAAGCGTTTAACAATTTAAGTTAAAAACTTAAATACAAGTTTTAATTATTTTAGTTAATGCTTAACAATGTTTTTTTAACTCTTAATTATTATTTTAATTAAGAAGATAATTTAAGTTAAGTATAAAATTAATTAACATTTAAGTTTTCAAGTTAGTAATAAATTGATTTCAAAGTTTAAAGAAGATTTCCTTTAAATGTTAATTAAGATGAATAATAATTAATTAATTATTATAGAAAGTAATTAAGAATGATTACTTTATAATTGTAATTAGAGATTGGATAAGTAATGATTAAGTAATAAATAAATTTGTAATTAACTACTTAAAGTTAATTAATGTATGATTAGTAGTTGACTAATTAAGTAAGTTAATTAAGAATTAGTAATCGATAAATTAGGTCTATTAATTAATAATTAAGGTTATTTATTAATAATTAAAGGGGTTAATTAAAGATTGTTAATGAAAAGTTAGTGATTAAGTAAAGGATAATTGAATAAATTAAAGATTAATTATTTAAATAATTCAAAAGTTGATTAATTTAATAAATAAATGAATAAAGGACAATTAATCAAATGATTTGAAATCAATCAATGTAAATTAGTTATGATTGATGACCCATCTGATCTAAATTAATCGGATAATTAATTGAGTTTACCTATGGATGTTTGAATTCTATTAATTGTCGAACCGTTTGATATTCTGATATGTTATGCTTTGTGCTATGAATTGTTTCGGTGTGATCTGTGATGAATGTAGTTTATTTATCTATGATAAATTTATATTATTTATCTGTGAATCTATGAACGAACGATAAGCGTTATAGATTATACCGCTTATCAATATCGATGTGCTTAAATATGTGATGTGATGATTTTTGATGTTGCACTACTGTGTAAAACCCCTGGACCACACCATACACACACAAATATGGATTTCACGAGGAAATCGGTTAAGTCACAGATGATTTAAATTTAATGTTTTGAAATTGAAATTGAAATTTTAATTGATTTTGGAAATGGATTTGGGTTAAATGTTAAAGCTTTTGGAAAGGAGTTTTTAATTTGAATTTGAATAATTTAATTTGAATTTGAATTCAAAATTTGGAATTAAATTCTATGCTTGGAAATTTTGGTTAAAGATGTTATAAATGTGTTTATATGAAATTAAACTATTTTAAAAGTATTGGTTTGAGAATTTGAATTTAACCCAAGGATTGTAACTCGTATAAATGAATCAGATTTTCCGAAATGAAAACTGTTTGTTTTCAAATGATAAAAGCTTTCATATAAGAAATGAAATTCCAATTTAAGTTAAAGGAATTTCAAGTTTGAATTGAAAAAATGGTTTTCCAAGTTATGAGTGAATTCTTTTTGAAAGCTATAAGTTAAATCTTGATTTAGAGATTTAATGAGTTAATCCAATTGAAATGGAAATTGATTTGGAAAATCTATGAATAGATCTTTGTGAAACTGGGTGAACTTTGTGAATTAAATATTTTTGTTTAAAAATATTAAAATGGTAATGTGTTTAAACCATTTGAAAGAACATTTTGGGTAATAAATTGTGACTTAACTGAAATCCCAATATCCATATGTTTTTAAATATTGCGCTCATTATTCGGTTTAGCTGGGAGAGGACTTTGTGTCATATAACCCATTTCGAATAATGATACGTCGTATATGGATTACATTTAAAGACCAATGTTGAAGACCGGGTATTTGTGAGAACGATAGGATGACTTATCGATTGTCTCTGCACTGAGTCGCGCCGGTATAGAGATTTCCTAAGTGATGGGAAGTTTGATTGGGATTGTGAATACCCGGATTGCAAGGGCTTCTTTGGAAGTGCCTTCGGTTCTGTTCGAACCCGGAACAGACTTGTATGGTTGTATGTCTGACATTACACTTTGAGATATAAAGCTGATTTCTTTCAAATACATTTATGTTTGGTGGCGGAGAATTTATTCTCTAAGCTTAACACCCTTCTCTGAGACGTACGAGCTCAGAGGTTATGTAGTTGAAGGTTATCAGTGATATACTCCCAATTTGGTAGTGTGGCATGCTGAGTGTTGCTGTGTGTTGATGGTCATTTGTTGATCAAAGTGTGACTTTGTGAAAAAGCGTAGCTTTGTGGACGAGACTGCATCAGGACCTCACAACCCGAAAATGGTCGAAACAGGAATGATGCGGCAAGGTTATGAGGGTCGCCCCCTTTAGGGTATGTCATTTCCTTCTGGAAAAAGGTGATATCATGGTATGGAGCCCAGATATTTACCTGTGTGGTTGCTCCAATCTCATTTACTCTGTGTAATTGTTGCTTTGTGATCGAGGTACCTTGGATAAAGGTCCCAAAGGACCGGGGGGTGGCATATTCGTGTAGTAGTTACCTAGTGTAAGAGGTAACCTGGCCTTGTGTTGGCAGAGAGCTAGTTAGTTCTCGGGACGTCCCGCCAGAGGCGTACCCATTGACAGTGGGAAGTTCCTTAGCCTGACCATTTGTTGGAAATCCAAAGAAACAACACGCGCCCTGTACGGTTTTAGTTGTATAACCTGCTATGGAATGTGGCGGTAACCTGCTGTTGAACATAGTAGCTATAGTAGGCATACAATAATGGTTGTATGCTGGCTAAGATTAATATTATACTTTCGAAATGTTTCCTACACTATGCACTTGTAATAACATCAAACGAGTTTTGTTTGCGTAGTAAGCATGTTTGACTATCATAAGTAGAAATCTCCTCCAATTCTGCGTTTGCATTGTGTGTGTGGCGGGAGGTCTTATGGTAGTTTCATTTTCCAAAAGCATTGCGGATTTCAATGTTTAAAATTCTTTTGTTGTTTGTTTAAAGATAAACTATTTTTGTTACTCACACCAGTCCCATGACTGACCTGGAGTTTATTGTTCCCTTCCTAAACTCTGGGTGCCCATAATTTTCCACACGGGCAGTCTAGAGTTGGGTTTCTTAGATATTCAGGTTTAGTAGACTAGTTGGAGCTAGTTCAGTCTTTGGAGATCATGACTGACGTTGCTTATCTTGGTGCAACGTGATGTTGGTTCGAGCCTGATGTTGGAGTTATTGGGATTCATTCTCTTTCGAGGATCATTTGGAGTTATCACTTCTGTTTTCCGCTGTATCATTATTTATCTCTGATATTGTTGTATCATATTGATATCATTGTTGTATATTATTCTGGATATTGTATTCATTGGAGTTGTATATGATATCATCTATTTCTTTATTCCGCTGTGTTGTTATACTTAATGGTGTTATAAGCTCCGGTGAGCCAGGTTCGGTTTTTGAATCTGCGGCATTTTGAGTACAAGTGAAGTACGGGTGCCGATTTTCGAAGGTCGAGTTCAGGATCATTACATTTGGTATCAGAGCTAAGGTTAAACTTTAGCTATGGAGTATAACACATTAAGTAGCTCACTAGAGATAGGGTGAAGTATACCCTAGAATGAGTAATTCCTAAGATATCTGTCCGTACGCCTCAGTAAATTCTCTTACTATCCACTGATAGTAAGTATGAGTGCAAGAAGAGGATGAGATAGGGGACATGGGAATACAACTAAAATGGTCAATACCCTGTAACAACAAGGAAACAATCTTTTCTCTATTAATCTATTTTGTTCGTCATTTTTTTTCAATTCTTTGATAGTTTCTAGTAGATCCAGGAAGAAGATTCGATATATTAAAATGGGACATAAACTCCAAATAAGCCAAAATTGTTGTTTGGATGTATTGGTTGCCTTGTTTTCATTGGTTGCTATGGTTGATAGGTATACTTTAGTTTCTAAATTTAAAAGTTTTGAAATTGTACCCAAAAATAGATAGATATATGAATACAATTTGGGTCCGGATATATTCTACGAATGGTTAGTTATCCCTTCGAACTAACTGATGCCACTGCATACTTCGTAGATCTGGATAACCCGAGCATCCTGTGGAAAAAATTAAAATGATTTGTTCTCGTATCTATTATTTATATTCTGATTTGGTAAGCCAAACGCAGAATAGATGTTCAGTTTGATTTAATGAAATATTCTTCATCTATCTTTGTGTCTCCCTGGCAAATTTTGAGGACGAAATTTCTTAAGGGGGGAAGGTTGTAACGACCCCGAATTTTATATATATTTAAAGTGATAATTAATTGAATTTTTGAATTTAAATCGTAAATAAATGGTTAAAAAATGAAAATATATAAGATATAAAAGTATAAAATAAATACATTGGATAAAATCTAACAACAAATTAGATAAATATATATAGTAATTTGAGTACAAAAATAATTAGTATTAAATTTAGAAATAAATAACTGAGATAGAAATAAATATAAAAATACATAAGATAAATTATGGAAAATTTTATATAGTAAACTAATTAGTTAAATTAAACAACATATTTAATATAGAGATTAATTTATATTAAAAATTTAAAAATATAATAAACACACTAAATAAATTATAACAACATATTAAAATATAGAAATGCATTCAAGAATAATAAAAGAAAAAGATAAGACAAATATATATTCATGAACCACTTGCCAAATGAAGAAATAAAGAACATTCAAATATAAAGACAAGTTAAAAAGGAAACAAAATATATAAAGTATAGAAGCTTGCTAAGGAAGCTATCATGTTTTCTCAAACATGTAATAGTCGAAATGAAAAAGATTTTATAAATGAGATATGGTACAAACTAATTAATGCTGGCACACCAAAGTTAAAAAATCAGCCTCCAAATAAAAATATCCCTGTTCAAATCTTTGTACAAAGTATAAACCATTGTACAACATAAATTATTACCCTGTAACACTTCATTTCCTATATACATTAACAAACTTCTTGTTCCAGTATTCAACCACCATTATAAACTGAGAAAAACTGAAGAAAAAAAATCAATTTCAAACAAACAAACTTCAGATTAAAACATCAAAACAAAATTTACACAAGCCTGAGAAGAAGAAGCTCCAGTATCAAGTTCAAAACCAAGATTTCAACTTTATAAATTCAAAAAGGCTTCAACTTTCAACTTGAAACTTCTGGAAATCAAAATGTTCAAGGTGAGTAACAACCAGAAATTTAACTTAAGTCATATATATTGCCATTTGCTCTGTGTATATATAGGTATCAGTGAATGCTCTTCTCTGTTTATTTTACAGAGTACAATCCAACAAGAAAATTCAGTTTCTTGTTTTATAATCCATATTAGACTTTGGTTTCAAAATAAAACAGTGGTGTTTAAGTATGAGCTACAATCTAAAAATAGTTTCATGAGATAAAAATACATATAGAATGAAAAAATCAAATTTTTACAGTAAGAACTTTCATTTCTGAAAATTTCGAACTTCACGAATCATTGATTCAAGGATATAACTTGGATCCTTATTGAAAGTATGATTTTTAAGCCTTGTTTGAGGATTTTTAAACAACTGGTTTGAGAGCAGTTCGTTTTTGTTTGAAAATTGGATTTTGACCAATTTCTGGTGATCGACTGAGTCGAGTCGGTCGGGGGTTGTTCGTGAAGGTGAAGGATCCTACAGTGGGGTTGGGAAAAATGGCTGGAGTTGTTCTAGTTCAACGAGGTGACGACAGCGAACGATTTGTGTTTGTAAACCTAGTTTTACCAAGGCTAAGAAATTTGATTCGTTCGACGTCCACGGTGGATCGAGTGCTGCGTGCTTTTGGGATATGGTGGAGGAGATGTCAACGAGGTCATGGCTGAAGTTTCTTGTTGTCTGATGGTCGGAGATGCAACTTTGAGGTGGTTTTGGCATGGCACTTTGGTTCCAGTTTTTAACTAGGTAGCTTGATTCTGATTCGAGGGCAAGTGATGGGGTTTTGATGTTTGGATTGGGTTGCGTAGTTGATAAGTGATGTGCTGGAGGGTTCGTCAGTGGCCAGAGGTGGCTGTGGCGATGGTGCACATGTACGGCGCAGTAGAGATGGGTGCCAGTGTCGTTGATGTCATGTGTCTCGAGTCGATACTCGAGTAAGCGAGGCGATTGCTTCGGGTTAGTAATCGAGTTCAAGAGAGTTACCTGATACTTTAACTTATGTTTAAACTAAAACTTACTAAAAAAATGAAAGAGAAGAAGAAGGAGTACGAGAGTGACTCAGGGAAAGTGTAACGACCTGGGATTTTCGATCCCGAAAATTCCAGATAGTTATGAAAAGAAGAAAAGAGGTAGAAGAAGAAACAGAAAACAAGACATAGAATCTCACATTTATTTATTTTTAAATCCTAAGCCTG
This sequence comes from Allium fistulosum, assembly GCA_030737815.1. Lineage (NCBI taxonomy): Eukaryota > Viridiplantae > Streptophyta > Magnoliopsida > Asparagales > Amaryllidaceae > Allium > Allium fistulosum. The sequence goes on from CM060907.1 coordinate 1,010,038,486, forward strand.
GTAATGATTGAATGGAAAGAAATTGAATTTACTTGTTTGTTTCCACCCTGTAATCTAATGCAGAGAAGAACAAGTTCAATATAAAATACACAGTGTAGTTATATGTATATATACAGAGCGACTAAAAAAAATATGCATGTAAAGCAACAATCTAACCATGAATTGTATGTACAAATTTTATTAAACTTAAATCTTAATCAATTTGTTCACTCACTTTTATTATTTTTATGCAGAGAACTTGATAAAACTAGGAAGCTTCGAAACTGCATTTGCTTTGATTTCTTTTTAATCCCTCGTAGTTTAAAAACAGAGGGAAACAACCAAATTATACATGCACAGTCAACACATTCTCATACACAGAGGTTTCACTATTCATATAAACAAACATCATTAAATCTCAGATCTTTCACAAGCAACAGAACTTAATTTACTTAAGGTTTAATATAAAATGTTTACTCACCTGTCATGAGCTTTTGTAATCGTTTTGGATTAAGAAAACTCGAATGGCTTTGAAACTAGAAAACTTGTAGAGCCTTAATCACTTGAACTTTGCATTGCTGTTATGTTGAAGCTTATTTTCTGAGATGATTCAAAACTGAACTGAAGCTGCTATTGTTCTTGCTTGAACTCCCATTATTTAATTGTTTCCAGGTTTGCTGGCTCGTTTGAGAAGGCTACAGGTTTGGCTTCTTCTTTTTTTAAGTTGTTAGGTTAGCTTCAGTTGCGAGATTAATTTCTGGTTTCCTAATTCTTGATGAAACGAAAATAAAATAAGGAGAGATGTATATAGATAGGGAATGTATTGTTGGTACAATGTTTGGTCAGAGATTTTTCTTACTTGTGGAGGCTGAAATGATCCTTAAGAAAATTTTGAAATGACCTAATTTGTGCTAGAATTGATAGCATTTAATGCATGTATCCTTACATACTTATCCCCTTGTTGTTGAACGTACATAGATATTTTTTTTCTTTCTTTATTTCTTTGCAAATACATGTATCATTATAGACTATTTATCTCTAGAATTATCTTCATGTGTTTATGTCATATTTCACATAACTATAACCTTTAAGATATTATTTAATTTCTTTTAAAAGTATAACTATAAACCATTTACTTTACTTATGTATTTGTTTAGTTTCATACTTGTATTAATTTCATAGTTTCTTGTGTTTATATATATTTATTTTTATGTTAATATCATATCCCTGTTTGTACTTATGTTTAAATATTGATAAGGTTTATTTTACTTGAACCATTATCCATATTATATCATATACACATATTAAATCACATATAAATAAAGTTAAATAAGATAGATTTCATGTTTAAAATATTTAGGAACTCTTTATTTTAATTCCAAACCATATCTTCTTCCAAATAATTTTTTTTAAATAATAAACTGCATTTTAATTAATTCAATTAAATATTTATTAGAATATTACTGCTAAAAATCTGGGATGTCACATCCCTCCCCCCTAAAACTTTTCGTCCTCGAAAAGGGACGAAGTCAGAATTTATGAAAATGTTTACAATCAGATAAATATTCTTTAATCATTTTTAAAACACTTTTAGTATCTATATAATATTATTCCAAAATAGTTTTTTTTTCAAAAATACTTTTCTAACTCGATGTTTCAACAAGTCCATCTTCGTTCTCATAGAGATTCGGTCATACGTTGATCAGGCGTAGGACTGAAAATCTATAAGTACTTAGCAGACCTATTTTCAACACCCAGTGAAAATATTCTGAAAAATAATTTTATCGAAAATATAGAAAACAGTTTTGAAAATAGAAGAAATAGCTTTGGTGAGAATGCTCTGGAGATCATCACACCCATCCATGGTCACAGTTACATCCTGGGTTACGTTGCCGTCACAGCAAAAGTCCATGTAACTGATTACACCATGGAACCCACAACAGATCGCAGTTACATTCCATGGTTACGTTGCCATCACAGCAAAAGTCCATGTAACTGTAGGCTCTCTGCGGCCTCTCGATTACGCTGTCGAAATGAAACTTCTCCACTCCTACATAGGTCGCAGTCTACCGATGTAAAATCAAACGCAGACTGTTGGCTCTCAGCAGCACACACAACTTACACTATGTTACCATAGTGTCGCAGTCTACCGATATAAAATCAAACGTAGACTGTTGGCTCTCAGCGGCACACACGACTTTCGCTATGGTCTGCAGTAGATCGCAGCGACATCGAGTTACACTGTCGTCACAGCATAGCCCAAATGCATCTGTAGGCACCAGCCCCTCGACTTTCGCTACACAAAATCCTCAGGAACTAGTTTTGTCCGGACTCCTCACAGGATCAACTTTAGAACCTCTCCCTTAGAGGCTCAAGGCAGCGCCACCCTGTGGCACTCCTGAGAAGTTCATTTCAAGGGAGCGCCTTTTTCCCCAGAGCCATCATCAAAACACTTTATACTATACACATATAGTATCTTTCAAATCATACACCTAGTATGAATCTCATAAAATCTCCTTTTCACAAAATCGATTATCCCAAAATCGATAATTCTCAAACTAGGCTTTCCAAATTCCAATATTGATTTTACCCAAAAATCAAAAGCCTTTTCAAATTCAAAGGTTCCCAAAACCTTTTTCCAAAATCCTCTAAAGATCCTTTGTATATATATATACATACAGATATATATAATTTTTAAAACTTTGGATCATTTCAAACTTGTATAAAATTCCTTTTATACTCCCATTATTCCCAAAAATCCATTTTCTTCTGGCTATAGATTCAACAAGGAGAGATTTATCTTATATATCAAATATATATAGCTTCATTTATTCAAAATCAAATATTCAAATTTGATTTCTCTTTCCAATATCAATTTCATTCAAATCCGTACGATGTACACATACCATCCATACGCCATATCAATCTGATCGCTTGCTCGATCACACAATTTCACTTCCGAACTAGTATCGTCCACCCGACTTCCTAGTGCGGACTCAGATCTGGTTTCTTGATCAGAAACCGTCATTCTCCTTGCATAGCTATAACTATGATAGAGAACATCTAGAACCAATTAACAATCCATATCCAGGTTTGCGGTCAAAAATCGAGCGAAAAATCCCAACTCGGATCGATAATACTATCTCGAAATTCTGTGCTCGAATCTGGATCAAATCACTATGCGAATAAAATAATATATGTACATCCTACGTATTTTTTTCTTCATTGATTATTAGCTAAATCAATTTCTCCTTTCTATTCATATTCACTTTGATTTTATTCACTTATTCACATTTGCCTTAATCCCATTTGGATTATCACTTCAATTCTTATCTCAGTTGGGTATTTAATCAATAACAGTTTGAACTCCGACCAGCTTAAACTTAGAAATATAGCTTGAAAAATTTAAAAATTGATAAGTAATTGAAAAATAATTATTAATTTGTAAAATAGTTGTAAACGGTTAAGTAATTGTAAGATAGTTAGAGAATAGCTAAATAATTATAGAAATTTTAGATAATTGGAAAATAGTTGTAAAATAGTAATTAATTTGTGAAATAGTTGAAAAATAGTAATTAGTTTTAGAAAACAGTTGAAAAACAGTAATTAGCTTATAAACAGTTACAAAATAGTCAAATAACTCCAAAAGTAGTTATAAAATAAGTATAAAATAATTTTGGGTTTAATAAGAAAGGTTGTATACATTAAATAGCTTGGAAAAATAAGTTTATATTAAAATAGTCCAGAGTCAAAACTGTTCGCTTCCCCAACAATCCAATTTAAATTTCCACTTCCATTTAAGTTGACTCAATTCCAATTTAAATAATCCTTAATTTCCATTGAAATTGATTTAACCCCACTTCAAGTTGGATCAATCCTGATTTCTTTCTCAATCTAAATCAAATTCCATTTGATTTTAAACCTGTTCAACTTTAATCATAATTTCAAATTATTTCAATCAATTTTAGACTATTATCGATTGAACCCACTTCAATTTCAAATCATTTCAATTTAATCCAATCCAAAATTCCCATTAAATTTTTTAAACTTATACACCTTCAATCTCAAATCCATTTAATTCAAATCAGATTCAATTTGAACTAATTCAATTTCAATCTCAATTTTAAAACATCTCGAATTATATAAATTCGAGTTAAATTCTCAAAGGTTGGTTTAACTTTTTAAACCAAATTAACTTTTATTTTTACATCAATAACCCAAATCTTTAAACAATTTAATTTTGAGTCAAATTCTCAAAATTCCATTTTTAAATTATCTTTACTTAACTTTTCCCAAAGTTCAAATAAGCGTTCAAAACAATTTTATCTTAAAAATTTAATTTATTACTCAATTTTATCTTCCAGTTTGAAACCAGTTCTTAAACAATTTTAATTTACAAATTCAATCATTCAAATTTTAGTTCAAAGTAACCCCTTATCCTTAATTTCAAATTAAAGTTTAATTTCCCTTTTATTACAACAATGGATGTATTACCACACTTCATTTATTATTCATTTAAACAAATCCAATTCTTAATTTAAAGATTTTTAACAACAATAGGATGATATCATCCAATTTATTTGAAAACATCCATTCAGTTTCAATTTCCATTTCCAGATCTCAAACCCAATTTGAGATCACAGAAACTCCCAATTCAAATTGTTCATTCAAACTTATTTAACTTCTCCAAAGTTAAACTCAATTTACTTAATCCAATCATCCTTACTCAATTTGAATTTCCCATTCAATTTTTAAACTTCACATTAATAATCTTCCCACTTATTAAGTTCAAAAACTTATCACTTTGGGTATCACATCCCATTCCAAATTTCAAACCCTAAATTTAGAGTTTAATCAAACTATTTTTGATTTATGTATATTCCTCATATATACATATTATTTTCTTTGCCCACTAAGTCATCCTTAAATTTTAAACCACCCTTTGGTTTCAAATTCAAATAAAATTTCAAACAACCCATTGTTTGCAACAAGCCTCCTTTATTCAAATAATACTGATTTATTCTTTTAGCACTTTGAAACAATTTTTTTCAAATCTATGGACCCAGATTTAAAATTCCACAATTTAGGTATTTTCAATTTTATAAGTCATACTTTACTTAAATGTTTACTTCTTTAGAATATTTAATTTTTCTTACTCATTAATATACGTCTTATTATTAAACACACAACAATCACTTATGATAATAACCAAGATTATCATATCTAAAACCATCCATTATCATCATATTCTGAAATACTTCTCCAATTCAAGGTTTCAATTTTTAGTTTGAATCCATTTCGAACTTATCTTTATTTAATTTCAGTTTGGTTGTTTTATATTACTTCTTAATTTAATTCTAATAATTCAACAGTCAATTTCCTTATTATTTATTACTATGAAATATTGCTTTATATATCAAAATATAATCTTATATAAAATCATTTAAAATCTTTATATAAGAAAATAACAAGTACGCTCTCATATATATATATACACTCAACTCATTCTAGGGTACTATTGATCCTATCCTTAATGAGTACACCCACCAGAGCCAAGGTTATCGCTTAACCTTCAGCTCTGATACCAACTGTAACGACCCGGGATTTTCGATCCCAAAAATTCCAGATAGTTATGAAAAGAAGAAAAGAGGTAGAAGAAGAAACAGAAAACAAGACATAGAATCTCACATTTATTTATTTTTAAATCCTAAGCCTGGTAATGATTGAATGGAAAGAAATTGAATTTACTTGTTTGTTTCCACCCTGTTAATGCAGAGAAGAACAAGTTCAATATAAAATACACAGTGCAGTTATATGTATATATACAGAGCGACTAAAAAAATATGCATGTAAAGAAACAATCTAACCATGAATTGTATGTACAAATTTTATTAAACTTAAATCTTAATCAATTTGTTCACTCACTTTTATTATTTTTATGCAGAGAACTTTATAAAACTAGGAAGCTTCGAAACTGCATTTGCTTTGATTTCTTTTTAATCCCTCGTAGTTTAAAAACAGAGGGAAACAACCAAATTATACATGCATAGTCTACACATTCTTATACACAGAGGTTTCACTATCCATATAAACAAACATCATTAAATCTCAGATCTTTCACAAGCAACAGAACTTAATTTACTTAAGGTTTAATATAAAATGTTTACTCACCTGTCATGAGCTTTTGTAATCGTTTTGGATTAAGAAAACTCGAATGGATTTGAAACTAGAAAACTTGTAGAGCCTTAATCACTTGAACTTTGCATTGCTGTTATGTTGAAGCTTATTTTATGAGATGATTCAAAACTGAACTGAAGCTACTATTGTTCTTGCTTGAACTCCCATTATTTAATTGTTTCCAGGTTTGCTGGCTCGTTTGAGAAGGCTACAGGTTTGGCTTTTTTTTAAGTTGTTAGGTTAGCTTCAGTTGCAAGATTAATTTCTGGTTTCCTAATTCTTGATGAAACGAAAATAAAATAAGGAGAGATGTATATAGATAGGGAATGTATTGTTGGTACAATGTTTGGTCAGAGATTTTTCTTACTTGTGGAGGCTGAAATGATCCTTAAGCAAATTTTGTAATGACCTAATTTGTGCTAGAATTGATAGCATTTAATGCCTGTATCCTTACATACTTATCCCCTTGCTGTTGAACGTACATAGATTTTTCTTTCTTTCTTTATTTCCTTGCAAATACATGTATCATTATAGACTATTTATCTCTAGAATTATCTTCATGTGTTAATGTCATATTTCACATAACTATAACCTTTAAGATATTATTTAATTTCTTTTAAAAGTATAACTATAAACCATTTACTTTACTTATGTATTTGTTTAGTTTCATACTTGTATTAATTTCATAGTTTCTTGTGTTTATATATATATATTTTTATGTTAATATCATATCCTTGTTTGTACTTATGTTTAAATATTGATAAGGTTTATTTTACTTGAACCATTATCCAAATTATATCATATACACATATTAAATCACATATAAATAAAGTTAAATAAGATAGATTTCATGTTTAAAATATTTAGGAACTCTTTATTTTAATTCCAAACCATATCTTCTTCCAAATAAATTTTAAAATAAAATAAAATAATAGACTGTATTTTAATTAATTCAATTAAATATTTATTAGAATATTACTGCTAAAAATCTGGGATGTCATAGAAAGTTGGTGGAAGTTCGAGTGTTACTCGAAGTAAAACAAGGGAAGCTCTCGGGTGGGTTTTTCAACTACTATGTTATAAAAAAAATAAAGTTAAGAAAATTGTTTTCAACCAGTTTTAAGCACTGTAAACTTAATAAGCGTTTAACAATTTAAGTTAAAAACTTAAATACAAGTTTTAATTATTTTAGTTAATGCTTAACAATGTTTTTTTAACTCTTAATTATTATTTTAATTAAGAAGATAATTTAGGTTAAGTATAAAATTAATTAACATTTAAGTTTTCAAGTTAGTAATAAATTGATTTCAAAGTTTAAAGAAGATTTCCTTTAAATGTTAATTAAGATGAATAATAATTAATTAATTATTCTAGAAAGTAATTAAGAATGATTACTTTATAATTGTAATTAGAGATTGGATAAGTAATGATTAAGTAATAAATAAATTTGTAATTAACTACTTAAAGTTAATTAATGTATGATTAGTAGTTGACTAATTAAAAGTTAATTAAGAATTAGTAATCGATAAATTAGGTCTATTAATTAATAATTAAGGTTATTTATTAATAATTAAAGGGGTTAATTAAATATTTTTAATGATAAGTTAGTGATTAAGTAAAGGATAATTGAATAAATTAAAGATTAATTATTTAAATAATTCAATAGTTGATTAATTTAATAAATAAATGAATAAAGGACAATTAATCAAACGATTTGAAATCAATCAATGTAAATTAATTATGATTGATGACCCATCTGATCTAAATTAATCGGATAATTAATTGAGTTTACTTATGGATGTTTGAATTCTATTAATTGTCGTACCGTTTGATATTCTGATATGTTATGCTTTATGCTATGAATTGTTTCAGTGTGATCTGTGATGAATGTAGCTTATTTATCTGTGATAAATTTATATTATTTATTTGTGAATCTGTGAACGAACGATAAGCATTATAGATTATACCTCTTATCAATATCGATGTGCTTAAATATGTGATGTGATGATTTATGATGTTGCACTACTGTGTAAAACCCCTGGACCACACCATACACACACAAATATGGATTTCACGAGGAAATCGGTTAAGTCACAGATGATTTAAATTTAATGTTTTTGAAATTGAAATTTTAATTTCAATCGATTTGGAAATGGATTTGGGTTAAATGTTAAAGATTTTGGAAAGGAGTTTTTAAGATAAAAGTTATTTTGAATAACTTGGTAAAATTTCCAATTTGAATAATTTAATTTGAATTTGAATTCAAAATTTGGAATTAAATTCTATGCTTGGAAATTTTGGTTAAAGATGTTATAAATGTGTTTATATGAAATTAAACTATTTTAAAAGTATTGGTTTGAGAATTTGAATTTAACCGAAGGATTGTAACTCGTATAAATGAATCAGATTTTCCGAAATGAAAACTGTTTGTTTTCAAATGATAAAAGCTTTCATATAAAAAATGAAATTCCAATTTAAGTTAAAGGAATTTCAAGTTTGAATTGAAAAAATGGTTTTCCAAGTTATGAGTGAATTCTTTTTGAAAGCTATAAGTTAAATCTTGATTTAGAGATTTAATGAGTTAATCCAATTGAAATGGAAATTGATTTGGAAAATCTATGAATAGATCTTTGTGAAACTGGGTTAACTTTGTGAATTAAATCTTTTTGTTTAAAAAGATTAAAATGGTAATGTGTTTAAACCATTTGAAAGAAAGTTTTGGGTAATAAATTGTGACTTAACTGAAATCCCAATATCCATATGTTTTTAAATATTGCACTCATTATTCGGTTTAGCCGGGAGAGGACTTTGTGTCATATAACCCATTCCGAATAATGATACGTCGTATATGGATTACATTTGAAGACCGGTGTTGAAGACCGGGTATTTGTGAGAATGATAGGATGACTTATCGATTGTCTCTGCACTGAGTCGCGCCGGTATAGAGATTCCCTAAGTGATGGGAAGTTCGATCGGGATTGTGAATACCCGGATTGCAAGGGCTTCTTTAAAAGTGCCTTCGGTTCTGTTCGAACCCGGAACAGACTTGTATGGTTGTATGTCTGACATTACACTTTGAGATATAAAACTAATTTCTTTCAAATACATTTCTGTTTGGTGGTGGAGAATTTATTCTCTTAGCTTAACACCCTTCTCTGAGACGTACGAGCTCAGAGGTTGTAGTTGAAGGTTAGCAGTGATACACTCCCAATTTGGTAGTGTGGCATGCAGAGTGTTGCTGTGTGTTGATGGTCATTTGTTGATCATTTGTTGATCAAAGCATGGCTTTGTGAAAAAGCGTAGCTTTGTGGACGAGACCGCATCAGGACCTCACAACCCGGAAATGGTCGAAACAGGAATGATGCGGCAAGGTTATGAGGGTCGCTCCCTTTAGGGTATGTCATTTCCTTCTGGAAAAAGGTGATATCATGGTATGAAGCCCAGATATTTACCTGTGTGGTTGCTCCAGTCTCATTTACTCTGTGTGATTGTTGCTTTATGGTCGAGGTACCTCGGATAAAGGTCCCAAAGGACCGGGGGTGGCATATTCATGTAGTAGTTACCTAGTGTAAGAGGTAACTCGTCCTTGTGTTGGCAGAGAGCTAGTTAGTTCTCGGGACGTCCCGCCCGAGGCGTACCCATTGACAGTGGGAAGTTCCTTAGCCTGACCATTTGTTGGAAATCCAAAGAAACAATACGCGCCCTGTACGGTTTTAGTTGTATAACCTGCTATGGAATGTGGCGGTAACCTGCTGTTGAACATAGTAGCAATAGTAGGCATACAATAATGGTAGTATGCTGGCTAAGATTAATATTATACTTTCGAAATGTTTCCTACATTATGCACTAGTAATAATATCAAAAGAGTTTTGTTTGCGTAGTAAGCATGTTTAACTATCATAAGAAGAAATCTCCTCCAATTCTGCGTTGCATTGTGTGTGTGGCGGGAGGTCTTATGGTAGTTTCATTTTCCAAAAGCATTGCGGATTTCAATGTTTAAAATTCTTTTGTTATTTGTTTAAAGGTAAACTATTTTTGTTACTCACACCAGTCCCATGACTGACCTGGAGTTTATTGTTCCCTTCCTAAACTCTGGGTGCCCACAATTTTCCACACGGGCAGTCTAGAGTTGGGTTTCTCAGATATTCAGGTTTAGTAGACTAGTTGGAGCTAGTTCAGTCTTTGGAGATCATGACTGACGTTGCTTATCTTGGTGCAACGTGATGGTGGTTCGAGCCTGATGTTGGCGTTATTGAACTCATTCTCTTTCAAGGATTATTTGGAGTTATCACTTCTGTTTTCCACTGTATCATTATTTATCTCTGATATTGTTGTATCATATTGATATCATTGTTGTATATCATTCTGGATATTGTATTCATTGGATTTGTATATGATATCATATATTTCTTTATTCCGCTGTGTTGTTATACTTAATGGTGTTATAAGCTCCCGTGAGCCAGATTCGGCGTTTGAATCTGCGGCATTTTGAGTACAAGTGAAGTACGGGTGCCGATTTTCGAAGGCCGAGTTCAGGATCATTACATATTTGTTTTTAATGTATGTAAATAACGAACTCCTTATAAAAGGTTACTTTAACCAACATCACTATCTTAGTGGTTAGGCGCTCTGACTTTGATGCGAGAGGTCACATGTTCGAAACTTGTGTTGCGTGATTCGGACTGTTGGACATATATTGATGTGTAGTATGTTATATACTACCTAAGACTTGTAGTAGTAACATGTACTGCCATCTAAGTATCCAATTTAAAAAAAATTCAAGAAAGAAGTTGTGGCAGGGTAATACCCCCAAAAATTCGAGAGATATTATAATTAAAAGATAAGTATTTAACGATGATAATTTATTAAATAAGTGAAGAATAAAATTATAAAATTGTTTAATATAAGAAAAGGCAAAATGATCCTTTTTTCCGACTTTAGAATTCGACGACGAAACTTACACCATTGTGACTGGCCCGTTTTTCCAATTTGTGTCGTATATTTAGTTATTAGATTCAAAGATCATATAATGGAGATTTGGGCGGTTTAATGATTAGCTGGGTTTGGCTTGAATATTTGAATTTGAAATTTTAGCTGTTACTTTTCTCTCCCTCTCAATAAATAGCTTACCTCGTATGTTTGTTGTAATGACCCGCCTTTTCGACCCTCAAAAGTCAACACTAATACATCCACGGTATTCACGTGTTGAGCATCCAAGTGCCGAAAAGACAGATTATTGAGGGAAGAGAAAGAAAAGACAAAACATAATTTCACATCATGACGAGTAATATATAATATACAATGGATCTTTACATGAGAAAACTGTAATATACATGCATCAATCAGAGTAACTGACCAATCATCCGCCTGGATAGTTACACTAATTTATCCTCACAAATGCAGATAAATATAAACAACCCATGCAACAGAAATAAAATATACGTGAATACATCTTAGAGGCATCCAGCTTGTCTCTTGAGGCTCAAAGCATCCATAACTGAATCTGAAAATATGCTCAGTCTGACCCAAGCATTATAAGAAAATAACGCCCGAATCAGGATATAACCAATATTTAAAATCATAACAATTAGAAATCAGGATCTCTCTACAAAATTCCCTGTATTTAAATGTCGTTCGCTTTTCCAAAAGCGGATATTCAACCAAACTAAAGAAATAATCATTCAACATGAAAACAATATTTTATTTCTAACCTCTATCATATTGATTATCCAAAAAGGAGAGTTTAACTCACCAAAATTTTAGTTGACGCCGAAGCATTCCAGTTTGATCTAAAATCGAACGGCGTTTGAATTTAGCCCAAAATTCTACTAGCTCCAAATTCGGTGAAATTAGTTTCAACATGTAGCTAACGTTCCTTCGAGCGCAACACAAAAGACCGTGTCTTGATTGGAGCTCGTATGCAAAAGTTATATTTTATAAAATTTTGATTTAATTTTGAACAATTAATTACATTAGTTTCTAATATAATTACTAAACATAATCCCTCTCTAATACTTTCTGTAACACCATGTAAAATTTGCCATAAATAAATGGAGTAAATTGAATTAAAAATGGTTAGATAGAAAATGGAGATTTTATAAAAATCAAATTTTGACCACGAAAGTTATTCTGTTGCATTCGTGGCCGAATTCTAATCTGTTTTTATATATAATATGCTAAAACTGAAGCTCAAACGAAGAAGTTATGAGCGTTTGGAGTTTTCAAATTTAAATTAATTTAGTTTGAATTAAAATTCAAATGAGTAGTTAAATTTAGGATTTGAATTTCAAAAATTAACTGTAGGATTATTTGTGGGTTAAGTAATTGTTTAATTAATGGTTAGCACTAAAAAGTTAATTAAGGAATAAAATAAATCATGCAATGGAAAAATCAAACATTCCCTGAATTAACCGAAGAGGTTGACCCTTTGACTTCTACCAGTCAACCCCTAGCGATCGACTGGTGCTAGGACAGTCAACCGCTCCTAGCTATGGCGGCTAGGGTTTTGACCGTGCAGTCATGAGTAGTACGTTCCAAATTTTATTCGATTTTCTCCCAATTCGATCCTACGGTTCTGGTGCATTTCAACCTCTATAAATAGAACCCTATCCTTCCCACTTTTATTCATATTATTTGGGGAATTCAGTGAAACTCTACTATAGTTAACTCTTCAAATTGGATTCGGAAACTCCTTAGAGAATTCAGGTAAGAATCCAATCTATTTTCTATTTATTTCTTCTCCTTCCAACCTATTCTTATTTTATTCTTCTCCAACTATTCTGAATCTAATAACTATATATACCTCTCCCCTTTTATGTGTATATATATCAAAAGTGAGAGATTCTGGAAGAGATTGTGAGGCGTTCAAATCCAAGGAAGGCAAAGCTAAGGCTATTTTTAAGTGGAAACCTTAGTATTTCTTTTTAGTATATCTCTATGGATTTGAATATGCCTTATGGATTTTGGGATTGCAAAAATACGATAGATAAAATCCCCCAAAATTCCTTTTTATTTTGAAATGCCAATTCTTGTTCGAGATTCCCAATTATTTACATTAATTTGATGGAATTTATATTGTTCTACAATTTTTGATAATTTCACAGTCTATTCCACTTCTCCTCCTTCTTTGATTCAAATTGTGAGTTTTCAGTAATAAAATAAGGGTTTAAAGTACGAATTCTATTTGTAGTTTACACCATTTATCCATATAAAATTCCTTCATTTATTTTTGTGTAAAATAGGAATTGAATACTATCTGTGTATTAGGATAAATATTTGTGATGATGCAAGGTTAGTCCCAAATTCTATAGGGTAAATCTGCCCAGCTAATTTGGCTACCAATTCCTACGAATAGTCGGACTAATGTGAGATGTTATTATGAGTATGGATCATAATACATGGGGCTTGTTTTGGGGTTATGAGGTGTTAAGTGGTTGTTTAAGGGCTCATCTCTTTTCCCCAATGAAGTATTCAATGGCCAAGAGGCTAATTATTAGGCACGTTAGGTGGTATCTCGATAGGCGACCGCTTCGGGATATGTATTAAGTGACTGATTAAGGGTTCGCCTTTCCATAAAGAAGTATTAAGCGGCTTAAGAGATTCCATACGATGTCAGCTAGATAGTTACCATTAAGGGATCCATCCTGGAAATAGGTATTAAATGATTAGGCCTGCCTTAATTGAGGTCATAAATGGCTAGAGTTTGCTTATTTTTCTATAAAAGTTATTAAGTAGCTTAGATGCTATCTCTCGCATTGTTAGACATTTTTGACGTGGGATTCGGGTTATGGGATTTAGAAACCTGCTTCGAGAATGGAAGGTATTAAGTGGTTGATTGTGGACCCGCCTCCTTTCCTTATAAGAAGTATTAAATGGTTTTATGTACGTAGACATATTCTTATTTTGAATTATACTACCCAAGTACTAAAATGGTAAGAGATGAGGTTTTTATTTACCAGATATTTGTTGTTCTGACTCCTTTCTTATTCAACACAGGTTAAGGATGGAGTAATGACGGTGACAAATGCTCGAAGGTGGAGTGGCTTAAGCTTGTGGCAGTTATTATTACCTTTTATGATATTTTTATGTGGTACCCATGTATTTGAACAAATGATGTAACAGATCTTATGTGACAGTTTTATAATGTGTTGTATTATGTGATAGTTATTGCTCTATACTGTTATTTCTTTTTCCAACTAACAGCCAACCATAGAATGGATTTTAGTTTCAATGGGCTTTCTTGGTCAAAACTCGAGCCTATTCCGGAGTGGGTTGTTACATTTGGTATCAAAGCTTAGATTACTCGATCAATGGAGAAACTATACGTATAAGTGATGTACTTGTTATTTATACTTCCTATTGATGTGAGACATCTCCTATGATAAATATTTATGATGATGCGAGGTTAGTCCGAAGTTCTATAGGGTAAATCTGCCTAGCTAGTCCAGCTACTAGTTCCTACGAATGGTCGGACTACACACTCATGCTCGGATTGAGCTCATTTTAGTATGTCTACAGTACATAATCATATTTCACTTTGTTTGAGTAGATGGTTGTGTAGATAACTTGGTTGTATAACATGGATGTTATTGCGTGTTACACTGTTTTCCCCTTGAAAGATTTTGGGATGAAATCCTTTTTAAGGGAAGGAGAATGTAACACCCCATAAAATTAACCATAAATAAACATAGTAAATTGAATTAAATATGATAGGATAGAAAATGGAAATTTTATAAAAGTTGGAATTTGACCATGAAAGTTATTCCGTTGCGTTCGTGGCGAAATTAGGATATGTTTTCATATAATATATGCTGAAAACGGAGCTCAAACGAAGAAGTTTACAGATTTAAATTAATTTAGTTTGAATTCAAATTCAAATGTGTATTTAAATTTAGGGCTTGAATTTCAAAAATTAACTGTAGGATTACTTGGGGGTTAAGTAAATGTTTAATCAATGGTTAACGTTAAAAAGATAATAAGGGAATAAAATAAAATCGTGCAACGGAAAAATCAAACACTAGTACAAAACTGGTCATTTGTGTCGGTTGTGTAACCCCTGTTGTGTCGGTTTTACAACCGACTCAAATGAAGACGACACAAAAGACATTTTTCTGTTGTGTCGGTTGTATAACCGACACAAATATCAATTATTTGTGTCGGTTGGTAATAGAGAACCGACACAAAACTATGAACAGTTGTGTCGGTCTTTCTAATAGGACCGACACAAATCAGCTTGTATAGTGAAGCAAACTGCCTTTTATTGTGTCGGTCCTTTAAGAAAAACCGACACAATTGTTGCTTGTTTTGTGTCGGTTCCTTATTGACGACCGACACGAATGATTGATATTTGTGTCGGTTATGTTTGTTTTTTCAACCGACACAATTGATATGCAGTTGTATCGGTTCCCTTTGAAGTAACAACCGACACAAGTTATATCTGAAGCAAAAAAATATATTATTACCGTTTAAGATTATAAAAACAGTATGAAATTGAATTTTAATATTTTATAAACGAACGTTACTATGAACTGATTGAACAAAAAATATAATTATATTATCCATCAACATAATTCTTGTTTACAGAACAAAATAGAATATAATCTATCACAAACATAACGTACATAACAAAATACCAACGTACTTTACAAAAGATCAGCGTACACAACAAAAAACAACTACATCCAATTATACATGATATAACTAGCTAAATTCTCTCGAACCTCGTCTATCTCTTGTTGGTTATAAGAACTGTCTCATACAAAGTCCTGCAATTAAGAGAATTGGTATACAAAAGACAATAATTAAGTCAGGAATGCTCTGCATAAAAGAATCTGAGAGTGTAATTCAAACACAGGTTGAACCATAAGCTGAATATATTATGTATTATCCCCAATCCATATCATAACAAAATGCACGGCAGTGCTCCATCCAAAAAACAATTTTTTTATTTTTGAATCTAAATTCAAACGATAAACGGTTATAACAATGTGTACCAAAGATGTCTGTTTGTTCCAACAGCCGCCACCAACGGAAGCATCCTCTTTATACTATGTATACATACATAACAATACTTTGTCACATAAGCATAACTTCATTTTCTACTTTTCTGAATTCAAACTAATAAAAGCATCATCTGATCACTGTTCACTAAATCAATTTGTATTATGAGTCATTCATCAAATATGATGTGCTCCACTAATTCATAAATTTGTTGTGATGGATGATTAAGATTATTTATATAACGTGGTACATGTAACCCAATACATGTTTAAATTATTCAAATGAACTTGAAATCAACTACTGCACATTTCATTTGAAATGTCAGTGTTTTGCAAATGAGCTACCATATGGAACTAAAAAAGCAATACTCTCTTCAGAGAAAAAGTAGCCAGCATTGCTTCCAACTATAAAGTCCATCAAAAAAGAAGAAGAGAGTTAAAAGGAATATGACAGTGTCATAACAAAGTGGACTTACCCATTTTATCTCTCTGCATCAAAATTTGTATTTGCTGGCAGATGGTATAATATTCAAATTTTGTTGTATTGCATAACTGTTGCACTGTATTATGACAGATTTCTTCTTATTCCTTTTTTCCCCTTTTTGAGAAAAGATATATGTTAGTACGATGATGATTACCTTATATTTGACATTGATGGCGTAGGATCCCAATGCACGATTTCCTTCGCGCAGCTCTAAAATGTCGCGTGCTTGTTGCCTAGCAGTTGATTCAACGATTGGGCTACTGAGGCATTCAAACTCGTTGCAAAGTTCACCAAAGTTCAACCCATCTACTAATTTGTCAACTTCTGACCTCAAATCTTGAATTTGTAAAGAGAACTCTTTTCCAAATTTATGCATAAAGAGAACTCTTTTCCAAATTTATGCATAAAGAGAACTTCTGACCTCAAATTTATGCTACAGGAAATACAATAAAGCTAATTTATGCATAAAGAGAACTCTTTTCCAAATTTTGAATTTGTAACCACTTCTCATTTCCCAACCTCAAATCTTTGTATATCTCAACTTTTATTGTAATTCTAAAAAAACAGTGTGCATGTATTGGTTGAATCCAATGTAGCTTTTGCAACATAAGTTAATAGATCAAATTGCTAACTCATAAATTACTTCATATAAAATAACTATCAAGCACTATATTTATCTCTTAATTTTTGCTTAAGTATCACCTACCTATATAGTTTTGACAGTTTACTTTTAGTGAGTAGACTGTAATAATTGGCTGAGTGAATTTTAACCATGATTTTACCAAATTAAAGATAAATCATATTTGGTCATATAGAACATACATAAGCTATTGAATAATAAAAGACATGGAGTTAAGAAGAAAAGTCACGAGTAGGGCTACTCATGTGTATTTAACTATTGCATCTACGATGGTACAAAGTACAAATAAAATCAAGAAAATCATTTGAACTGTTTATTCATGATGGACCTAATAATGAGTTAGCATAGAGACAAAGGCTTTCAACAACCAAGACAGATAAAGAGAAGATACTGATATAGAAGCAAATTCAACTAAAAATCAATAGTAGTTTATGTATACAGAATGATGAAATACTTACCTTCATATGCATGAAGGCAAAAGATTTTGAATGTGATTATCTAAAACAGAAAGAAATTTTACCCTGTGGCCAAATTAGGAAAATTAAGTTAATTAAATAGCATGTAAAATTGAAGATAAAAACATAAAATCCAATATATGTTCATGTTAAAATGGAATCTCGCCTATATATCTAGCTGTATATTCATTTTTATCTAACAAGTATGATGACGTAGGTTATTTGAGAAATTTTATGTTTGAGAAATTCAAAGGAAAATAAATGATAATCAGACATTATATAATTTAACAACAGCATGTATCTTTAGGACACTTACCAACAATATAGAAAATGTTTACATGTAATTAAAGATTGTAATGATACAAAGATTTATCTGTATATCTAATAATGTATTTGTTTATGTTTTAAACTTTTTTTTATGATATTTTGGAGTTCATCCTATTCATTTATTTCCTATATGTATATAAAACAAACTAAAAAAGAACATTTATTTTCTAAATAAAGATCATACAGCTAAAGAGCAGTTTTCATTTTTGTTATAAGAAACTGCACGTTAAACTGCACGTTAAACTGAACATTTTTGTTAAGGTATGTTTTTTTATAACCATAACATCATTATCGTATTGATCGGAGAAATTATATTAAAAAAAAACATTTTCTTACTGTGTCGTTGTAGACTTCAAAATGAAAAAGATTGAAGAATATTGTTATGGTAAATGATAGAATAAGAAGCTTAGTCCATATATATATATTTGGAAATCCAACATTCAACCGTTGTTCACAAACTAAGATGTCAACCTTATAAAAAAACTTGGTCCAACCGAATATAAGCGTGTAAAACGCAACTCACAGGTGGGAAACACTGCGGTCAAAGTGTACCAAAACAGGTCCTTGTAAAATAATGAATTCACCAATATCTTCGACCTATAATAGCAGTTATAAACCACCAAAAAATTGTTTAATGCCCTATTATATAATATATATCCATGCTCATAATAAATAATTAACTTTTCAGCTGAATATGCTGAACAAACTAGCAGTTTCGCAATCAAATAAATTATGAACTTTCATAACAGATGCTTTCTAAAATACCAAATGGTTTAGGTGTATCGAAGTTGACTCAAGAAATATAAAATAAAGTTATTTTGGTTTCAGTTTCAAACACTCAAATAAAAGTAGAATGCTATAAGCATTACGTAAATCGTTGTGATAATTTTCTGTATATTGAATTTGAATATGAAGTAACTCCATGATCGCAGTCCAGATCCAAAAATACGGCAGCTGCCAAAATTTGGTTTTCTTAATGAAATCCTAAGCAACTTAAGCAATAACAATCGCAGTCCAGATCCATGATCGCAGTCCATGATCTGGGAGTACAAATATTACTTTGTTTCTCGCTAAAAATCACAAATATGTACAACAAAATAGGGGGAAAAGGTATTCTAAATGTTGAATGGTGATCGTATACTGATATGTTCAAAATGAATACAAATATTGCAAATATTTGCAGTAAAAATGCAAGGACTTGGATAATAAAAGCAAAAGGACAATGACTTGGAAAATAATTATATTTTAAATATGGATTTGGACCAAGTATTATTTATTGCATGGTCATGTATTGTATTTATCAAGTCTTCCTACATTTTCTACGTTCAACATTTTATTATTATCAACCTATATTTCTTTGCGTTTTCTTAGAATTCTGTCCATAACATGTTTATATCATAGGTATCAAGACTAGGTTGTGACTAATTTCCTAGATACATCCACTAACCAAAATACATTGGTTCTCTTTTTATACATTCAGGAAACTGTCAAATATCAAGTTGCATTTATGGGTGCATTCAAGAAACTATGATGATTGTATTTACAGTGCAAAAAGAATGGTATGCATATGCTAAGCCATTTTCATTATCAATTGAGAGACGAACAAAATTACAACAAATGCACCATACTCAAACAAAACAAGTACAATTTCATTACTGTACAATATTATTTTTCATTACGAAAGGGCCTTAACACTTTCAATGATCTGCACAAAGAAGAAATATTAACAAAAAGTAATAAACCAACGGTTGATATAAATAAGCAGTCAAAATTTACTTCTTGGAATCAACAAGAGTTGGATTGGATCGCAACCCGTGTTAGTTGTACGATCTTATTTCAGAACGAAGAAACTGACTTACCATAACTAATTGTGATTTCAAATAAAACTTTGATTTGAAACAAAACCAAAAGTGATTTAGTTCAGCATTGCTATCTCAGTTCAGCAATCAAAATGAAAAAAAAGAGGAATGAAAAGAAGCAGCAGCGTACCTCTTTTGATTTTTGTTCCCTCTTCCGATCTCTGGGTTTTATTCCTAACTCACGGTATGACAAAGGACTTGATAGGTACGACAACTGGTTATTCGTAGTAGGTCGATTGAATTTTTGACGACATCGAATAGGAATTAGGCTATCGGCTAATTGCGTTGAACAATCATGGAAGTATTCGAGTTAGGGTGGAGAAATCGAAGAGCGAATGGAGCGAAGGAATATTGGAATTTAGTATTGGGAACTAGGGCTAGGTAATTAAAATTTGGGACACTGTGGGAACTAATGATCGGATGAAGACAGCAACGATAGACGCGAAGAGACGTATTTTCCCTCTAAAATTTAGGGTTCGCGGGATAAGATGGGGCGGCTGAAATGGATTTGGGGGGAAAGTTGTGTGCCTATGGTGTCGGTTTTTTGACAACCGATGCTATTGTATTTAATTGTGTCGGTTGTTCAAACAACCGACACGAGTAAATCTATTGCTTCCCTTCAATTGTGTCGGTTTCTTAAGAACAACAGATGCAAATTACATTTTTAACATTTTCTTCTTACCCCATAAGTCAATAGTTTCGGTTGTTAATAAACAACCGACACAAATTACACTATTTGTGTCGGTTTTATGGACAACTGACACAAATGAGGCGAAGCAACTGATCTATTTTGTACTAGTGAAACGTTCTCCGAATTAACCGAAGAGGTCGACCCTAGACCTCTAAGGTCAACCCTTAGCAGTCGATCAGTGCTATAGGGGCGGTCAACCACTCCTAGCTATGGTGGCTAGGTTTTTTACTATGTGGTGATGAGAACCGTGCATTTCAACCTCTATGAAATAACCCTATCATCTCCACTCTTTATTCATATTATTTGGGGAATTTAGTGAAACTATGGCATTATTATCTCTTCAAATTAAATTCAGAAACTCCTTAGAGAATTCAGGTAAGAACCTAATCTACTTACTAGTTATTTCTTCTCGCTCCAACCTATTCCTGTTCTATTTTTCTCCAACTATTCTAAATCTAATAAATATATATACCTCTCCCCTATTGTGTGTGTGTATATATCACAAGAGAGAGAGAGATTCTAGAAGAGATTGTGAGGCATGCAAATCCAAGAAAGGTAAAGCTAAGGCTATTCTATGAGTGGAAACCAAGTATTTCTTTTTCAGTATTTGTTTAGTATATCTCTATGGATTTGAATATGCCTCAGGGATTTTGGGATTACGAAAATACGATAAATAAAATCCCGAATTTGAATATTCCTCGGGGATTTTGGGATTGCGAAAATACGATAAATAAAATCCCCTAAAATTCTTTTTTATTTTGAAATGTCAATTCTAGATGGAGATTCTCAATTATTTATGTTCATTTGATGGAATTTATATTGTTCTGCAATTTTTGATAATTTCATAGTCTATTCCACTTCTCCTCCTTCTTTGATTCAAATTGTGAGTTTTCAGTAATAAAATAAGGGATTAAAGCACGAATTCTATTTATAGTTTACACCACTTATTCCATACAAAATTTCTTCATTTATTTTTATGTAAAAGAGGAATTGAATAGAATATGACGTTAGGATTGCAATTCCCATTGTTCAGGATATTCCATTGGATTGATGTAATAAATTGGGTTTCTATTTTTACAAGTCATGTGTATTTCAGTTTTGGATATGAATATTTAATCCCTTGTTATAGATATTGAAATATTGGGAATTTAATGGAAAAGGCTCGTATTAGTATTATGTTTCAAAGAATTGACATTTAATGCTAGTTTAGGGCGTATAAACCGCACGCTATAACTGATTAGGCGCGAATATATATTTATTTCTAGAGCATAATAAACGTATAATTATGGCATATAATTGCTTAGTTAATTACATAGTAATCATCTTTAATTTCTCCTTTTTGGAAGGTAATTGATATTTTGAGGCACAATAAGGAAGATTCCTTATAAGGCCTTATTTATGAAAGGTGAGATGGGTATTATATATATGGAGAGTATTTAAACTATGGCTATGTCATAGGGATGCGAGGTCAGTAGAGTTGCATGACAGAAGTCTGCTCTTCACTTTGAGGCTACCAACAGTTGTGTATACTTCCTATTGATGTGAGACATCACCTATGATAAATATTTGTGATGATGCAAGGTTAGTCCCAAATTCTGTAGGGTAAATCTTCCCAGCTAATCTAACTACCAGTTTCTAGAAATAGTCGGACTAATGTGAGATGCTATTATGAGTATGGGTCATAATACGTGGGGCTTGCTTTAGGGTCTTGAGGTATTAAGTGGTTGTTTAAGGGCTCGCCTCTTTTCCCCAATGAAGTATTAAATGGCCAAGAGGCTATTTATTAGGCACGTTAGGTGGTATCTCGGTAGGGGGCCGCTTCAAGATATGTATTAAGTGACTGATTGAGCGTCTGCCTTTCCATAAAAAAGTATTAAGTTGCTTAAGAGATTCCATATGATGTTAGCTAGATAGTTACCATTAAGGGGTCCGCCCTGGGAATAGGTATTAAATGATGGAGCCTGCCTTAATTGAGGTCTTAAATGGCCAGAGTCTGCTTATTTTCTAATAAAAGTTATTAAGTAGCTTGGATACTATCTCTCACATTGTTAAACATTTATGACGTGAGATTTGGGTTATGGAATTTAGAAACCTGCTTCAAGAATGTATAGGACCGATTTCACCCTAGAGTGGGGGTGAATAGGGTGATACTAATAACAATAAAACTTAATGCGGAAATATATAAAATAATTGCAGCACAGATGATAGCAGAATAATAAAAGAAGAAGTAGAAAAACATAGATTTATCCAGCTTCGGCAAAACCCTGCCTACGTGCTACCCCCAAGGTTTGTACTAGAAATTAAGTAGTCAACCGCTTACACACGTAAACTTGCGACACCCGCTATCGACTAACCTAACTCTATGTTCAAAACCCTGCCACAACTCAGCCACTGAGTTGCGAATTCTCAAACTACGCCCCGTAGTTTGTCCTTAGTCACACGAGTAGAATTTTACACAATTTAAAATAGAAAAACAAAAACAAAAACAAAACAAAAACAAAGCCCTATATTATCACTAAATACCAAATAGATCGGCCCAAAAGAAAAGGAGATTGGCCCAAAGGAAATAAAAGAAGTTGTCCCCCTTTTTATTTTTATCTGCCGATTCCTTTTGCTTTCGTTCAGTCCTTCGTTCGTTCCTCTTTCAAAAATTTAGGGCTTCTGGAAATTGAAACTGCCGATTCCAGTTGATCGATTGAATATATGTTTTCGCATTAACTGCTTTGTCGATCGATTCGTCTTGCTTTGAATTCACTCGATTGCTTCAATTTATCGAGTTTGAATTGAATAATACTGGTATGTGATTTCCTTTATTACTCTCGTTGATATGCTTGAACTAGATGCTTAATTGCCGATGATGTTACTGGTTATTTATAGGGTTCGAATCCCTTAGTTTACGTTCGTATAATTTCAGTTTGAATTCTTCTAAAATTTATCCTTGCGTTGCTTTATGCTTGGACGATGTTGATTTATACTGACTAGTTCAATTTGAATATTTTTCTGTTATGCTTGCTTGGTCACCACGGCTTGTGTTTGGTTTTTAGGATCTATGATGCTTGTTCATCACGCTCGTGACTTTTGTTGAATTTGATTCTCGTTCTTTTCTCTTTTGACTTCGGCATTTAAAACTTGAGATAATTCTTGCGACTTCGTTTATTTCTCTAGTATTCGAATTTGCTACCTTGAGATAAAAATTGACTTTGTTCATCGACTCACGGCTTCATGTAAATTGCTTCTCTTTATTGTTCATGTGTAAGTTTCTAAAACTATATACATGTATACATATATATATATATATATGCATATATGTATACATGTGTATATGGCACTGATCTTTGTTGCAATTGAGTCTACTTGTGTGAACTTGGTGCTCTCACCAAATTGGGTTCATTCATGTTGAACTGCTTTGCACTTTGGTCCATTAATGATGATGATGTCTGGTTACATGTTGCACTTGAACATTTTGTAGTCTGGTTGCTTTGAGTACATGTCCATATGCATATGCATACATATGCCATTTCATTTACTGCTTCACTGCATCCCATATTGTCACTGCATATAAATACATGTATATATGTGTGTTTGCGCATGTATATATGTATGCTTGTGATGCCTTGCTCGGCTTGATGCTCTATTGTCACCTCTGTTGCATTTGCATCCTGTACTCTGGTTGTTCATGCCTCTGACCTGATACATATATATGTACTTATATGCATATGTGCATACATATGTCACTTTGCTTGCTTATTCCAGTGTGTACTACTTGTATATCCATATACTCTGGTCTGGTGGTCCTTTTGGTTGAGGCTGAGTTCTCTGTTCTTTGAACTGATATATGTGTATACTCAAATATGTATACATGAGTATGCATATATGCATACATGATCTAATGCAATGCTCTGGTCTCTGTTTGAAAGCTTCACTTGTGCATGTCACTTTGCATTTTGTTTTCACTTGAATATTTTGTCTAGGTTCAAGTGTTGTTTTGCTCATGTAGTCTGCATTGCAATCTGGTTTATTGATGCTAGTGCTTTTCTATTCTTTGAACTCATATATGTGTATACATATATATGTGCATATATGTATACATGTATATATGTTTATGCGGTCTTTGAGTTCGACTGCCTTTGTCTTTAGAGTTTGGTTCTGGCCATTTTATTTGTATTCCTTTCACTGTTTTGTAGTGGTATCGTTATGCTTTACATTCTTGTTTTGATATTGTTTTCATGTTCATTGAAGGTCCGGTGCAGTTTGACCCATTTCCTAGTCCACCTGATGTGTTGACACACTTGTGCACTTGTTAGAATGGTCTGGTTGGCTCTGAATTTGGTTTCACATGTTGATTTACTGGCTTGTTTTCATGTGTGTTTGTACTGTTTGCTTTGATTGCTTTCTTTTTGAAATCCTTTCAGGTTGTATGTGTGAATTTGTATTCATGTTGAATTTTATTTGTATTGCACCTGAGTTGAATCCAGCCTCGGCTCGGGTTTGACCTTGTGTTCACCTGTCCCTGTAGTTTTATCAAGTGTATATCGGTGTGCACGGCCTTGTGGCATGTACAGTGATACACTGTGCATGTCACAGGTTGTTCGTGTTTGATGAATTCAAAACGAAAATGATGACGAACAGCCCAAATAACCGAGGCAAATAATATTTTCAAAAACACATTTTATTTTACACTGCAGAAATATTTCTTTTTCAATTTTACTGCGTCAGTATTTATTTTCCACATAATTCAGATGCTGGATATAAATTGGAATAAAATTAAAGAACAAATATGAGTGAACGAGTGATATGTAGTGAGTTGCAAATGTAAATGACAATTGTATAGTGAAAAATTGTGTTGTGATTTGAAATTGTATTGTAATTGAAATTTTGTATATATAGCGAGAGCTCAAATTTTGTACTATTCAAAAATTGTAATAAAATATTTGTTTGAATAAAATATTTGTTTGAATTTAAATTCTGTGTTATTTATTTTATTCAACAAATATTTATTTAATTATGTGAAAAATAAAATAGTACAATTAACAAATACATTTAAATGAATATATATATATATATGTTTATTATCATCAAACAAAAATCATATACTTGCTTATTCAACAATCTCCCCCTTTTGATGATAACAAATATATATTTCAGATTTTGAATTTATTAAATGTATTTGATCATTCTATTTGCTCCCCCTATTTGAATGCTCCCCCTATACCAAAGCTCCTCCTTCATCTATGCATGAAAATAAATAAAAATATGCAAATAAACCTAGATGGGAATATGCAAATAAAATATTTGAACTTTATTTGCCAAAATCTTAACTTTTCTCTCCCCGTTTTGTTATCAGCAAAAGAGTAATAGTGTTAGTAAAAATAGATATTAATACAACATTAATACCTAATCGAGTATAAATATTAAATTTCAATAAAAAATCAAACAAAAATCATAAATACTCTGTTAGGCGCATATTAAACTTTAGAGTGATAGGGGTGATGTCGGTATATAAAACCATACAGCTGTGTCTATTTGTGGTATATTTATATCAGGAATTTGAATATCTACTAACCATGCATAACCGTTAGGACTTTTAAATGGGATTAGTAGTATTCCCAATTTTTATAAAAATATGAATTTCAAGCATCTTCTAACCATGCATAACCGTAAGGACTTTTAAATGGGATTAGAATCAACTTATCTATTTAATAACCAATTTTGATATGTGTTCCATACATGCATAACCGTGAGGACTTTTAAATGAGCATGAAAGCACATATACAAATATTCCAAGTAATTCACCCATGCATAACCGTGAGGACTCTTAAATGAGAGTGAATACTTTGGATGTTTTTATTAAAAAAATAAAATAAAATAAAAACGAATAATTTCCTGTTTAATATGCCACATTTTGACATACTATATTGGATTTTGATGAGTGATGGTCGTTAGAAATATGATAGAAATAGAGATGGTCATGGAATTTTTACCAACAAAAGTTATTATAAATCTTGTTTAAATTTTTAAAGAAATTTACTAAATATACTGTCTCAAGTCATAATATATGATTAATATCAACACTCATCATTTTTTCAATCACTATTTATCTTTTTGATAATTAGTAGGGAGTCAGATTAGTTAATGTATTCATTTAGGATCAAATCCAAAAATAAATTTAAAATCAAATTTCTAAAATGTCTAATCTGAATCGAAGTCAACAAAAACTATTTTCTTAAAGGGGTTTTATAAAAAAAATGTCTGCCAATTGAAATCAATTAAAATGAAAATTATGTAGATATTTTATTTGGAAATGTGATGCAACTAATGGATGTCTCAACATAAAACACTTTCCACTAGTAATTTTTCTATCAACTATATTACCAGTGTAATCTGCATCCGAATTTCCCTTTTGACTCAAGATTATCATTATATCATAGACCAAATCGTGGAGTGTGCAACAAATACCTTAAGATCCTTTTTACAGTTTTTAAATGAAATTCTTTTGGATTTGAATTGAAACCGTGCAAATAAACAAACAGTGAATATAGTGTCAGATCTAGAATCAATAAGATAAACAAATATATCCATTTGTATCTTGAGTAATCATCAATCAACACAAAACAACATCTCTTTTGACCTAACTTTGCATTATAGTTAGTCCAAGCAAATCTATATGAAATAGTTCAAAGATGAAAAGATGATTAGTCAACATTTTTGCACAAATCAAAATCAAAATCAACATTTATTTCCATATCACATAACTGGCTGAATTAAATCAGATTATGGTGCAGATTAATATATCGTTCAAAATAAATGTATCGTTACCTATTTTACCTTCACGATAATTTTTCGTTGTTACTCATTGTGATTCTGCCACCTTTGTACTAGGCTAAGGAACTCAGATTTGATGCCCGTCGTGTGCCTGGAACAGCCAGAATCTACGTAACACTTTTGTTATTCCTTAGCCTGCCACCATACCTACACAAGGAAAGATTTTTGTGACCTGTTTGTTTTTATAGGTCCATGATTGTTAGTGGCAAAAGATTTTGGAAAATATGTTTGTGTAGACCCAAATCAATCTATATTTGTTCCTTTCGACACCTAGATTTGTTTGACTTTAAGGAATTTTACATTCGTGCCTTTAGAAACCCAAATTGGAATGGTTTTCACGTGTTTGGGTCTATACCAGCAATTGTTGTGATTGTGTCCAGTTTTTCCACAAATTGTGCACTTGGAATTGACTTGATTAATTTTGCTACCAACACGTTCAGATTGAGTATACCCAAGTCCTTGTCTTACAATATTTACTGTTTGTTTTCCTATTAGCATATCCAGTGATTTTTCTCCTCTAGAGAATTTTCCTAAAGTTGTAGACAATTGTTGGACTTGTGTTTTGAGTGATTCATTTTCATTTAATAATTGAGTGCACTTTTTAATAGAATTTTCTCTCCTAGTATTTTTACTTTCTTTCAAAATCAGAATTTCATTTTCAAGTGATTTAATTTTAATTTCTGATTTTTTAATTTCTTCTTCAAATGATGGACACATATCACACTTAGGGCATTGTTTCGATAGATTTTAACCAATTGATCAAGCTGTTTATTTAATTCTATCAAACTATCTCTTTGTGATTCAATTTTAGCGTATTTCTCCTTAAGTCTTTCAAAACAGCCATTTACTTCATGAAAATATATAAGTAATTCTGAGTGAGTAAGTTTTGATACCTCGCTTGGCTCCTCATCATCATTGTCAATTGTTTCTCCTTGAAGGCACAGATTTCCTTTTTCACTCTCACTGCCAGTGCTTTTATCATCTTCATCAGTTTCATCCCAAGTGGCTGCAAAACTTTTCCTTTTGTTTCTTTCCTTGGCTGAGTCGATTCTGAGGACAATTGGGCTTGATATGACCGAGTTTATTGCACTTGTGACAAATGATCTCCTGCACTTCTGGGTTGTCTAGAACTTTGACTATTCTGCTTTTCAGTTGTTGATTTAAAGCTGGATTTCCATACTTGTGATTCCACCTTTTGAATTTCTTCATTATCAGCGCCAGTTTTGCTGCACCATCATCATCATTATCATCTTCACTTTCGGTTGTTCCTTTGAGAGCTATAGTTTTCTTTCGCCTATCACCTCCTTCGTGTTGTTCCTTGAATTTCATTTCTAGCCCATAAGTGGTGAGATTTCCGATGAGTTCTTCAACTTTGATTTGTTTCAGATCTTTTAATTCTTGAATGGCAGTGACTTTTGCTTCAAAATTTCGTGGAAGGACTCTGAGGATTTTTCGAACTATCTCCAATTCTGCGTATGGTTTTCTAAGAGCTTTTGATTTGTATACAAGATTAGAAAGTCGTCCATACATCTCTTTGACATTCTCATCCTTGGGCATTGTGAAGTTCTCGTATTCGCTACTAAGCATGGCAAGGCGAGATCCTTTGACTTGAGATGTTCCTTCGCGAGTCACTTCAAGTGTGTGCCAAATTTCCTGTGCAGTTAGAGAATGTGAGACACGATTAAATTCAATTTGATCCGATGAACAAATAATAGAATTCATAGCTCTAGCATTAGCATTCTGCAGTTTATTTTCAAGACCTGTCCATTGATCCATTGGCTTTTCAATTTCTTAATTATCTACCACTATAGTTGGTATCCTATATCCTGCCTCAACAATATTCCAAGCATCAATGGTTTTCAAAAATAATTTCATTCTATTTTTCCAACATGCATATTCACTATTGAACATTGGTGGCCTAACTTTGGACCGACTCTCAGCAAAAGCATTATTAAAAGAAGCTATTTAAAAAATCAAATTTTTTTTAAAAAAAATTGGTTTTTGTTCCTAGCTCTGATACCACTTGTGGGATCGATTTCACCCTAGAGGGGGGTGAATATGATGATACTAATAATAATAAAAATTAATGCAGAAATATATAAAATAATTGCAGCACAGATAATAGCAGAATAATAAAAGCAGAAATAGAACAACACGGATTTACCCAGCTTCGGTAAAACCCTACCAACGTGCTGCCCCCACGGTTTCTACTAGAAATTAAGTAGTCAGACGCTTACACATGTAAACTTGCGATACCCTCTATCGACTAACCTAACTCTACGCTCAAAACCTTGCCACAACTCAGCCATTAAATTACGAATTCTCAAACTACACCTCATAGTTTGTCCCTAGTCACACGACTAGAATTTTACACAATTTAAAATAGAAAAACAAAAACAAAACGAAAACAAAGCCCTATATTATCACTAAATCCCAAATAGATCGACCCAAAAGAAAAGGAGATCGGCCCAAAGGAAATAAAAGAAGTTGTCCCCCTTTATCTTTTTATTTTTATCTGTCGATTCCTTTTGCTTTCGTTCAGTCCTTCGTTCGTTCCTCTTTCAAAAATTTAGGGCTTCTGGAAATTGAAACTACCGATTCTAGTTGATCGATCGAATAGATTGTTATCCCGCCTTTTGGTAAGGCCGTGAAACTAAGAAGTTGAATGGAAATTAAAGACAGATCATCCCGAAGAACGGATGTACGAATGTTCGCTATGGATGATGGTAAATTTTGTCCAAGTTCGAATCAAGCTACAATTGATATGACATGACAAGCAAAGCCATGAAAGCCAACGTTCCAAATTTCGAGTCAATCGGAGTTTGTATGCTCAAGTTACGATCGATGCAAACCAAGGAAATCCACTCATTCATATCCATCGTTCCGCCTATTTCGCATCGGTCCATTTCGTATCCATCGGGAGACAAGCCTCTCTTCGTATCCATCTAGGCAAACCCACTTCGTATCCATTCACGTCCACCCACTTCGTATCCATCGACAGTGACACAGGGTCTATTTCGTATCGATCGGCCACAGATCGATACGAAATCAACACCACCCATCGATACGAACCCAATCAATAAGCGATGCGAATTGGCCTCTGAACTATCGATACGAAGAACGTAATTTCGTATCGATATGAGCAAACTGTAAAGGATCGATACGAAGTTGGGTGCAAGGGATCGATGCAAAGTTGAGTGTTATATAAAGCGATACGCAGGGAATATCCTGGGTTGATACGAACGAGGCACATCCAAGTGGAAGACTCGGTCACACGGCATAAAAAGTGGGTCGATCCAAAAAGTTAGCACCATGTCATCAGGCATCACGTGCCCAGAAGCGATACGAACAGATCGATGCGAACCAAAGCGATGCGAACTCAGCAGCCTTCGAAAAATCCAAACTTGCATCGATCATAACTCAAAATCTACAAGTTGAAATGCCACCAAATTTTCACAAGAGCTTGTGTGCAACCTCAGGAATGTTCATGATCGATTTCGACTCGATTGACTATTTTGTCGATCGATTCGTCTTGCTTTGAATTTACATGGCTTCTTCAATTTGTCGGGTTTGAATTGAATAATACTGGTATGTGATTTCCTTTATTACTCTTGTTGATATGCTTGAACTCAATGCTTAATTGTCGATGATGTTACTGGTTATTTATAGGGTTCGAATTCTTTAGTTTACGTTCGTATGATTTCGGTTTGAATTCTTCTCGAATTTATCCCTTGCGTTGCTTTATGCTTAGACAATGTTGATTTATACTGACTGGTTCAATTCGAATATTTTTCTGTTATGCTTGCTTGGTCACCACGACATGCGTTTGGTTTTTAGGATCTGTGATGCTTGTTCATCACGCTCGTGACTTTTGTTAAATTTGATTCTTGTTCTTTTCTCTTTTGACTTCGGCATTTAAAACTTGAGATAATTCTTGCGACTTCATTTATTTCTCTGGTATTTGAATTTGCTGCCTTGAGATAAAAATTGACTTTGTTCATCGACTCACGGCTTCATGTAAATTGCTTCTCTTTATTGTTCATGGGTAATTTTCTAAAACTATATACATGTATACATATAGATATGCATATATGTATACATATGTATATGGCACTGATCTCTATTGCAATTGAGTCTGCTTGTGTGAACTTGGTGCTTTGACCAGT
The DNA here is from genome assembly GCA_030737815.1 of Allium fistulosum. NCBI lineage: Eukaryota > Viridiplantae > Streptophyta > Magnoliopsida > Asparagales > Amaryllidaceae > Allium > Allium fistulosum. The sequence goes on from CM060907.1 coordinate 1,010,070,084, forward strand.
CTGGGTTCATTCATGTTGAACTTCTTTGCACTTTGGTCCATTGATGATGATGATGTCTGGTTACATGTTGCACTTGAACATTTTGTAGTCTGGTTGCTTCGAGTACATGTCCATATGCATATGTATACATATGTCATTTTGTTTACCGCTTCACCGCATCCCACATTGTCACTACATATAAATACATGTATACATGTGTGTTTGCGCATGTATATATGTATGCTTGTGATGCCTTGCTCGGCTTGATGCTCTGTTGTCACCTCTGTTGAATTTGCATCCTGTACTCTGGTTGTTCATGCCTTTGAACTGATACATATGTATGTACTTATATGCATATGCGCATACATATGTCACTTTGCTTGCTTATTCCAGTGTGCACTGCTTGTATATCCATATACTCTGGTCTGGTGGTCCTTTTGGTTGAGGCTGAGTTCTCTGTTCATTGAACTGATATATGTTTATACTCAAATATGTATACATGAGTATGCATATATGCATACATGATCTGATGCATATGCTCTGGTCTCTGTTTGAAAGCTTCACTTGTGCATGTCACTTTGCATTTTGTTTTCACTTGAACATTTTGTCTGGGTTCAAGTGTTGTTTTGCTCATGTAGTCTGCATTGCAATCTGGTTTATTGGTGCTGGTGCTTTTGTATTCTTTGAACTCATATACGTGTATACATATATATGTGCATATATGTATACATGTATATATGTTTATGCGGTCTTTGAGTTCGATTTCCTTTGTATTTAGATTTTGGTTCTGGCCATTTTACTTGTATTCCTTTCACTGTTTTGTAGTGGTTCTATTATGCTTTGCACTCCTGTTTTGATCTTGTTTTCATGTTCATTGAAGGTCTGGTGCAGTTTGACCCATTTCCTAGTTCACCTGATGTGTTGACACATTTGTGCACTTGTTAGCATGGTCTGGTTGGCCCTGAATTTGGTTTCACATGTTGATTTATTGGCTTGTTGTCATGTGTGTTTGTACTGTTTGCTTTGACTGCTTTCTTTTTGAAATCCTTTCAAGTTGTATGTGTGGCTTTGTATTCATGTTAAATTTTATTTGTATTGCACCTGAGTTGAATCCAGCTTCGGCTTGGGTTTGACCTTGTGCTCACCTATCCCTGTAGTTTTATCAAGTGTATATCGGTGTACATGACCTTGTGGCATGTACAGTGATACACTGTGCATGTCATAGATTGTTCGTGTTTGATGAATTCAAAACGAAAATGATGACGAACAACCCAAATAATTGAGGCAAATAATATTTTCAAAAACATATTTTATTTTACACTGCAAAAATATTTCTTTTTACCGCGTCAGTGTTTATTTTGCACATAATTCAGATGCTGGATACAAATTGGAATAAAGTTGAAGAACAAATATGAGTGAACGAGTGATATGTAGTGAGTTGCAAATTTAAATGAAAATTTTATAGTGAAAATTTGTGTTGTGATTTGAAATTGTATTGTAATTAAAATTTTGTATATATAGTGAGAGCTTAAATTTTGTACTATTCAAAAAATATAATAAAATATTTATTTGAATAAAACATTTGTTTGAATTTAAATTCTGTGTTATTTATTTTATTCAACAAATATTTATTTAATTATGTGAAAAACAAAATAGTACAATTAACAAATACATTTAAATGAATATATATATATATGTTTATTATCATCAAACAAAAATCATATACTTGCATATTCAACAGAATGGAAGGTATTAAGTGGTTGATTGTGGCCCCGCCTCCTTTCCTTATAAGAAGTATTAAATGGTTTTATGTATGTAGATATATTCTTTTTTTGAATTAAACTGCCTAATTACTGAAATGGTAAGACTCGAGGTTTTTATTTACTAGATATTTATTGTTATGACTCACTCCTCATTACAACACAGTTTAAGGACGGAGTAATGTCAGTGAAAAGTGCTCGAAGGTGGAGTGGCGTAAACTTGTGGCAGTTATTATTATCTTTTACAATATTTTTATGTGGTACCCATGTATTTGAACAAATGATGTAACGGATCATATGTGACAGTTTTATAATGTTTTGTATTATGTGATAGTCATTGCTCTGTACTGTTATTTATTTTTCCAACTAACAGCCAACCATAGAATGGATCTTAATTTTTGATGGGCCTTTTTTTGGACAAAATTTGGGCCTGTTCTGGGGTGGCTTGTTACATTTGGCATCAAAGTTTAGATTACTCAATCAATGGAGAAGCTATACGTATACGTGATTTATTTGTTGTTTATACTTCCTATTGATGTGAGACATCTCATATGATAAATATTTATGATGACGCGAGGTTAGTCCCACATTCTGTAGGGTAAATCCGCCTTGCTAATCTAGCTACCATTTTCTATGAATAGTCGGACTAATATAAGGCGTCATTATGAGTATGAGTCAAAATACGTGGGGCCTGCTTTGGGGTCTTGAGGTATCAAGTGATTTTTTAAAGGTCCGACTCTTTTCCCCAATGAAGTATTAAATGGCCGAGGGGCTAGTTATTAGGCACGTTATGTGGTATCTCGATAGGGGCCCACTTTGGGACAAGGTATTAAGTGACGACTGAGGGTCCACCTTTCCATAAAGAAGTATTAAGTGGCTTAAGAGATTCCATATGATGTCAGCTAGATAGTTCCCATTGAGAGGTCTGCCTTGGAAGAGGCATTAAATGATGGGGTTTGCCTCAATCGAGGTCTTAAATGGCCAGAGTCTGCTTATTTTCAAATAAAAGGTATTAAGTGGCTTGGGTACGATCTCTCGTATTGTTAAACACTTATGACATGGGATTTGGGTTATGGGATTTAGAAACCTGCTTTAGGAATGGAAGGTATTAAGTGGCTGATTGTGGACCCACCTCCTTTCCTTATAAGAACTATTAAATGGTTTTATGTACGTTGACATATTCTTATATTCAATTATACTGCCCAAGTACGAAAATGGTAAGACTCGGGGTTTTTATTCACAGGACATTTGTTGTTCTGACTCCCTCCTCCTTATGACATAGGTTAAGGATGAAGTAATGACGGTGACGATGCTCAAAGGTGCAGTGGCTTAAGCTTGTGGTAGTTATTATTATCTTTTATGATATTTTTATGTTGTACTGACGTATTTTAGCAAATGATGTAACGAATCTTATGTCACAATTTTATGATGTTTTGTATTATGACAGCTCAAATGGTTTTGAAATAAATGGGTACAATTTGATATTATACTTTGTTCCATCCGTTATGAATTCTGAAAGAATAGTTATTGCTATATACTATTGTTTCTTTTTCCAGCCAACACCCAACCTTAGAATGGATCTAAGTTTCGATGGACCTGTTCTAGATCAAAATTTAGGCATGTTCCGGGGTGGGTTGTTACACTTTCTTCCTTCCTCCCAATTTGAACCACCTGCACATGATACACCCACCTCAAGCCATGCATTGTCACCAACGATACGGAGCTCCACTCCATTAAATCATAAACCAACTTCGCCATTGCTCCTCTCTTCCCGAACTCCACGCGCTTGACCCATCAATCTTCTACTCGATCTCCTCTCCTCTAAACCGACTCGACACCCTCGATCATTTGAAGCAGATTAGGCGAATTGCCTCAGTCCATCGCACCATGTTAAATCACGGCCCCAACTGCTCCACGACGTGACAAACTTAACTCCATCCTCCTCTTCACAAATCGATGCCTACATCCACCAAAAAAACCTAACCTTAGCTCTATCATGCTTGTGCCTAACTATCGAACAACTCCAAAGACTACCAAGCTTCACCTAACACCTATAGAACTGTAGATCTCTCCACCGTAAAATCAAGGATCCTATCTTTATATTTTTTGTTGAGTATTTAATTTTATTTTGAATTTTTTAAGAGGAAGTCGATTTTCTTTTACTGGTTAAATAAAAATAAGTGAGAGAGGAGGGAAATAAAAAGTAAGAGAGGAAAAAGTCAAGTGTTCATTTTTTTTAAGTGTTGAAGTTGGTTTATACAAATATTTTCGGCACTTCATTGCATAGGATTTTGTTCGTGAACGAACCCCGAATGACAAAACAAAAATAAGATCATATAGAAAAATGTGATACGATCTCAAAACAATAATAATATACAACGGTAATCTTATTATGTTAATTTTCAAAAATACTGTCATTTGTCAGAAAATCGTCAAATGATAATTTAAATATTTTCCAAATTAAAAATTATGGAAAAATCCTATAAATTAAATTAAAAATATTACAATAAAAATCGAGTCGTTTTATTAAAAATTTATTTTCTTATTATTTGTTAAATTTGAATCAAATCTGAATGTTTAAATAAATTAAATATTCCCATTTGAAACGTTAAAATTTTTGGGTCATTACATTCGTTTTCTAGAGAATTCACCGATTCATTCACTCTTCTTCTTCCTTCTTTTTTCCTAAACTTCAAATCACAATAGCTCACTCATTTCTCCACAAACTCAAGCGATACCAGCGACAAACTGAAGAGCATGGAGAGTACCATAACTACATACAATTTGAAGGTAGAGTTCATAGAATTGGAGGCACAACATGCCGAATAGCAAAGGACGAAGGAAAGGAGACAATTTAGTGAGTGATTCCATCTCCAAACACGATATACTTCAAAAATGATACTTTAATGATGAACCGTTGTCCATAATATGAAATATAGGATAAGTATTCAAGAATTTGAATAGTATAATCAATGAGTTTAGGGAAAATAAGAATTACAATAAGAAAGAAGATTCCAATACACTAATTTCTATTAATTTGATGATTTCAACCACAAACCATGCGAATTAGCCCTAGAATTGATGTTTAACATAGTAATAAGACCTAGGATCAAATGGAGATCCTTTGGAGGCAAACTGAAGTTGACTAGAGGCGAAACAAACAAAGTCAAAGGGGTCGTGTTTCAAATAGATGGTAATAGCTCTCCAGGCTCAGACAGTTTCAATTCAAAGTTTTTCAAACTTCATCGAGACCTTATTAAAAATGACATTTTTCAAGAAATGGTAGGTATCCAACAATCAGGTAAAATCATTAGAGAAATTAACCACACTTTTATTTGTTTAATTCTTAAAAAGGTGGACCAACAAACCCTTTTAGATCATCGACCAATCTCTTTATGTAATGTAATCTACAAAATTTTGGAAAAAATTATTATGCAATAGGATGAAGACTTATCTAAATCATCTAATTTCTATCAATCAAAAAACATTCATCCCAAGTAGACTAATTTCAAAAAATTCACTACTTGCATATGAAATGGTGAGAGGGTTCGATAGAAAACATCAAATAATCAATGCATGAAGGTGGATTTACACAAAGCATATGACAAAATTAGTAAGGAATTCATATACCATATGATGTTATGTATGAGCTTCTTTAAAAAATTCGCACATAGGATATATGAATGTATATTTACTACTACTTTCTCAATGCTATTGAATGGCTGCCCATAAGTTACTTTAATAACAACATGGGTATAAGGCAAGGAGACCCATTATTCCCTTTCCTATTTGAGACTGCAATGGAATACTTTACAATATTACTAGACATGGAATCTATTATATAATCTGAAAGCTCAATTAGTGTCTATGGAACCTTTCATTTCCAATCAATCCAAAAATTTCATACGATGACACATGTACGTAACAAAAATTATGACAATGGATTCACACCTAACCAAAAAGAAAAATTAAGGGCCACTAATTCCTTTCTCCTGATAACCCTAGCCTCAAATATTTTTCCAAACCCGCTATTCTCCTCCTCCAATCTAAATTCTCCAATATAATCTGTTTAGTTGTCCTTCTACCACCTTCATCGTTTCCAACCCCTCATCAGTGGCCTACCCTATTGCAAACTAAGTACCGACCACTGCCCCAGCATGCGGCATCCACACCGCCTCTGTTGGCACACCATATAGTAGGCCAAACAATAAATGTGCCACCTTCTTTGGCTTCCCAACTTGAGGAAGAGGCATACACATTCAACCCAGCGGTTCATGTTATCCCTTTTCCATTGGGACCAAATATCGGGTGTGATCGTTGAACCTTCTGTTCTTTCAGTAATATTTCATTTTGGAAAATTAATTTATATGTTAAAGAATACAAAAATTAGTTCAATATTTCAAGTTTTCCGTGTTCAAATTAATTTATGTAATAGGAAATAAATATCAATTTTGAAAATTAACAACTAGGTTGATGAATGGAATAGTTAGCTCAATGTTTGAAGTGTTCAATATTTAAATTATTCCATTGATTATTTAGTAACTATCTGTTCTAGCAAGTTCAGTACTTCATGTTCATTTTATAGGAAATTCCCTATTATTTTTGCAAAAATAGCTATGCTATAATTGATGTTGTGCGATGTTAACCCAAAAAATGGATCAACAGCCTGGTTTAAGTGTGAAAGCACCAGCCTTGTTTATCAAGGCAAATAAAATAGAAAAAGCAATAGTAAATAGTAGAAAAAGTAAAGAGACAAGATTTTTATAGTGGTTCGGCTGTTAATGAAGCCTGCGTCTACTTTATAGATTCTTTTGTTGATCAACTGCTAGTACAATGGAGTTTAGATTACAATATAATTCTCCTTTCCTAGATTAGATCAAGCTAGCATTGTTAGAGACAATAGGAATATCTCAATTATCCCTTCATGGCTATTGTTGGGAGAAGAAGAGTGAAGAAATAATACCAGAGCTTTAGCAGAGATCCGATCAACTCTACTATTGCAGATAGGATGGTATTTATAGGGTTAGAGAGCATTTGGGCTAGAGTCACTTTACCAAAAGCCTGTAGTCATCATGCAGAGGTCACTCAAGAAGTTTGGAGTTGTTTGGAGCTAACTTTTTGGATCGGTACTGTTAACCCGCCTTTTGGAAAGGCGGCATACAGGTGGATTTAACCCAATAAACTTCATGATTATTGAGGCTGGAATATCATAGGTTTGGTTCAAATGGATGGATGGATAATCAACTACAGATAATAATATAAAGCCCGGATTAAACATAGTAGGCAGATAAACAATGAAGAATGCTTGAATTGTGAATTTTGGCTTGAATAAAGGAAGATCGACATGGGATGATTTGATATAGTATGGATCGGCAAGGCAAGAAGCAACATGCTAGGAACGTTCGATGATGTGCACGTAAATGTGCATATTTTTACCACCATATTTAATCTATTTAAATTAAATAAATGATCATATCGGGTATTTTAACTTGTTTAAATCAAAATTCAAATTATTTGAAATTATCACATATTCATCTTCATATAGGGGCAAAATGGTCATATTTATGCATTTATTAAATTGTGAAAATTTACTTGGAATTTTCTATGTTGTTTTGTAGGAAATTTGGTGAATTTTACAAGTGGTTACATGATGATATATGCATGCATAAGAGTGAAGAGAACAAATGAAGATGGAAATAATTCAAAGTGAAGATAATGGAGGACCCTACCTACCCACCTACCTTAATGTACAAATTAGAGGCTAATGCACATGCTTATGGAATTAGTGGCTTCATGTACACTTAAATGAGGATTATTTGAAGCTAATGATTACTTGGCCTCCACACTTCCTAAGTGGGTATTTTGGGCATTCCCCAAAAATATGAATTAGGGTTTAGCACATGTATAAAATCCCCTTATGTTTCATGTAACACTTCCCTTCCTCCCTTTAGTCTCTCTTTAGTTTAGTTTTAGGCTCAAAATAAAAGAAAGCTTTCTTTTTCTTTTCATGGCTACTTAGCCATTTTCTTTTCATGTAACTTTTTTATGCAATTTAATACATGTTATTTTCCTTTTCTTGTTGATCTCCTTTCATGTTGTAGTGTAGATCTCTTTTCTTTTATGCAAGTAGAATAGTTCTCTTTTCATTTAGCTTTCATTTTGCTTTCTTTTTTTTAGTTTCATGTTGCATGCTACTTGTGTTGATATGATAACACAAATGAGAGGCTAATCCCTTCAATTTAGGGGTAATGAAGCCTCTAATCATGTAGCTTCAACATATTGATGTTTTATACTCTCTTTTTGTGCTTTAATGAGAATGTATGAAGTGGCTAACTTGTTGTTTTTGCTTTGAATTTGATAGCCTATATTGTTGACACCAAATAGGCTATACTTAAACAATCACTAACACAAATTACCTCTTCATCTACATATGATGATGGTAATGAAGTGAATGTTGAGATTAAAATTTGATGGTCTATATTTCTAATTAATAGTTAATAGGCCATACTTAAAATAGATTTTGCTTTCAACTTTGTTATCATTTTTCATATGAGTTAGTAAGTGGTTTAAGGGGTGTGTTATAGTTTGATGGCTTATGTTGAGCTAATTAATAGCACAAATAGGCCATACTTATGATAAACACATCAATTAAGCTAACTAATGACAAAGAAAAGAGAGATCATAACTTTATTTTGTTGATTTATGTGATCTAGAGAGTGGAAGTTGCCTCTAAATTGTCTTAACACTCTCATATTTTTATCTATTTTCTTTTGTCATTTTTCTCCTTTTTTATAGCTTAACACACTTCAACTTTGGTTAATTTGATTAAATAGAGATTTAAAATCAACAATTCCCTGCGGATCGACCCGTACTCGCCACGTACTTCAATAGTACGCCGTGCGCTTGCGGTAAATTTTAATTTAAATTCGTTCGACGGTTTTCTAAACCGATAGAATTTCCGTCGACGAACAAGTTTTTTTTAAAGTAAAACAGTACTTTTAAGTTTCCTTTCCAAAAAAAAAACAAAAAAAAAATTCAAAAAAAAAACAAAGAGTCTCTTCCAAAAAAACGAGGGTTGTTTTGAATTTGTTTTGTTTTTCATTTATTTTAGTTTCTTCTTCGATATAAAAAAACTGTATAGATATCTTGTTTTTATTTTCAGGTTGCAAAAGCAGAAAAGGAAAGGAGCTGCTTGCTAAAAATAATTGCTTCGCTTTGCTTGCCAAAAAAAAAACTACTTGGTTGCTATATATATTGTTTTTATTTGCCTTGCATTGTTGTTTGCTTGCATTTTATAAAAGAAAAATTCATAAAAAAAACCAAAATTTCATTCGTAGTTGCATTGTTAATACACGTTTATTTTCTGCTTTGCATTTCATCCTAGATTTTGATTGATAATAACGATTAGACATCGATAACTTTAATTGTATATTGACAAGTTGTCTTCTTTGAACAATTTAATTTCTTAGTGTCTAGGATACGACAGAGTAATAACCATTATAAATATTACGGTAATTCGTAAATATTATAGTGGTTGTTCCTCTGAAGGTACTTAAACCTTCGGCTGCATTGCTATGGTGATTCGTGGTGCACCGATAAATCATGTCCGTTACCTGGCTGAGAACTATCTTGTTTATCTAAGACAGTTTGTGATTATACAATTTTGGGTTAACTTAGGATAAATCATTTGTAATTAACCCTTGCATTCATTTAGTTGCATTAGTTCATGCATATTTAAAAAAAATTCAAAATCCAAAACTAATTTTTTTTTTGTATATATTCCTTTTTCTTTGAAATTTTTAAATCCTTTTTCTTTGAAATTTCAAAAATCCAAAAAAAATTAGAAAAACCAAAAAGTCAAAAATAAAATAAAATTATAAAACCTTTTCAAAAACAAAAAAAATTGAAAAACCAAAAAACAAAACAAAAATCAAATTTTCTTTTGGAAAATAAATTTCATTTGTAAATATTTTTCCTTCAAAAAAAAACCCAAAAACATTCTTGAAAATGTCCGAGTTTCCCCACTTACGTGAATTTTACAATAGTTGTGAAAATCAATATAATCCATATGATTTCACTCCAAATTCGTATGGATATTTTAACAACAACTATTGCTTAAATGATTCAAATTTGTTTATATCCAAGATCCGCCAACCAAAAGATTCAAATTTTGAACCACAAAATTTTCAAAACGGTGACCAACCCTCGAATCTCGAAAATAGCATTTCATGTACTTGAAATCTCTACACAACAAAATCAAATGATAAATGAGTTGTGTAATTCATATTTGTGCGATAACTCAAATCAAAGTTTTCAAAATAATCAAAATTTGAATTCACTTGAAAATTCAAACGATTTCGAGTATAACCCATGCCAATTCAATTTTGAACTCCAAAATGAATTTCAAAATCAAAACGATAATGTGATCCACTTTTCAAATAATTTTGGCAATAAGAATCATCTCGACTATGATGCAAGTGAAAATCTTTGTTCTCAACAAATCCAAATCGAAAATTCTCAAGTTAATAGCTATAAATTGGATTTTGTTGAGCAATTGAACGAAATTTACGATGATCACATGGATTCGTTGTTTGAAACTTATATGAAACAACGTGAACAACAAAACCAAATCCCAATGTGTGACGAGTTAAGTAATAATCCATCTTTTACCCAAATCGACGATTTTCAAATAACAACTTTTGAAATTGAAAATAATAATCTTAATGAAGATGTTGAAAACACGGTAATTGAGTTGGATTTCAATTCATTTTGTGGAACCAAATTTAAAATTCGATCTTCCTTTTCTCGATTTTTAAAATTTGAATACAACAACTTTGGATTTTGAACTTGAGATACGCAATGAAGTTGTTGATAATCCAACAAAGGAAGACGAATTTAATGAACACGAATTTTTTGGACTTTTCGATGACGAGTCGTTAAAATCTGAAGGGGACGATTTGAGTCATCATTTTGACTTTGAAATCGATGATAAGCTTGAATTTGGTGATAATAAATTTGAATTTCAATCAATTATTCTATCAACCCCGAAAATCAATGAAAATAAAACAAGTCGTACAGTTTTCAATAAAACGACATTCGTTTTTCCAAATCAACATTCAACTTTGAAATCTTTTACGATTTGGTTTTTCGAGCTTGAGCTGTGTCTCGTATACTTGACGAGACAAATGAATCAGTCTTTGGAAGACCGTTTCATTTACTTTTTGATGATATACTTTCTGATCTCATGTAAATACCGTTAATTTTCATTTAAATAAAGGTCATGTTTTTTATTTTTATTTTTCTCCTTCCACATGGGTTGACTGTGGGGACACAGTCAAAATCAAGTGTGGGGGGAGACTCATCTTCATTTTTTTTACATGATTTATTTTTGCTTTTTCTTTTAAAAACAAAAAAAAATCCCAAAAACAATTTTTTTTAAAGCACTTTGATTTATTTTAAAAGAAACACTATAAGATAAATATATGGTTTTGGTTTATTAAATTGAAATTTTTGAAAATTTATTCGTCTTAACAAAAATAAAAATGAAGTTTGATTACAAGTAATAATCGTTTAACTAGTATATAGGAAGATTCATACGTGATAATTATGAAATATATCCTAATTGAAAATCTTTGTTTCAAAAAGTGGTTGATTTAAACTAAAGGATATAACATTTTTTTTGTCTTCTAAGTTAAATGATGCTAAGATGATTTTGCGAAACTCTCTCCCTAAAAAAAACAAAAACACAATGATTTTTTTTTGTATATATCTATATATTTTCTTAATAAACACCTAGAGTCATGTGTTCACACTTGTGTGTTCACTCGCCATGCTCTGTACCCTTCTCACGTAAGCCCGAAAGGCAGTGCACGATCGGTATATCTGGCCTCAGTTTATCTGAGTTAGGTGTGTATATAAAAATTATTTTACTAATAACGCCTACAGTCAATAAGTGTTCACACTTGTGTGTTCACTCGCCACGCTCTGTATTCCCCTCACATCAGTCCGCAAGGCAGTGCATGGGTAATATATCTGGCCTTAGTTTATTGAGTTAGGCATATGTAAATATTGTAAATATCAATAAAATTTTCAAAAAAATGGAGAGAGTAAGCAAATGAAATCCAAGCACTATTTTAACTTATTTGATTTGATTTGTTATTGAAATGAAATGAAATACCACTTTAATAAACTTTGATAATCAACTAAGGACCTATTTCATGGTTACACTTTGTTATCAACTGAAAAAATGAGTTAAACTATTGTCTATTTGTTATGATAACTTAATTTTTGTTGGAAATTTTGACGAGTAAATGACTTAAATTTCAAGATAATGACCAAACCTATATTTAACTTATTTGTGTTAATTTAAAAGTAAATCCTTCATTCGTAAATATTTTCAAAAACTTGCATCACATCTTTGTAAATAAATCTTGCATTTTGTAAATATTTTCATCCTACATTTGGATTTTGTGGGTAGTATTCGCTGAAAACCCTCACGAGACAACACTCGTTCTACTGGGGACACCCAGAGGTTTAACGGCTTGTTGCATACGCTCAATGCAATCGTGCTCCCTACGAAAACGGATTTATCTTAGTTTTTCTTTATTCGAGGACGAATAAAAAGATAAGTGTGGGGGTATTTGATGTGCACGTAAATGTGCATATTTTTACCACCATATTTAATCTATTTAAATTAAATAAATGATCATATCGGGTATTTTAACTTGTTTAAACCAAAATTCAAATTATTTGAAATTATCACATATTCATCTTCATATAGGGGCAAAATGGTCATTTTTATGCATTTATTAAATTGTGAAAATTTACTTGGAATTTTCTATGTTGTTTTGTAGGAAATTTGGTGAATTTTACAATTGGTTACATGATGATATATGCATGCATAAGAGTGAAGAGAACAAATGAAGATGGAAATAATTCAAAGTGAAGATAATGGAGGACCCCACCTACCCACCTACCTTAATGTACAAATTAGAGGCTAATGCACATGCTTATGGAATTAGTGGCTTCATGTACACTTAAATGAGGATTATTTGAAGCTAATGATTACTTGGCCTCCACACTTCCTAAGTGGGTATTTTGGGCATTTCCCAAAAATATGAATTAGGGTTTAGCACATGTATAAAATCCCCTTATGTTTCATGTAACACTTCCCTTCCTCCCTTTAGTCTCTCTTTAGTTTAGTTTTAGGCTCAAAATAAAAGAAAGCTTTCTTTCTCTTTTCATGGCTACTTAGCCATTTTCTTTTCATGTAACTTTTTTATGCAATTTAATACATGTTATTTTTATTTTCTTGTTGATCTTCTTTCATGTTGTAGTGTAGATCTCTTTTATTTTATGCAAGTAGAATAGTTCTCTTTTCATTTAGCTTTCATTTTGCTTTTTTTTTAGTTTCATGTTGCATGCTACTTGTGTTGATATGATAACACAAATGAGAGGCTAATCCCTTCAATTTAGGTGTAATGAAGCCTCTAATCATGTAGCTTCAACATTTTGATGTTTTATACTCTCTTTTTGTGCTTTAATGAGAATGTATAAAGTGGCTAACTTGTTGTTTTTGCTTTGAATTTGATAGCCTATATTGTTGACACCAAATAGGCTATACTTAAACAATCACTAACACAAATTACCTCTTCATCTACATATGATGATGGTAATGAAGTGAATGTTGAGATTAAAATTTAATGGTCTATATTTCTAATTAATAGTTAATAGGCCATACTTAAAATAGATTTTGCTTTCAACTTTGTTATCATTTTTCATATGAGTTAGTAAGTGGTTTAAGGGGTGTGTTATAGTTTGATGGCTTATGTTGAGCTAATTAATAGCACAAATAGGCCATACTTATGATAAACACATCAATTAAGCTAACTAATGACAAAGAAAAGAGAGATCATAACTTCATTTTGTTAATTTATGTGATCTAGAGAGTGGAAGTTGCCTCTAAATTGTCTTAACACTCTCATATTTTTATCTATTTTCTGTTGTCATTTTTCTCCTTTTTATAGCTTAACACACTTCAACTTTGGTTAATTTGATTGAATAGAGATTTAAAATCAACAATTCCCTACGGATCGACCCGTACTCGCCACGTACTTCAATAGTACGTCGTGTGCTTGCGGTAAATTTTAATTAAAATTCGTTCGACGGTTTTCTAAACCGATAGAATTTCCGTCGACGAACATTCGACGTGTTTGATTGGCTTGGGGTGTTGAAGGGTTCGACATACTTCACTAAGAAATGATCGGAATAAGAAGGGGTCGATGTAATATGGAGTAGGATAGTATGGGTCGGCATATAAGGAATAACGGTTGGCATTGTTGGGCTCGGTATAGGATGGGGTCGGCATGATAAGGGTCGGCGTGGTCAGAGCAAAGGAGGGATTGGCATTAGCAAAGGCAATTGGGTCGCTATATTTCGAGGCAAGATGGATCGGCATCCTCAGGAAGAGAAGGGAGGCATTGGATTGGACGAGGAGGGATCGGCATTGGTTCAGACGAAGAGGGATCGATATTGGTTCAAACGAAGAGGGATCAACATTGATTCAAACGAAGAAGAATCAGCATTGGCTTGGACGAGGAGGGGTCGGCATTGGTTCAAACGAAGAGGGATCGACATTGGTTCAAATGAGGAGGGATCGAAATTGGTTCTAACGAAGAGGGGTCGGCATTGGTTTGGAGGTGGATGGATCGGTATGACTTGTTGGAGGGCTATGGATCGGCACGTTTCAGGAAGAGGGATTGGCATTGAGTTAAGTAGAGGGATAACAACCGGTAGTGCTAGGCCGATCTTTATTTTTGGTCGAGTTGGGCTTAACGATCGTTATGGTGGGCCCATGTAGGTGAGAAGGCCCTGTAGTCGAAGTTTCACCTATAAATACAGCAAGCTTGGCTTTGAAATAAGGACTTTCATTCTGCTTCTCTTCATCTTCTACTTAGAGGCTACTCTGCCATTTTTATTATGGAAGTCTTTATTGTAACTGTAATCTAATTTCAATATAATAAAAAGGATTGTTCTGGAGTGGACGTAGGCCGGAGTTAGCCGAACCACTATAAATCTTGTCTTCTTTACTTGCTTTCATTTAATTTGCTTATTCTTCATATTTTATTCTATATCATATACTATATGTGATCTGTGAATGGATATTGGTGCTTTCATGTACAATTGGGTGTTGGTGGCCATTTTTTACGCCAACATTTTGGTGCTTTCACTGAGAAAGCTTGCAATTTAGGGATTTGGGAGTTAGGATCTTGGATTTGAAAGCTTAGGAACTTGGATTCAAAAAAAATGGTTAGGCAATCAACAAGGAGACAGAGAATAGAGAGGAGCCATCATGATGGAAGTTAGGAGGCTTCCTCAGGAGCTAATCAGACCTCAATCTTCATTACCAAAGATGAGATGGAAATGATGATGGATGCTACGCAGGAAAGGATGCTAAAAAGGCAGGAGGAAATGTGCAAAACCTATTCCAACAGATTGGACAAGCTGGAGTGCAAAACTAAGGGAATGGAGTAGCAGGAAATACTGGAAATGTGGATCACAGAGTTGGAGTAGCAGGTGCAGAGGAAGTCCAGAATCAGAACCAAGGAAATGGAAAAACCAGGATACATGAGAGAATGGAGCTATCGGGAGCAGCCCCTGACCAACCAGGAATGATCGGCCAAAACAATGCCTATCATTATAGAACGATCGGTGCCGATCGTTAAACACTTGGGGGCATGCCCCCAGATCATATTGGCTCGATTCTAGGCGGGATACCAGGTGGTGCTATGCATTTTGGCATTGATCGGGATATGGATGCTCGTCCAAAGGGCAGGTTTCAGGATTCCCTCGTGGACTCGGGGGGCAGGTTGGAGACAATGGACAAAGACTACCACTTGATGATAACGACAGGTTAGCAGAAATGATCAGACGGGCAATGATAGAAGGATTGGTAAATAGAGATTTGGCGGATGTGAATAGGAGCCCCTTTGCTCCTACAATTAGGTAGGCTAGGAATCCACTGGAATTCAAACTACCAACGTTGGAGACATATGATGGAAGAACGGATCCCGCTATTCATTTGACAAGGTATATGAGGCACATGGAAGTACTAGGGGCATCAGAGGAGGTCATGGCACAGTGCTTCCCTTTGTATTTGATGGATATAGCAGCACTATGGTTCAGAAATTTAGAAAGCGGCTCTATTGGTACGTGGGCAGAATTGATTGAAAGGTTTATAAGGCAGTTTAGAGTTCACATCTCGAGACCCAAAATGTAATGAGTTTGGCAACACTGAAGCAGAGGACTGGAGAGCCCTTGAGAAGTTTTCTAACACGGTTTAATGTTGCGGCAGCATCGGTGGATCGTCCAGATCCATCCATGGTTTTGATGGCAGCTGTATCTGGCATTGCTAATGGCATGGAGTTCAAGGATTCACTAGCATGGGATCCACCTATGGATTTAGGGGAATTTTACCATGAAGCAGAAAAGTTCCTACGACAGGAAGATGCACGAGCAAACAAACCGGAGGTGAATGCCGTGCAAAGTGGAGGATCATCAGGAGATGTAAACAAGAAAATTAATGGCAAAAGGAGAATGAATAACGACAGTAATATGTCAAAAAGGCAATGGAGAGAACCAAAATTCTCTTCTTACACGGATTTGACTGAAACTCCGAAAAGGATTTATTTGGGTACTTGAATGCGCCTTCAGTATCGAAGACCGACAAAAAGGGAACCCTCCGAATACGAGTGGGCATGAGGAAAGCATTGCCTATTTCATAAGCTGGATGGGCACAATACGAATGATTGCAGGCATTTGAAGGATATCATTGAGGAACATGTGAGGAATGGTCATATGCAATAATATATAAGGAATTGAGCTATGGCGATGGAACAGGAGCGGACACCGACCACCTCGAATGAAGATGGCTCTGGATCAAGGCATCATCGTTAGCTTATTATTAGCTGATTGGATTTATTGCATGGAATAAGTAATTAACCCTGCAGTAAAACGGCTAAGTCACTTACACATGTACGGGATCGAGGACGGTCCCTAGGCATGCTCTGAGATGGCGATGAACCGTGGTGCTCAAGTTTATGAATTTATTTTTTCCATTTACTGCAAACTCTGGTTTTTCTGGTACAATGACTGTTTAGTTTTCTTGGTTGTACGAGCTTTTATTTTATATTTTACCAACTAAACTTTAGAATGATTGGATTTGGATTAATGTAATAAATAACACAGGTCACGGTTAGGCCCCGACCGAAGAGACAGGGAAATAACCGCAATTTATGAGTCCCTTCGCCGGAGAGCGATAGGATGGACTCGAACATGGATTAAGTACTCGACCGAAGAGTCGAGGCCAGAGAAGGATATTCACGAATTAAGTCCTCGGTTGGGGATCGAAGCTTGAGTAGGATACCCCATGGACTAAGTCCTCGACTGGGGAACGAGGGTGGAGTAGGATACCCTACGGATCAAGTCCTCGACCGGAGAGTCGAGGCCGAAGAAGGACAACCATGGATAATCCCTCGATCAGAGAGTCAAGGCTGAAGTATGATAAAGCGACTCGTAGAGGTCCCGGATCTGGATATGGACCCGGAGAGGTCCCGGATTTGGATATGGACCCGAATAGGTCCTGGATTTGGATATGGACCCAAAGAGATTGGGGATTCGGTTAATAGATTCGAAACGGATTCGGAATTGGATATCGACTTAGAACAGTTATGGATTTCACTAACGATCCGGAGAGATCAAGGAATTGGATTGGCAATGGATGAGATTCTAGATTGGATAATATAACGATCAATGGATTATAGATTTCGGATTTTGGACTTATGGCAATTCAAAATATGCCTTTCTATCGCAAGGCGTGTTTTGGGTGGCAAAGTGTTAACCCGCCTTTTGGCAAGGCAACATGCATGCGAATTTAACCCAATAAACTTCACGATTATCGAGGCTGGATTATCATGGATTTGGTTCGAATGGATAGATGAATAATCAACTACGGATAATAATATGAAGCCCGGATTAAACATAGTAGGCGGATAAACAATAAAGAGTTCTTGAATTGTGAATTTTGGCTTGACTAAAGGAAGATCGGCATGGGATGATTTGATATAGTATGGATCGGCAAGGCAAGAAGCAACATGGTAGGAACGTTCGACGTGTTTAATTGGCTTGGGGTGTTGAAGGGTTCGGCATACTACCATAAGAAAGGATCGGCATAAGAAGGGGTCGGTGTAATATGGAGTAGGATAGTATGGGTCGGCATAGAAGGAATAACGGTCGGTATTGTTGGGCTCAGTATAGGATGGGGTCAGCATAACTGAGCTCGGCATAGGGAGAGGTCGGCATTATTAGGGTCGACAAGATAAGGGTCGGCATGGTCAGAGCAAAGGAGGGATTGGCATTAGAAAAGGCAATTGGGTCGGCATAGTTCGAGGCAAGATGGATCGGAATCCTTAGGAAGAGAAGGGATCGACATTGGCTTGGACGAGGAAGGGTTGGCATTGGTTCAAATGAAGAGGGATCGACATTGGTTCAAATGAAGAGGGATTGACATTGGTTCAAACGAAGAAGGGATCGACATTGGCTTGGACGAGGAGGGGTCGGCATTGGTTCAAACAAAGAGGGATCGCCATTGGTTCAAACAAAAGAGGGATCGACATTGGTTCTAACGAAGAGGGGTCGACATTGGTTTGGAGGTGGATGGATTGGTATGACTTGTTAAAGGGCTATGGATCGACAATGAGTTAGGTAGAGGGATAACGATCGGTAGTGCTAGACCGATCGTTATTTTTGGTCGAGTTGGGCTTGACGATCGTTATGGTGGGCCCATGTAGGTGAGAAGGCCCTGTAGTCGAAGTTTCATCTATAAATACAACATGCTTAACTTCGAAAAAAAGGACCTTCATTCTGCTTCTCTTCATCTTCTACTTAGAGGCTACTCTGCCATTTTTATTCTGGAAGTCTGGATTGTAACTATAGTCTAATTTCAATATAATAAAAAGGATTGTTTTGGAGTGGACGTAGGACAAAGTTAGCCGAACCACTATAAATCTTGTCTTCGTTACTTGCTTTCATTTTAATTTGCTTATTCTTTATATTATATTCTCTACATCATATACTATCTGTGATCTGTGAATGGATATTGGTGCTTTCACGTATAATTGGGTGTTAGTGTCCATTTTTGACGCTAATAGGTACCGATCCAAAAGGTTGTGTAATTTTTGAGTCTTCTTAATTTGGTTGTCTTCTTATCCCATAATTGAGTGCCTTGTTTGAATATCAAGTCGTTTGGAGTTAGTTTGATCATCCAATCCATCCCTTCATAGAAGATCCATCCATATCTCACTCAATACTTAACCAAATGATATGAAACTTCATACAAGCAATGTACATGAGCAGGAGAGCCTCCGAATCGGATCTTATGAGGTGGGGCCCATCTAGGTAGGTCAGACCTGATCCATCAAACTAGCTCAATCTGGAGGAGATCCATCCATAACTCACTCAATACTTATCAGAATTAGACGAAACTTTACAGGCAGATTTTAGAGGATGTATGGAACCTACGCTATGGATCACAGGTGGTGGAGCCCAACCTAAATGGATTAGATGACCCGACGAGTTTGGATCGGTGCCGATCCAAATTGGCTTGGCCAAATGACTTCATTTTTTGTTTGAGCCTTCTTTTATGTATTCTTAGTGTCTCCTCCAAATTTCAAGTCAATACGAGTCCATAAGAGTTCTATAGGTCCATTTTAAGTTGCTCCGATCTAAAAGCAGGTAGGTATTTGAATGAGTCTTCACTTCTTAAAATAGGTTGCTTGTAATGTTACCGAACTTGATAGGTGAGCTTAGTAGAGGCATAGGAGTGCAATACAACTTATTAGAAGGAACCGCGAGCCAGCATTGTGGATCGGTACCAATCCAATTAGACCGAATCGGTATAGACCCAAAGAGTTAGCGTAATTCTGGATCAAACTTCTTATGTTTCTTTGTCTTTTACTTTTAGACCTTCGGGTCAAGTTTTGAGTCGTTCTGACTTAATCAGAATGTTCTAACTCCTTTTGAACTCTGTTGGGTTAAAAACCCAGTTAACACTTGCCCCTCAAAGTACGCCTTTTTAATGAAAGGTGTGCTTTGCTCCAGAACAAGTTCCAGTAAAGAGTCTTTGATTGTTGAGCTTTCAAGTGGCTTTTAGCCTTGGCGAACCATCCAGTTCCTTTGGATTCTTTCATGAATCACAAGTTGTTCCAAACCTGTTATAGCTTAAGACTCTAGACTCTACCTAACTGTAATCTATACATCACAATCACTCCAGTTTCATTTGGAGTTATTAGATCACATGCCTCTAATTATATTACACATCTCTAATCGTCCCGTGTTCATCCGGGATTTACATCATTACCACTCAGATTTAATTCAGAGTTATAATATCATATATTAAAATCACATCATATATCGAAATCATATCACATCATATATCAAAATCACATTATATAACATCATATATCAAAATCATCCTGTGTCTATCTAAGATTTATCTATTTTATTCTATTTATAAGGCAATCAAATCCTTTTCGCAAAATCAAATTTGTTTTTAGGTTCGATCTTTCCAGACCGTTTAAGTTTAATGCGCGATCTCTTCGGATCGTTTGATGTTTAGTTTAGGGGATGATCTCTCAGGATCATTTGTTGGTTCAGTTCAGGGGGATGATCTCTCCGCATCATTTGCTTATTAGGTTAAGGGGATTAAGTATGCCCATCCGCTCACTCTTCGGTGAAGGGACTTATTTCTTGCACACCGGTCCTGTCTCTCCAATCGGGACTCTATGGCGTTCGATGTTCAAGGGGATGATCGCTCCGAATCATTTGCTTATTAAGTTAAGGGGAGATGGGTAAGCTCATCCGCTCACTCTCCGTTGAGGGGACTTACTTCTTGCACTTCGGTCCCGTCTCTCCGGTCGAGACTCTATGGCGTTTGATATCGTACAACTCTATCCACTCGCTCTCTAATAAGGGGACTCACACCTTGAACACTGGTCCCGTCTCTCCAGTCAGGACTCTATTGCGTTCAAAATCAGTCATCACATTAAATACGAATTTTACAAAATTTCAAATTTCAAATCAAAGCAAACTAACATAAATTAAATAAGAAGAAATCCTGAATGTTTATCGTAGACATCCGACATAGAACATGGCAAGGGGCCAATCTAGCTTTTGTGCATGTCTAGTTCGAGATTATTATCCTAAGCAGTCATCCCAGATATCCGACTCAGAGCACAACTAGGAACCAATCTAGGTTTAGCACACGTCTAAGTGGTCTGGGGTCATTATTGTTTTTACCGCTAATATACGAAAAGAAAAGTGCAAAAAAGAAAGCAAAGCAAAGAGTAGCAACCGGATCTAACTTCCCATCCATCCTGGTTATGGGATTATCCATCTTGGCCCGAATCCCTGGGCATTCCTTGAAGCATCTGCTGCAGGTGGTGACTGCTCCGGCTATGCTATCGCTGCTCTGTTCCTCGCATACCGTGGTAGCTGGTTTTTCCAAACCTGTTCTTCTATCAGATCACGAAGGTGTCGGCACTCGTTCGTTTCATGTCCGCCCAGCTCATGGAAGATGCAAAACTTTCTAGATCCTTTCTCTCGATCAGTGGGCACTCTTCTCAGAGGGTTTTGATAGAGAATTTGCCCTGTAGTTACTAAGTATATCCTTTCAAGGGTTTCAGTCAGCTCAGAGTAGGAAGAGAATTTGGGCTCCTTCCTTTGTCATTTCGGTTCCCTAGAATCATCATCAACTTCTCTTTTCCCTTTGTCTTTTCCAAATCCCGCTCTAGAGGATCCCCTGCCATCCACAACATAAATTTTGGCATCTTCAACTTCACCTTCAGCGTCAGCATCCTCCTGACGTAAATTTCTCTCAGCTTCATAGTAAAACTCAGCAAGATCCATTGGTGGATCCCTCTTAAGTGCATCCGTGAAGTCGGTCTTGCTCGCGACTCCAGACACTACCGCCATCAAAATCACTGATGGGTCCGACCTATCGACCGCAGCTGCTGCTGTATTGAATTTTGTTAAATAACTTCTCAAGGTCTCCCCGGGCCTTAGTTTCACATTTGCCAATGTCATCACATTCTTTGGTTGTGAGACGTGAACTCAGAATTATCTTAAAAATCTGCCCACTAAATCGGTCCACGTGCTAATGGACCCATTCTCCAGCTGTCCAAACCACATCGTCGCCAAACCAGTCAAGTTTAATGGGAAGCACTACCCCATTACTTCCTCTGAAGTACCCAACACCTCCATATGTCGAATATATTTCATTAGATGAATCATTGGATCGGTCTTTCCGTCGTACATTTCCAACGTGGCAAGCTTGAAATCGGGAGGATTTCTCATGTTCTAGATATTAGCAGTAAATGGGTTTCTGTTCACATCTTTGAAACCCTGATCTATGGGTCCTCCTCTAACCAACCTTCTTACTAATTCAGCAATTCGATTTTCACCATCCAATGAAGGTCTTCGTCCGAAAGCGATGTTTTTCCCCCCGCCTTGGTAAGGGAAATTCGACGCATACTCCACTGGTTGCACACTAGTGTTCTTTCCTACACTCCTAGTCTCATTCTGTCCTCCGCTCCTATGGGGTAGCCCTGGCACATATTCCTCTGCCGGTTGCACTCTAATATTCGGATTTTCTCCCATACCACCAGTTCCTGGAGTTTCAACAGTCACTCCATTATTGGCCCTTTCGGTGCCAGCTCCAATATTGATCCTATCATCGGCATTGATTTCCAGGTTGACTCCCGTGTGCCCCAAGTATCGGTTGCTCTGGTCGTGGAGGCAATGTTCTATCTTGTTCTAATCCAACTATAGCAGCTCCTATATTGTTTCCTAGGGTCTGAATTCCTATAGCTCTTGCAGTTCCTTGTTGTTCCATCCTTTGGATGAATCCCTCCCTCATCTCTTGTTGCTTAGCAAGATTCCATCTCGCATCTCCTTCATCGTCCTTTCCATTTCTTCTCTAGCTACATAGTTGGATTGGTGAGAACTTGAGTATACTTCTTGAATGCCTCCAGGCTCTGGTTGACTTGCTCCAATTTTAGATCTAGTGTTAGGCCTCTTCATTTTTCCCAAATCTTAGATTCAAGCTTCAAGTTTCTGGATCTACCTTTGTTCTTAATGAAAGCACCAAAATGTTAACCCAAAAAATGGATAAACACCCTGGTTTGAGTGTGAAAGTACCAGCCATGTTTACCAAGGAAAATTAAATAGAAAAAGCAATAGTAAATAGTAGAAAAGGTAAGGAGACAAGAGATATTTATAGTGGTTCGGTTGTTAATGAAGCATACGTCCACTTTATATATTCTTTTGTTGATCAACTGCTATTACAAAGGAGTTTAGATTACAACATAATTCTCCTGTCCTAGATTAGGTCAAGCCAACATCATTAGAGACTAAAGGAGGATCTCAATTGTTCCTTTATGGCTATTGTGTGGGAGAAGAAGAGTGAAGAAATAATGGCAGAGCTTTAGCAGAGATCCAATCCCCTCTACTGTTGTAGATAGGATGGTATTTATAGAGGTTAGAGAGCATTTGGGCAAGAGCCATTTACCAAAATCCTGCAGTCATCATACAGAGGTTGCTCAAGAAGTTTAGGGGTGTTTGGAGCTGACTGTCAGATCGATACCGATCCAAAAAGTTGTGCAATTTTTGAGTCTTATCAATTTGGTTGTTTTCCTATCCCATAGTTGAGTGCCTTGTTCGAATATCAAATTGTTTGAAGTTAGTTTGATCATTCAATCCATCCCTTCGTAGAAGATCCATCCATATCTCACTCAATACTTAACCAAATGATACGAAACTTCATAAAAGTAATGTACATAAGCAGGAGAGCCTCCAAATCGGATCTCATAAGGCAGGGCCCATCCTAGGTAGGTCGGACCTGATCCATCAAACTAGCTCAATTTGGAGGAGATCCATCCATAACTCGCTCAATACCTATCAGAATCAGATTAAACTTTGCAGGCAGCTTCTAGAAGATGTGTGGGATCTACACTATGGATCGTAGGTGGTGGATCCTAATCTAAATGGATCGGACGATCGAATGAGTTTGGATCAGTGCCGATCCAAATTGGCTTGGAAAAATGACTTCACTTTTGGTATGAGCCTTCTTTTATGTTTCTAGGTGTCCTCTGCAAACTTCAAGTCAATCCGTGTTCGTGTGAGTTCTGCAGGCCAATTTTAAGTTGCTCCGGTCCAATAGCGGGTTGGTATGTTGAATGAGTCTTCACTTCTTGAACTAGGTTGCTTGTAATGTTATCAAACTTGATAGGTGAGCTTAATAGAGGCGTAGGAGTGTAATGCATGTGGTTAGAGGGAACTGCAAGCCAACATTTCGGATCGGTACCGACCCAGTTGGACTGGATCAGTATCGATCCAAAGAGTTAGCATAATTCTGGGCCAAACTTCTTATATTTCTTTGTCTTGTAATTTTAGGCCTTCGGGTCAAGTTTTGAGCTGACTTAATCAGAATGTTCTAACTCTTTTTGAATTCTGTTGAGTTAAAAACTAAGTTAACACGCGATCTTCGGTAATTGACTCTTTTGCTTTAAAGTAGTTGGAGACTAAAATAACTCAACTAGAAGTAACTAAATAAGCAAACCTGTAGTAATCTATTTACTAATTTAATTATTATATAACACATCAATAATATAGTAATATTGACTACTGCAGTACTGATGTTGTAGTTCACATACCTTTTGGTTGTTTAGGCTATGGTCTACGAGAAATATGAAAGAGAGTGTGGATCGTGCAATATGGAAATATACTAAATATGTATGAGATTAAAACAAAGATAGTAGATAGTAGAGTAAAGTAAAAAAAATAAAAGTGAGCACACCAAGATTTTTATACTGGTTCGAACTTCCCGTTCTACGTCCAGTCCCAGACTCCTTCTGGAATTTAACTAATCAATAACCCTCACTTAACCTGGAGGAACAGGTCTATACAACCGCTGAGCAGCCAAACAGGGACCTGAGCAGCGGAACAAGATTTCGCCTCAGCAGCCGAAGAGGACTTCACAATGCCTGAGCAGTAGAACAGGACTTCTACTAGTCTGACTAATGTGTTCTTGATAACACAGATATGTCAATGTGTGTATACCCTTCCTATAATCAAATCCTCAAGTATATGAGTGTGTGTGAAGATATGAAAGGAAGATTATTGCTATGAATCAAAGAATATGAATTCAAGGATTCAAGCAATGAAGATGGTTTGATTGCTTTTGAATGCAGAGAATATAGAGAGTAAGTAAGATCATTAAATTATACAAGAATCGATTATTTGGAAAATAATTTTGATGTCTTTATATAGTGCATAGATAGATACAACCTTTTTCTAAGAGATTCAATTAATAGATGCAGCCATTACTCTTCGAATTGGATTGAAACTCTTCGCGAGAGGAAGCATCCGTTCAGAAAATATAGCCGTTATATGCAGGTCAGTCCACTGAGTTCAGAAGCTCAGTTGACTGAAATTCAAATTTGTATATATATTCTCTATTCACTGTGCATTTTGCACCAGGTCAGTCGACTGACCTATGCAATTTTGCACAGTGAATTTCAGTGCATATACAAACGAAAATAATTTGTTTTGTGTGCAACTGTAACTACTTGAGGAATGATTTTAACAGTATCTAAACATATCTAAGACTCAAAAACATAATAAATAATCATACGAAAACTAATTTTGAAGTTCTTCTCTTTGTAGTTTATACCATGTATATGTTACTCTCTTTTTGTTGCTATCGCCATATAGTCTTTGTTAATGCTCCTTGTCATGGATCAAAACTCATGATTCAACAAAATATGCTAATGTTGCAATATATTTTGCAACTACTCTATTTATAGATTGGACTCTAAAGCTTAGTGGAGTAAGAAAGAGCCAGCGCAGGCAGTATAAAAGGTGACTCCAAAACCTGAAATTAGTTATCTTCTTTCTCAATATATTAAAGTGTGTTTTCCTATAGTTTGAAGGGCTAGGATGACAACTTAATGGAATAAAAATTTCTTTATGCACATACACATTTAAAATATGTCACTGTATTATACCTGAGGTTCTTTGCTGTGTAATTTTGAAAAGAATGATAAATTTCACTGTGGTTTTATCAACAACGACGTGAGTTCCATCATTACTACTTATTTATTCCAATTTGGATCCTCCATCTCCGCTCTACTGACTGGTATATAGATTGATTTGTTTATCTTAAACTCACATATAGTATTCTTAATATATGAGACTACTCTATTTTGAGATTTTACATCGTGTCTATTTTGTCCCAAGCTTTGGTCACCATTTTGGATAGTAGAGTTTATTACGACAGACTCCCATGGAGTTTGCTAGAATTTTGAGAAGGTAGCATTTTGGGACATATGTTGTTATTCTACTAATATATACATATATTCACTATTATGTAAGCATTCTTAGTTTGATAAACTCAATCTTTATCACATTCCTTCATAATGGAGACTTCAAAAATATAAAAATATTTGCTATTTGTTGTATTCATTTCAGTTTATTAGAATATGGTTGGTGCCATTGCTGTTATAGCCAAACACATTTTGTTCTAAAGTGATGACTCAATATTTTATATACAAATATCCCAATTTTGATGATTATATTCAAGATTACATGAATTATTTTTTCAATCCACGTCGCATAGTCTAATTTATTTAATTCAGAAAGTTGTTTTTTCATTGGGATATATTTAAATTTAAATTTTAATGTCTTTGAATACTTGATTGTGAAACATGAAATATTAATGTAATGGTTCTTATTAACATATTCATATATACGAATATGTCTTTTTACTATCCTCTGTGACTTTCAACCTTTTTCATTGCTTGCATCATCTTTTAGAACTGCATTTTTATTTAAATGTGCTTCATATTTCATTTTATATTAGTATCTTACCTTGCATCATGAAAATATCTATATATTAGAAACTACAAATCCTGCCATGGTAAACTATATATTTAGCCCTCTTTTAAGTAGGAAACATATAGTTGACCAGTTATAGTTTAATAACATCAAAAGAGATTATTATAGAATTCTAAGGTTCGAAATATATATTATTGAGATATTTTGTTGACAAGTTATAATGCCCGCATTATCGGTATCATGGTATAAATTTGAACTGCTTTTTAGTTGAAGGATGTTAATAGGACATAAATGATGTTTGAGGTTTGTACATAAGGATGATATTTCGAATACTTTCTTTGTTCATCAATTTTTTAACTACATTGGCTAAGATGTAGAATGTTTTGCTTCATTGTTATATATTCAATTATTTATAATAATGGAAATCTTGAGAAACCGGTTCAAATCATGACATTTCATGTTTTGACTGTTTCCCTATTTTAGAATTGCACCTCGGTTAAGTGTTTTCCTTTTAAGTCAAAGTCATAAGCATTTTTTGGAACATTAACAAATAAAATTTTCTGCTCATTCTTCTAATTTTGAGAACTATTTCCCAAGATTTCAACGCATTCTTATTCTACAAACCAAAGAAAATAATTTCAGATGTAATTCTCTTTTGTTTTTAAATGTGAAGGTTCGTTCCTGCTTCCCGTTTTCTTTCCCATCTTTTCCATAGACGTTATTTTTCCACCTTTTGCACTCCTGTGACATCCATAAGTACAATTCTTTTATTATTCTTCTCTATTTGAATTCACCTTTCACGATCTAAACCTAAATCCTCTCAAGTTGAAGAACATCAATTTTGTTTTTTCGAACAAATTGAATTGATTAAATTTTCAGTTGAACTTACTCGATTGATTATTCATCCACTTAAACAACTCAAAGAAACCAAGAATCGTGGAAGAAGCTTTTTTCTTTGTAAGAATCCTATTTACATAAAAAAATTGTTTCAATTATATTTGCAAACAAAGAAATTTTGATCTATTACATCCAAATTATTATAGAGGTCAGCAATGAGGAGAATTGTAGAAACATCATTAGAATGATTAATTTTCCTTTAATACATGATGAGGTTGCTACAGAATAGGGTAGAAATAATGACATATAGTTGCAATGGAAAAGCTTAGTCGAGAATTGGAGTAAAGCTCAATTGGAGTTCAAAGTTATTATCGATTTACTTAACACAATAAGTTTATATTTTTGACTTTTAATACCTTCAAGTTTAATATGTAATGGTTTGACCCCTTTTTACACAATGGATGGTGATGTAATAGAGAATTTGCAAATAGGGTTGCGAAATTTACTACCTAAATAATCTACAAGTTTTCCATGTTAGTTAAAATGCAGTTATATTTCCATATATAATGTAAATAGGAGTTCAATGATTTTAGAATTGTTCTGTAAAAAGGAGGAATTACATTACTACATAATCAAGTTCAAGGTTGAACTAGTTTAGTTTAAGACTATAGGATGTTTGAAATATAAATTTTTTTTCTATTAGTAGCATGATTTTTTGTTATTCATATGATATATTGGTTGAATATAAAATAAAAATTCTCAAGTTAATTGTTACGAACTTCAAAATTTTGGTGCTAAAAAATTATTATTATGCAAACTAATAATAATGAACGCTAGCGAACCTGTTCTTACATACAAAAATGCATATATATATATATATCTCTCCGCTTGTGTATGTGTGTATGTATGTACGTATTGAAGACAACATCAACAACTCACATCATATTATCTACTGATGATTCATATATTATTATATTACAATTACCAATCATACGGTGGTTACACAAAATTTATTAATGCTCATGTTGGCCTAAATCTTCAGTGTTATCATCAAATGTTTTAGTATCGTTCTTGTTTATGCCATTAGTTTGTTTATCTTACCATTACCTACTTTGAATAATACCTTAATCCCAAATACAATAATATTTTCTTGCTAACTTTATCTACATTACTTTAGCAATATTAATTAATTGAAAATTTGCATAGTTGAAAATGCAAGATCATGGATATGGTTAAGGTCGAATCAGCTAGAACAACGCATCTTAGTGTTTGAAATTAATCAAACAGTTGACGTAGATAAAAATTTGTCAAAAGGTTCATCTTGACAAGAATCATGCTTTTTTTACCATCTTAGTTATTGTAACACATATGTTAACCCGCTTTTTAGCCAAGCCGATTTCAATTGGACTTAGAAGACCAAAATAAAAATGTGAAGAGTCACAAATTAGAAATATGCTTAGAAAGGCTAAAAGATTGGACTTAAGAAGTTTGATGGAAATTGGAACTAAGTTGACCACTCGATGCTAAGAGGTTTTTCTTTCACTTGGCACATCTCAATCTCCTCATACTCCAAGTACTTCTTCAAGCAACTATGATAAAGTGCTTTTTCCAGAAGATAGGTAGGCAACACTAAGGATTTTGGAGAAGGCGAAGAAAATAGGAAAAGACAAGCGTTATCAGGTGAATCATCAAAATGAAATTGATCTTCAGGAAAAAAAAGACTTTGGAATGCATCGATTTGGAGATAGAAAGGCAAGACAAATAAGCTAAGGACTTTCACCCAAAAAAAACACCTAGTATCGAGAGGAACCGCTCGGTACTGAGAGGTTTTTGTCAGAGATTGGAACAACGTATTCCCTCATGTACACTTGGACTTGCATTTAGACTTTATTCAACGTGGGCTCCTGAGTCTACTGGAGAGTACCTCTATAAATACACGCCCTATAGCAACCAAGGAGAGGATTCACACTCTACATCTTTTTAATTCTTATCTCCTTCCCTAAATATACTCTAGAAACTCCATTATAAATCTGAGATCCACTAGATTGTTGACAGATCTGATAAAATTAGTTGTAATCCAGAGAAAAAACAACTAATAACAAATATTAATGATTAAGAGACCTAACACTAGATCTAAAATTAGAGGAAGTTAACCAGAGCATGGGTCAGCCAATAGGTGTCCTCAAATGCCAATAATTCCATATTTGTAGCGACCTTGAAATTTGAACACTTCGTCTTCGAATATCGAAATATTTTGAAATATAATTAAGTGTTATAAATATGATTTTATGACCTTGTTAAACATCATTTAATTAATAAATAATGATAAGAAACTTGTATTTTAAAATTGTTTATAAAAATATATTCTTCGAAGAAAAATCGATAATGTGACCAAAAATCGGTTTATCGGTAAACGGCTTTTCGATCGATATAAGCTGTTCGAACTCTTATGCACTTGACTAATGATCAAATGAACATATTAGCAACCGATTAACACACAAAAATATTCACAAAGCTGGAATGTTCTATTAGGAAAAAAGATATTATCATGAGAAGGGTAAAATGGTAATTAGCATAAAGGAGAAGTGACTTAAAGGAGAAGTGATGGGAGATGACTCTTCAATGGCATGATGGGGGGGTGAAGGAAAGCTTAAAGAGTATAGTTCTTAGCCTATAAAAGGAGGGGCACACCCTTAGTTATCATTCACAAATTAACAAAGCTTAGAGTTGAAATATCCATATCTTCTTCTTCTTCCGCTTCATAATTTCCTAAAGCAAATTATTTGCAAATCAAATCCAAATCAACTCAAACTTGGAGTGAAGCCTTAACACCACATTACAACATCTTCTACCTAGTTATATTATGAAAAATAAAATCCATAATCCTCCACCACTTGAAGGCCATGAGCTTTGAGGGAGGTTTGGGGGGGGGGGGGGGGGTAGAAAGCAAGTGAAACGAAAAAGGAAAGGAAGGAAAGGAGGGTGCTAGCTTGGGTTTGGGCTTATGTTCTTGGATCTAGTTGTTTTTTGGATAAAAGGTGAGCTAACTCACCACTTTTATTGGAAATATAACTCATATTTACTTATGTTTGGTTTTATTAAAGTTGTTTAAATTGACTTGGACATATGTTGAAAACATTGATGTTGATTCTTGCTTTGAAATAAGTGGCATATGTATGGATATGAACGAAATTTAATGGACCTGAATGGACTTGTATGAAATATAGCAAGGTCTTGGAACAAAGAACATAGGTTATAGTTGAACATAGGTTTGAATATAACTCATATTTGAAAGTGCACTTATAGTGATCGTCGCTATAGATGCAGTTGTGAATTGCTCTGTTTTTGGCGATTTCTATGGAACTTTTAGAGAGATCCTTAGGAATTTCTGCCATATTTATAATTTCTAATATGTATGTTTGTTGCTATTAAAAGCTTGGATTGGAAATGTTTAGCAACATCTTGAAAACGACCAAAACTGCACTTGTGCAAAACTGCCACGTTTAGACTTGAATTTTGGACTTAAAAGGTTTGAAAAGATATCGAAATTTAAGTACTTTGTTTCATTCTTTTTACAAGTGTTTACTAACTATTATTAGAGTATGCTAAAAGTGGTTTGAGATCTATATGAATTTTTAAGAATTAATGTTGAATTTTTGAAGAAGAGGTTTTTATAATAAAACATGTTCTTTTCCAAGTTTTAAAGATCTTACAAACTTGTTATTTTTAAACAATATTTTGGATAAATGTTTTAAAACCTATCATAGGTAATTTCAAATATTTTAAAAGTATGTACAAATGTTTTCGAAAAGGGGTTAAGAATTGCTTAGTGACTAAATGGTAAATTATTTAATTACTTGTTTGAAATGTAATTAACTATGCTAACACTAAAGGCCGACGAAGTAAGGCTTGTCTATTTATGAGAGTTAAGATTGATGTCGAGTAGTGGTGGAGCAATAGAGCTCCAACCTACCGGTTTCCCTCTTAGCTGAGGAATAGTAAGTCGGAAAATGTCGAAAACATGCTAATCGTGTTGATTTCTTACTTGTTTATGGAAATCATTAATACTATACTTAACATTAAAAGCCAACGAGGTAGACTTATCTATTTGTGAGATTCAAGAATGAAGTGTCTAGGCAAGACTTTGATGCCACCAGTGCTCTAACGTACATGGCTTCACTATTGGATGAGGAATAGTTAAGTTGGAATGTCAGAAACGAGTTAAGCGTATGAATATTGATTTGTATAAGCAATTGTTTTGACTAGATAGTCGATTAGTTGATTATCGAACTTGACCTAATATTGACTTAAGAAGTTATCGAAGGCTTCGCGATTTTATACAAATAAGAATCCTTAAGGAGGAGTATTGGTACATAATGTCTCTATCTTACGCTTACTTTTGAAAGAACTAGAATTGAGTTAATCGGGAATTCATCGATTGGTTTTGAAGGGTTCGAGATTGGTAAGTGTTTTACTTACCAAACACCGCTTCAAAGTATATGGATTCTATGTTTTGTAAGCGGTCGAGAAAGGGAATCTATGTGGAGATTCGAGATCAGTTCTAGATGCTCGAATCCATGTGGTGATTCGTGATCTGTTCGAGATGTGAGAATCCATTTAGGGATTCATGTTCATTTTAAGTAATGAAGACTCATGTGAGAGATGCCAAACATAGCCTCGATATCGGAAATGATAGAAAACATAGTAAGGGCATAGTTTGGGGTTCTGCAAAGCCATAACATGATATATCAACTCCATATCTAGAGTATGCTTATCATTGTTGCTAGCGGAAGTTGATGATATTTGGATCACGTTTTAGGGTATGGACCAGCTATGTTTTCCTTTGAGGTATATTTTGTCTAGAGATATACGATGCTCTGAGGTAGTTTCTAACCCTTGTGCAGGAGATTGGATTCTGTGTCGATCGAAGAGATCTCCACGGAAAAACCCAATATGAACCTTCGCGGTTTTGATTGTACTTAAATATGTTGTGGTGTGATGAATGTAAGCACCACGGTTATTCGATGTGATTTATATTCTACACACTGGACATTATCTATCATATCATTATATTAAACTAAATGGTTGGTTTCCTTTTAGGGGAAATCTGTTACGGAAATCTGTACAGTCTCAATAATTATTGTTACATGTTGCATGTATCTTGAGTTTTCTCATACCTGACTTTGTCTGGCCTTGGTTTTTGTTTTCCTAAATCCTCATATACTCCTTCAATTAGGCTAAGTAGCAGGTTTGACCTTGGACGCTTCAGAGTTCAGAAGACGAGC
The DNA here is from genome assembly GCA_030737815.1 of Allium fistulosum. Lineage (NCBI taxonomy): Eukaryota > Viridiplantae > Streptophyta > Magnoliopsida > Asparagales > Amaryllidaceae > Allium > Allium fistulosum. The sequence goes on from CM060907.1 coordinate 1,010,102,893, forward strand.
TGGAGCTTCCATTATCTATCTATTTCTATTTTCATCGTTCCATTTTAGCTACGTAAGATATCGACAATGTAAGGACAGGCGGTTATAACTGTCCAGGCTAATGATAGTACTTAGGTTTTGTAACTCTGATATTCCTGTATTTAGAGTACTCCTTTGTACTGTTCTTTTGATATTATATATTATCGTTCTGCTGTAAGATTATGATGTTATGTTCTTCCTTTCTTATTCTATTTTTTTTGTTTTACCCTAACTTTCTATCTTTTTGGCACTTGGGTGTTCACCACTCGAATACCGTGGATGTATTAATATCGTTATTCATGGGTTGATAGTTGAGTCGTTACATTTGGTATCAGGGCACAAAGTTGAGAGAACACCTTAGCTTTGGTTGGGCAAGGTTCATTAGAGGTAGCGTAAGTGAAACTCTAGAATGAATCGATTGTATATGAGAGCGTATTTGTATTTTTAATAAACTTATACCCCTTTTTTCAGCTTTACTTAAGAATAATCTCTTTCTTTGAAATAATTTTGGCATTTCATATCCTAAATATATTCTACTATATTTAGGTAGAACATCATGAGTACTATAGCTACCAATGCTCGAAGAGGTAGAGGTGGTTGGGTTAGTACCGTCACAAATAAAGGAGATTGAGCAACAAGGAATGTTGCTCCAGTCGGGGAACCAAGGGTGGATATTGTAAAGGAGGTCGTGCAGGTCAGTCCTCAGATGAATTTTGCTTCGCTATGCCATGATTATGAGAGGCAGGTAGATAAGAGGTTTGGTGGTATGGAGATGATCATAGAAGTCTAGACTTGGATCAAATTATGTGATCGAATATTTAAGGATACAGAGCTAGATGACGTGATGAAGCATCGGTTGGCGTAACAGCATCTGGTGGACAAGCCATGGATTGGTGGAATTCTGTCACTGTTGATGTCCTAGAGAACGACATATCTTAAGCCCAATTTAAGGAGGGATTCGAGATGAAGGTTGTCCCAAAAGCTGGGAAGAACTTGTTGTTTAGGAGCTTCCTCGACTTAAAGCAAAGGGCCATAACAGTGGCGAAGTATGATAACCGATTCATTGACCTATTTCGCTTCGGGCATGGTTTGGTAGTTACGACATTGAAGAGGAATAAGATGTTCATCACAGGGATGCACCCAAAATTCAAGGGTAATATGACAAATCACATCTTGGGTCTTATGTGAATTTGGTGAACATAGGGTTGAGGTTTGAGAGCTTAGCACTGAAGCCATCTATTGTTGCACCAGCCGAGGACAACAAGCAAATGTTCCAGTCACCTAGAGATATTTCTGGTTTAGCTTGTCACAAGTGCAGGAAGAAGGGGCATTTTGTGAGGAACTCTACATTAGTTGGGAGAGGTCAAGTGGCGAAAGCACCGTTAGTAAAGGCACTTATTGCTAAGGTTCCAATGATAGAGCCACCAACAGCCAAGACTCGGTTTGTTCTAAGGCATGGTTACTATAACTGCCACCGACCAGGACATTTTGCTAGAGAGGGTCCGTTGCTCCAAAAGGGAGAACACCCTCGAGCTTTTGCACTAACTTCAGAACCTTCCACTTCTGTAGATGCTAATGGGAAGCAGGTTCTGAAAGGTATTCTATCTATTTTTGGCATTTCTATTTGTCTTTTATTTGATACTGGTGTTTCTCTTAGTTTCATTTCTTGTACTCTGGTTGATAGATTGGAATTCGAGCTAGTTATAGCTTTAGATTCTATTTGTGTGTCGAACCCAGTTAGAGGCTTGGCTAATTTTAGTATGATTTGCTTAGGAGTTCTGGTTGCGTGTTTGACCAACTCTTCCCTTGCGATATGTATGTTCTTGGTTTTATGGGTTTTGATGTTCTGCTTTGGATGGACTGGTTGTTGCGATATCAAGCAGTCATAAATTGTGATAAGCGGACCATCTTGTTGAGGAAGGAAGGGGAAACTCTAACTGTATCTTATAAAGAGCCTAGCTCACGTATGACTAGTTTTCTTTATTCTTTAAATGTAGCGGAGGAGGAGTTGGGTTCAATTGTAGTTGTTCAAGAGTTTAAGGATGTCTTTGAAGAAGTGTTGGGTTCACCACCTCACCGTGAGATAGAATTTCACATTGATTTGGTTAAAGATGCAAATCCTATCGTATTTCCTGTTCGTAGACTTGCCCCGAAGGAGAGGTTGGAGCTGCCAAATTAGGTTAGTATTTGTTGAAGAAGGGATTTTTCCGACCAAGTCGTTCGAGTTGGGGAGCGTTCATTGTCTTTGCTACGAAGGCAGATGGTTCATTAAGATTGTGTGCAGATTATCACGAGCTCAACAAACGAACTGTTAGGAACAAGTATCCTTTGCCTAGGATAGATGACTTGTTCAATCAGCTTCATGGAGCTCGAGTGTTTTCTCAACTTGATCTTGCTATAGAGTTTCATCAGTTGAGGGTGGCAGAGGATAGTGTACCCTTGACTGCTTTTAAATCCGACAAATTTTATGAGTGGTTAGTTACGTCGTTCGGCCTAATTATTGCTCCAGCATATTTCACAGACTTAGTGAAATTAGTTTTCTGAGATGTGTTGAATAAATTTGTTCTTGTTTTTATCGATGATATTCAGGTCTACTCCAAGACCGAGGAGGAACATTCATGCCATCTAAGGATTGTTCTAGAAATACAAAGAGAGAATGTGTTGAAGGCTAAGTTCTCGAAATGTCATTTTTGGCATTCAAAAGTTAGGTTCTTAGGACATATTATTTCGGTGGAAGGTACATCTGTTGATCCTACTAAGGTTGTGGCCATTTAGGACAGGAAGAGGCCTGAAAGTGCAACTGATATTAGGAGATTTCTAGCTCTAGCAGGTTATTATAGGAGATTCATACAGGATTTCTCAAAGGTTGCCTCTTGTTTAACGAATTTGACGAAGAAATATGTCAAATTTATATGGACTGATAAATGCGAGCAAGCATTCGTAGAGTTAAAGGAAAAGTTAACTAGTGCTCCTATTCTTACTGTGCCAGATAGGGGTAAGTATTTGACTGTTTACACTAATGCATGTGGAAAAGGTTTAGGTGTTGTGTTAATGCAACATGTGAGGGTTATCGCTTATGCGAGTCAGCAGCTCAAACTGCATGAAGCGAGGTATGCAACTCATTACTTGGAGTTGTTAGCAGTGGTATTTGCATCAAAGATGTAAAGGAATCATTTTCCAGGTGAAAGGTTCAAGTTATATATGGACCATAAATCTTTGAAGTATTTTTTTACGTAAAAAGACTTAACATGAAGCAACAAAGGTGGTTGGAGTTTCTTGCGGCCTATGACTTGGATATATTATACACGTTGGGAAAAGCTAATGTCATAGAAAATGCCTTAAGTATGAAGTATGATGTTATGGCTAGCATTGAGGTTAGTCCTACCTTGATCAGCCATATAGAAGAGAATCAGCTTAGAGATTTCTTTATTGTTCGGATAGCCAAAACTGTAAGTGAGAATAAGGCACCAGAGAGGTGAACTGGATTTGAAGTAGGTAGCCATGGTTTAGTGAGGTTGAATGGAAGTTTATGTGTTCCCAAGTTTGATGGGATTAGGCAGGAGGATCTGAAGGAGAGTCATAATTTACGGTTAACAATACATCCAGGTGTGAACTAAGATGTGTCAAGATATGAGGCATACTTTCTGGAGGAAAGGTACAAAAAGAGATGTTTCTATCTTTGTGAGCAGGTGTGCTAACTGCCAGCAGGTAAAAGGTAGTCACCAAAAGGCGGCTGGACTGCTTCAGCCACTTGGGATTCCTAAGTGGAAATGAGGGCAGATTTCCATGGACTTCATCGATGGATTGCCTAGGTCAAGAAGAGGTAGGATGTTTCGGTTATCATGGATCGATTGACCAAGAGTGCACACTTCTTACCTATTAAGACTACAAGAACAACTTCTAGTTTGGCTAAGTTATATGTTAAGGAAATTGTCAAATTGCACGATGTTCCTTGTGATATTGTAAGTGGTAGAGATCTGATATTCACAAGTTAGTTATGGAAGAGTTTGCATAAGGACTTAGGAATCGAGTTTAGTATGAGTATCACTTACCATCCACATACCGATGGGCGAACAAAAAGGCTGAATCGAGTGTTGGAAGACTTGCTTCAAGCATGCATTTTAGATTTTGGAGGTTCATGGGAAGAGCACTTACCACTTGTTGAGTTTTCATACAACCACAATTATCAGGCCAGTATCAGAATGACACCATTTAAAGTGTTGTAGGTAAGGCCTCGCAAATCTCCATCATTTTGGGAGAACCTAGAGATCATTTTGTGCTTGGGTCGAATAAGATTCGAGAGACCTCGGATAAGGTCATAGAGATTAGGAAGCAAATCAAAGAAGCACAAAATCGACAGAAGAGCTATGTAGATGAGAGGCGCGAAGACTTGGAGTTCTTAGTTGGAGACTTTGTGTTTGTAAAGGTTTCTCCGATGAGAAGTGTAGTTCGGTTTGGAAAGGCTAGGAAGTTGGCTCCTCGATACATAGGACCATTCCTGATTCTCGAGAGGATTGGTACACCCGTGTATAGAGTCGAGTTACCGATTAGGCTATCAGGTGTGCACAATGTATTTCATGCGTCACATTTGTGTAAGTTTGTGCATGATCTTTCGATGATAGTGGAAGCATCACAGTAGGAGAACTTGGAGATTGAGCCAAATTTGACTGTATTGAGACAGCCTATTCGTATTGTTAATAGAGATACGAAGTGACTGAGGACTAAGGTTGTGAAGTTAGTCAAGGTATAATGGAGCGAGGATGCTCGGGATTCTATGTATGAAACAAAGTATAGTTTGAGAGAGTTATATCCGGATTTGTTCATAGACTAGAGATTTCTTATCTTTGTATCGTACGTCTTCAGTAGTGTACTCACCACTTGAGGTGGAGTCATTTTGAATGCATTTTTGGTTACATTTTAGTTTGTATATAGTTTTATTAATATGCTATATACATACCTTGTTCTTCTATCTTCTTTGATTATTGTTCTTATTTCAATTTCGAGTATGGAATGTTCAAAGTGGGGGAATGTAGCAACCCTGAAATTCAAACACTTCATCTTCGAATATTGAAATGTTTTGAAATATAATTAATTGTTTGAAACTATGACTTTATAACCTTGTTAAACATTATTTAATAAATAAATAATGATAAAAAATTTGTCTTTGAAATTTGTTTACAAAAATATATTCTTCGAAGAAAAATCAATAATCTAACCGAAAATCGGTTTAGCGGTAAACAGCTTTTCGATCGATATAAGTTGTTTGACCTCTTGTGCACTTGAATATAAATGAACACATTAGTAACTAACATACACAAATCTTCATAAATCATGGAATGTTCTAGGAGCTTCTATTAGGATAAGAGATATTATCATGAGAAGGGTAAAATGGTAATTAGCATAAAAGAGAAGTGACTTAAAGGAGAGGTGATGAAGGGGGTGAAGGAAAGCTTAAAAAGCACAATTCTTGGCCTATAAAAGGAGGGGAACACCCTTAGTTATCATTCACAAATTCACAAAGCTTAGAGTTGAAATATCCATGTCTTCTTCTTCCTCTTCTTCATAATTTCCTAAAGCAAATTATTTGCAAATCAAATCCAAATGAACTCAAACTTAGAGTGAAGCCTTAGAAACACATTACAACACCTTCTACCTAGTTATATTGTGAAAAAACAAAGCCATGCTCCTCAACCACTTGAAGGTCGTGAGCTTTGAGGGAGGTTTGGAGCGTAGAAAGAAAGTGAAACAAGGAAGGGAAGGGAAGGAAATGAGGGTGCTAGCTTGGGTTTGGACTTGGGTTCTTAGATCTAATTGTTTGTTGGTTAAAATGTGAGCTAACTCACCACTTTGATTGGAAATATAACTCATATTTGCTCATGTTTGGTTTTGTTAAAGTTTTTTAATTGACTTGGACATATGTTGAAAACATTGATTTTGTTTCTTGCTTCGAAAGCAAGTGTCATATGTATGGATTTGAACGAACTTGAATGGACTTGAATAAACTTTTATGACATATAGAAAGGTCTTGGAACAAAGCACATATGTTATAGTTGATCATATGTGTTAACCGAGTTTTTAACCCATCAGAATTCAATAGGATTTAGAACATTTGGACTATGCTAGAATAACTCAAGACTCAACCAAAACAACCAAGCGAACAAGTCAATAGGAGTCAAGGAAAATCAGCCAATAAAATACTAAGTATATGGATCGCTAGCGATCCATAGAGAAGCATCATGATTCAGCCAAACTTCTTGCATCGTGATTCATTACCATTTTTAAGCACGCTTGCCAAGTTTCATAGCATGCCAAACAATCTAGCTCGAGAAGTGAAGATACAATTGATTCAAGCTGTTTGACCAATAGTAGCTAACATAAAATAGACCTAAACAACTTATACGGAGTTGGATTGACTTGAAATTTTTGGAGAACACTTAGAAGACATAAAAGAAGGCTCATAGAAAAAATGGTATTATTTGGAGATAGTTTGATAGATCTCTAGCGACCTAACTAGATGGGTCACTAACGATCCATGTAGATTGGGCCCCACCACATGAAATTTTTATGTTAGGTCCCACACACCCTTTACATAGTACTTGCAAAGTTTCGTCTGATTTTGTTAAGTTTTGTGTGAGTTATGGACGATTCTTCTGGACTAGATGACCCATGAAGACGGATGATCAAACTAACTCCAAACTACTTGATATTTGGACAAGGCACTCAAATAGAAGATAGGAAGACAACCAAACTAAGATCACTCAAAAATATGCTAAGTGGATGGATAGCTAGCGATCCATCCCCTATGGAAAGCTAGCGATCCATCCCTTATGGATAGCTAGTTATTCATCAAAATAGGTCGGATCACCCTCAAACTTTCCAAGCTCCTTTGTAGCACTAAGTAAAGGCTTCTGGTAGAAAAATATGCTAAGTTGATGGATAGCTAGCAGTCCATCCTCTATAGATAGCTAGTGATCCATAGAAATGACTCAGATTGATTTGAGATTTTTGGTGATGACTTGGCATAACAACCGGACTCTTCTGTGGACTTCTGGCCCAATACTCACTGAATTCCCCTATAAATACTCGCCTACTTACGACTAGAGATGGATCTTTTCCGGGGAGAGAACCGCCATTACTCTACTGGAATTCCTTAACTTCTTCAACTTTATTTTCCCTCACAACAGTCATAAAGGGAGATACTGTGATTCTCTAGTCAACCCTTATACTTGTGACTTATTCTAACCCATTGTAACTTAGATCTAAGGACTAACTAGTCGATATCCAGAGAGATTCAACTAGTATAATCATAATAAAGATTGATTAAAGTGGACGTAGGCCGGAGTTAGCCGAACCACTATAAAAATTCTCTGTCTCTTGTCTTACTTCTGCTTTTTATTTGTTGTTTATCTAAGATTTGTGCCATTGACTATCTGCACTATTGCTTTCACACTCAATCTAGGATGTTGATCCATTTTTTGGGTTAACCATAGGTTTGACTATAACTCAGATTTGAAAGTGCATTTATAGTGATAGCCGCTATAGATGCAGTTGTGAATTGCTTTTTTTTTGCGATTTCTATGGAACTTTGTGGAGAGATCCTTAGGATTTCTCCCCATATTTATAATGTTTTATACGTATGTTCGTTGCTATTAAAAGCTTAGATAGTAAAAGGTTAAGTAACATCTCGAAAATGACCAAAACTGCACCTGTGCAAAACTGCCCCGTTTAGACATGATTTTTGGACTTAAAAGGTTTGAAAAGATATTAAATTTAAGTTTTTATTTCATTCTTTTTACAAGTGTTTACTAACTATTATTATTGTATTTTAAAAGTGGTTTGAGGTCTTTATGAATTTTTAAGAATTAGTTGTGAATTTTAAAGACGAGGTTTTTATAATAAAACATGTTCTTTTCCAAGTTTTAAAGATTTTACAAACTTGTTATTTTTAAGTAATATTTTGGATAAATGGTTAAAACCTAATATAAGTATTTTCAAGTATTTTAAAAGTATACACAAATGTTTTCGAAAATAGGTTAAGAAGTGCTTAGTGGCTAAATGGTTAATTATTTGATTACTTGTTTGAAAAGTAATTTACTATGCTTAATGCTAAAAGTCGATGAAGTAAGGCTTATCTATTTGTGAGAGTTAAGATTGATATCAGTAGGGATGGAGCAATAGAGCTCAAACCTACTGGTTTCCCTCTTGGCCGAGGAATAGTAAGTCGGAAATTATCGAAAACGTGTTAATCATGCTGATTTCTTACTTGTTTATGGAGATTATTAATACTATAAGTAACACTAAAAGTCAACAAGGTAGACTTATCTACTTGTGAGATTCAAGAATGAACTGTCTAGGCAAGGCTTTGATTCAACCAGTACTCTAACTTACCTTGCTTCACTCTTGGACGAGGAAAAGTTAAGTTGGAATGTCGGAAACGAGTTAAGCATACGAATATTGATTCGTAGAAGTAATTGCTTTGATTAGATAATCGATTAGTCGATTATCAAACTTCACCTAATATTGACTTAAGAAGTTATCAAAAGGCTTCACAATTTTATACCAATAAGAACCCTCGGGAAGGAGTATTGGTACGAAACGTCTCTTGCTTTCGCTTACTTTTGAAAGAACCGGAATTGAGTTAACTGAAAGTTCATTAATTGGTTTTGAAGAGTTTGGGATTGGTAAGCATTTTACTTATCGAGTACCACTTCAAAACCAGTATACAGATTCTATGTTTTGAAAGCGGTTGAGAAAGGGAATCAATGTGGGGATTCTAGATCTGCTCAAGATGCTTGAATCTGTGTAGTGATTCGTGACCTGTTTGAGATATGGGAATCCATTTGGGAATTCATGTTCTGTTTGAGTAATGAAGACTGATGTGAGGATGCCGAATGTAGCCTCGACATCAGAAATAATAGAAAGTAGGGTAAGGGCATAGTCTTGGGTTTTGCAAACCCATAGCAGAATATATCAACTCCATATCTAGAGTATGCATATGTCGTTGCTAGCCAGAGTTGATGATATTTGGAATAATGTGTTAGGGCAAGGACCAACTATGTTTTCCTTTGAGGTATATTTTATTTAGAGATATAGGACGCTGGGAGGTAGTTTTTTACTCTTGTGCGGGAGATTGGATTCGACGTCGATCGAAGAGACCTCTATGGAATAACCCAATATGCAAACAAAACTTAGCGGTTTTGATTGTACCCTAAATATATTATGGTGTGATGAATGTAAGCACCACAACTATTCAATATGTTTTATATTCTACACATTAGACATTATCTACCATATCACTGTATTAAACTAAATGAATGGTTGGTTTCATTTGAGGGTAACGCTGTTACTGGAATCCGTACGGTCTCAATATTTAATGTTACATGCTGCAAGTATCTTGGGTTTTCATGTATTAGAATAATGTCTAACACTTGGTTTTTTCTCTGAAATCCTCACGTACTCCTTCGAGTAGGCTGAGTAGTAGGTTTTACCTTGGACGCTTCAGAGTTCAGAAGATGAGCTGGAGGCTTCCATTGTCTTTCTATTTCTATTTCTATTTTCGTTGTTCCATTTTAGCTACGTACATATATTAGCAATGTAAGGACATGCAGTTATAACTGTCCATGCGGATGATAGTACTTAGGTTTTGTAACTTTAAAATTCTTGTATTCAGATAACCCTGTGTACTATCCTTTTGATATTATATATTATCGTTCTGTTGCGAGATTCTAATATTGTGTTCTTCCTTTCTTGTTCTGTTCTATTTTTATTTTACCCTAACTTTCTACCTTTTCGGCACTTGGGTGTTCGACACACGAATAACGTGGATGTACTAGTGTCGACATTCTATGGTCAAAAAATTGGGTCGTTACAATATTCGTGACCAGAGAGGGGATGGAGAGAATGATGAAAGAAATGCAAGATGGAATAATGGTCCGACAACATGAATTGTTAGATGGATTTTTTCAAAGGATGGAGCAGCAAGGAAGAGCTGGAGCTACTGGTATTCAAAATCAAGGACCATGAACTAATGTGGGAACATATGGAGATTGAGCGGAGAAACTAGAATAATGACCCCACAACCAAGACCACTCGATACCGACCTTAATCCTATCAGTGCCGAGATGAATATACTTAAGGGTAATGTCAGTTCCGGGCTTAAGATAGGCTGGGATGTATATAACAGATGATGCTGGAGCCAGAAATGCAAGACATAACGCAAGTGCACAATAACCAAATGAATATGTGCCAAAACTTACCTGTAGGAACAGAGGACAAAATGAAGCCAGAGGTGTGGATTAAAACACAAATGTGCAGCCAGAGGAGTATGTGCTAGAATATATGCCGGGATTTCCCCATAGGAGCAAGGGACAGACTGCAACTATGGATCAAAGACCTTCATTGGATGATAACAACCGAATAGCTGAGTTGGTTAAAAGGATAGTGAGGGGTGGACCACCAAACTGAGGCTTGGGGAACGTAAATAGGTATCCATTTACCTCTGACATTTGGAATGCAAGGAATCCTCTTGATTTCAAGCTTTTGATGGTGGAAATGTACGATGGAAAGGTGGATCCAACAATTCATTTAATGAGGTATATTTGATATATGGAAGTGTTGGGTGCTTTGGAGGAGGTGATGGGGTGGTGCTTCCCATTATATCTGACAAATTTAGCAGCAATGTGGTTCAGACAGCTCGAGAAGAGCTCCATAAGCATGTGAACCGATCTAGTGAATAAGTTCATAAGTCAATTCAGAGTTCATATCTCTAGACCAAAGAACGTTATGACGCTATCAAGAATAAAGAAAAGGGTCGGAGAGACCTTGAGAAGCCATCTGATGATATTTAACGTAGAAGCTACCATAGTGGACAAGCCAGATCCATCGATAATCCCGATAGCGGCAATGTCTAGAGTCTCAAGCAAGGCCAACTTTAAAATTGCATTAGAAAAGGATTCACCAATGGACTTTGCGGAGTTTTATCATGAAGCCGAGAGATATCTACATCAAGTGGATGATGAGACTAATAATGCTGATATTAATGTTGTGGATGACGGAGTACCATCAAAAGGAGGATATTGAAAAGATAGAGGGATGCAAAAAGCCGATAACGACTTCGAAGACCGAAACGGCAAAGAAGGGAATCAAAGTTCTTTTCTTACACTAACCTAATCGGGACTCCGAAGAGGGTATACCTAGATACCATGAGGCATATCCCCTATTAGAGACCAGCTTGGAAGGAACCCACGGATCGGAATAGAAGATTTGGAAAGTTTTCCTCTTCCATGAGCTAGATGGACATGAAACGAACGAGTGCAGACACCTTGGCAATTTGATAAAAGAGTTGGTTCAGAAAAACTAGCTGCAATAGTATGTAAGGAACTGAATGCAATGATGTAGTAGGAGGAGCCACCAACTGCGGTAAATGCATCAAGACATGACTAGGGATCTGTGTTGAGGATGGTAATCCCATGATCAGGATGGTTAGGAGTCAGGTTCGTTTCTTGTGCTTTTCTTTCTGTTTTAAGATAATAATAACCTCAGACCGCTTACATTCATATGAGATGTCGATCGATCTCTAGGCACGCTCTGAGTTGGAAGTCCAAGATGAATATATAAGATAATAATAACCTCGGACCATTTACACATATACAGCATCTCGATCGTCTCTAGGCATGCTTTGGGTTGGATGTTTGATATCAATAATCAGGATTTTTATTTGCTTGTTTGCTTTAATTTGAATATTTGACTTCTTTTGAAAACTCCACTTGAATATGATGACTGATATTAATCGTGATAGTCCTGTCTGAAGAGACGGGGCAGTGACCGCAAGGTGCAAGTTCCGTTGCCGGAGATCAAGTGGATGGACTTGTATGAAAAGTAAGTCCCCTCACTGAAGAGTGAGTGGATGGGCTTGCTTGGTCATTGGGTCCCCTCGTTGGTGAGCGAGTGGATTGGGCTCTACAAGGAACCGAAGAGATCAAAAGTAAGTCCCTACAATGGAGAGTGTGCGAATGGACTTGCTTGGACATTGAGTTCCCTTACCGAAGAGTTGGATCCAAAGAGATTGAACCCTAGATTGCATGTTAAATGATCCACAGAGATCGAACCCTAGATTGGATGTTAACCGATCCGGAGAGATCGAACCCTAGATTAGATTCTAAACGATCTAGAGAGGACTAACTCTAGAATGGATCTTGACTTGATAAAGTGATTTGAACACCTTGTAATCGAAATGAGATGGATAAATCCCAGGTGAATACGGGACAATTTTGATATACAAAATAATACCTCTGGATAAGAGACAGACTGATCATGATTCGCAGCTGACACTTAAGCAAGGATTGGAGTCCAAAGCTATAACTGGTCTAGAATGACCTTTGGCCTATAAGAGAATCCAAGGGAGCCAGACGATTCACCAAGATCGAGGTCAATGGATGGCCAGAGAGCTCAACTATCAAAGATTGACTAATACTAAAACTTGTTCTTGAACAAAGCAAACCTTACATTCAAAAGGTGTACTTTGGAGGGTAAGTGCCAACCCGTTTTTAGCCAAGCTAATTTCAATAGGACTTAGAAGGCCAAAATAAAGACGAGAAGAGTCATGAACTTGGAAACATGCTTAGAAAGGCTAAAAGGTTGGACTCAAGAAGTTTGATGGAAATTGGGACTAAGTGCACCACTCGGTACCGAGAGGAACTTCTTAGTACCGAGAGGAACTTCTTAGTACCGTGAGGTTTTTCTTTCACTTGGCACCTCCCAATCTCCTCATACTCCAAGTACTTCTTCAAGCAACCGTGATAAAGTGCTTTTTCCAGAAGATAGATAAGAAACACTAAGGATTTCGAAAAGAAAGGAAAGAAGGAAGAAAAGACAACCAATATAAGGTGAATCATAAAAAAGAACTTGATCTTCAAGAAAAAAGAGTTTAGAATGCATCGAAATGGAGATAGAAAGGCAAGACAAATAAGATAAAGGACCTTCACCTAGAAAAAAATCACCCGGTACCAAGAGGAACCTCTTAGTACCAAGAGGTTTTTGTTGGAGATTGGGCCAACATGCTCCCTCTTGTACACTTGGACTTGCACCTATACTTTATTCAATGTGGGCTCCTGAGTTTACTTGCTAATTTCTATATAAATACCAGTCCTATAGCAACTGAGGAGAGGATTCACACTCTACATCTTCTTCAATCTTATCTCCTTTCACAAATATACTATAGAAACTCCATTGTAAATATGAGATCCACTAGATTATGGTCAAATCTGATAAAATTAGTTGTAATGTGGAGAGAAAATGACTAATAACAAATATTAAAGTGGACATAGGCCAGAGAATTTGCCGAACCACTATAAAATTTGTGTCTTCTTTTCTACTTTTACCTTTATTTTATTAGAATTGGTGCTTTCATCTGACATTTTAGTGTTGGTGCCATTTTTGGCGTCAACAACATTCATTTTGCAACATTTCTACTTTATCACTTATTTCCTTTTACTGCTAATTCAGAAAACTAAATTAAAAAGACACCCTACATTGAAAAAGCATTTTGTTAGCTTCACTAACATTTCCATCTTCATTGTAATCAATTTTAAATTCAATTGCATTAGTTATTTCTAATTTTATTTATCTATTTCATTAATGCATTATAATAAGGTTTAAGGAGCTCATCCTCAACTAGCATAGGTTTGGTTAAACATGGATGCATTATAATAAGATCTATTTTAGTACACATAGATACTTTAATTCTTACAGTAACAAAAATATAAACAATGACATAAACCAAATTTTTATTTCACTTCAACAAACATCTTTTTACATATCTATTTAAATTTTTTAACATTCACTCTGATCATGGCTTCTCTTAGCAACCATCCTCTTCTTATTCTACTATTTTGTTACTTGGAGTTTATTTGGAACTTTGAAATCATAGGCACCTAGCTATAGAAGATTGAAATGAAACCATGGAGAATTCTAATCAATTTGCAGTATTTTGAAAGGGGCCCTCATCGTTGAGAAGAACATTTAAAGATCCAAGGGATACAAATTTGTAAGATCCTTCTTCTCAAATTATTTTATGAAAATAGTTAACACGATTATTTAATAAATAAGTAATATTATATGAAAATTGATTTTTGTAGATTACTTTTTCAGCTTTAGGGGCAATAAGTAGGGACTACATGGATCTGATATTGCTGAAAAATGGATAGAGGATAAACTACAACCTTGCTTCTTCAGGTGTTGAAAGATTAGAACCAACTACCTCTCATAATGGTACTATTTACAATTATTTACATTTCACAGAGATAATGAAAAATATTTGATTGTACAGTTTGTTGAAAATTTATTATATTCTCATGAGTAAAGACTAGATAAATACAAGAAGATTTCAATTTCAAGGATGACTTCGAAGACCAATGAAATTTTGCTACTTCACATTATGGTTAAGGCCTTACAAAGTATATAGTTTAGTTACAATGGTTATGCTCCAATACTTCTATCTAAAAAAAAGCAAAGTAACAAAAATATCAATTCAGGAATGTTAACATGCTTAATATAGATATTGAACTAATATCTTACTTTAGTGGAAAAAATAATGCTAGCTTACCAACATTGTAGCTAAGTTGTTGCAAACCTTTAATTTTGAAGATATTATTTTTTCTTCTTTTGTTTGGATATTACTTAAGAAAAAAACACTAATAAGTTGCTTTTTTACAATTATCTTTCTATATCTTGAACAATATGTTCAAATAGTCAAGTATTTTAGGTCTATGAATCGTACAATTTTTGAACAGTTTTGTGCAACATGATTCTCTGAACCATTATCTTTACATTGTTCTTACATCACATGTTGCTTGAATGTGATAATTTAGTTTTCTGATATATGCAACCCCATTTTTACCATTTGATAGGACCAACTCTTCCTCCTTATGTGGCTATTCATCCAATTTTTTACTTTATCACAAATTTCTACCATGCATATAGCATTTTTAAAGAAATTGAGTATTATACATGGTAATAGCTGTTGTCTAGTAGGTCTCCTTGTTTACCATCCCTTTTAAATGAATCATTTTTTGTAGCAGTAAAAGTTATGTCAAGATATATACGACCGAAATCATATGGATGCAAGAGCATTAGGTTGTTGCTACTTTAATTGTTGAGTATAGATTTATTTGTTTTATGAGATTGTTAGGAAAATATATTATTTTCTAATATGTGGCTCTTTTAGGCACATAAAATGAGCCATATGTGTATTTATAACACATATTATCTTCATTAGTAGAAGTAAACAACGAGTTGGAAACATGATAGACTAATCATAACATTGTTAAAGGAAAGATGTTTCACAAAGTACATTGCTCTATACTGATGATATCATGTTGACTTATATAAACATTTTTTACTTTTAACCTTACCATGGGCTTTTATTCTATCTTAATGAAGTGAAGTTTGTCACCCATAGTTCTTGTATACTATCAATTAGGTAAGCTAGAAGATGTATGTCTTAATTGTTTGAAAATTTTATTCTTCCACGGTCTATATTTTCTCTTTGATGCCCATTAAAGATGTTTGACAAATTGCACTTTGATTGTGTGTTTCAAAAATTATGCTTAACCCATCTCTACTCCTAATACATTTAATAGTTGTAAACAAGAGTTAACTTGAATAGATTTATCCTTAATGAAGGTCAGCACATTTGCCTCAAATTGAATGAAATAATTTTTAAACATGAAATGGATACCCATTTCTTATATTGATTCATAAAGATATTCATATATAGTTGATGCAAATATAATGTTCATTTTTATTCTTTAGTTATTCGCCAAAGAAACATAACGCTGTAATAGATGGAAATAGTTCTTTTATTCATATAGCATGTTTGTTGTCTTTTTATTCTTTTCGTCCTTTATTATTCATTACAAATTTAGGATCTAATTTAAAGTAGTGTTAGATTAAATCAAGTTGATTTAAAACATTCAAATTTAACCACAAGAAACATGGTAAGGCAATGAAATTGGATGATCAAAGCTTAAGTTATTTTAGAAAAAAATCCAAATATTTTTTGACAAAAAGTGCATTTAATTTTTTAAATAAAAATCAATATTTGTTTTAGAAAAAAATATTTTTTTTAAACAATTAGATCTTTTCTTAAGAAAATAGACGACTTAGTTAATCAAAGTTAAGCATTTCTAAAATTTAAATTATTTTCTAAAAATATTTGAAATTTCCTAAAGAGATATTTTGAAAATCAAACAAAATAAGTTACGCCCTTTGAGAGTGTATTAGATAATTATGTTTTATGATAATAATTCACTTTTTATAAAGTCCATACATGCTCAATAAATCATTCAATATCTCAAGAACAAAAACAACCGAAGAAATTCCTTTTTCTATAAAAGCTGAAATACTTATAAATGAAAATAACACATTTCATTTTCTAACCAAAATCGGTTAAATTTTGTTTAAATTTTCAATTTTGCAGAAATTATCATTTTCATTCAAAGCAATTTAATTTTTGTTCAAACTAACTAAAAGTATTATGAAAAATGTAATTTTATTTAATAAGCTTGAAATTTCTTAAGAAAATTCAAATTAGTAGAGCATGATGTAAAAAATATTTACAAAAGTTCAAACAGAATTCCAAAAAACTGACATTTGTTCAAAAGATTCTTTTATTAATGTAAAATATTATATATACAAAATGGATCGATTTTACATAAAATCTAATCGGTGTAAACCAAATGCAACAGCAGGAATAACAAAGTTTGGTTTATAGTATTCTTTCTACAAATTTCTAATCAAAAATTAGTTTTCTCATATAAATATATAAATATATTTGTAAGGCCACATACGATTGCAACCTAATTTTTATTTTTGGCCTATGTAATTTATTTATGGTTACATGCTTATATGGGTACATAAATAAATAAATAAATATTATTGTAGAAGATTACTATCTCCTTTAATATTTCCGCTATAACTGGATGTGCGTAGTTGTAGAAGATTACTTTCTCCTTTAACATATTTGTAACATTGCTCCACCAGCCTATGCCATGCCCTAGCACCAGATCAACATGCAAGCCTTCCTAAGTCACACCACCTCTCACACCATGAACCAATCAATATTGATCACTCCATTTTATGGTGAACACTCTTGCTCCCTTTTTTTGTGCGATGGAATTTGGGAATCAGGTCTTTTGAGGAAATAAAGTTTGGGTTTCTTTTTTCTTTTATTCCTTTGGAACGTGAATGGAAGAGTGAGGTTAAAGGGAGATTCAGTAAAATTCATTATTGTTTGTAAAAATTTCATTCTTCATTTTACACATGTAAACTTTTATTTATTTTCAAATATTAAAACATCTTCTATAATTCATAAATTATTTTTCATTTAGTTTTTATCTTTTTAAACCATCGATTAATAATTTTGCTATTTTAAAAAATATATTCGATAATTCAAACTATTCTTAAACACATTTCAAATACATTTCTTTATATGAAGTTTGATCTTAACTCCGTAACTAACAAATTAATTTCGAACATGTTATTCAAAATATTGTTATTTTCATTATCAAAACAGTTTACACTAAATAAAAATTTAATTCCATTTATTTATTAAGAACTTTTAAATTATTTTTACTTAATTGTTTGCTTAATATCATCTAACCAACATATCAACATCATAAAATATAACAAAAAATAATAACAAACGAGAAAGGGTTGTTACAAAACTACATTTTGTATCATAGCTCTAAGTGAACCTTTAGGGGATGTTAGTCCATATTTTTGGCAAATTACACCATAAAAGATCTAGTGCCTAATGAATTAAAAGGATTATTTTTGAAATTCTCATTTTTAACCCGTGTCTAATGCGCATGATCCAACAATAATATTAGATTGTGTTGATACTAACAATTTGCCAACATTTAGGGATATTCTTCAGAATATTTCATTAGATTAGTGTCTAGGCAAGGGTGTTTATGGAAAGAGGTTTAATTAAGTAACTTTCTTATGAACGTAAATTCTCAGGACTTTCCTAACCCTTACATGACTTATCAAATGGTTTGATTCTAGTGCATGCTCTATTTGTGAGGTCTAAAAGTTTTTGGACTTGGGTTGATTTAAATAAGAGTACTTGGATATTATGTAATTTTTATATTGATTTAAACTTATATCATATTTATAAAGGATAATTTATTTTTTAAATTTAACATATAAATTATATAGGTTATAATTTATATTTAAAATTATATTAAACTAGATGTTATAATAATGTGAATTTAAAGTTTAATTAATAATGATACATATCCGAATATATGTCAGACTAAATTGGTAAATTATAAATTTCATAATAAAATTATAGTCTTATATATACTATATGTTTATATAGAGGTGTTAACCCAAAAAATGGATCAACACCCTGGATCGAGTGTGAAAGTACTAGTGTAGATAATCAGCATCACAAATCACAGATAAACAACAAATAAAAAGCAAAAGTAAGAAAAGAGACTAAGAATTTTTATAGTGGTTCAGCTGACTCTGGCCTACGTCCACTTTGATCAATCTTTATTATGATCATGCTAGATGAATCTCTTTGGATATCAACTAGTATAATCATAATAAAGATTGATTAAAGTAGACATAGGCTAGAGTCAGCCGAACCACAATAAAAATCCTGT
Source organism: Allium fistulosum (assembly GCA_030737815.1). Classification (NCBI taxonomy): domain Eukaryota; kingdom Viridiplantae; phylum Streptophyta; class Magnoliopsida; order Asparagales; family Amaryllidaceae; genus Allium; species Allium fistulosum. The sequence continues at coordinate 1,010,121,582 of CM060907.1, forward strand.
GTCTCTTTTCTTACTTCTGCTTTTTATTTGTTGTTTATCTGAGATTTGTGCCGCTAATTATCTGCACTGGTGCTTTCACACTCGATCCAGAGTGTTGATCCATTTTTTAGTTTAATATTTTGGTGCTTTCATTGAGAAAACTGAAGTCAGCGCTAGATCTAAAGACTTGAACTTTGAATCTAAGACATGGAGAAGATGAGCAGACCTAATACCAGATGTAGAGCAGGAGCAAATCAACCAGAGCCTGGAGGCAGCTAGGATGTGTCCTCAAATTCTCATCAACTTAACTATGTGATTAGAGAGGAGATGGAAAGGATGATGAAAGAGATGCATGATGGAATCTTAGCTAGACAATAGGAGATGATGGACGACTTCTTCTAGAAGATGGAGCGGCAAGAGATGGCTAGATCTACAGGGAATAGGAATCAAACTCCAAGGAACAACACAGGAGCTGCCGGAGTTGGATTGGAACAAGATGGAGTCTTGCCCCTACACCCAGAGCAACCGATACTTGGGGCAATGCTGGAATCAATATGGGAATCAATCCCAATACTAGAGTGACTGTTGAAACACCAGAAACTGGTAGTATGGGAGCTAATCCAAATATTAGGATGCAACCGACAGAAAAATATGTACCAGAACCTCTTCGACAGAATGCAGGTCTTAATGAATCTATAGTTATGAATCAGAACATAGGCGTGCGCTGGAAGAGTACATCCCGGGATACTCCCACTGGAATAGGGGAAAAAATATTGCTTTAGGAGGGAGCTCACTGATCAATAGAAAAGATCTAGAAAGTTCTGCAGCTTCCATGAGCTGAATGGTCATGAAACAAATGAGTGCCGACACCTTTCTAATCTGATAGAAGAACTGGTTTAGAACAACCAGCTGCCACAATACATAAGGAATAGAACTACGGTAGAATTGTAAGAACAACCACCATCCATGACAAATGCATCAAGAAATGCCCAGGGATTTAAGCCAAGAAAAATTATCCCATTTTAGGGGTAGACAGGAGTTGGATCCGGCTCCCATGCTTTGCTTTTTCGTTTCTTTTTCTGCACTTTTCTTTTGGTATTTAGACAATAATAACCTCAGGCTGCTTACATGTGTACGGGATCCCGAACGGTCCCTAGGCACACTTTGAGTCGGATGCCTAAGATGACTATTTAGACAATAATAACCTCAGGCCGCTTACACGTGTATGGGATCCCGAACGGTCCCTAGGCATGCTCTGAGTCGGATGCCTGAGATGACTATATAGGATAATAAAAACTTCGGGCCGCTTACACGTGTACGAGACTCGGATTGGTCTCTAGGCACGTTTTGAGTCAGATCTCCGAGGCGTACATTTAGGATTTCTACTTTTTTTTATTCCTGCTTGTTTGATTTCTGTTTGTTTGTTTTGATTTGAATATTTAAATTTTGAAAAATCCACTTTGATTGTGATGACTAATATTAATCGCCTTAGAGTCCCGATACGGGACCGGAGTGCAAGGTGCATGTCCCCTTGCCAGAAAAGTGAGTGGATGGACTTGTACGATATTTATCACCTTAGAGTCCTGACACGGGACCATAGTACAAGGTGCAAGTCCCCTTGGATGGACTTGTACGATACTAATCGCCTTATAGTCCCGACCAGAGAGACGGTACTGGAGTGCAAGAAGTAAGTCCCCTCACCGGAGAGTGAGCGGATGGGCCTACTTAATCCCTTTTAATTTAACAAACAAATGATCCAGAGAGGTCATCCCTCTTAACTTAAACATTAAACTAAACATTAAACTATCCAGAGAGGTTGAACAGATTTGAATTAATAAAAGGATTCGAATGCCTTATAAATAGAATAAAACTAATAAATCATGGATGAAAACAGGATGATTTTGATATAAAATGTGATTTTGATATATGATGTGATTTTGATATATAATGTGATTTTGATATATGATGTGACAACTCTGAATGAGAAGCAAAATGATAATGATGTAAATCCCAAATGAACATGAGACAATTAGAGATATGTGATGTAACTGAAGATATGCGATGTAATTGGAAACATGTAATTTAATTAGAGACATGTGATGTGATAACTCCGAATGAAATCAGAATGATTGTGATGTATAGATTACACTTTGGTAGAGTCTAGAGTCTTAGGCTGTAATAGGTTTGGAACGACTTGTGATTGGCAAGAGAATCCGAAGGAACTGGACGATTCACCAAGGCTGAAGCAACTGGAAAGCTAAACCATCGAAGACCGTAGATAGGAACTTGTTCTTAAGCAAAGCACGCCTTTCATTCAAAAGGGCATACTTTGGGAGGTAATGTTTACCCGATTTTTGACCAAGCAGCTAATTTAAAACGGACATAGAGAACTCATACGGAGTTGGATTGACTTCAAATTTTTGGAGAACACTTAAAAGACATAAAAGAAGGCTAACAAAAAATGGGATCATTTGGAGGTTGTTTGATTGATCGCTAGCGACCTAACTAGCTGGATCACTAATGATCCATGTAGGTTTTGCCCCATAGGCTAAAATTTATAGAGTAGGTCTCATATACCCTAGAGAGAGTACCTGTAAAGTTTTGTCTGGTTTCGTTAAGTTTTGAGCAAGTTATGGATGATTCTTCTTCGAATTGGGAAAGTTTGATCCATCAGCTCCGACCCATGAGGAGTAGGACCCATGACCTATGATCCATAGAGGAGGCTCTCCTACTCATCTACATTGCATGTGTGAAGTTTCGTGTGATTTGGTTAAGTATTGAGTGAGTTATGAACGATTCTTCTAGACCAGATGACCCATGAAGACGGATGATCAAACGAACTCCAAACGACTTGATATTTGGATAAGACACTTAAATATAAGATAAGAAGACAACCAAACTAAGATCACAAAAAAAAATGCTAAGTGGATGGATAGCTAGTGATCCGTCCCTTATGGATAGTTAGCAATCCACCCCTTATGGATAACTAGCGGTCCATCAAGATAGGTCGGATTGTCCTTAAACTTTCCGAGCTCTTTCGTAGCACTAAGTAAAGGCTTCTGGTAGAAAAATATACCTAGTTGATGGATAGCTAGCAATCCATCCCCTATGAATAACTAGCGATCCATAGAAATGACTCAGATTGTTTTGAGATTTTCGGTGATGACTTGGCATAACAACTAGACTCTTCTGCACTTGGACTTCTAGCCTAATACTCACTGAATTCCTATATAAATACTCACCTACCTGCAACTAGAAATGGATCTTTTTCGGGGAGAGAGCCGCCATTACTCTACTGGAATTCCTTCACTTCTTCAACTTTCTTCTCCCTCACAACAGTCATCAAGGGGGTTACTGTGATTCTCCAGTCAACCCTTGTACTTATGACTTATTCTAATTCATTTTAACTTAGATCTAAGGACTACCTAGTCGATATCCAGAGAGATTCAACTAGTATAATCATAATAAAGATTGATTAAAGTGGACATAGGCCAGAGTCAACCGAACCACTATAAAAATTATGTGTCTCTTTTCTTACTTATGCTTTTTATTTGTTGTTTATCTGAGATTTTTGCTGTTGATTATCTACACTAGTGCTTTCACACTCGATCCAGGGTGTTGATCCATTTTTTGGGTTAACAAGAGGTTAAATAAAACTAAATCCTTATGGATGTAAACAGGTATACATATGATGTCACAGAGTATTATACTCATCCCGCTTAAAACATAGATAATACAGTATAAGTAGTTGAAATTATGAATCTCAAATAGTGATGCTTTATGTTATTACATTCGGTATGATTACTTTAAATTACATATGACTATTGGTACTCTTAAAGCTATACATAATAACAAGTATGAATCTCTCATGATTGGTTAGAATTTTTTGAAGCTTTGTTGGTGCTTCATAAGGTTATAAAATTTAATTTCACGCAATTGTAAAATGGTTGGGTCATGATCGTCTAATGCACTTTATGATTTTTTTGTACCCCCAAGGGCACAAAGGCAATTAGAAGTGACATCTTAATTGGTTAGGAGTTATTTTGGATATAATTAATAATGTGTAATTTACCATATATGTGAAGAACAATTTATTGGTATCACATTTGGTTGTAATCACATGTTAAACGAGTCCTAACATCCACTATTGTGATCTAGAAATTCCCTCGCCCCTTCTACGGTTTTTAAGAGAAATAAAATCTAATGGGAGCCTTACTGGAAATATATAATAAATCATTATAGCAAGTATGCAAACACATGTAGTATCATAATAATCTACTATGATATATCTGCATAGGTAATGTAATTAATAAAATAGTTTATCAATTAAAACACACTAAATGAAATGAATTAAAAATTGACTGAGAAATGGAAAGTCATTCTTACCACTGATAAAAATTTCACCCTATTTTCACTTTAAGTCCCATGCAAGGGTCGAATAATTTTACCATTAGAAACTCTCAAGTCTTAGTCACTTAATCATAAACTCACCCATTGCTATATGCTATCTCCTAATAGTATAAATTTTAAAGATGATGCAAGATTATAGATATTCAATCCATATTTGATCACATATAAATGTTATATGGTGAATGGTCACATTCTAAAAGATAAATAATTTCAATGAATTTTGTAACAACCCTGTTTTCCTATGCCGTTTAAATTGAACAAAATTTAAGTTAAATAAAAAAATTATTTGAATTTAATATTTAATAATTAATATTCTGGAAATAAATTTTTGTTAATCAAATTCTATTTAATACAAGAATTGATTTTAAAGGTAGAAATAAAAAAATTAATAAATTCTTTTCGAATAATATATTGAATTGAATAAGGTGTTTTAATTAATTATAATCATATTAAAGGGTAAATTAATTTAAATTACCTGAAAATTTGTTTACAGACAAATTGGACAAGAAAAAAAGTAAGTAAAGAAAAGTGAACTGAATAAATTGATATGAGCCCAATAGTTTGCCAACCTACTTAATTTAATTTCTAGAGATTACTCCACCCTTCTTTCACAAGCCCGAACACTTCCATTTCATATTTTTTAAGCCTAAATCCAAAACCTAATTTATCCTCAAATTTAGAAACAATGTTCATTATAAAATATATATTTATATAATCAAAGTCGCACGCGGGTCAGGCATCCAAAGGCGAAGACATCGGGAGTCATCAGCAATAGACTATCACGAAGCTCGTATGCGGGATCGAGGTTGCGATTTGATATGGCGCGTTGCTACTTGAATGGGATGTGACGACTTGATTAAGGATGGAATTGAAATGGAGCTGATGGTGATATTAGGTTCAACCATAGTGATGTTAGAGTTCGGCAGCAATGTAGTGAGTGTGCAATCCTCATTCGGTGAGTTAATTTATGACCCACATCTATATCTAATTTTATCATTTCCATTTATATTTATAAATATCCCGTTAGTGATTGCAATTGTTTGAGTAAATTAAATAAGATTATTGATTGAATTATTTTGTAAGATGAATTGTTGATGGTTAAATCGTTTGATTGAATTAATTATTGATTATAAGATTTGGAATCAATTTATAAGAAAATATAATGTATCGCTATTCTACAAAATATATTAGGAAATAATAATTATGTTAAAGGGATTCCTTTTATAAAGATTATTAATGGATGTCTCTTTTATAATATGAGAATATCTTATATGGAATAATTTAAAAGAAATTGTTATATTCCTGATTGATTTGGATATTAAGTAAGAACTATGTATTATATTTATGGTTAGAAATAAATAATATATTTTAAAGTTTATATATAAATATATTATGAAATAATTAATTGCAGAAAATTATAGTAAGACTCCAATAAGTATATTTGATTTATAAATCGACCTTTAAATATTTTATGTAAATATTTAACTGTTTGTTTTAATCATTTAAGAATTATTTTAATAAGTCTTATTATTATTATTACAATGTTTGAATTAAAATTGGGATTTAAGTATGATTTCTCATATCTTATGCAACTTTTGATGTTGTGAGTGATTCACCATTGAGTTAATTTGATTAAGGAATTTAGTAAGATATGGTGATGACATCCTTGATATGATTGTATTATATTTCATTTCTATGGGATGAGAAATCTGAATAAATGGATTACTAATGCCATTTGGGATGGAGCATTCGTTAATACTTTTCCGGTTATTCATTGGACTTGTCATATAAAGATATATAGTGTAGATTGAGTGCGGTTTATGAGCTTTGAATAATTATCCGAATAACATGTAGTGGCATGTGACACCGTTATGTTATTTGTTTGATTATTCGTTGTAAGTGAATATCAATCAAACAAGGATTACACTCATTGGTCCATGTAATACTCGGTGAGGAGTACCTTATTCATAGTTATTAGTTACGAGAGCCGTGTGTCGGCTTATTATTAGAGATATGTATAGTGATAGGGTATGAGTACTATATGACCATCCACATTGTGTCCAACTTCCTTTATTTTCAGAAGTGAACCAAACTGGCAGGTATCCACCCTAACGGCTCGATCGTGGGATCGTGCCCTAGATCCACGACACAGCTATATGTTCGTTTGATGTGCATCACAATATTGATAATAGATGATTGATTGTTACCCATAGTCCCTTGTGTCGCTTAGGCTAGCAGTCTGTTACCATTAGGGGAAAAGCAGGGTCCTGACCTGGGCTACGCGTAGACGAGCCACTGGTGAATGGGGTCACGATGTCCGTCGAGGTAACTGAAGACTGTAGGAATAGACTGTTACTCTACGGTAGGCAAGTAGACCAGGGTTCCTAGAGCAGGCTTGTGGTAGGTGACTGTCAACCTCCCTATCTAGTTTAGGGTATGTGAGTGTAGTGATTAACATATACCTCAAAGACTATAGGAATAGACGGTTACTTTTCAATTGGCGAGTAGACCTGTGTTCCTGGAGCAGGCTTGTGGTAGGCGGCTGTTAGATTCATGGTATATGTGTGTAATGGATTGGCATATATGTCTTGTTCCTATGATTATTTGGCTATACTAGAGATTGGATGAGTCTAAAGTGTGGTCAATCCTCGTATATCCACACTTTTAGTTTGGTATTCTAGAGATAGCCTTACTTATTGATTGTGATTGATTGTTCTTGTGATTTGAATGATATTGGATATCTTTTGGATAATTTGATGGGCTATCTCACATTATCTATTGATTTTATGATTTTATGATATTATATTAGGTCATTGTAGTGTGTTACCCCTATTTGCCGGATGGTTTCATTCTTCTATGATGATAATTTATACTGTGAGATTGAGAGATATTTAGGCATTACAGTGTTCTTCCTCGATTATACGTGAGGATATCTCATTATTGTTTGTTCTTGGATTTGATAGTGATTTCAAGATATGGATGATTCAATCATACGATGTTGATTTATGTGAATTCTGATTTGATATGTTTTATATTGGCGATGACATTTTTATGCTGTGTTTTGAGAGTGTTGCTATTATGATACACTACTGTTAGTATGTCATCATCATTACATTATGCATATTCTAAATTTATATATATGACTTGTGTGTTATTTATATAATACTCGGGTTAGTCCGAGATATTTCAGGTGCAGGGACGACAATACCAGCTTGAGTTTATTTGGGCTTAGAGGAATATTATTATTGGGAATTGGTACATGATATTTGATCATTGTATGTATATATATATATAATTAACATTTGAACTGTATTGTATTCTTATAGCATTATTGTAGTAAATATTATATATTTCGCTGCGATTGATTCTATGTTCTCTATGTTGTACTATATATTATGTATTGATCTGTCCTGAAGGCACACATGTCTACTGCTTTGTACCGATACCGAGTACGTATGGGCAAGTTCTATATTTAATGTTTTAATAAGTAAAAGTGTTAGTCCAAGGGAATATTCACATCTGTACCCCATATTGCCTCGTTCTTTTTATTATCTGACAGTATTACTTTGCAATACTCTTAGATAGTATGAGTATAGAGGTGGGATGTCACAAATTTAGTTCATTTAAAATGAGCAAGTAAACCCTAATGCAAGACCATGAGCTCAATATTATTTAATACATTGAGATTCTTGTTGAGTTGAGAACTATTGTAACAAAAGACTATAGATAAACCTAATTATTGGATCACCGAAATCTTAGTTAGTTCTCTTCACTTAAGTGCAACTTATCTGATCTCCTTGACACGTTGAGGATGAGTAAATGAAATTTTATTAACAAATTTGGTGTAGTCTTGTAGTGAAGGGTTTCTTTTTCAAATGTCATACCTTGAAAAGAGAAAGAAAAAGTCTAAGAATGGTAGTAACAAAGGCTCGATTGGGATAAAGACAGGGAGAAAGTTGCCTCTGCTTCATGAAGTGACATAGGAAACATAATTGTATCACATATTAGTAGATATTTAGTAAGGAATAATAAATATGATTTCTATTATTAATGTGTTTTTTAGAGGACATAATATCTATTTCTTTTGTTTGGATACTAGATTTGAAACTCTCAGTTATATGTTGGTTACAATAGATGAATTAGAAAGCTCACGGTAAGAGGTTCAATAGAGCTTTGTGTTGCGAATGTTGCTATTGTAGAAGTTGAAGTAATGGGAGAATACCACTAACCATTGCTAAAAGAATGCAACAAAGTAAACGTTGAATAGTTATTTCCATTTATACCAAATGTTATTTATAAAATATTAGTTCCATATTCATGTTTGACTAAAAATGAATGTTTATACACACACACACACACATATACATATGAATATTATGAATACTAGTTATAAAATGGATCTTTTTCTCCATTTTGATAATAGTTTTTTTTTCTTAGCAATATTGATGTGTTAGCCATAGGAAATGTAGAAGCATATAAAATAGTTAACAATTACTTTTGGAATCATATACCAAGCTATATCATTAAGAAACTATTGCATGGAAAATGAAGAAAGTCTTCATTCATATGACTATAGGTCATATGTCGCTTGTGAATTGTATCACAAGGACTAATGGAAAAGTGCTCATTTAGAGGGAGTGACAAGATAGTTAATGAACCCATAGGATCGATTCATATAGGTATATGTAGTTTTAATGTCTAAAAATATTAAATGTTGATCCACTTATTTTGTTAGATTCACCGATGATTTATCTGGATATAGAAATGTGTATTTTGGTATATAAGCCATATTTCTATGATATTTTCATATGTACAAAGTGGAAGAAGAAGATAAAACGAGAAAAAGAATTAAAATACTTTGATCTGATCGAAGAGGTGAGTATATTTGATATAAGCTCCAAGAGTACCTAAAAAATAGGTCGCTCCTTATTATGCAACATAATGATGTGTTTTTAAGGAGTAATCAAACTATGTTAGATAAAGTATGATTGATAATAAGTGAAGTTGAGCTACTTCTTTCTTTTAAGGATATGTACTTAAGAGAAAGCACATACGTAGAGTTTAATTTTGTCTATAGCTAAGCTTATTACCCGTATAGGACATGGATTAAGATGGACTTAAATAGTTTAAGATATGGGGTTATCTAAGCTATGTTCAGAATGCAAGTTCATGTGAACTCATGTTAGGTTTATTTTGTATGAGTTTGTAGGTGGTCCATAAAATCATATGTATACATATTCTATTAGATAAGGAAAATTTTATGGTTCCAAGACATGTCACCTTCGTATTATCTATATAGAAATTAGTGCTAATGTAATAGATTTGGATTTGATTTAAGATTACATAGGAACCAATCATATAGATAATATTGGTTCAACAATGCTCAAAAAACATATCTGATTAGAATATATACCAGGAAATCTCATGCATCAAAGAAAGACCATAAGTTTCTTATTAATGACAAGAAGGTAGATTGTTCATGATAACAGTCCTCTAAGTTTCCAAAAATCCATAGAGAGTACATGTCTTCCATTTGGCGTAATGCTTTAAGTTCAAAATAGTTTCCAAGTGCACTGGCTAAATTTTGATTTTGGAAGATTATCTGAAAGGATAGATCCATTGGCTACAAGTGAGTATTCAACAAGAAGATCGGTGTAGTTGAAAGGCAAATATTAATAGCAAGATTTATAGTAAACGATTTTAATAAATTCAATTGTGTATTTTGGTTAAATGTGCTTTCATCAATCACCATGTTTAAGTCTATTCATGTTCCACTCACATATTACGACTGTAACTACAAGTTTTGGAAAAGGAATGTTAAAACATTCTTCCTAAATAATGATTTAGAGGAGATAGATTATACATCATAACCAAAGTGTCTCATAGTCGGTGGGAGTGGTAATAAGGTTTGTGTACTTTTAATGTAGGTCTATAATCTTAAATAAGCATCTAGAGGTTGGAGCATGTATTTTGATAGAGAAATTTAATATTTTGTTTTAATTAAAATGCAAAGGAAGTGTGTGTCTAAAAAGGTGCTAAATATTTATAATACTATAAATAAACACTGTACCTTCCTATTTCAAAACTCATTTTTTTCTTTCTTCTCAAAACTCTATATCAAACCACCAACTTTAAAAATTCATGCCTTCCAAATTACCCCTTTGAAAATTGACAAATTTGGTATTGAAACGAAGGGCACGAGAAGTATTATGGATTTATAATAGTTTTAGGGCAAACTGTAGAGATTTCTAGGTGCTAAGTAGCAAGTCAGCAAAGGCAATCATTAATCTTCTTGATTTTTGGTGCAGCGATCAACAAATAGTGAGTAAAACTTGTCTAATCCATTGTATATGCAATTTTATTGTTATGACGATGATTATTGATTTATCCTAGGGCTAACTACGAATTTACATGAAATTTGATGGTTAAATTAATAGATAATGGTTGAATAAAATTAATAATAACTTGATTTAATATGTGAAGATACATCAATTATATTGGTGAAGTGGACGAATTAAATATTATATGGATGTATGATGAACAAAGAAAAGAAGAAGAAATACGCATCATAGGGAAGAGATGCCAGTCAACTGGTCCACCGGTTGTATACCACTGGTAGACTTGTCAGTGATTGTTAAAATGGTTGTAAAACCATCGGTTCATTAATGGAGGCTGGTTGGGCTACGTTAAACTTGGACCCAACCAGGCTAATTCGAATAGGAACTGTTTATGGAACCGAGACTTTGTGTAAATGCTTTGGGCTATTTTGGAGGGGGCTATTGTAACACTCTGTAATTTTCAATGATAATTAATTTAAAAGAAATAACATTGAACAATATAATTTTACAAGCATCAGAATTAGCTATGAAACATGCACCATTGGGTTAGTACCGATTTTCTGATTATAAAGTTTTTTGATCAGAGTTTAAATGAAAAAATTATCGACGTTCAAATAAATCGAGTTGAAAATAAATATATACGTAAATAAGGAAACAATAGGGTAATTAACGTTAACAAGTTGCTTAGGGTTAAAGAAAAGTTAACGTGGAAATAAATTATCTCAGTTGAAAGAAAAATGGAAAGAAATTAACCAAAGATAACACGACAAATTTATTGCCATTAATATATACGATCGGTCGACCTCTAAATCTCCTTGGTCGACCGCTAGTAATCAACCGGTAGGGGGCGATGGTTGACCGATCAAGTTGTTAATTGGAGAATTTCGACGTGACTAAATGACCCAGATTTAAAATAGTTCAATCTAATGGCTGACATTGATTCGAACCCTTATAAATAAGGGCCTACCCCGTTACTTTTCTTCTCATATTTTCTGAAGCACAATGAAGCTCTACCATTTTCTCTTCTCCACAAAATTCTAAATTCTAAAAAATAGTTATACTTTATACATATATACAAATAGAGAATAGTAGAGGATGATTGAGAAGAAGAGTATGTCGAATCAAATCATCAAAGCCAAGGTAAATTATAAATCCAGATCTAAAATGTAAATTAAATCCAAATCTCTTTTCTAACCTAGATTTCTGATAAATATGAGCATGCTTGCAGTGTATGTATTTAAATAACGAGGAAAATGGAGTCAAACTGGAATAACAGAGATTAGATCTGGAGATTTAGAAAGCTAAAATGGTCAGCGGGAAATTATATATTTTTATATAATATTGGATTTATATCGTTGTAAATCTGTTCTTATATGTCTGAAATGTAAATTGGAGTTGCAAGATAAAATTTATGTACGTGTAATGAAATTATAAGTCTTGCCTATATATTCTTGATTAATAACTTGAATTATATATTGCATGTATGTAAATCTGGAAAATGTTAGGTATTAGTAATCCTTGAATTTAGTATTGGGTAGTAGTAGTCCCTAAAACATATAAATTATTCGATAATTCCAGATTTGTAAAATTGAATGGCTGTTGCACATAAGAATGTAAATTAAATTATCACAATAAATTATAAGGGTTTAAGTAGTATTTTAATTCATTGGAATATAGGGCATTGCAATGTGAATTTCTATAGATTATCAAGTTTGATTTATAACTAAAAGTGTATCATTTGAAAATAACAGGGAATACACCTAAAAGAAAAGAGACGTATAAAATAGGGATATTCACCTATTTTGTGCTGTCTATTTCAATAACTATGAAAAAAATAATTCCTTATAATTTCAAATTTAACACAAATTCTCATTTTGGACAAGATATATAAATTTACAAGGTTAACCTTTTCATTTGGGAGAAACATAATTTCAATGAATTAAAAAGCAAAAATCCCTAAGGACTAATTGAGGAATTATAAATGTGAGAATAATAATAGTCTAAGAGAAAAATAATAAATATGAAATCTACGCAGGACATAAATAAAATAAAAGTGATTAAAATGTAGGCAGGAAATAATTTAAAATAAAAGGGTATTGAAAGCGCTCTAAACAAGGGAGGGAATTAAAGGTAACAAGGAAATAGAAATAGAAAATTAAATATAGAGAAAAGGGAAGTAAATGGGAAAATATATTTAGATCTTTAAATGAAAGTGATAAATAACTTTAAATTAATCGTACTTTTGTAACACTTGTTCCCAAAGTCAAAATCCTAAAATGTTTAGGGGACTATAGGCCCATATCCCGCTGCAACTTTATTTATAAAACTATAGCAACTATTTTAAGTAATAAATAAACTTTTTTCTAAAGTACTCGATTTCAAACAGTGAAAGTGCTTTTATATCAAGAAGATATAGAAAATACCCTTTTGGCCCATGAATTGATCGGAAATTACAATCAGGACAGTAGAAACAAAATGTGTATCAAAGTTGATTTGCACAGAGCATTTGATAAAATAAATCGATATTTATAATCCACATGATGTTACAATTAGAATTTTATGAAAAATTCTGTAATCCGGTCAAAAATGCATTAATAATGTAATATATTCTATTCTTATTGACAGATCCCCTATGGATTTATCCACATCAATAATATTATTCATTGAATTATTCAAAAATTCATCCATAGAAATTTAAAACCAGAACTGTTCCATGTATTACACATTTATTATATGCTGATGATTTATTGATTTTCTTAAATACAGATATAAAAGTGCTAAAATCATTGCACAAATATTTGACAATCTTAAAACTTATGCTGGAATGCAAATCAACGAATGCGAAAGCAAAGTGTACCACCAGTCAAATATTTAGGGCTACCTCTTAGCGTGAATCAAATTAATGACAGGGATTGTTCTAGATTGTATGACATTATTCAGAGCAGATTAGAAAGTTGTCAATAGCAGGTAGAATTCAACTTACACATACTGTAATCACAACTATAATCATGTATTGGCTACAGACCCACAATATTCCAACAAAGTAAATGAAGAAAATAGAAAACATATGTGCAAATTTTATTTGAAGGGGAAAATATCATGAAGTGCCATGGAACACAGTAACAAAATCAAAGAAGACAGGTGGACTGGGTTTAAGAAGTTTCAAAGATATAAGTGAAGCATGCAATTTCAAATTATTTTGAAAATATTGAAAGGTGTGCCATTATGGGCTGAATGGATGAAAGAAAAATATGTTAAAAATAAAAACTTCTGGACCGTGCCAGTTGAAAATCACCATTCCAACACTTGGAAAAACATCTTAAAATGTAGAAAAACATAGATCAAACTAACTGAAAGAAAATTCAAGGAAGAAAAACAAACTAGCCTTTGGTTCGTCCCTTGGATCAAGGGTAAATCCTTGGTTAACCTCTTGGGCTGGAATGATCTACATTAATTTGGGGGAGCAAATGCAAAAGTAGAAAACATAATACAAAATTTCACATGGAATACAAATATGCAACCGGCTGCTTCTATTTTTAAATCAGCAATTGACAAAATAGAAATTGATCCAACCCTCCACAAAGATATATAGTGCTGGAAATTAGTTATTAAATGAAAATTCTCTTTCAAAAATACTTGGGAATATATTAAAGGAGATGAAGTGGAAGTAGATTGGTATAAACCGGTTTGGAAAAAAGCAAATTGTCCAAAAATGGCACACTGTGCATATTTTGTCATATTAAATCGAATGCCAACTAGAGACAGATGCATCAAATGAAATAAAAATGGAGAAATCAACTGTTTTTATGTAAAAATAAACCAGAAAGTATAAAGCATATATATTTTGACTATATATGCTCAAGGCAAATATGGTCTATTGCCAAAACCAAATTAAAGCTCAATCAACTACAAGCTCTGCAAAACATCAAAGAAAGTATCCAACATATACAACAAAAGTTCAAAAAACAAGAAAAGAGAATTTGACAAAGCTTGCATAGTTCTAACAACAGTAATGTACATCATCTGGAAGGAAAGAAACAACAGGCTACACAAGAGAGTAGAAACAGAAAGCTTGCAACGATGGAAAATAATAGAAGCTGAATATCAGATTCTGTTTTTAAAAGCTAGCAAGGAATCAAAAAATACAAACAACCAAACTAAGAACATATGTGAATACAACAATTATGAGGAGAGAGTAGAAGCATACTTACAAAATAGGAAATACACTTTAAATATTTTCCATGTCAAGGACTCTCGGATTGGAATTGATTACTCTGGAAGGAATCATGGAGGTGGCTGTTCATAATCCAAATCAGAAGCTTCTCCTGCAAAATTGGTAAGTCTATCGGTACAATGAGAACATAGACAAAATTAGGTATGAAAGATAAAGGAAAATTAACTGATTTGAACGCGAGCAACCACAATACTCAAACCCTAACAGAGAATAATCAACTCCTGCAAACGATTAAAAATTCGCAACTTGAAGTTAATATTTAGAGAGTAAGTGAAAATCATTAAAGAAGTAGTATCAATAAGCAAACATATCATTTTGAAGAATGGAGAAAGAAGCAACTCGCAGGCTTTAAAGCATCGAGGCTCAACTAAGCAAAAGCATCTAGCTAAAAGCGGGAAGTTTCACTTAGTCTTGAAGAATGCAGAGGATATAGACGAAGAATGGAAATATTGGAAGCCTTCATGAATGAAGATAGCGGCATGGAGAAAACATAAATTAGAGATCGCCCTAAATCGCCACGAGCTAGGGTTTCTCTAATTTGAGATGAGTGTTATGAAGAGTTGAGGTTGGGCTTAATTGTATTATGTTTTAACCATGGGTATTTACTAGTTTATGTGTAATTCATTTATATGGGCCTTGGGCCTGTTTACAATTAACTAAAAAGGAAAAAGGCAAAATCTTTTATTTATCTTTTTAACTTGTTTTGTAGATTGATGGAAAACACTCTCTTTTCCCTTCCCGAATCCACTGCCTCGCTTTACTCCACCGCTCCTCTACTTTGCACCCAAGCGGCTTGTAATTAGTTCAAAATTTTGCTTTTTCTTCTAAGGACGCTACTTATTGGCCTGAAAATATTAATCTGGAGATCGCGAATTTTCTATCCTATGGAGGAACTCAGGAAGTGGCAAAATTAGTTCATGGTTAGGATCATTTCCGCACCAATTCGTGCTGTATTATTGATTTATTCGGGCCTTTAAGAATTGTTCTTTTAATTTCAGTTATTTATCTGCCATTATGAATTTTTGTTGGTAACATCTTAGTTTCACTTTTAGCACCATGTGGATTTGTGAAATGATAAGTTTGAATTCTTTTATTATGTTTGCATACCATATGGCTTTCATGGTTGTGTAATCTGAATTTAACAAAAACATCGGTTTTATCTTCAATCCCTTGATGATCTACTTATCTCATCTTCTTTTTTAATATGATCTGCTCAGTACATGATTACATTGGATTTGAACAGGACCATTTTGACAATTTTTTTGGATAAGCATATCATTTTTTGTTTTACTTCATAGAGATAATAACAAATTTGTATGTGTTTTGTAACTTCAAATAGTTATATCCCATATTACTGTATTCATGTAACTTCCTTGTCATTTCAAATTCTTCTAGTATAGGAAACTGATATGGTAAAATAGAACTTAGCATTATCATTTGTATAATAGAACTAAAATTTTGTTTTCATTGACCACTAATCTTGTTGACTGAAATCAATACAAATACAAAACATAATTCAATTTATTTGGATTCGCATGTGCAATTGTAATTAAGTATCAAGACCTAATTTTAAAGCCGGATTGTTGCCAATATTGAATATTATGAAGTAGAGGGTGACTGAGTTGTAGAAATATAAATTATAATAATTCTCTTCTATTTTATAGAATTATCTATTGTGAAGGAATTAACCTTTTATCGAGTAGAATGTTAGTTTCGGCCTGTTCTAGCTATAGGCTTTATCATGACATGAAACACACTAAATAGTCCAAATTCATCCATTCAGAGGCTGCATATAAATAGCAAGTTTACTTGGGTCAGTTTTGTTGCAAAAAAGCCATTCATCCATTCAATAACAAGTTTATTATGAGGTAGAAAACATGATAGTTGTCAATGATCCAGTGTTATTGCATCCACGAAGAATTGGTTGATGACAGGAATTAAACACTTAACCACTTTTGTCAACTTTGTTATTCATCTGCCGCTACTCCTTTTTCCGGCTTGAGAAGACAAATGAGGATCAAGGGAGGAAACTAAAGAAAATAGAGTATGCACTTCAAGCAATAGAGGTTTTTTTTACAATTATTTTCGTTTATTGCACTGAATTGTTTTGTTCATGCATCTATTCCCAAACATCCAGAGGTGAAAGCTCATATAAAAACAGTATTACTATGTGTAAAAAATGCAATGTACAATGGTTAACTATTTGCATCAGCGTCTTTTGTACAATATGAATGCCGTCATTCAAATGAGACATTAGATTCCAAAGGCAATGTCAGAGTCTGTAATTCCGAAATTTGGACCGGATGTATTAGCAGCTTTTCTTTTGCTTTTTCTATGCAAAGCAAGTACCGGGCTTGACATTGCTGGTGGTACCAACAGCATTGGTACAGACAATAGTTTGATTGCATTGGGATTAGTGCCCGAATAAGTCAAGTCGATATTGCTCAACTGCACCCCTTCGCATGGATTCACGGCGCTGCAGACGAATTTGATCATCTCTGGGGTGGAAGACGTGCCCTTTATATTCGAATACTCAACTCCTTGAATCTTCACAGTAGAAGGTTCGGATTCAGCGCATGAAGTGAAAGGACATTACTCTTGGTCGATAAGAATAGGATAGGAAACGTTAACCATGGTGATGTTATCATAAGTGAAGTTGGATACAGTTATGGTCACACCATCATGTGCACCTTCCTTGGCCTGCCACGACTTGATCCAAAGCCCAAACATGATTCCAGTTAGGTACTAACATAACTCTAAGCTCAAAACCCTGCCATAACTCAGCCACTGAGTTGCGAATTCTCAAACTACACCCCATAGTTCGTACCTAGTTATACAATTAGAAAGTTACACAATTTAAAAGGAAATTACAAATAAAAAAACACCTAAAAATCAAAACCCTATTTTAAAATGAAGCCTAATATAAAATAAAAAACATGGCCCAACTAAAGTTAAATTGAAGACCGTCTTCCTCTTTTATTTTTGCAGCCGACTTTTGTTGCTCTTCACAAATTAGGGTTTCGCTTCAAATTGAAGTGGCCGAATCAACTCGGTCGGTTGCAGTGATGAATTTATTTCGATTTGCCTTGTCAATCGATTCCTTGGCTTTTATAGCTTGCAGCCGCTTCAATAAGTCGAGTTGGATGTTGATAAATTGGTACGTAATTTTTGCCCTTTTAGTTCTCGACTTTGATTCGAGTTATAAATTGGTTTGTGATTTGGCTTGCTCTGATATTTTTCTTGAACTCGAATACTTTTTGCCAATGATGATGTTGGGTTTAAATTGGGATAAAATCCTATATTTTTGTTCGTATTTTTTTGATTTGAATTCGTCAAATACTTTGCTTGGCCATTCGATTCTTGCTTGAACAACGAGATGATTTTTTGACTTGTTCAGTGTATACGCGTTGCTTCATGAGTTTGAATTCGCTCCATTCTTTTTGGCATTTGAATTTGATATATAATTGACTTGAATTTCTCTGTTCCATACGATTCCTTATGTCCTCTGATTGATTTCTTTTGACCTGTTCTATTTTGATATATACGACTCTCTGATTACTTGATTTTGTTAAAAACCGCTGGTCATCTCCATGTATATAAATGCATACACACATACATATATATGTATGTATGTATATATGTGTGTGATTCTGACTTGTTCATGTTACTGCATATATCTCTGATTGACTTCACTACAATTTTTCTACTCCTTGACTGTTCGAACTGCCTCACTGATTTTTGAAACATTTTTCTCCACTGTGCTCATTGTTGTTGCATAAAACTTGTCCACCCGAGTGTGTTGAAACATGTGTATGTATATATTTGCATATATGCATACATGTGTGGTTCAATTTTGCTTCGCACCTGTACATGTTTTGATTTGTGACTGCATATGTATATACATGTATATATGAGCACATTTCCTGATTTGGTTGCCTTGTTTTCATGTTTGCTTATGCACTGGCCTGTTCTTGCTTCACTTATCTGTCTGGTGCATCCCTTTTGTTCATGTCTGAATCATTTTGAATGTTGGTCGAGTCTGGTTGCAGTGTTATTATGGTTTTCATGAGTCTAAATGTCGTGACCATTGCATTGAACTGTATTCTCTGAAGTCTTGTTGCATTGTAGTCATTTCTGTGTTGAGTTATTTGCATGTTTGTAGAGTGTATATGATGGTTTGCTCTGTCCACATTGTGTTGATTAAAACTGAACTTGTGCCTTTTGAAATCTGCTTGTTTGCATGCTCCATTGTGTTCATTTGGTTGATTTTGCATTTTGGTCTTCACATTTCATTGCTCTGAACTGTTGTGTTCATATTGGTGACTGGTCTGGTTTTGTGTTCATTCTGTCTAGAGCTTTTGTACATTTGGTTCCATTAGCTTGTTGACATGTGTGTAGCTTTGAGTTTCATGTGGTTGAGACTGTTATCATGCTAGTTTGTACATTTTTGGTTTGGTGCACTTGTCCATGGTTTCATATGAATGTGGTCTTGAAGTCTTGCATGCTTGCTTTGTACATGTCTGAATGCATGTTGTACTGGTCTTGATCTGCTTCGAGTTAACTTACCAGTTGCTTCGAGCCAGTTCATGCCTGAGTTGCCTTCATTCTGCTTGCTTTATGATGAACTTGTGTTGCTGGCTTCATGTGTACATGTGTGCACCTGTATTTGTCTCTGGTTGTATACATACCTGAAATGCACTGAATCCATCTGCCTTGAGTCTACTTCATGTTGTATGTTGTATGCATTCATGTTGGCTTTGTTCATGTCTGAAGCCTGTCATTATGACTTTGTTCTGCATTTCGAACTCCTCTATGCTGGATTTGTTGAGTTTGCTGTTACATGCGGAACTGGTGTGTTGAGTTATAGTGCCTTGGCTCCATTGACTTGTTTTCATGTTGCATGCTTTGAGTCACCTCTGTTTTGATTTGAAGTCTTTGCTTTGTACGTGGGGTCTGGTCCTCTTGTTCATGTAGTCTGGTTGTATTCATGTTGTTTTCATGTGCACACTTGATTTGAATCCAGCCTTGGCTCGGGTTTGGCCTTGTGCTCACCTGTCCCTGCAGTTTTAAAAAGCAAGTGTATATCGGTGTGCACGGCCTTGTGGCACGTACAGTGATATAATGTGCATGTCACAAGTTGTTCGTGTAAGATGAATTAAAAGAAAATGACGACGAACAACCCGAATAACTGAGGCATATAATATTTTCACAACACACATTTTATTGTACACTGCAAAATAATTTCTTTTTCAATTTTACTGCGTCAGTGTTTATTTTGCAGATAGCTCGATCAGATGCTGGATTTAGGCTGGAATAGAGTTGAAGATCAAATACGAGTGAGAGTGAATATGTAGTGAGGTGAGAATTGTAAATCGAAAATTGTGTTGTAATTGAAATTGTATTGTAATTAAAAATGTGTAAATGTAGTGAGAGCACAAATTTGTACTATTCCAATTTGTAATAAAACATTTGTTTGAATAAAATATTTGTTTGAATATGAATTATGAGTTATTTATTTTATTCAACAAATATTTATTTAATTATGTGAAAAATAAAATAGTACAACAACAAATACATTTAAACGAATATATATATGTTTATTATCATCAAACAAAAATCATATACTAGCATATTCTACAATCTTCCCCTTTTGATAATAACAAACATATATTAGGATTTTGACTCTATTAAATGTATTTGGTTTTGATGAATTCAATTAGCTCCCCCAATTTGAATGCTCACCCTATAACAAAGCTCCCCTTACACAGATGCGTGTAGTTAAAATTGAAAAATTAATTAAAAATAACTTTGAACAAAAACACTCTCGAATATTAGTAAGGATATTGCTCAAAAATCAAAATCTTAACCTCTCTCCTCCTTTTGTTATCATCAAATAATAATAGTAATTGAAATAGCTACGATTTTGATTAAAAATATAAAATCAAATCAAGAGGGAAATATTAATTTCAAATTCCAATTAATCAAACAAAAATCATAATATTTTATTAATTAGAAACAAATTCCACTTTAGAGAAATGATAGGATTATGGAAAATTCTATATAGTGACAAGAGTTTGCTATTTTCAATAAAGGAATAATTTTTGCATTTTCTCTTTTCAAATATTATACAAAAAATGTGAAGCACTTACTAACCATGCATAACTGTTAGGACTTTTAGAGATTAGTAGTTACCCTTTTTTTTAAAAAAATATGTCAAGTATTTTCTAACCATACATAACCGTGGGGACTTTTAAATGAGATTAGAATATACTTGATATTTATCCCATTCTTATATGTGTCCCATCCATGCATAACCGCGAGGACTTTTAAATGAGAATGGAAACACATATATAGAAATTCAAGTAATTCACCCATGCATAACTGCGAGGACTTTTAAACGAGAGTGAATACTTTAGCATATAATTATTTTACAAAAAAATATTTTCTTATTTTGAAATATCAAATTCTACACACTATATTATGATGTATGGATTGACAGAAAGGTGAAAGTGATCGAAATGATCATGGAATAAGTACTAATCTAAAATTATTATAAAATTTGTTTAATTTTCATGAAATTATAAAATTATACTTCCGCTTGTTATGAAATATAATTTAATCACTACCCATCACTTTTCAAGCACTATAATAATTTTGATGAGTTCCAAAAGATTCAATTAGTCATTGGTTATCTATCTAGAGTACTTCTCTTGCCGAAATAAACTAGAGTATTTTTAACATGATGAAAACCCGAGTTTCAAAAATTAAAATAAGTGAAAATCAATTTTCTGTAAGGGGGGTTTTGTGAAAATGACTTCTAGTTGAAAGTCAATATAAATAATTAAATAATTGCAAAAATGATTTCAACATGAGATGATATCAGATACCACCTATATTTGAGATATTCATGGTGATATATAGTGGTATATAAGAAAAACGTGTACTCCTCAACACTTGAATTGTTTTCTGAAAATTTTCAGCACGTCCATTTATATCAAGCACAAGTAAAGTAATCTATATCAAAAACACACATTCAAAAAATTCTTCAAAGCAGTTTTTCATGACATTCCAAAGTGAATCAATAAAAGCTAAAAATTGAAAAGTTATAGCATTATTGGTTAGCTTTCCAGAACTTCAAGAATTTTACAAATCGGAGTTAAGAAGCTCAAGATATGGCAGAAATACTTCAACAATGTCGATGAAAACATAATTAACAATATATGAACAAAATTGAGTTAAGAGATCATACTTCGCTTTCCTTCGATGCCGTGATATCTGAAATGCGATGATCTCCATCTAATCTTTATAGGCTAAGGAACATTTAAATTTTAGTTTATCAATCACCTAGAACAACTTGAAATCTATCTCCATCAAATTTGCTCCTTAGACCACTTATGTGTCTAAATTTTGGAGAAGGCAAGTGGTCTAACTAAGGATGTAGAACCACTATTATTATCTATTGAAACCTTCGGTACCCAAATTTGTCTATATAGCAAACCATTAGCATCTACAATTGTAC
The DNA here is from genome assembly GCA_030737815.1 of Allium fistulosum. Classification (NCBI taxonomy): domain Eukaryota; kingdom Viridiplantae; phylum Streptophyta; class Magnoliopsida; order Asparagales; family Amaryllidaceae; genus Allium; species Allium fistulosum. The sequence goes on from CM060907.1 coordinate 1,010,144,062, forward strand.
CCTTGGGAATTCAAATTTGTTTAAATTTCAAACCATTTATATTCGTACCTTTTGGAATCCATATTTGTTTAACGGTTTTGTGTTTGTATATATTTCGATAATTATTTTTTCCATGTCCAATATTTCCACACTTTACGCATTTGGGTATCACACTTTTCCCCTTAACAATCTTATTAGTCGTTTGTTCATATTTTAACACTTTCGCAAATCCAAATCCTTTCCTTTTATTCACGAAGAGTTGATTTTCTAAGAGCATATTAAATGATTTTTGTTTAGTGAATTTTTTTCGAGTAATCAACTCAAGTTTATTAACTTTGGATTTTAAAAGTTTATTTTTATTTATTAGCTTCGAACAACAACTAATGGTACTATCTCTCTCTTCAAAATTATTCATTTTCAAGCCCATATTTTCATTTTCAAACTCTTTAATTTTAATCTCAATTTCTAGCATCTCAGTTTCAAAGAGTTGGAGTTTTTTAAATTCAATTTTTTCAATCTCCTTTTCAAACTCGTGATTTAATTGAATAATTTCAGATTTGCTCAAAATCATGTTTTATTTTTCAAGGGGTTTGAAATTTTCGTTGACCTCATTTAATTTTTTTTCAAAAATCGCACATTTAGAACTTTCCGACTTCTTAAAACTATCCAACTCTTTTTGCAAAATATTATTTTTACAAATCAACTCAGTTTTGTTCTTCTCCCGAATTAAAATTTCGTTTTCTAACTTTTGAAAGTTTTCATGAAAACGGACAAATTCTTTTTCATAGTCAAAACACCTTTTGCAATTAGAATTTTTATTTTTCTTAATATTTTTAAGCTCATTTTCCAAATCATTATTTTTCTAATGTAGTTTAGATTGTTCCCTTATCAACTTATTATTTTTCATCTCAAGAGCTTCATTATTTTCAATTAATTTTCGGTGCAAGAGAACTAAATCATTGAATGAAAAATCACTTATCTCATCGGATATTAAATCTTCATTGCTGCTGTCTTTTGCAAATCCTGTTAAGCACGTTTCTTCAACTTAGTCGATTATGAAGGATTTCTCACCGTTGTTGACTTTTGCACCATATATTGCATTAAAAGTATTTTAGATTTCCTATGCACTTTCACAATGAGAGATATAGTTAAAATTATCTTGATTAATATGAGAATATAGTATATGCATAGCAAGAGCATTAATTGAAGTATTTTTCTTATTTAGTATATCACACCAATGTTCAATAATATCCCAATATTTAGAATTAACAGATTTTAAATAAAATTACATTTTAAATTTCCAATTAAAAAAATCTGTTCCATCTAAAATAGGGGAAATAATACTCGACTGACTCTCGCTAGATTTGCAACTAGGGTTAGACATCTATGCTATTAACCTTGCTCCGATACCACTTGTAGGATCGTTTTCACCCTAAAAGGGGAGGTGAATAGGTGTATTGAAAATTAATGCAGAAAAAATAAAAGCAGAAAGTAATGCAATAGAGATCACACACAGATTTACCCAGCTTTGGCAAAAACTTGCCTACGTGCTGGCCCTAAGGTTTCTACTAGAGATTAAGTAGTTAAACGCTTACAAACACACATAAACTTGCGACACCCGCTAAATTGACTAACCCAACTCTAAGCTCAAAACCCTGCCACAACTCGGCCACTGTGTTGCGAATTCTCAAACTATGCCATGTAGTTCATACCTAGTTACACAACTAGAAAGTTACACAATTTAAAAGGAAATTACAAATAAAATAACACTTAAAAATCAAAACCCTATTTTAAAATGAAGCCTAATATAAAATCAAAAACATGGCCCAACTAAAGTTAAATTGAAGACTGTCTTCCTCTTTTATTTTTGCGGTCGACTTTTGTTGCTCTTCACAAATTAGGGTTTCGCTTCAAATTGAAGTGGCCGAATCAACTCGGTCGATTGCAGTGATGAATTTACTTTGATTTGCCTTGTCAATCGATTCTTGGCTTTTATAGCTTGCGCCCGCTTCATTAAGTCGAGTTGGATGTTGATAAATTGGTACGTGATTTTTGCCCTTTTAGTTCTCGACTTTGATTCAAGTTATAAATTGGTTCGTGATTTGGCTTACTCTGGTATTTTCCTTGAACTCGAATACATTTTCCGATGACGATGTTGGGTTTAAATAGGGATAAAATCCTATATTTTCGTTCGTATTTTTTTGGTTTGAATTCTTCAAATACTTTGCTTGGCCATTCGATTCTTGCTTTAACGATGAGATGATTTTTTGACTTGTTCAGTGTATACGCGTTGCTTCATGAGTTTGAATTCGCTCCATTCTTTTTGGCATTTGAATTTGATATATAATTGACTTGAATTTCTCTGTTCCATACGATTTCTTATGTCCTTTGATTGATTTCTTCCGACCTGTTCTATTTTGATATATAAGACTCTCTGATTACTTGATTTTGTTAAAAACGGCTGGTCATCTCCATGTATATATATGTATGAATGTATGTATGTGTGTGATTCTGACTTGTTCGTGTTACTGCATATACCTCTGATTGACTTCACTGCAATTTTTCTACTCCTTGACTGTTCGAACTCCTCATTGATTTTTGAAACATTTAAACTGTTTTCTCCACTGTGCTCATTGCTGTTGCATAAAACTTGTCCACCCGAGTGTGTTGATACATGTGTATGTATACATTTGCATATATGCATACATGTGTGGTTCAATTTTGCTTCTCACTTGTACATGTTTTGATTTGTGACTGCATATGTATATACATGTATATATGAGCACATTTTCTGATTTGGTTGCCTTGTTTTCATGTTTGCTTATGCACTGGCCTATTCTTGTTTCACTTATCTGTCTGGTGCATCCCTTTTGTTCATGTTTGAATCATGTTGAATGTTTGTCAAGTCTGGTTGCAGTGTTATTTTGGTCTTCATGAGTCTGAATGTCGTGACCATTGCATTGAACTGTATTCTCTAAAGTCTTGTTGCATTGTAGTCATTTCTGTGTTGAGTTATTTGCATGTTTGTAGAGTGTATGTGATGGTTATGCTTTGTCCACACCGTGTTGATTGAAACTGAACTTGTGCCTTTTGAAATCTGCTTGTTTGCATGCTCTACTGTGTTCATTTGGTTGATTTTGCATTTTGATCTTCACATTTTATTGCTCTAAACTGTTGTGTTCATATTGGAGACTGGTCTGGTTTTGTGTTCATTCTGTCTAGAGCTTTTGTACATTTGGTTCCACTAGATTGTTGACATATGTGTAGCTTTTAGTCTTCATGTGGTTGAGACTGTTATCATGCTGGTTTGTACATTTCTGGTTTGGTGCACTTGTCCATGGTTTCATATGAATATGGTCTTGAAGTCTTGCATGCTTGCTTTGTACATGTCTAAATGCATGTTGTACTGGTCTTGATCTGCTTCGAGTTAACTTACCAGTTGCTTTGAGCCAGTTCATGCCTGAGTTGCCTTCATTCTGCTTGCTTTATGATGAACTTGTGTTGCTGACTTCATGTGTACATTTGTGCACCTGTATTTGTCTCTGGTTGTATACATACCCGAAATGAACTGAATCCATCTGCCTTGAGTCCACTTCATGTTGTATGTTGTATGCATTCATGTTGGCTTTGTTCATGTCTGAAGCCTGTCATTGTGACTTTGTTCTGCATTTCGAACTCCTCTGTTGTGGATATGTTGAGTCTGTTGTCACATGTAGAACTGGTGTGTTGAGTTATAGTGCCTTGGCTCCATTGACTTGTTTTCATGTTGCATGCTTTGAGTCACCTCTGTTTTGATTTGAAGTCTTTGCTTTGTACGTGGGGTCTGTGTAACGACCTGTAAATTTAACCAGTTTTTAATAACGTTATTATTTGAAATTTTGTGAAACTTTAAACGATAAAATTTTGAGATATAAATTTGCTATTTGGAATGCGTCAAGTTAAACATAGCAACTGGTAAATTTTCGTCCGAAAATATGAAAGTTTATTTCGTGCGTAAATTTACTTCAATTTAATCAGTTAAAAAGCAATGAAAATAAAACGTTTTCGAAACCTAAATATTTTTACATAGAAAAATTCTAAATCATCTTCTGAGCAAGACGTCATTTTTCGTTTTTCCAAATTCGGACTTCTTTAGCTCCGTCGATCTTATTTTTCTGTGTATTTCCTGCATTTTCCGCTAGTATAAAAATTCGAATTTTTATAATTCAATCGTACCACCAATATCTGTGTACCGTTTTGATCGTCTCATCGTGCTGATCTCCACCGTATATTCTTTTGTGTATTTCGGCGTCCAGTGGACGGCGAAATCTGTAAAACGTTGAACCATATCGGCACCCGTTTTAAAACCTTCCGATTTCCATCAGTCACTTCATCTACCTACCTGTCCAAATTAATAGCCGTTTGCACTTTCTGAATTATCGTGTCTGACCTTTTGGTTTTCCACTGTTTCCAATATTTTTAACTGGTTGATTTGTTCTTTGCTCTTCTTTTGAAATAAATAATATAGCACTGTTCACCTTTCTTTTACTAGCCTGTTACTTCTCGTTTCATTCTTACCTCTCGTTCTTCCTTCATATTCCTCCCCTCTCCCATTGCTCAAGCACCACCATCTTCCCTTGCACGCAACTCCGACCAGTCCGCTTTCCCTTCGTCACCTCTCCGCATGGCCACAGCACAGCCAACCCGAGGCCGAGAGCAGCTAGCCCTTTTTGCCATCGCCCACAACCCTGCCTTACTCCTCTCCAACCCGAGCAGCTCCGCCAGCCGATCAACATCCTCAACCCGAGACCCGCTTGCACGTCCCCTCTTCCAAAGCCACCCCCTTCTCAAAGCCACATCACCACGTTCCACCAGCACCTTACCGCCGTTCGCCCCTCTCCGGCCTCAACTACTCTGCTAAGCCCTACCACAGCCTTCCGCGTCGTGCTCCACCTTCATCTCGTCTCCACCCTAACTGCCTCCCTTTCTCCCATCTTCCCTTGCCGATGAACTTACGACGAACGCCACCATCCTCCCTCCGACCGCCGCTCGTAGCCTTGTCGACCACCGCGCGTGCTCACCTCCACCTCTCCTTCCCGGTCACTAGCACTCACACCAGAGCACCGCCCAAGCTTTCTTCTTTTAGGTACTTATGTACGGGTCCTATATTGAGTTACATATTTACTATATATATATTATATTAAGTGGTTGTTTTATTTATATAATAGTCACAGTGCATAATGGCTCATATATTTTGTTTGGTTTTCTTCTCTGTACGTTGTTTTAAAGTGTTAGTTCATGTATATTTGGGAAAATGGGTTCTGTTTATATAGCACATATATATATATATATATATATATCGGCTGAGTCCATTTTTCGTGTGAGGTATGTGCAAGTCTATATATACCTGGCCCTGTTCCAGTGTTATACCTATATTATAATAAGTTTAGAAGAAAAAAAGTTATTTCATAAATAAAGGTTTGTGTACATATCTATTTTGTTATACAAGGTATTTAAAGTTGGCTTATATGTATGTTTTCATTCACTGTTAGATATAGTATACTGTTAGATGTAGTATAAGTATTGTATATGATTTGCATTACAAGTTTCCATTTACTGTTAGTTTACGTGAGTATATGAAATAAGTCTACATTTGTTTATATAGGTTGAAATTATAACGACATTTATAGTATAATTTGTTTAAAGTGGAGTCGGTTACTGTTACATATTTACAGTAGTATAAAAAAATTGTTTGTGAGTTTTGTAGGTTAGTTTCATATATTTGTATATATCACCTTAGTATGATTTTAATAGTTTATACGTACAGTTTTGTGGCTTTGAAACTTATATAGATTTGATTCATACATAATATGTACATGTCCCCTGTGTACATATATATGTCTACCAATTTTATATTAAAAAGAACGTTGAGCCAAAATTGAGAGATCATTGACATTTCCCATAGCCCATGTATATAAAAAGGCACTTATATATATTACTCAGCTATTTTGTTGTTTATACATATTTCCACCTGCTTAAGGTATAGTTTTATATAAAAGTATATGTACGTTTTAATTTAAATTATATGTGTTAAACCAAGTACTGTATGTATATTTTCAATTTATATAAAAAAAAATTGATTACCGTGTTCTCATCGATTCTTATCTATCAGTTTTGTGGTCAATTCATGCCAATCTAGCTTACCTTGGGATTCATGCTTGCATTTCGTAACTCAACTTCATTGTCTATCCTCTCTAGCCTCGAAAGGTGAGCAATCACTCACGATTAATGTTCTTTTATTTATTAAATTTGATTTCAATTGAAATGACAATTGAAATATGTTGCTACACTGTTATATATATGTTTTACCTGTATCAGTTCACTTGTGACATCTGACACCATTGTCTGTTATTTATACAATTATAATCTAGTTGGTTGTTAAATGATTGATTGTTTGGTGTTGACATTGGACGTTAAATTGTTATTGGTTTAAAGTGATAAATAACATGCATTTGAATTTAATTTAGGATAGTTAATAATTTAAATTTGATATATGCGTTGAATTTGATTTGTTAAATTTGTATAATATGACCCATTGAAAAGTTAGATTTATTGACACGTAGAAATTTGGTTAAGTACACCTTGAACCATTTAAATGTATGTGTATAAATTGATGTAGTTTGAAATTGAACAATAGATATCAATTGAAGAACCGTATTAATATTAGTGTAATAATCTTTAATCTACATGAAATGATAGTGTAGATTCTAGAAATAATTATATTAATTTGCACAAACAACAATGTGAATTAATACGATTATTTTGGGATTATTTAAATTTATTATTGGATTGATATGGATTGTTGTTATTGCTTGTTTATTTACATTGACACCATCCCAGTTATCACACTGCAAGTTCCCTTTGCTATGTTTTGATTTTGAATTGAATTGGAATCGGGTTGAAATGATAAATACCCAAATGAACTTGACTTAGGATAGAGAATTAAATAAAACCCGATTGGTCAATAATTTGATTTAAAAATAAAATAAAGATTTTATTTGAATAAATAATATGGTTTTGAAATGAGGTTGAAATTTGAATTTTAATCAAAGGAAAATGTTAATATTTAATAATCTGAAACAAAATATTAACATAGTAGTTGATGAAAGAACGTTGTTTTAAAATTTGGAATTATTAATAATTAAGTTTGAAATTATTTAATAATTAAGTTTTGAAATTATTTAATAATTAAATAAGATTGAATTATTTAATAATTAAATAAATTGAATTCTTTAATAAGTGGAATTGAACTTCTTGAATAAGTGAAATTTAGTTTCTTTATTAATTGAGCTTTGAAATTGTAACTAAGTAAATAAATAAGTGAAATTGAATTTCTTTAACAAGAAATAAAATGTGATTAATTGAAATTAATGTAAGACTTGAAATTTAAAGAATTGATTTGACGAATCTAATTTAATTCAATTTGAAGTTTTGATATAATGAAGTTGAACTTAAATAATTGATTTAATGAATTGGAAATTAAATAAATTGTTTTGAATGATTAAGTACCTTAACGAATATTGAATGAAATTGATCAATGAATTTAAATTGATTTGTATGTTAAATTAAATTAATTTAAATGATTTCGGAATGAAACTTATATACGAACTTGAATCAACATTTGAATTGTTTTAAATAGAAATTGAAATTGTATTATAAGTTTTTGAAATGGTAATTTGGAATTTTGAAACGTAAATGTTGGAAATTGATGTTGAAAGACAAATGAAATGTTGGTTTACAAACTCTGATTGAAATTGTAATTGATTTGGTTTTGAATTATATAAACGACCAATCGGTGTAAATAATTTCGAAGGTTATTAAAGAGACCGGAATCAGTTAGGGACATACTCACTGTCTAAATCAAAAACCACTTTAATAACTATACGCGGAGTGTGATCCAGAATGAAGTGGTTGGAATGATGTACGTGATGACTGAAGAAAGAGAACGATAATGGATAGCCTTGACACTTGTGTCAAATTGGAAATGACTAAAACAGGAGCCGTGCCGGGCCAAATGGGGTTAGCTACCTCGAGCGAACACACTTCTTCGTAAACTACTCATTACTTGTTATCGATTGGTGCACCCTCGAATTTTGGGAGTGTTGTTTCGCGGTGTTGCGATCGCTGCGGTGATGCGTTCTCACCAGTCCGGATCAGGCAAACAGTAGTTTCACTACCTTGGGTATTGCCTCATGTGCCTTGTCATACTTGTATCCCTATATACGCGACCACTACGATCTGTTTTGTGTTATACCTATGGAGTACTCCCTGATATCCCACTAGTTTACGGTGGAGTTTACAGTGCTGTATAGACTATAATGCTTATATAAAATGTGTTAAGGGGGATAATGGTAACGCCTTAACACTATTTTGATACTTTATATTACTGATAGGCATTACCTACTTATCGTACACTACTACATAGTAGATAGTTTAACGGATCCTTAGAGGATGGTTATTCCAAACATCCTTTGAGTTACTTGTATTTCAGTTGCTATTTCACTTGAGTTGGATTTATTGATATAAGAATGGTAATCCTGACTCGAGTATTTTGTGTTTTGCTTTACGCTCGGGTCAGACTGAGTGTACCAGTATTCGAGACTCACCTTTGGAGTTGGAGCTTCGCTTGGAGATCCAGCTATCTATCCAGCTTTCAGATATTCAGTTGATTCCAGTGATGTATTCTGATATTGTATTTGATTATTGTATTCGAGACATCTGTTGTATCTATTTAACTCTGCTATGTATATAGTAGCATCATGAACTACTATCTTTTGTTTCCACTGCATTTATTACTCTGTGTCTGTGATCTGTGATTATATTATTTACTGTATATGCTGAGTTTTGCCAAATTTAAATTAACAATTCGGTATTTTGAATTATTCAAGTCCGACATGTGCGGATGCGAATGGTCCAAAATAGCGGGTCGTTACAGGTCTGGTCCTCTTGTTCATGTAGTCCGGTTGTATTCATGTTGTTTTCATGTGCATACTTGAGTTGAATCCAGCCTTGGCTCGGGTTTGACCTTGTGCTCACCTGTCCCTGCAGTTTTAACAAGAAAGTGTATATCGGTGTGCACGGCCTTGTGGCATGTACAGTGATACACTGTGCATGTCACAAGTTTTTCGTGTAAGGTGAATTAAAAGAAAATGATGACAAACAACCCAAATAACTGAGGCAAATAATATTTTCACAACACACATTTTATTGTACACTGTAAAATAATTTCTTTTTCAATTTTACTACGTCAGTGTTTATTTTGCAGATAGCTCAGATGCTGGATTCAGGCTGGAACAAAGTTGAAGATCAAATACGAGTGAGAGTGAATATGTAGTGAGGTGAGAATTGTAAATTGAAAATTGTGTTGTAATTGAAATTGTATTTTAATTGAAAATGTGTAAATATAGTGAGAGCTCAAATTTGTACTACTCGAATTTGTAATAAAATATTTGTTTGAATAAAATATTTGTTTAAATGTGAATTTTGAGTTATTTATTTAATTATGTGAAAAATAAAATAGTACAACAATAAATACATTTAAACGAATATATATATATATATATATATATGTTTATTATCATCAAACAAAAATCATATACTAGCATATTCTACATTTATATCTTCTAGGCATATATATGACTGCACCTGCTTGCTCTTGTTTATCTTCGGTTCACACTATGTGTAATTAATTGCCTATTTTTATGTATCAAATATAAAGTGTTATACAACTCTCGGCAAAATAACCCGATTTGAGCTTAAATTTTTTTCCGGCCATTTTTTTACGAATACTATCATACAGATTAGATTAACACATTATCAAGAATCAGTGGTTCAAATTTGGTCTCATTCCAAGGTCATTTGGCCTTTGAATGAAAGTTTTTGGTCGAAATATCGACGAACAATTATAACTTTAAAATTCAAGATCAACATCCTATTGTTGTTTTATTTTTTCTTCTTCTAAAAATAGGTCAAATATACTTTGGATCAACATAACATTCAATAAATACTAGCCTTTGGTATCAAATTACTTGAAAGGAATTTCAACGATGGGAAAAATACTAACCTTTGGTTTGATCCATGGATCAAAGGAAAATCTTTAGTAAGCTTATTAGGATGGTTCAACTTATTGCAATTTGGGGGAACTAATTTAAAAGTTGATAGCATCACTCAAAATCATAGATGGAATACAAATCTTCATCCAGCAACTTCTATATTCAAAAAAGCCATATAAAGAATTGAAATTGATTGAAGTATTTTCAAAGACTACTGGAAGTGGAAATTTTCAACCAAATGGAAATTCTCTTTTAAAAATATATGGGAATTCATCAAAGGTTCCGACGCAGAAATGGATTGACATGAAATATTTGGAACAGGGCAAATTGCCAAAAAAATGGCATATTATGCCTATTTTGTTTTACTAAATAGATTTCCAATTTGGGATAGATGTAGTAAATGGAGTAAAAATGGGGAAGTTAAATGTCTCTTATGCAAAACAGAAAATGAAACAATAGAGTATTTATTCTTCGATTGCAATTATTCAAGACATATATGGTTCATTGCAAAAAGCAAGCTCAATATTAGACAAAAAAATTCTAACGCAGAATATCAGAACCAGTATCCAACATTTCCAACAAAGATACAAAATCAAATCAAAAGAGTTCAACAAAGTAAGCATAATGTTAACAACAACCATATTTCATATATGGAAGGAAATGAATGCTAGATTGCACTCCAAAAAGGAAACTGAAATCATTTAGATATGGAAACTTATAGAAGCAGATTTTCAAATTCTAAATTGGAAAGCCGATAAGGGAAAATCACCATCTCAAAATCTCAATTCTGCTAACCAAGATCTGTATAATTATGAGGAAAGAGTTGAATCATACTTACAAGGCAGGAAATACAATTCTGAGATTTCCCGTGGTAGGTCTTCCCAACTAAATAATAATCACTGGTCTAATAGAATTCTGGAGAGGGAAGCTAGCAACCCTATTAGCATCAATGCAAGAGGCCGCTATTCCATTACCAAAACCAAGAGTTCCTCCTACAAGGGAAGTAAACAGAACTTCATTATATATAACACAGAGAATAATAATAGACATGATATTAATACAAGCTTTAATTTACCTGATTTTGGCAGGAGCTACCGCACTTCCTACAAGATGTCGGAGGAGTAGCCGCAACCCTTAAATCAAATTAGAACAAAACAGTCAGATATCAATATTCAAAGAATCGGGGATTGCCACTACATCAGCAAGCCCAATAGTCAAATTTATCACTTATATATGTGGGAGAAGGAGAAAGCAGCAAGCTTTATAACAAGGCAGCTCATTTCATAGGAGATGATGATGGACCTAGCAATCTCAGAAGTAAATCGGACACGGAGGGTGAGATGCTAACAATAATGGAGAAATGAAGTGCTGGAAGCCTCCTTAAATCAATCATTCAAAGATCTGTAAAGGATAACATTTATTCCTTCAATCGGATTTAATGATAACTTAAGTGCTTGAAAGAGAAGAGTCCAATAGTCTCAGATGGCAGTAGAGACTAATAGAGAAACTATTGAGTGGCAGAAAATAAGAATTTATCAATTTCCATAAGCAAGACGAAGAAGAAAAGGAAGGATGTCGTCATTTCCTTTTTTTCGAATGATTAAGTGTATTGTGGCTAGGGTTTTCATTTCTTAGTGAATAAGTGTAAGGCGGTAGCTGTTCGGGTATTAAACTCTAGCTGACTTGTCTTCTTTATTTATGGGCTTTAGCCTAACTCTGTAATCAATGTTTCAAAAAAAAGCATAAGAATGCTTTAATATATATTTGGTTTTGTTTTCAAATTACAATGGATATTCTAAACATAAAATGTGAATTGTTTTTAGTTCGGTTATATCGGTTAATCAATCAAACTTAATTTGATTGATTTGGTTTGGTTTTATTTTTATTGGTTTAAGTTCAATTTAACGGTTTTCATCGCCGGATAAACCAAAACATCCAATCAGCCAACTAGTAGTTCGATGCGGTAACGGCTAACTCTCTTTTAGCCTCCCAAATCCACAGCCTCGCTTCACTCCACTGCTCCACTCGCTGCTAGTTGGCCTGAAAAAATTAGTCTGGAAATCGTAAATTTTCAATCGTATGGAGGAACCCAGGAAGCGGCAAAATTATTTCACTGTGAGCATCATTTCAGCACCAATTCGTGCTTTATTATTCGGGCTTTAAGAATTGTTCTTTTAATTTCAATTATGATTTTTTTTCCGTAAAAGGTTAATATCACTTTTAGCATTATGTGGATTTATGAAATTATAAGTTTGAAGTGTTGGAATTCCTAAATTGAATGAAATTACATAAGTTCGCCAAAATTGCAAAGCTATTCTAGTATATTAATAGCTTTGCAATGAAGGGGTTGGGGCCTTGGGGCACCCAAATGTTTGCTTCGTTGTGAGGAGGGAGATCATGCATCACCACCACACACGCGTGCGCCGCCGCTGCCGTCCGTTCGGCCGAACCGGGCCGGGCCGAGCTCGGGTTCGGGTTCGGGTCTAATATGATCCTATTTTTACTGCAAAACTGGGCCGGGCTTTCTGACAGTTGTAGGCTATACGAACAGGTGCGAATCTATTCAAACGGACGCGGATTGACTGAGGCGGTGCGACTTCTGAAGCGGGCGTGGGTTTTTGGCGAACAGACGCAGGCAGAAGCGGGTGCGACCCGTTAGACGCAAACGGGCACGGCTTATAGCAGGAGCGAACGGTTGCGGCTCGTTAATGAACAGCAGCAATGAAAGGCAACGGGTGCAACCTTTCAGGCAGACGCGATTGTTCAAGGGGTGCGGACGAAATTATAAATAGAAGAGAATACTGATCACGTTCTCATTCCATTCCAGTATAATTTCTTCTGCTTCTTCCTTCTCTACTGCTCTAAATAATATATCACAGAGTTGACATACTCATTACAATCTCGTGCAGATTACGTCTGTTGTATCTTGGGAGACTTTAAATAAAGTCTTAAGGAAATTGTCACGACAAGCCTCAGACGGAATTTCCTTCTTCAACCGGTTAGATTTATATATATATATATATTTCTTTTTCTTTCTGCGGTATACTATTTCATTAAATAGTATAACGATTGATTTAGCACTATAGTGATTATTACTATAGTTGTTAATTTGTTGTTGTAATTTAATTACGACATAACTATTACTTAAATTAACTAATATAGACTTCTAGAGTAGTAGAAATCTGTTTGATAAACTTGTGAGACGAGTTTATAATTGATTATTCTCTGTTTTGGTATACTAGACGTATAACATCTTAAGACTTTCCTGTTTTAACTAAAACAGAGATGGCAACAGTAGAGCTCTCAACAAAGGCTACTACATACAACAGGCCCAATCCTTTTAAAGGAGATGGTAACGACTTTTTAACATGGTAGAATCAGATGTTATTTTACCTCACCACACTCGGTCTGCAACGGTATCTCGAGGAGGAGGAACTGATTCCTGCACCAGGCAAGGAATCAAATTTTGCTACGTGGAAACATTCCGATTTCCTATGCAGAAACTATATTCTGAATTGTCTCGACAAGGTGCTATACAAAGTATATCAACCTCTAAAGACAGCAAAAGCACTCTGGAATGCACTTGCCACGAAGTACAAGACGCAGAATATCAGTCTTAAGAAATTCATTATAGACAAATTCATGGACTACAAGATGGTCGATTCTAAACCGGTGACTGCTCAACTGCATGAACTGCAAATCATTATTCATGAACTCGAAGCGGAAGGTCATAAGGTTGGAGAATCGTTTTTGGTTGAAGCCATCACGAGAAAACTACCGCCGTCATGGAGAGACTACTACAACTATCTAAAGCATAAAAAGAAAGAGATTTCTTTGCAGGACCTCATTGTACGATTATATATTGAGGCAGATAACCGCGGAATTACCAAACAAAGCGAGGAGGCGTTGGTAACAGAAGGGTCGAAGAACAAAAATAAAGGCCACTTCAACAAAAAGAAGAACTTCTCAAAGAAGAGGAAAGCTCCTGAAAACAAACCCAAAGATAATAAAACCAAGAAGTTTAATGGCGAATGTTGGGTTTGTGGCAAAATGGGACATACCGCTAGAGATTGCAGACACAAGAAGGAACGCAACTCAGAGGCAAATATAGTTGACAACATGGAAGTGGACGAGTCTAACTTTTCAGCAGTTATATCTGAATGCAATTTGGTTCAGAATCCTAACCAATGGTGGGTGGACACAGGAGCTACTCGTCATGTCTGCTATGATAAATCCATGTTTTCAACATATCACAAATTCGATCAGGAAGAAAAACTCTACATGGGTAATTCTGCTGTTTCCATGGTCGAAGGCAGTGGCACAGTAATCCTCAAGTTTACTTCTGGAAAAACTATCAAGTTGAATAACGTGTTCCACGTTCCAAACATACGCAAGAATCTGATCTCTGGTTCAGTACTATCAAAGAAAGGATTCAAAATGGTGTTCGAGTCAGATAAGATGGTTCTGTCCAAAGCTGGAATGTATATCGGAAGGGGATATTTATGTGATGGCATATTTAAGGCAAATGTAGTCGTTATCGGCAATAAAACTATATATTCTGATTGTGCTTTTAATAAAATTGAAGTTTCTTACTTGCTTGAGCATGAAATTTTACTATGGCATGATAGATTAGGACACGCAAACTTCCGAAAAATGAAAACATTATCAAACATGGGATTAATTCCGAAATTCCAAGTAGATAAGAACTACAAATGTGAGAATGTGTAGAAGCAAAAATGGTTAAAAAACCATTTCAATCTATTGATAGAAGCGCCGAACCACTAGGTTTGGTTCATACAGATTTATGTGATTTTAAATCATTACCTACAAGAGGTGGGAAAAAGTATTTTATCACGTTTATTGACGATTATACGCGATATTTCTATGTATATCTTTTGAATAGTAAAGATGAAGCAATTACATCATTTATAAAGTACAAGGCCAAGGTAGAAAATCAGTTAAATAAAAAGATCAAGATATTGAGATCTGATCGAGGTGGAGAATATGAATCACCATTTGAACAGTTCTGTGTCGAAAATGGTATAATTCATCAAACAACAGCTCCATATTCACCACAACAAAATGGTGTAGCCGAGTGGAAGAACAGAACGTTGAAAGACATGATTAATGCCATGCTTTTAACATCTGGTCTACCGACGAACTTGTAGGGGGGAGCCTTAAATATGTCTAATCACATATTAAACAAAGTCCCTCACAATAAAACAGGAACAATTCCATATGAGTTATGGAAAGGACACAAACCAAGCTTTAAATACCTCAAAGTGTGGGGGTACTTGGCAAAAGTTGTAGTTCCGCCTCCCAAGAAAGTCAAACTTGGACCAAAAACAGTAGATTGTTACTATCTAGGGCCAGCCCAAAATAGCAGTGCCTACAGATTTTTGGTATTCAAGTCTGATATAGCTGATGTTCATGTAAATATAATCATGGAATCAAGAGATGCCTCATTCTTTGAAGACGTGTTTCCGCACAAAAGGAATGAAGGGAATAATGTCCCTAAAAGGACAAGAGAAGAATCAAGCAATTCACATGAAGATGAAACTCATCATGAGATTGAGGAAGTTGAACCAAGAAGAAGCGTAAGGGCTAGGACTTCCAAGACATTTGGTTCGGATTTTTTCACATATGTGTTAGAACATGAACCTCAAACGTACAAGGAAGCAATGTCATCTTCTGAATCTTCATGTTGGAAAGAAGCAATCCAAAGTGAGATTGATTCAATTCTAAGTAATAAAACTTGGGAAATTGTTGATATTCCACCTGGAATAAAACCTATTGGCTGCAAATGGATTTTCAAAAAGAAAATAAAAGCAGATGGCTCTATCGACAAGTATAAAGCCAGATTAGTAGCCAAAGGATATCGTCAAAAAGAAGGAGTAGACTTCTTTGATACATATTCACCGGTAACACGAATAACCTCGATAAGAATGCTAATAGCAATTACATCGATCTATAATCTAGAAATTCATAAAATGGATGTAAAGATAGCATTCTTAAATGGAGATCTCGATGAGGAGATTTACATGGAGCAACCTAAAGGTTTTGTTTCCAAAGGAAATGAAAACAAAGTCTGTAGATTAGTAAAATCATTATACGGACTAAAACAAGCTCCAAAACAATGGCACGCAAAATTTGATAGTGTCATGATGAGAAATGGTTTTCGTATAAATGAATGTGATAAATGTGTTTATTATAAACAAATTGGACAATCATATGTGATGATTTGTTTATATGTAGACGATATGTTAATATTTGGTCCAAATACTCAGGTAATAGAGACCATAAAGAAGATGTTAATTAGCAATTTCGATATGAAAGACTTAGGAGTTGCAGACGTTATTTTGGGAATCAAAATAATAAGAACACCTAATGGAATTGAATTATCTCAGTCACACTATGTAGACAAAGTGATTGAAAAATTCCAAGACTATGGAATTAAAGGAGTGAGAACACCTTTTAATCCATCAGAAGTACTGCATAAAAACGCTAATGAGAGTGTAATGCAACTGGAATACTCTCGTGTAATAGGATGTCTCATGTATCTCATGAATTGCATAAGACCAGATATAGCTTATGCAGTAAGTCGACTGAGCAGGTATACAAGCAATCCAAGAAAGGAACACTGGAAAGCACTAATGAGAGTGCTTGGATATTTAAAAAATACCACAAATTATTCCTTACATTATGGAAAATATCCTACCGTCTTAGAATGATATAGTGATGCAAACTGGATTGCTGATTCAGAGGAATCAAATCAACAAGTGGTTATGTCTTTACCTTAGCAGGGGCAGCAGTGTCATGGAAATCAACTAAACAAACATGCATAACTCGATCCACTATGGAATCGGAGTTCATCGCTTTAGATAAAGCAGGCGAAAAAGCAGAATGGCTTCGTCATTTTTTAGAAGATATTCCATTTTGGCCTAAACCTGTACCGGCCATATGCATACACTGTGATAACCAAGCTGCGCTAAGCAGAGCGCACAACTTCGTGTATAATGGAAAGTCATGACACATTCGTCGACGCCATAACACAGTTAGGCAGTTACTCTCAAATGGAACTATTTCCATAGATTATGTGAGAAAAAATGATAACCTAGCGGATCCATTTACTAAAGGTTTATCAAGAGAGAAAATTGACTACGCATCGAGGGGAATGGGTTTAAAAGCCTAAACCACCAAGAGTTATCTTCTACGGAAACCTATCTTAGCGACTGGAGATCCCAAGGACTGGGATCAATAGGCAAACCAGTTCTGAGTAACTCAAGATGTAATGCATTTGCTTGGACATTGTCCAACTCCATTCCTATGGTGCACAATATAAATGCATGCCTACAGAAGTATTTAATGGTTAAAACTATGTTTTTTTAATGATGACCATATCTTGAATATAACAAGTGGAGTATATGTAGGATACTCTTAATGGTTGCGATCACCTATGTTAGTGTGAGCTGGGTCGGCTCTATGAGAATATTAAAGGCTTATATTTTCTATAAACACTCGCAGAACCAAACAAATCTATCCAGGACCAAAATGAACACAACCAAGAGATTGGATGAGAAGAGAATCAATGCTTCGTAAAGCTTATTATCTAGATATACAATAAAAGGCTGACGGTTCAAGATGAAATAATTCACCGATTAGCCAAGTAGATCCGATAAGTTTTAAACTAGGGAAAGTTCAAAGTGAAATATCTACTTATCCACGATAAAGCATTATTCCATATGTACTCTGTGATATTTCGGTTTGTGTGGGGGATATGTATATTATCATTCATGTGGGGGATTGTTGGAATTCCTAAATTGAATGAAATTACATAAGTCCCACATCGCCAAAATTGCAAAGCTATTCTAGTATATTAATAGCTTTGCAATGAAGGGGTTGGGGCCTTGGGGCACCCAAATGTTTGTTTCGTTGTGAGGAGGGAGATCATGCATCACCACCACACACGCACGCGCACCGCCGCCGCCGTCCGACCGACCCGGGTTCGGGTCTAATATGATCTTATTTTTACTGCAAAACTGGGCTGGGCTTTCTGACAGTTGCAGGCTATACGAACAGGTGCGAATATGTTCAAACGTACGTGGATTGACTGAGGGGGTGCGACTTCTGAAGCGGGTTTTTGGCACAGACGCAGCCGGAATCGGGTGCGGCCCGTTAATGAACAGCAGTAATGAAAGGCAACGGGTGCAACCTTTCAGGCAGACGCGACTGTTCAAAGGGGTGCGGACGAAATTATAAATAGAAGAGAATACTGATCACATTCCATTTCAGTCTAATTTCTTCTGCTTCTTCCTTCTCTACTGCTCTAAATAATATATCACAGAGTTGACATACTCATTACAATCTCGTGTAGATTACGTCTGTTGTATCTTGGGAGACGTTAAATAAAGTCTTAAGGAAATTGTCACGACAAGCCTCAGACGGAATTTCCTTCTTCAACCGGTTAGATTTATATATATATATATTTCTTTTTCTTTCTGCGGTATACTATTTCATTAAATAGTATAACGATTGATTTAGCACTATAGTGATTATTACTATAGTTGTTAATTTGTTGTTGTAATTTAATTACGACATAACTATTACTTAAATTAACTAATACAGACTTCTAGAGTAGTAAAAATCTGTTTGATAAACTTATGAGACGAGTTTATAATTGATTATTCTCTGTTTTGGTATACTAGACGTATAACATGAAGTCTTCTATTGTGTTTGCATACCGTATGGCTTTCATGGCTGTGTAATCTGAATTTAATAAAAACATCTTTTTATCTTCTATCTCTTACAGATCTACTTAGTTCATCTTCGGTTTTTCATATGATCTGCTCAATACATGATTACATTCACTACAACAAAACAGGCTTTGTACAACGGGCAATGCCCGTTGTAATATGTGTTCCACAACGGGCAGTGGACCATTGTAATAGGCGATGTTGTAATAGGTCACCCATATTTTACAACGGGCAGTTAATGTTGTAAAGACCGTTGTAGTAAACTTTTTTACAACGGTCGCCGACCGTTGTAATAGACTGTAATACAAGCTTCTTTGCCCATTGCAAAGTACTATCATACAAGATGGATAGCATGTTTTACAACATTCCTTGACCGTTGTAAAAAACATTTTGACAACGGTTTTCGACCGTTGTTATAGACTTTAATACAAGGCTCAAATGACCATTGTGAAAATGATTTTTACAACGGTTATTGACCGTTGTAATAGAGTATAATACAACACGCTTTGACCGTTGCAGAAAAAAATGCAAATTAAAAAAAAATACAGCAACGTATAGGTAGCACATCCATACAAATAATGAATAATTTAACAGTAATAAATATTACGCACAAACAACCAAAATCACATGCGAAAAGACTAAAAGATAGTCGTAAAATTCCAATACTCCAAAAAGTCAGATAAGTTTACCTCCCAAATTCATAAAGCATTAATACATAACAGTCGGCTATAAATATCAAGTTCTAAGTACAATCATACTAGACTAAGGATATAAAGTCTTTGTGCCACGCGACGGTTGATCCAACGGCCTCTTTAATAGTGGACATCTCTGAATTTGGCCTAAATAAAAAAGCTTCTGGTTCCACCGCTACATCCACCCATACTTTCCAAGCTTCTGCTCCAAGCTTTACAAAATGTATCGACGCATCAGGATCAGTGCTTTCTATTGTCCCCTCTGCAACTACGTTCTTCTCCCAACTCAATAGCCTGCACTTTTTTTCATCAAACCATCCACAATAACTCGTTCTTGCTGATCTTGAACCTGCTGCGTATTGTTGCTATCGCGGTGTGACTGCAAGAAAAAAAATTGACTTTAGTGAATATGATAATCATGATCAGGTGAAGTTACCATTAAAAAATCACTGGCAAAGTTACCATCTCGGAAGTCAACACCTACCAGTAAACCTAAAGCAAAGCCCAAAAACGTTTCAAGCCATGAATAAAAGACGGATAAATCAAAAGAAGAAAACAGTAAACTTAAAAGAGTTTCGAACAATGTACCCAAGCTGAACAGTGCACCCAAACTAAAAAATGTGAACACACTTACAAATAGATTTGCATTAAGGTTTTAATATGGACCTGTATATCTAACATTGTTATTTTCCCTTTCGTTGTGTGTTTGGTTTAATTTATCGTCTTCTCTCTTTGATCAATTTTTTTGTACATAGTTATTATCTGTATGAGATTGGGTATGATTTTGACCCAGCCTTTTCTTTTGATTTGTAACATATTATTTGTTGCTTTTGCATTGGAATATATCATATAACCAAGTATTACCCCAAAACCTATAAATTCGGTTGTAATATTCTTCCAATTTTGGACTTCACAATCATACATGCTCTTCCCAACACACTAGAAATACTGTTCAGTCGGCTGAAATCACTCCTAACCGTGACAAAGCAACCAAAACCCAAAGCCTCATGACTCTCAACATATCCAAACACCCAGTCCACTTCAAACCCATCCCCATACAATTCAACTTCCCACTAATCCTGCAACCTCTCTGCCTTTTGCACTTCCTCCTTCACAAAACTGTCATTGCTCTACCATTACCATCCCACTACATTACTTCACTTTCTCAAACAATCCTGCCTAACCACTTCCTCAAATCTGAAAACACCCATCACCGCTTGCTTGACCAACAAACAAACAGCCACATTGCATGCTGAATTCCAGCTCCACCACCACCAAGCTCCCACTTACTACCCATCAATCTATCCAAACCCACAACATAAGCATACGTTGTAATATCTGTCTATTACAACAACATAAGCATACATTCTAAAACGACCGTTGTAATATATGTCTATTACAACGGGAAATATATGCCCGTTGTAAAAAAGATGTTGTAATAAAGTATTTTTGTTGTAGTGTTTGCCTCGACGTACAGGACTTCACATATGATATTGCCTGCCTATATGCCGTTAGCAAGCAAACGAAGAGGAAATCAAGTAAATAACCAACACATGAAACTCAACAAAATTCTAGGTGAAATAGTCTTTGAATACTACAGAAAGATTACCTCATAAGCATACGTGAGGGGGGATTAGCTTCCTAGGGTTCATGATATTATTAGGATCTAATGCATTTTTTATTCTCTTCATTTCTCTTAATGTTTCAATACCATGTTCCTCTTCGAGATATTGATAATTCAAA
The DNA here is from genome assembly GCA_030737815.1 of Allium fistulosum. Classification (NCBI taxonomy): domain Eukaryota; kingdom Viridiplantae; phylum Streptophyta; class Magnoliopsida; order Asparagales; family Amaryllidaceae; genus Allium; species Allium fistulosum. Next base: position 1,010,165,320 of record CM060907.1, read on the forward strand.
AGTAGTTTTAAACTGAATTAGATGACATAATATAAAAATAGTTATTCAGAATTTGGAGTGATGATTTGATTTTAATTAAAATCGAATGCAATACAAATAACAGAGACTAGAGTTGCATTCAAATTGGGCTACATATAAGGCTTGCCATCAGCAAGAAAAATTAAAAAATTAAAAAAGAAGAAGATTTATTTGACTACTACCTCTAATAAAATATGTACAATGGGTTATTTCATAGAAAAGCACGCATACCTTCAGTTTTCCAGTACCTACTCCATGTTCACCCGTGCATGTTCCTTATAGAAGCAATTGCATGAAGACATATACAATAAAAAATTAACAGAAATAAAGATAACTCATACTTATTGATAATAGAAGCAACGATATTGATTTGATATGCTTGGAAAAAATGTATACTTAAAGTTTCAGCACTACAACAGTAAATTTCTTATTACTACAACACGGGTCAAATAGATGCTAATAATTTTATCTACAGAATAATTTCTCACTGCCTTCATGTTCGAAAAATCGATCTAACAAAATAACATGCTTTAAAAATTACAAGATCGGAATCAAATGGAAGAATGCCTTGTAAAGAAAAAAGAGCTAATGATTAGTTAAACCACACATGGTTGCACTTGCATAGTTGGTACATGGTGTGGTGTACGTTGAGTGACTTAAGGTCATGCGTTCAAACTCCAGCAACAATGGCAGGCCTATAAAATTCAGTGATTTACCCAGGGTATGTGCTGTGTGTTCAGTATATATTTCCTATATATTTCCTCAAAGTTTATAGGTAAAATTTAGTTCTTCAGATCTTTAAGAAAAAATCTATCAATTAGTTAAGCACAAAAGAAGTCAAGGAATGCAGTATAAAATTTGTAAAAGATCCAGGAACACTGGACATATAAGATTAATACCTTCCATTGATAACGCGATTTTAACCATTAGATGGTTTAACCGCGCCGCTTCCTTTCAATGTTCTTCAATATTGGGGTCAAATAATGTGATAGTGTGGATATTTCCATCACCAGCATGAGAGATGACTGTGCTGAGGATTTAAAGCTAAAATCATTATCTTCTGATTGAAAAGGGAAATAAAAATTCACATGTTTCACCTAAAAATTAACGATAACGAGTTAAGTATTCAAAACAGGCAGCATACCATAACAAAGTTGATGCATCAAGCTCTTCTTTGGTTTTCGATATGTAGTCAGCAAGATGTGACAGTGGAACACATACATCCTGAATTAAAGTATGGAATTCATTAGACAGAAAAGAATAAAAGGAAACATACAATATTTTTAAAACTTGTTTCCATAGATGAACTATATGTCTATTCTAGTCCATTAGTCTATTTTACATTTTTTTGCTATTGCAAAGATATAAACTGTTATAACCAAACAGTTTAATTTTTATACTTTGAGACATTCGAACAAATCAAATCTTTTATGATCACTCTAATTTCTGCTTTAGTACATGCTACAGTACAATCCTCGCTAGATATTGCAATAAACGAACAAATGACATGAAAGCAGCGTTTGACTGACCGTGATCATTGCATCAAAGTTTGGCGCCAGTGCAAAACAAGACCAGAGTGCTTCTTTCCTTATCTACAATCACACTTACACAAAAAAGATCAAATAATGCTGGTATACATATTATAGAAATTAATATTTCTAAGTCTGATCGATTAACAACATGTAATTTTGTTTATTCTGAAAATTTAGAGAACCAAGGTTTGTCCTTACATCTAAGGAATGTATCCACACCTTTAATGCATAAATTATTTAACTGAAACAGTAAGATTCGATCTATTTCCATCACTTCTAAATCAAGAATCTTTTATCTGACTCTTTACCCTAAGGTCTACAATAATCTGTGGGTTTATTAATGGCATGTACTAACCTTACAGAAAATAATGACAGTAGAGTTTCACAGTAAAAAAATGTAAACAAGAAATTATTGCGAGAGAAAAGTAACACATTTAATGCATGAAAATAGCAGCAAATAAGTAAATTTTGTGTTTTTGAAGAAAAGAAAAAGTATCCATTAAACAATTATTATACTTTCCATAGCTCCTCCTTTGCTTCAGAATCTTCCACATATATAAAATCAGTGCCATTGTGTTCGGAGACTATTTTCTGAATAAGCAATGCCTGTTCTCGCGAGGAAGCCTCTAATAGAGAGTTGTACAAAAAATCACAGCAAAGTTTCAACAAAAGAAGAAACAAGAATCATTTCAGGATCTCCATATAGCAAAGGAATAAATTTCTTTAGACAGATCACCTATCTATGACTCTATATAGTATATATCCTATAGATCCTATGTTGCCAAAATCTTTCCAAGCAAAAGATATAACCATAAACTTATGGTTTACCTGTGCCTATGAATTCAAACATTAATGTTGTTTTTTCAGGTAAATGTTTTCCATTTGCAATATTGATTGCCCTTATTTGAACTTCATCCAGGAGCTCCATCCTCGACACCTAGTATATGGTCAGAAATGAGCCAAAAAGTGACAAACTGCATAATATCGCAAACATGGATTGCAGGGGAAAAAATATCACTTCAGAAAATCAACTAGCAAGTATCAACATGCACATGCAATATAATACATGTTGACCCTTGCAAATTTAAACTTACACATACTAAAATGTGATAAAGACATGTCAGCATCAAATTCTTATGGGTTTCTAATGCTGTGCAATATAAAAGACTTTCCCACGGGTTTCTAATGCTGTGCAATATAAAAGACTTTCCCACTGATCCTGCTAAATAAATTTAATAAATTTGTAATCTATACCTACAGCCCTAAGAAAATTTTAGGACCCTTCATTTGTAATAATCGGATAAGCAATCCGACTAATAAGCAAAAAATCAAATCATAAATGCAAGATATGCATGCATGCACACACGCATTTGTACACATATGCTTATTCTATCTGTAAGATATACTCCAAGTCACCGACAACTCAAGTAACTTATCTTTTGTGATGTTATAATGGAGTTGTGCAATCAAAACGCTTAACAGTTCCCTAGCGGTGGAGTTGCAAAAGGCTATAGCGAGGATATGACGGAAAATAACGGAGGTGCAAAAAACTATATTGGAAATAAATTCAATTTCCAAATGGATTTATTATCACTTCCATATCATTGATTTATTATCACTTCCACATCCAAAACAGCTGAATGCCTGTTAATTGGTACTAAGTGTGAGCAAATGCCTAAATGTTCCAATCTGCTGCCTGATTATATAGCTAGTCAAAACAGTCTAACTCATTGTTGGATCTTCCGATAAGCAATTTTTGTCCTGTTTATTTTGTAATTTTTCATACCATGTTATGTAACTATTTGTACACTGTATCACCATTAACACATTTACGACTTCATGTTCCATAATCTACTGCATTAAAGTAACATCACTACAAAATATACAACTAAGGAATTTTTATGAAACCAGCTCATAAACCTGATTATATGAACTTACCAAGAGATTTGATTTTTAAAAAACACAAATTACAGTGAAAACAATGATAAAAAGCAAGCAATCAAAAATTGAAAAATTAAAAAACTAAGGATATAGAAAAGAGGGCCTCAATGAGAATCCTTACATTTATACCAGAGTGCATTGTTGCCATTGCGACATTTCCAGCATCTTTAACTGACTCAAAGTGGCACATTGCAACATAGATATCGAATACAATACACAAAGTGAAACAAAACAAAGTCAAAAAAACTATAGGAGAGTATATTATGTTCTTAAGTTTTTTATAATAATTGTCCCAGTGAAAACTATATAGTAATGTGACCCTACAAACTAAGCCTAAAAGGAAAGAAAACTAATAAAATCAAACTCATGAATTACTAAACTCTGCAAAACCTGGATCAAACCAACAGTTATATATTTGGTAAGTGAAATGGTGTTGGATATCTACTATACTCATTGTAGAGAGAAGTTCCAACCTCATGTGAGTTATTCAAAGCTTTAACCAGGTGGTCACAGAATTGAGTTTGGTTCATGTAATTTGTTTTGTAAATAATTTGAATAATTAGGCTGATAAACTTGAATTACTTAGGGTCTGTATGATTTCACTTTAAGTTTTGTGAATTGCGTCTTCATAATAAACAATTTAAAATTTTAGGCTACTACAACCATGATGGAGGACAAAGCCTATAAATTTTTAGTCTTTTGTAATTGCTACCGGACTCAAAAAAGTTCAATATTTTGGGAATTTCTTTACTGGGTGGGGTGGGCACAATTTTGGGGTTCACTATGTGATTGACATGACCCTTTGTAACCTTGAATTTAATTCTAAATTCCCACAAGTAAAGATCACCATACTTAATCGCTAAACCAGTGACCACTCCCCCATCCTTATCATGCTTTCACCAGATCATGCAACAACTAGCCATAAATCTTTCAAATACAACAATGCCTAGAAATTTCTTCCTAGTTATCAATAACCAATCAAAATCGTTTTCAATCCATAATAAATAGCAATCCAATGTTTAGCTTCATCGTTAAACTTAAAAGAATAAAGAATGATCTTAAACACTAGAATCATAACACAATTAGCGTTAGTAAACAGTGTGAAATCCTCAAAGATAACAAGAAGTTATATCTCTAAATCCTAAATAGTCTGCAAGATCAAACATTAATTCAGGATTATGAAAATAGCCTAGCTCTATTGCAATCAACTCTAGAATCTGAAGCAATAGAAAACATGCAAAAATCATCTAGCTTACGAATGAGGATCAATGCCATAAAAAATTCACGCAAAAATGACATAACAAAAACAAAACACAACTTAACAATCTCATAGATGAAATAACATAATCGAATAGAAGAATTTGAACCAGCGTGGTAGACCGGTCTCAGTTGCGAATCACTTGAATTCCCAAATCGAAAACCCTAGCTTCAGCGCACAGGCAAACAAAAGTGCATACAAATCGAAAATTAGTTACAATGGTGTTTTTATCTCAATAAAAATTCGAGTCTGGGGAGAGAGCTAGCTAGCTTCAGCCCTAATCACGTTGTCGATAAACACGTGACAAACCACGTGAGAATTCGTAGTACGTTTATTACAACGGCCATATAGAGAGTGTTGTAAAATAAACATCTATTACAACGGGCAGAAGCTGACCGTTGTAATATCGCTCTATTACAACGGGAAAATAACGCAAGTTGTAAGAAAGGCATTGGACAGAGCATCTATTACAACGGTTCTAAAACGACCGTTGTAATATCTATCTATTACAACGGGCAATATATGCCCGTTGTAAAAAGGACGTTGTAATAGAGTATTTTTGTTGTAGTGATTGGATTTGAACAGGACCATTTTGACTTTTTTTTTGATAAGCAAATCATTACATGTTTTGCTTCATAAAGATAATGACAAATTTGTACGTGTTTTGTAACTTCAAATTTATGTAACTTCCTTGTCATTTCAAATTCTTCTAGTATAGGAAAGTGATATGGTATAATAGAACTTTCCATTATCATGTGCATAATAGAACTAAAATTTTGTTTTAATTGATCACCAATCTTGTTGATCGTAATCAATACAAGTACAAAACATAATTCTATTTATTTGGATTCACATGTGCAATTGTAATTAAGTATTAAAACTCAATTTTAAAGCCGGATTGTTGCCTATATTAAAGATTATATATGAAGCAGAGGGTAATAGAGTTGCAGAAATATAAGTTAGACTAATTCTCTTCTATTTTATTGAATTATCTATTGTGAAGGAATTAACCTTTTCTTAAGTAGAAGGTTAGTTTCCTGTTCTAGCTATAGGCTTTATCATGATCACATGAAACACACTAAATAGTCCAAATTCATCCATTCAGAGGCTGCATATAAATATCAAGTTATACTTGGGTCAGTTTTGTTGCAAAAACACCATTCATCCATCCACTAACAAGTTTATTATGAGGTAGAAAACATGATAGTTGTCAACGATCCAGTGTTATTGCATCCGTGAAGAATTGGTTGATGACAGGAATTAAACACTCCAACCACTTTCACCCTTTTTTGTAACAACAAAGTAGATTACGACTAAAGAAACTTAAAGTTCCTCAGCAGGTCTAATTACCACATAAAGTGTGCTTGTGGCACCAACATCATTTCTGTGTGTGTCAGATTTACATATCATTACTGAAAATTAAGATCCTTATATTTGTGACTAATTTATTAATTTTATTGCTTATGTAGTGATCCTGATAAGTTCAACATGCAGTTGTCTAACATGCTTAGTTCTAGGAATATATTTCTTGTACATGGTAAACCATGCAGATCGAAATAACTATTTTATCGAGAGACATTAATATATTTGTCAACTTTGTTACTCATCTGCCGCTTCTCCTTTTTCCAGCTTGAGAAGGCAAATGAGGATCAAGGGAGGAAACTAAAGAGTATGCACTTCAAGTAGTAGAGGTTTTTTCTTTTTACAGTTATTTTCGTTTATTGCACTGAATTGTTTGTTCATGCTTCTATTCCCAAACATCCAGAGGTGAAAGCTCACATAAAAACAGTATTACTATGTGTAAAAAATGCAATGTACAATGGTTAACAATTTGCATCAGCGTCTTTTGTACAATCTGAATGTCGTCATTCAAACGAGACATTAGATTCCTAAGGCAATCTCAGAGTCTGTAATTCCGAACTTTGGACCGAACATATTAGCAGCTTTTCTTTTGCTTTTTCTATGCAAAGCAAGTAACAGGCTTGACATTGCTGGTGGTACCAAGAGCGTTAGTACAGACATCAATTCGATTGGCATTGGGATTAGTGCCAGAATAAGTCAAGTCGATATTGCTCAACTGCACCCCTTCGCATGGATTCGTGGCACTGCAGACGAATTTGATCATCTCTGGGGTGGAAGAAATGCCCTTTATATTGGAATACTGAACTCCTTGAATCTTCACAGTAGAAGGTTCGGATTCAGCGCATGAAGTGAAAGGACAGTACTCTTGGTCGATAAGAATAGGATAGGAAACGTTAACCATGGTGATGTTATCATAAGTGAAGTCGGATGCAGTTATGGTCACACCATCATGTGCACCTTCCTTGGCCTGCCAGGACTTGATCCTGAGCCCAAACATGGTTCCAGTTAGGGTACTGTCCTGTACGGTAAGACCAGTGACATCGCCCTTGTCATCATCTTTCCCTAGGCTGCCTACGCTGATGCCATGACCCGGGCCACACTGAACATCGAGTAGAGTCATGTTAGTAACACCAGAACCAATAGATATACAATCGTCGCTAGAACCGACTTTAGTGTGCGCGATGTTGATGTTCTTGGACTGGCCAAAGTGGAAGCCATCGGTGTTAGGGCTGTCTCCTGGGGCAGTTACGATAAGGTTTTGAATGTCGACGGTGTCGCACTGGAAGAAGTCTAAATGGAAGTACTTGCTATCTTTGGAGGTGAAGACGGACAAGCGTACGTTGTTCACAAAGGCAAAGTTGAGGCTCATTGGAGGTATCTTGCAGTTCCATTGTTTCTGACAGTTGCTTTTGGGCCAGGTGGCGGCACCTTGACCGTTGATTATGCCTTTGCCTTGGATGGTGAGTCCGTCTATGTAGTGGAAGTCGAGCCAATTTTTAGTGTATTTGCTGAGGTCGGTGTCGCCTAGCAGATTGCCATCTAGTTGGATTGTAACGGGTCCGTTGCATTTCTGCTGTCCGGCTATGCCACTGAATAGTACGGGTCCGGCTAAGAAATCGCCTGCTGGAATTATTATTGTTCCACCTCCTGCCGCTGCGCATACCTGAGTCCATGCATCTGACAATGCCTGCATGCATTTATAATTTTAAATACAAGTACTGTGTTGTGTTACTTGGATCAAAATTCAAAATTAAGCCTGCATGCACAACGCATGTACTTAAAATAACATATATATGTTAATGTAGGGGCTAACTTTTGTGCTATCGGTTTTGCCATCTCCAACTGCACCAAGTGTTGTTATATCCACATCGACGCCATTGGCAACGCCCGATGCCCAGACGAATGTCAAACAAATTACAAATAGGTGGTATGATTTTGAAACCATTTTGTCAGTATTTAACTCTTCTTTCTTTTTGGCGTGGAAAATTTAACTCTATTCTAATCGAACTTGTTTTGGGTCTCTATTTATACGACTAAAATCATCCAAATGTAGGAAAATCTGGTTTCAATTACTGTTAAAAATCATCTGTTTTTAGTTTCTTGTTCGGTTGTTAGTTCTTTATATGTATACAACAGGTAGATTTTCCTAATTATAATTGTTTGTTATTTTGACATTACATTGACATGCAAATATGCAGGTATGCATTCTTTACCAGTGTCGCACTTATGTATGTTTGAACAAGTTCAAACAGAAGGCTCAAAATGCTTGCTTCCCCTAAAGCTAATTAAGGTTCATCATCTCTGGTGGAGAAGCCCAAACAATGAGTAGATGATTGTATTTGATCTAGAGCGGCTGCCATTGCCAAGGGCCCAAGAGAAGAAAGAAGGCAGCTTTGCTGAGCTGCTGTGCGCTACATGTTGCTATCTATATCTTGTTCCTTTGTTGGCTTAAAAAGATTCTGCTCTCATATGTGATGGCTATTGTCGTATGCTTCAGTAGAAATTCCTGACTCAACTTGGCCTAACAATTCAAAGATAGAAGCCATGCTGCTGCTGTTTGTTTAAGTTTCTTGTGTGGAACGCTTGTTATATATCTCACTTCTTTTCCTTGTTTAAGTACCCACGAAAGGTAACATCTGGGCTTTTTATTAGTGCAGGGATATTTTATTACTAGTAGCACTGGGTAGTTAGCAAGCTTGTTGCTTGATTGAGTCATGCTTGATAGAGTTGAGGAATGTTTTTATGTAGCAATGTTTTCTTATTTGTTTTAAATTGAATGTTGTTTGATTTTTGTTCACTGATGTATATCTTGGATTCAATAAACTCTGTTTGAGTATCATTTTTGTTGTTAATTTGAGGTTCAGATATTAAGTATCAGTTTTATAGCCTGTTGGTATCATTGTTGAAAAATATTTGTTACTATTTTGTTTTTGATTCTCTTTTGTATAAAGATAATTATCATACTATAATAAAATGACAATCTGAAACAAAAAAATTTAATTGATGTTTTTCTCTTGTATTCATATTGGTTTGATTCATAACGTATTCCCGTGTAGAATTCAGTGAGTATCATTTTTTAGGTATCATTTTGTTTTTTCTGAGTATCATTTTTTGCATTAATGTAGTGTGGAAGTTTGTTACTCCTTTATTTGTTTGAGTATAAAAAAATGAAGTTGTTACAGAGTAAATATGATGATCACTGAGTTGAATTTGTGTTTTGTTAGTATTAAATATTCAATAAATTTTGTTTGAGTATCAGTTTTAGTATTAATTTGAGGATCAGTTTTTAGGTATCAGTTTTATTAACAGTAGGTATCATTTTTGTAAAAACTGTTTTATTTTTTTGCTTTTGATTTTTTGTGTTATAAAGAAAATTATCGTACTAGAATAAAATGACAATCTTAACAAAACATTTTTTCATTGATGTTTTTTTGTAGTGGCGACAATAGCCTTCTTGTTTTGTTTGTATTCAATGATAGTATTTTCAGCACTCGGTTGTTCGTTGATTATTCATTTTATGATTTGAAGAATGAAATTTGTCATCATTGGTCTCAGATAACTCCTTTGTCCATTTATATTTCTTATGTGCTCGAGAATAAAGTTATCGTGGTTGATACCGATTCCGATCTTCAAAGTATAATTTGTTTTCAATTGTATAAAAAGAGCGCATTCTTTCCTTTTACCGTTAAGGTCAAAGGTTCTCAATTAGAAATTGATGACGGTGGTTCCATTTTGACCTTATCTAATCTTCCTAGTTATTCATCTTCTAGAGGATCTTGGTGTTCAAATGTTATTGTTTATAGTAAAAGTTATTTGAATGATATGTTAAAGAGAGATTCGAAATTATCCATTTCTGATTTTGTTGGTTCTTGTTTTGAAGGAGCTAATGATTTTAGGGATCTTTTGATGACATACCAAATTCAAAAGGGATATGAATTAGTGTTTTTGAAGAATTGTTCTACTAGAATTACTGCTATTTGGTCTTCGTCTACGAATGGTTATCTTTTTAAAGTGCATGCTTCTTGTGATTCCGGACAACTTAGTAGGTTTTTCATTAGAAGTTTGGTTAGCCATCATTCTTATGAGGTTGGCCTTAGAAATTTGAATAATCCACATCTTTCTAGTGCATTTGTTAAATCGTTGATTATTGATGGGATTCGTGATTGTCCTAATAAAATGCCTAAAGACATAATAGATGATTTTAGAAGAGAATATAATCTTGACTTGTCTTAATCTTTTGCTTATTAAGAAAAATAACTTGCTTTAATGTAACTGCATGGTAATGATGCTATGTCATACAATGATTTGAGTTTGTATTTAGAAGCATTGAAGAAGCCATATAGTAATGTCGATATGGATGTTAATGCTTGTACCAATCAATGTAAGAGAGTGTTTATTAGTTTTGGTTCTTATTTACTTGGTTTAAAGCATTATCGAGCTATGATATTTTTAGATGCTACTCGCTTAAAGGGACGGTCATATGTTTTGATGGGTGCTACTGAAAAAAATGGTAATTAAGGTATGTTTTGATTTTATATGTTTTTAAGTTATCTGGTGATGTTGTGTCAATGTTCTGAAAAATAACCAATATCAATTTCTGTTTCTAATAGTATCATTTTTTAGTTTCAGTAACAGTTGTTTTGAGTTTTTTTTAATATCATTTTTAGTTTAGTATCAGTTTCTGCTAGTTTTTGTTAGTACCGGTTTTAGTTTCTGGTAGTATCCTTTTGTTTGTATCATTTTTAGTTGAGTTTTTGTTATTTATAGTTTCAGTAACTGATATATTTTCATGTTGTAGTTTTGCCTTTGGTGTGTATTAGATTAGTGCTTATTATCAGTTTTAGGTATCATAGTTTTAAAATGTTTTAATGTATATTATCAGAATTTAGCTATCAATATTTTAGGTATCAATTTTAGTTATCAGTAGTAGTTTTTAGGTATTAGTTTTTAAGTTAACAGTTGATTGAATTTTGTTTTGATATTTCTTTAAAATTATTATTTGTAGGTTATTTCCCTTTAGCTATGGGTATAGTTTCTCTACAAAATGTGAATAATTGAAAATATTTTTTGAGTCGTTTAAAAAATATATTTGAAGAAGATCGAGATTTGGTTTTTATGTTAGATCGCCGTCAAGGTTTAATTTTAGGCGTTCGTGAAGTTTTTGCTTCAGCCTTTCATAGTTACTGCTATTTTCATATGGAATTGAATTTACTTTCAGCAATAAAGGAAAATTCGAATATGTCTATCATTGATTTGTTCAAGATGTGTTTTAGAGCTTCTACTCTGTATGAATTTGAAGAAGCACGTTCTAAATTTTGTGAAATTGATGGTGTTGCTGTTGTAAAGTGCTTGAAGGATAAGCCTTTTGATAAGTGGGCTGATTTGTCGGGTAAATGATATGGTGAATATAGTTCAAATGTTGTCGAAAGTTTTAATAGTTGGATTTTGTCCTTCTATCAAGTCTCGTTTAAGTAAATTGATTGAAGAAAGATTCGGATGGGATGTATACAAGTCTTCAGAGTTTGTTTTTGAAGTGAAATCGACAAACTCTCATTGTGTTGATCTTAAAAAGTGGAGTTATAGTTGCAATCAATGGAAAGTTACAAGATTTCCTTATGCTCACACTATTAAGTGCATGAATAAGTCAAAATTGTCCGTTTATGATTTTGTTGAGTACTATTTCACCGTGGATTCTTATCGTGCTTCTTATGCTAATGTTATTAATTCTATTCCTAATTTTGATAAACCAATTGTTGATGCCTTGTTGAAGATATTATTAAGCCACCTAAGGAGAAACGAGGTGCCGGTAAACCTTGTGTAAAATGGAAAGAATGATTTACATGTTTTCAAAATAAGGAAAATAGATGTGGTGCATGCAAGCAATATGGTCACAATAAGCATATTTTTCAAGCTTCTACGAAGATATAATTTGACTTTCTTGTTTTTATGAATTTATTGAGACTTATACTTGGTTGTATGTCTTTTTTGGCAATTTTATGTAATTGCACATTGTTATATAAGTATATTGGTTTATCATTGTAACGATCCCGAATTTTAGATTATTTTAAATTAATAATTAAATTAAATTTTGATTTAAAATTGTGAATTTGTTTGAATTTTTCAAGTTTAATATGAGGAATATATTTTAATTTAAAATTTGAGCTAGGAGTTTGAAATTGAATATTAAATTTGTATTTAAAAATTCGAACTAATGACTTAAAAAAAATAGTTTGGATATAAGAATTATTACTTATGTAAATTTATGTTTGATGGTTGATCTTCAAAACAAATGTATATCTATGAAGCTTACTAAAGAAAATATCTACAAAACAAATTGAAAGAAAAAAAATCTAAGTATTACTGTACAAAGCATGATACCTCTGAGTCTAAATACAAGGCAGACACGATTTTCCTCTGCAAAACCATGACCTCGTCCCTCTTTCTTTTTCATTCGTTCGAGTAACCCTAAACCTAAAAGCATATGAATAAAAATGGCGGCCTTAAATAAAAGAAAAAAAAATCGTTCGTTCCTCATCTCGATAGCTAGGGCTGGATAAATCGAAGGCTCTGATTTCAGTAGCTCTACCGATCGACGTTCGCCTTCCCTTGCTTGCAAATTAGGGCTCCTTCTATTTGCGTTCGTTTGCAAAGGTGAGTAATTCTTATTTACTCACATCTAATTCAAATCGTTGAGGATTTCATGACTTGTTCGAATTCGTGACTTTTGTCGTTGGGTTATTTGAAGTTGTTAAATTTTTATCTCGGCCATTTGATTTTATTCGATGATTGATGATTTTTCTGGCTTTGACTTGAATTGCTTGGTTTACTAGACTGTGATAGTGATTTTGCCCTGGATTGAATTGTTCGACTTTGTTTTTGTTTCTGGTACTTTACCTCGGCTATACTGGTTTCATATAATATCATGTCATTTAGTTTTGTATTCAATTGATTTCAGTTCAGTGCATATTGATGTAATTTGCCTTTTGTAGTTGTTCATGTGCTTCTATACAATGCTTTTGATTTTGTTTCTCGGCCATGTGTTTATCTGAGTCTGCATATCATAGTTTTGAATCTGGTGCAGTGCTGTTTGATTTCAGGGTCACCTCTATATCTCTCAGATTTTTAGTTCTTTAGTTGTCTAGACCATTTAAGTTAAATTAGGGATCTGTATCTCAAAGTGGCCACTTCTCTGGTCTCCACTTGCATACTGATTGTTACTGGTTCAGTTTGAAAATGGTTGTAGTTTGGTGAGTTCTGGACTTTGTCAAGTGCATACTTGTTCATTTTCATTTGCATTCACTCTGTTATGTTTGAGTTTCTCTGAACTTTGAAGGTCTTGAAGCATGGGCATTCATGTGTACATGATATTTTGTGTAGTCTTTTTGTTCACTGGTCGAGTTCTTTACTTGATGTGCATGAGTCTGCATCTCTAATCATGTCACTATTTTCGGGTCTCTACCTTCATACTTTCACTTTGACCTGACCTTTACTTGAGTTATGCTGATGGTCATGTGCACTATGTTGATGATCTAAGTCTGGATAGATGCTGATCTGGTTTTTGTCTATGGTTTTGTGCAGTTTTGAGTTGCTTATATGATTTAAACTGATTCTGTTTTAGATTTTTCAATTTAATTTCAAATTATGAACAAAATTTAAATTAAGTTTTAAATCAAAGTTTTAAATATTAAATTCAAGTTGTCTAAAACCTAGTTTGTAAATAAATCAAGTTTTAAAATTTTAAAATTTTGTTTTATTTATTAGAAGTGTTAAATAATTGAAAAGATGTTGAATTTAAAATGGAACTTGAAACTGTAAAGGGAATATCTAACCAAAGTTTAAATCAACATTTTTTTTCTTTCCTGGACTTTCATACGTGCATTCATTATTACTTGCTGTGGGGGTTTTGTTGCTTCACCAAACTTCAGTATTTTCATTTAGTTGTTTCTTGCATTGCCCAGTTTCGCAGTTGCATCCCATATATGTATTTTTTGTACATTTGTTATGGTGTTTTGTTGGTCAGTAACTCCCTATTGCCACCTCTGTTTCATTCTGTAACTCCATGCTGCCACCTCTGTTTCATGTGATGTTCATTCTAGTAGCAGTTACAACTTGATGCATGTATCACTATGCTTCAGGTTGGTTTGGTTTAGAAATATTCAATTTGGCATTGGCCATTGGTTTCATTTACTTGCATTGTTTTTGGCTTCAAGTATAGATGCCTGGTTTTTATATGTGTTCACTGTTTTATATTGCTAATAGCATGTATATGTATACATGTGGTTGCCAGTTGCCTCTGTTGGGTACTGATTCTCTGTGTCTTTTAATGTTGTGTGTCGTGGTGCCATATTTTGGTGCTCCCACCTTCATTCTGCTGTCTTCATGTATGTTGTCATTGCCTTTGTGCACTTGGTCAATCGAGTTGAGTTGCTTTGTAGTTGTATTGAGGCAGTTTGCATATGAATAAGTTGTCTTGACCACTGGGTTACATTTGGATTTGTCTTTCGAATTCACTTGAGTTGAATCCGGTACTTTGGGATTTGACCTTGTGCTGATTTCAATTTCATCACTGTTGTGGCGAGGCCGTACACGCGTGCGTGTACTGCAGCCAATCAAAATTGATGTTTTAAAGTGATATTTCAACTGTTTGAATTGATTTTGGTGATTTGATGATTTTGTTGTTTTCTAAATTATCTTCATTGATAATCTGTTTATTTATTTCAGTTGATGATTTGAATCTACTGATTTGTTGGTTAACACTGTTAAGTGTTATAATTAACGTCATCCAATTTCTTTGTTAAAAGGGTCGGATAGACGAGAATTATTGTGACTGTCGTCTATTTGATTATTATTGCCTCTATGCACTAATAACTGAGTTTGAATTAGACTGACCTGTGTATTATTTTCTTTTGAATGTAGTACTCGGGTCAGACCGAGTATTTTACAGCTTGAAGATTTTCGAGCAGCGAAGTTAGAGAGAGGGGGTAAAACGCTCACTTTAGTTTCAGGAATTTTGTACTTAAAGAAATATTCCGCTGTATAAATTCAATGCATTGTATAAACTCTGATAATTATAAAAAAATTCATTTTTGTGAAATATTATTATTCTGTGTTTCTATGGCTGATTCTGTTTAAACTCTACAAACTAAATAACAATCCGTCATTTTGAACGTTTCAAGTTGGTTTAATTACCGACTAGGGGCGGTCAAAAGGCGGGATGTTACAAAGTGGTTTCAGAGCTTTGGTTTACACAAAGCTTAGTTTATGATGTTTAATATGAATAGTTACTAGAATCACTTTAATGAAAATGTTTTTCAAATTTAAAGAAGTATAAAATATTGATTTTTTTTGTGAAATATAAAACGAGTGTGTATAAGTGTTAAAAATGAAGTATAAATGGATTTCATAAGTGAATGAAAAAATTACAAAATAAAAATTGTGAAGTTATAAAATGAATCGATGTTGTAAAATAAAAGAATTATAAGTAATTTACTTATAAATTAAATTTTTGATATAAAACTGAGTTATAAAAGGAATGGGTTAATAAAGTGATTTTTTTTAAATTGAAGTCTTTATAAATAGGAATGGAATTTATAAACGTTGTTGATAAATCCGAAAATGACTTATTTTGGATAAGTCAATCTTTATAGCTTGTTAAATGAAGTATATTAACGATTTTTGGCAATGAATATATTATTGAATAAAATGGACATGTTTTGGGAAAGTGATATTTTAAAACGAAGTTAATTATTTTAAAAGATGTTTTAAAGGGCATTAAATATCGAAACCATAGATTTCAACATTCATTGTTGAAATAGACGTTTTCGAATAAAAGGAAATAGTGGACTATAACACTGTTGTTATAGTAAATGATTTCCGAAAGGAAATGTTTTGTATAGTATTGGGATTTATACATCTATCTAAATTTCGAATCCCTATACTAGTGATTTTGAGTTGTCGTAACGATGTTTTACGTAACATTCGTTTTAACTCAAATAAATGTGTGAAAGAAAATGATTTCCTTAAAAGATGAAATATATACTTAATTTTGATTTAAGTATAACGAATATTTTCAAATGTTGAAAATAAATTAGATTTGTGAATTACTTATTTTTAAATAAGTATGGAAATGTTTTTCCAAATATGAAATGAAATGTTGTGAATATATTCCGTAAGTGATAAATGATTTGAAATTCATTTTCAAAGTCGAAGTTGAAATGTTAAATGAGAAATTTGAACAATTAGTTCAATTTGAAATTTTTCAAAAAGATTGAATCGTTGAGTTAAATTGAGTTTAACTTCGACACCAAAGACAATATAAGTTGAGTTTTGAATTTCAGATGATCGGTTTGGATTGTATGTCTAACATTGTGAATTGATGACATAGCAATTGATCTCTATTAAATATATATCTGTTGGTGGCGGAGAATTTATTCTCTTAGCTTAACACCCTTCTCTGAGACGTACGAGCTCAGAGGTTATATATCGATAGACATCAATTATGTGTTGAGAATTGACGATGTAACGTGTGATCCAAATCGAATGTGAAGTCGATAATAAATGGAATTATGAATATGAATTGGGTTTGAGATAACCTTAAATTATCAAATCGACTTAGAGGAAAATTTTGAAATCCTCTATTTGTTATGAATATGTAGGTTTTCGGAACTTATATATATGAATGCGGTAAAATTGAAAACCGTCAGTTTGGAAAGTAATTGTTATGGAAATCTTATGTAAGTTTACATAGATATGATATGTACGAAATGTGAAATGAAGTACTATATATATATGACATTATGTTTTCTAAACCGAGGATATGGAAAAGTACCTTCCATTTAAAATTTGTGAAGGTGTTGGAACTCGATGATGAGTGTCCATTTGAAATTCGTAGCTACGTAGAATTTCCATTAGTCGGAGTGACTATTTGAAGCGGAATCCCTCGGGATGGATCATGTCGAAGGGATTATATTGATTGATTAGCGTAATTTGAGGGGCGTGATGCCTATAGTTACAAGCGATTCCACTGGGATAGTGGCACAACCGTCGTGTAAACTGCGATCTAAATGCCATAGCAAAATTTGAGGGGCGTGATGCCTACGGTTACAAGCGATTCCACTGGGATAGTGGCGCAACCGCCGTGTGAACTGCGATCTATGGCAACAACCATGGCGAAATTTAAGAGATGAGAAATCTACAGATTACAAGCGATTCTACTGGGATAGTAGCGTAACCACCGGGTAACTGTGATCCATGGGGGAACGTGCTTTCCATATCCATTTTTAAAAGAATTTTTAAGTATTTTCACTGGGAGTTGAAGCAAGTATATTTAGTACTTGGAGATATTTAGTCCTGCGCCTGGCCAGCGTATGCCTAATGTCTGTAAGAACGACGATAGACTTGTTAAATTTCGAGTTAGCAAGTATTTTCAAACGGTAAATAGCAAATCAATAGTCTGAAATTAAAATTACATAATTCCTACCTAATAAACTAAAGAAGAAGATCTTTGAAATGTCTTGAAAGTCCACAGCTTTGGGAAAAGATATAATATGCAAATCTCTAACATGAAGAATTTCAAGTTTAAATCTGAGTTTTGTAAGTCGAAAATTTTTGGTAAAAGACTTTTGCGTTTTGATTATAGAAATCAATGAACCAAAGGAGATAATGAACAAAACTAGTGAGATAAAACAAAAGGAATGAATCCTATATTTATTTATTTTTAATAAGTTTCGAGCTAGGTAAAAAAAATTGTGAAGGGTATAAATATTGGTGAAATTTTAACAACCTTTCCTTTTCGGGGACGAAAAGTTTTAAGGAGGGACGATTGTAACGATCCCGAATTTTAGATTATTTTAAATTAATAATTAAATTAAATTTTGATTTAAAATTGTGAATTTGTTTGAATTTTTCAAGTTTAATATGAGGAATATATTTGAATTTAAAATTTGAGCTAGGAGTTTGAAATTGAATATCAAATTTGTATTTAAAAATTTGAACTAATGACTTAAAAAAAAATAGTTTGGATATAAGAATTATTACTTATGTAAATTTATGTTTGATGGTTGATCTTCAAAACAAATGTATATCTATGAAGCTTACTAAAGAAAATATCTACACAACAAATTGAAAGAAAAAAAATATCTAAGTATTACTGTACAAAGCATGATACCTCTGAGCCTAAATACAAGGCAGACACGATTTTCCTCTGCAAAAACCACGACCTCGTCCCTCTTTCTTTTTCATTCGTTCGAGTAACCCTAAACCTAAAAGCATACGAATAAAAATGGCGGCCTTAAAGAAAAGAAAAAAAAATCATTCGTTCCTCATCTCGATAGCTAGGGCTGGATAAATCGAAGGCTCCGATTTCAGTAGCTCTGCCGATCGACGTTCGCCTTCCCTTGCTTGCAAATTAGGGCTCCTTCTATTTGCGTTCGTTTGCAAAGGTGAGTAATTCTTATTTACTCACATCTAATTCAAATCGTTGAGGATTTCATGACTTGTTCGAATTCGTGACTTTTGTCGTTGGGTTATTTGAAGTTGTTAAATTTTTATCTCGGCCATTTGATTTTATTCGATGATTGATGATTTTTCTGGCTTTGACTTGAATTGCATGGTTTACTAGACTGTGATAGTGATTTTGCCCTGGATTGAATTGTTCGACTTTGTTTTTGTTTCTGGTACTTTACCTCGGCTATACTGGTTTCATATAATATCATGTCATTTAGTTTTGTATTCAATTGATTTCAGTTCAGTGCATATTGATGTAATTTGCCTTTTGTAGTTGTTCATGTGCTTCTATACAATGCTTTTGATTTTGTTTCTCGGCCATGTGTTCATCTGAGTCTGCATATCATAGTTTTGAATCTGGTGCAGTGCTGTTTGATTTCAGGGTCACCTCTATATCTCTCAGATTTTTAGTTCTTTAGTTGTCTGGACCATTTAAGTTAAATTAGGGATCTGTATCTCAAAGTGGCCACTTCTCTGGTCTCCACTTGCATACTGATTGTTACTGGTTCAGTTTGAAAATGGTTGTAGTTTGGTGAGTTCTGGACTTTGTCAAGTGCATACTTGTTCATTTGCATTTGCATTCACTCTGTTATGTTTGAGTTTCTCTGAACTTTGAAGGTCTTGAAGCATGGGCATTCATGTGTACATGATATTTTGTGTAGTCTTTTTGTTTACTGGTCGAGTTCTTTACTTGATGTGCATGAGTCTGCATCTCTGATCATGTCACTATTTTTGGGTCTCTACCTTCATACTTTCACACTGACCTGACCTTTACTTGAGTTATGTTGATGGTCATGTGCACTATGTTGATGATCTAAGTCTGGATAGATGCTGATCTGGTTTTTGTCTATGGTTTTGTGCAGTTTTGAGTTGCTTATATGATTTAAACTGATTCTGTTTTAGATTTTTCAATTTAATTTCAAATTATGAACAAAATTTAAATTAAGTTTTAAATCAAAGTTTTAAATAATAAATTCAAGTTGTCTGAAACCTAGTTTGTAAATAAATCAAGTTTTAAAATTTTAAAAATTTGTTTTATTTATTAGAAGTGTTAAATATTTGAAAAGATGTTGAATTTAAAATGGAACTTGAAACTGTAAAGGGAATATCTAACCAAAGTTTAAATCAACATTTTTTTTCTTTCCTGGACTTTCATACGTGCATTCATTATTACTTGCTGTGGGGGTTTTGTTGCTTCACCAAACTTCAGTATTTTCATTTAGTTGTTTCTTGCATTGCCCAGTTTCGCAGTTGCATCCCATATATGTATTTTTTTGTACATTTGTTATGGTGTTTTGTTGGTCAGTAACTCCCTATTGCCACCTCTGTTTCATTCTGTAACTCCATGCTGCCACCTCTGTTTCATGTGATGTTCATTCTAGTAGCAGTTACAACTTGATGCATGTATCACTATGCTTCAGGTTGGTTTGGTTTAGAAATATTCAAGTTGGCATTGGCCATTGGTTTCATTTACTTGCATTGTTTTTGGCTTCAAGTATAGATGCCTGGTTTTTATATGTGTTCACTATTTTATATTGCTAATAGCATGTATATGTATACATGTGGTTGCCAGTTGCCTCTGTTGGGTACTGATTCTCTGTGTCTTTTAATGTTGTGTGTCATGGTGCCATATTTTGGTGCTCCCACGTTCATTCTGCTGTCTTCAAGTATTTTGTCATTGCCTTTGTGCACTTGGTCAATCGAGTTGAGTTGCTTTGCAGTTGTACTGAGGCAGTTTGCATATGAATAAGCTGCGTTGACCACTGGGTTACATTTGGATTTGTCTTTCGAATTCACTTGAGTTGAATCCGGTACTTTGGGATTTGACCTTGTGCTGATTTCTATTTCATCACTGTTGTGGCGAGGTCGTACACGCGTGCGTGTACTGCAGCCAATCAAAATTGATGTTTTAAAGTGATATTTCAACTGTTTGAATTGATTTTGGTGATTTGATGATTTTGTTGTTTTCTAAATTATCTTCATTGATAATCTGTTTATTTATTTCAATTGATGATTTGAATCTACTGATTTGTTGTTTAACACTGTTAAGTGTTATAATTAACGTCATCCGATTTCTTTGTTAAAAGGGTCGGATAGACGAGAATTATTGTGACTGTCGTCTATTTGATTATTATTGCCTCTATGCACTAATAACTGAGTTTGAATTAGACTGACCTGTGTATTAATTTCTTTTGAATGTAATACTCGGGTTAGACCGAGTATTTTACAGCTTGAAGATTTTCGAGCAGCGAAGTTAGAGAGAGGGGGTAAAACGCTCACTTTAGTTTCAGGAATTTTGTACTTAAAGAAATATTCCGCTGTATAAATTCAATGCATTGTATAAACTCTGATAATTGTAAAAAAATTCATTTTTGTGAAATATTATTATTCTATGTTTCTGTGGCTGATTCTGTTTAAACTCTATAAACTAAATAACAATCCGTCATTTTGAACGTTTCAAGTTGGTTTAATTACCGACTAGGGGCGGTCAAAAGGCGGGATGTTACAATCATATACTAAATTTGACATTGACTTGCTCTTTGTAGTTGAACTTTGTTATATAGTATCGATTTTAGTTTACTATTGTTTGTTTTAGAGATATAGGTAGCATGGCAAGTGGCGTGTTATTATGTTTTTATGCTGTTTAGTTTATTTATTTTTATTTGTTGTTTGGTTTCAGTTTTTGTACTATTATTGTTGATTTTAAGCAAGTAAAAATGTGGTATCAGTTTTTATATGCTATTAGTATCAGTTTCAGGTATTACAAATTATGATATCAGTTTTTGTGTGCTTTTAATATTAGTTTCAGGTATAAACAATTATGGTATCATTGGTGCGAGAGGTCACAAGTTCGAAACTTGCGTAGCGTGATTCGAACGTTTATTGACATGTGATATGTTGCCATAGTGATTTGTTGTATATAAAGTATCGTTTCAACAAAAAAAACAATTATGGTATCATTTTTTGCATGCTATTAGTATCATTTGTACATGGTGATTTTTATTTTCTTTCTAGTTTTGAAGCGACGAAAATTATTTGTTTGCTGAGTAGTGAAGTTCAAAATTATGAGCTTAAAGGTCAATATATAATGTAGACTATGTTATGGTGAATAGTTGGCAACTCAATATATGATGTAGAAGTATAAAAGTGTTGTTTGGCATAGTGCCACTGTCAAATTATTTCAAACATCTATTGGGTATTAGTTTTGCATATACGTAGGTATTAGTTTTGTTTTCCCTTTTCTTTTTGAGACTTTTCCTGTATAAATTTTTTGATACTATTAGAATATTTTTAATTATATGATACAGTTAGTACCAGTTTTATAATTTTATAGTATCATTTACCTGTTGAATTGTAGTTTGAGTTTCTGTTTGAATTTCCTTTTGAATTTTTTCTTCATTTTTTCTTTGATCTTTTTTTTGCACCCGTTCTTCATTTTGTTTCTCAAAATCTATTTGTTATTGGATGTTTTCTTCAATGTTTTGTCAAAAAAATTTGATGATATTACAATACGATTATATTAATATTGTTGTAGTTTATAGTCAGTTACTTTCTCTTGTGTTTCTTACTTTTTTGATTGGATTTCATCTTCTGTTCATTTTCATTTCTTCTCTTTGTTCCTTTTTCTCTCTTCTGTTGTTCTTCTTGTTCAGCTGGTCGTTTTTGCAGTTTAATCTTACTAGATTTTACTGTCATCGTTTGTGGTTTTGGGTCATTCTGAGCTAGGGTTCGTGTTTCTCGACTTGGTGAATGTTGTTAAATTTGCGCTTAAGCTAGCGTCATGCTGTTGAATTTTAGGTAGAGTTAGGTTTTCGACTTCGCAATTTGGAGATTCCTGTTGAATTTGTTGTCACTGTTCATCATGGATTTCCATTTGCAGTTCTATTGGAGATGATGACTTACTTCTGGTTTGAAGTACCATTATTAGTGCGAATCTAAATTTCGAGAATGAATGGACAGAATATTTGAAATTGGAGAAGAAGAATGAATGGAATGAAACAGATTGATGGGGAAGGTGAATGGTATAAGTTTCGTATGGGCTTTGGGCTTGTCCTTGAAAGAAAAAAAACGAATGTCCTTATGTCTAAATTTTTAACGTAATTTGCCCTTCAAATTTTTTTTCCCTTTTGTACAAGTAGTTGTTCTGTTATTGATATTACACGATTTTTGTAATTGACTCTTTTTCTTAAAAGTAGTTGGAGACCAACATTACTCAACTAGAAGTGACTAAAATAAGCAAACCATAATTTATTTACCGATTTATTTATTATATAACACTACAATAATACAGTAATATTGACTGCTGCAGTATTGATGTTGTATGTTCATATACCTTTTGGTTGTTTAGGCTATGGTCTACAAGAAATATGCTAATGTTGTAGTATATTTTGCAACTTCTCTATTTATAGATTGGACTCTAAAGCTTAGTGAAGTAAGAAGGAGCCAGCGCAGGCAGTATAAAAGGCGACTCCAAAACCTGAAACTAATTATCTTCTTTCTTATTATATTAAGGTTCATTTTCCCATAGTTTGAAGGGCTAAGACGACAACTTAATGAAACAAAAACTGCTTTATGCATATTAATCTCATATATACATTTAAAGTATGTCACCGTATTATACTTAAGGTTCTTTGTTGCGTATATTTTGAAAAGAACTATGAACTTCTAAGTGGTTTTATGAATCAACAATGACGTGAGTTCCATCATTACTACTTATTTATTCTAATCTGGATCCTCCATCTCCACTTTACTGACTGGTATATGGACTGCTTTGTTTATCTTAAACTCACATATAACATTCTTAATAAACGATACTATTCTACTTTATGGTTTTACATCGTGTTTATTTTGTCCCAAGCTTTGTTCACCATTTTGGATCCAGTAGAGTTTATTATGACAAACTCCCATTGGTTTGCTAGAATTTTGAGAAGGTAGCATTTTTGGAAAGACGTTATTTTTCTACCAATATACATATATTCATCATTATGTAAGCATTCTTAGTTTAATAAACTCAATCTTTATCACATTCCTTCATAATACAGACTTCAAAAATATAAAAATATTTGCTATTTGTTGTATTCATTATAGTTTATTAGAATATGGTTGGTGTCATCACTGTTATAGCCAAACACTTTTTGTACTAAAGTGATGAAACTAAAGTGACGACTCGCTATTTTATATACAAATATCTCAATTTTGATAATTATATTCAAGATTAAATGATTGATTTTTTTCCTTCCACTTCGCATGGTCCACTTTATTAAATTCAGAAAGTTGTGCATTCATTGGGATACATTTAATTTTAAGTTTTACGTCTATGAATACTTGATCGTGAAACGTGAAATACTAATGTAATGTTTTCAATTATCTTATTCATATATGAATATGTCTCTCTACTATCCTATGAGTAAACTTTAGTTTTGACTTTCAACTTTTTTCATTGCATGCATCATCTTTTAGACTTGCACTCAAATCTGCTTCACATTTCATTTTATATTAGTATCTTACTCCTACATCATGAAAATAGCAATATAAGGGTACTCATTAGCTTTTTTAATGCAACGACTACTGAGGGGACATAGCAAATGACGTAAGAGAAAAGAGTGAAGCAATTTTAAGGGAAGCCAAAGGGAGAGAATTATCAAGGAAGAAACATGGAGGTATAACAAGTACAAAAATCTAAAAAATTATATTAAAAAGATGTAGAAAAAAAGTTTTAACCCATGAAAATCCAATTGAGATATTTGGAAGTGTAAAAAATTAAAAACCAAGCAAAAACTTCTCGGTGGTATAGCCAAACAAATACGTATAAAACAGGGAAAGTCTATTGAGCCCCATAAAAACCTACAATATTTTTTGATATAATTCTCAACTCTTGGATCTTCTCCTTATTTTAAACACAATTTGATCCAATAATCATAATATAATATGTCAAATTTTGGGTTACATTTAGCATCTCAAGAGCCACTCTAGTAAAAATATATATACAAAAGTGTGGAAAAAGGTGTTTTTATTTTAGCAAAAAAACCTCAATATTTAACTAAAAAAATACGTTAAAACTATAAATCACAGTAAAATAGGTTGCTTTATAAAGTTGGATAAAAGGAAAATATGAGATAAATATGGAAAATAGCTCTATATAGGTGGATAAATGAATGCGACGGGTGGGTTTTAAGTATAAATAAATAAATTTCAACACTCAAAACAAATCTTAAATGAAAAAATAGAAAAATTATAAAAATGGAGAAATGCACTAAAAGCCAAAGAATTTTAAATTAACAAGACTAAATTCCAAAGAAAATTGGAGAAATACACTAAAATTGAACATCACTTTTTAATTTTTGATTGAAGTTTACGAGTATAAATAAAGTAAATAAAATTATTGATTATAAAGAATTACAATACAACAATACGTCAAAATTTAATCGACACATCATGAACCGAACAAAATGTGATTAGAACGATGATGTAAATAAGGAAAGGTAAAACATAGCAATGGCATAAAGGAAAAGAATAAAGGGGAAGGTAAGGGGAAAAATTATCAAGAAAGAAATATGGAAGTAGAGTAAGTACAACAAGCTAAACAATTAAAGGGAAAACATGAAAATTCATTATAGATTTTTGAAAAGTATAAAAAATTAAATCAAGCAAAATGTTTTGATCATTATAACCAATAAAATGTGTTTAAAAATTGCGGAGGTATGTTGGGATATGTAAAAACGTACAATATTTTATACAATTACTCTCAACAACTCCCCTTATTTTAAACTCATTTTTAAACAAAATGATATTCGATGTTCAAGATATATTATATCAAACCTTTTTCATTTTGCATCTCAAAAGTAATTCCCATAAAATATATATGATAAACTAGAAACAAAAGAAAGAGAAAAGGAGCAACAACCCGGAATTTCGAACAATTCGTATTTAAATATCTGAATTATTTAAATATTTGAATCTTGGATTTAATGTGATTAAACCGATTTAATAACTTTTTTAACTCTCTTTTAAATAATAACCACTGATAAGAAAATTGTTATTGAAACTTGTTTACAAAAATAAATAATTCGAAGAAATATCGGACCGACCAAAAATCGTTTAATCGATAAACGTCTTTTTGCTAAATAAAGGTTGTTCGAACTCTTTTGTATTTGTATAGTATCATATAAAGACATTTACAACAAATTAAATCACCTTTTTTTATAAGCAAAACTAATTAAAACTAAGTGTTAATTAAGGGGACGTTCACCCTTGATTTAAAGAGTAATTTAGGGTGTGATTGAAGGGAAGTATGGTGTGTGTAGGAGGCATGGTGTGCATGTGCATAGAGAGAAGGCGGAGGGAGTTTGTGGTGATTTGGCACTTCATTTTCTAGGTTATAAATAAGTGGACAAGGCTCGTTTTATTAATTCATTTGCTAGAGTTTTGCAAATAGAAAATAAATTCAAACACACTTTTCCCTCTTCAAATCTTCGAAACATATCAATTCAACTCATTTCTCCTTCAAACTTTCATAAAGGTTTTATATCATCATTAGAACATGGTTTAGCATCAAAGAAGTGAAGAAATGATGAAGCAAAGGGGAGGTTGGACCTGGGCTGTGAGCATCAAGGTGGTAGAGGTGGCTTGTTCTTGTGTTTTAGTGAGCAAAGGAGGTAGCTTTGGCTTCGGGGTTATAGTAGAAAGTGTTGCCTTAGTCCTAATGGCTTGTGATGTTTGTTAACTTCGTTTTAATGTGAGTTATCTCACCAATGGATATATGTTGTGATGTAATGTTATTGTGAAAAAAATATAAATGTTAAATGAAAACAAATGCAAGTTAACTTTAATAAAGGTTGTTTATTAAAATCTAAGGAAAGATAAGATAATTTTTTTGAGAATTAATATTTGTGAAAAGATTTTTGTATAAGAAGGTCAATTTATATAAGTATGGTTTTTAAATATGGCTTATAAACGAAAAGGTTTTAAACTGAGAATTTGAGGACTTAAATCCTGATGTTTTTGAGAAAAAAAATGCTTTTCAAGATTTTGGAGTAAATAATAATAGTATTATTTGAAAGTATTTTTAAAGACTAAGGCCCCGTTTGGTTTGCTAATTTTAGTTTTGTGTTTTCGTCTAAACAAAAATGCGCATTTATTATGGATAGTAGAAAAACACACAATTTTGAAAAATGAAACTAACATAGAAAACAAAAAACAAGTTTATTTGATTTTTCGTGTTTTGAGACATAACAAAGGGATGAAAAACAATTCATCTCCTCCATTTCCCGTCCATCGTCGCGATGGCTAAGAATTGTAAAAAGTTTCCCACATTTGCTTGTATTTTGCAGTGTATGTTGAAAACACAAAACTCAAAACTCAAAACGAAACCAAACGGGGCCTAATGTTTTTAAAAAGGAATTTTAAGATTGTTCGAGTTCGAGGTTGCTCTCGGATTCGGCAATTAATTCGGAGCAAAGCACTTTATGTTATCTAGTTTGAGTGGCTCAAAAGTGACTAGAAATGGATGGAAAATGTGTTTAGATGGTAAGCACTTATCTTGAGTATTACCATTCTCAGTAAAAGGGATATATGATACTTATTGGTAGAACCTAGTTCCTTGTATTATTTTGTTATTACTCGATCCATATGTATATTTTCCATGGATTTTAAAGAAAATATTTTAGAAATTGATTTTGAAAATGATTTTGGTTTAATCCCGTAAAATCTGATTTGATATAAAAGAATATATGTGTATATGATTATTTCAAATGATTTGAAATAAAACCCAATGTTTAGTTTTAATGTTTTCTTTAAAGAAAAATTGAAATTTGAAATATAAAGGTTGAATTTTTATAACTCTTAAATTTAAAAGGCAGTAAAAGTTTAAATAAATTTTAAACTATAAATATGAATGTTTGTATATACTCTTAGGATGTAGTAGGATATTATACGAGTAATGAACTTAAGTATTGAAACTATTTTGAAAAATGAAATTTTGTTTTAATGGAATGTTTTATAAATAATATAAGTCTTTATAAAATATTCATAAACCTAAGTAATGTTTTATGAAATGGTTCATAAATTTTTTTAATATTAAATGAAAAATAATTTATGTAAAAATAAACGTGAATTAAAAAGAAGTTAGTATTATTAAGAAATTAATGGAATAAAGTACGTAAGTTGTACGTGGATCATTTTATTCCCGTGATAGTTCTTGATCTAGGATTGGAGTACATAATTTCGAGGTGATTCACACCAGTCCGAACAAGGATTTTTCACTAGATTCTTGACGACGAACACTTGATTTATATTTTTGATACGATTCTGAAGTTATATATCGTAGTATACGACTATGAAAGTATTTTGAAATAAATTTGAAGCATAAATATATTTTTAAAGAGTTTGTTTTGAAATTAAAAAAAAGGTTTTCTAATTATATTTATAAAACTTATTTGTTTTTTTGTTTTAGAAAAAGGTCGTAAATCAATAATAAGTAATTATTTTTAAAGTAATATTTTATATAACTATTTATAACTTATTTATAAGTATTTTAAAAGGTATTATATATGTATATAACTTTATAAAACTAGTTTATTATTTAATTATAGTATAAAGAAATTTCCTTACATCTTCCTTCTTTAAGTTTGTTTAAAATTCTATTAAAAATAGTAGTCTTATAAGTAAACTAATATATATATATATATATCATTTTAAGAACATTTCTAGCATATATACAAATATTTTCAAAAAAAACTATTATGGAAGAAGGGATAAGAAGTTACACTTTAAAAAATAAACATGTAGTTTATTGGCATATGGAATGGTAGAATTACTATACTTAACACTAAAAGCCGAGAAAGATAGACTTCCCTATTTGTGAGAGTCAAGATTGATGTTTGAGTAGGGATGAGCAATAGCATTCCAACCTACTGGATTTCCTCTTGACCGAGTAATAGTTAAGTTGGAATGTTGGAAACATGTTAAGTATACGAATCTTGATTTTTAACCCTTATTAATTACAGTTAAGGTTATAATCAAGATTATAATTAGGAATATAATTAGATATTTAATAATGAATATTTTAATGATAACTTCATGTAAAAAAAATTGGGTTATAGTAGACTTTGTTTAAGTAATAATTGCCTTTAACCCTTAAAACGAAATTGAATCT
This sequence comes from Allium fistulosum, assembly GCA_030737815.1. NCBI lineage: Eukaryota > Viridiplantae > Streptophyta > Magnoliopsida > Asparagales > Amaryllidaceae > Allium > Allium fistulosum. The sequence continues at coordinate 1,010,194,088 of CM060907.1, forward strand.
TTAAAAGGCAAGTTTTAATGGAATGGTTAAGTGTGAAATGGGTTTGGGTTTGTTGTGACAATGTTTTAAATAACACTTGTCTTTTACCCTTAGGAATATAATTAGATCTTTAATATAGAATTTTAAAGATAATAACAAGTATGAAATCTTTTTATATAAAGATACAAAAGTAAAATTTTAACTTATAAAAGGGAAGAGGTTTATAGTAACGATGTTTAAGTAACATTTGATTTTAATCTCTTTGATTATATTTTAAATACGTAAACCTTGTTAATGATTTGTGCATATACTTATACCATTTGAAATAAGTATATAAATACTTTTGAAATACAGAAAAGATTATAAGTGAATAGTCAAATATAGTATAAATGAATAATAATACATGAATTGTAGAATACAAGTATATATCTTTTATAAGTAGAAATTAAATCTATATATACAGTTTAATAAGAAGTTTAATTAATAAGTTAAGTTATTAATTAAATATTAATTAAATAAGTGAAGTTTAATTAATAAAGGAGTTTAATTAATAAAAGGTGTTTTAATTAATAAGAGAAGTTTAATTAAGAAGGAAGTTTAATTAAATAAGGAGATTAATTAATAAAGGAAGTTTAATTAATGCATGAGTTTAATTAACAAAGGTGTTTAATTAATGAAAGATGTTTTTAAATTAATAAGAAGTCTTAATTAAATATAGAAGTCTTAATAAAATAAAGAAGTTTACAAATGAAAGAGGTTTTAATTAACAAAAGTATTAATTAACTAAAAAAGGGTTTAAAAGTCGTTCATGTGACTTGATCGTGCTTTGTGTGTGTTAATTGTGCTTTACGTGCATTAGTTGTGCTTTGTGTGATTACTTGTGTATGGAAAACATTTATTCGTGTACTTAGCACTATAAGACAATGAAGTAGAATTGATTTTATATGGGAGAGTTAAGAATGATGATTCGAATAGGGTACTAACCTATCGAGCTTCCTTCTTGATCAAAGGATAGCAGAAGTTGAAAAGATTGGAAACGTGATAAGTATACGAGATTCGGTTTCCATATGTGATCATTTCATTATTGTTTAATATGATCAAATTTACTTAAGAAGTATCAAAAAGCTTCATAGCTTCATACGCTTTGAGAACCCCCAGAGGGGAGCATTCATATGAAACGTCTCTAGCTTTCACTTACTTTTTAAAGAACCGGGATTGAGTGAACCAGAAATTTATCGATTCAGTCTTGAGGAGACCGGGATCGGTAAGCATTTTACTTATTGAAAACCACTTCAAAACGGAGATACGTGTTCTATCTCTTGGAAGTGGACTTGTTAGAGATGCTAGAATCCATTTGGGGATTCATGACCTGTTCGAGTTATAGCTCATGTGTAGAGATGATGAATGTAACTTCACCATCGGTAATGACTAAAAACAGAGTAGGATGCGTAGCTAGTGGGTTTAGCTAATCCAAGGTATATCAACTCCATATCTAGAGATGCTTTCAATATGTTGGGCGCCGGGAGTTGATGATGTTCAACATCACGTGTTAGGGCATGGTCCAGCTATGTTTACCTTTGTGGTATATTTTATCTAGAGATATACATCACTCGAAAGGTACTTTCTGACCCTTATGCAAGAGATTGGTCTCAGTTTACCGGGGAGGTCTCTGTGGAAAATCCATTTTGCATGCGTACCTTAGCAGCTTAGATTATACTTCAACATTTTTGTGTCGTGAGATGCAAGTGGCATAGCTATTTTCTTATTTTTATTCTTCACCCTAGACATTATATATTATATCGCAATATGTACTTATTAGATGGCGGTTCTTTTGAGGGAATAACTGTTATGGCATTCCATGCAGTCATAAAAGTACAGTTATATGTTGGATACATATTTCATGAGTTTCTCACACCAAGCTTTTGTCTGAACCATAGTTTTATTTTCCTCTTATTTCCATGGGTGCTCTTTCGAGCAATCTTAGGAAGGCAGGTTTTCGTTGATGTTCATTGGCCTCTTGGAGAGGAGCCGGATGTCTACCTACCGTAGTATTATTATTTCCGCTACATTACTTTATGTATATATATATATATATATAAGCAATTGTAAGGACAGACTGTTATAACTGCCCAAGCTGATGATAGTACTCTGATTAGTTACTCTAAAATACTATTTATATTAGAGTAGCTCTGTGTATTATCTTTTGATATTATATGTTATCATTCCGCTGTGAGATTCTAATGTTTATTGTTCTCCTCTTTTATGTTCTTTTTATTTTCTTCGTTTTCTTTATCCTAACGTTCTGTCTTTCTAGCACTTGGGTGCTCAGCACGTAAATATCGTGGATGTATTATTGTCAACGTTCAGGGATCGAAAAGGCCGTCCGCTACAATTTTGTATCAGAGCTGAAGGTTAAGTAAGAACTATGACGACCCGCCTTTTCGGCTCTTAAAAATCGACACTAATACATCCTCGGTATTCATGTGCAGCAAAATTCAAGTGCCGAAAAGGCAGATTGATCAAGGGTAAAAAGTAAATAAAGATAGAACAGAGTAGAAAACAGAATCTCACACGAATGGAATAATCATATATTATTAACCAAAAAATCCTTTATAGTGAATTTTTTTGAATACAATATCAAAGTCTAACCTAGATTCAGCTTGAACAGTTATAAATCCTTTGTCCTTACAAATGCTGGAAAACAACAAAACAAATGCATCAAAAAAATAGAATACCTCCATACGTTGATGAAGATCTCCATCTCTCCTCTGGAAACTCCAAACGTTTTTTACTAAACCTGAAATTACTCGGATCTGACCTGAGTATTAAAAATAACTGGATCAGGCTTGATAAACCAGCGTGAGAAAATTCAAATTATAAATGTATATGATAGTGCCATAGATCGGATTGATGCCAATCAAAACCTTTGAAAAGAAGGATATCTCGTAAGACCACGCCGCACATAAACATGGACGTGTTTTTACCTTACGATATGCAAAATACTTTATACCAAAAAAAATTGATATTCTCATTAATGACATTGGTTTGAAACACTTTTCAAATAAATATATAAAGAAGGTAACAATACTTGGACAATGTCAAACGGTACATATGATACCAAAGGGGTACTGAAATGTTTGCAAAGTATTATAGCTATTTTGGTAATACAGCTAAAACCTTAAAGCTCATATTGGAAATGGATTTCCAAAATGATAGGGAACTAGTGGTCATTTCTGCCAATGCGAAATTCACACATAACAATCCTAGGCCCCGGTGACTATTCACTTTTCTCAAGCAAGCCTCTGTACTACATTATTACACTACTATTGAACAACGTATTTCAGTGGCTTTGCTCATTCTCAGTCGAGCCTCCAATACCTTCCCATTTAAACCATTGAGGGTCCTGACACTATTGGACTCCTCCATCATCAATAAACCGATAGCCTGAATTATATCCTACAGACCACATAGTTACCCATATTATTCCTGGGATGTGAGGCTCGCGAAGCTACGCTCTTCTTTCCATAAAGCAACGCTTTGCATTTCATAAAGCAAATTCCACTTAGAATGCCACATTGCCATTTCTAACAACACACTTTTGATTTCCACAAAAGTATAACCTTTGAGCTCGTTCGTCTCAGAAAAGGGTGTTAGGTATAGAAGGGGTTAGCTCCTACACCCCCAAACATATGTACATTTGTAGAGATCAACGTACGTGGTTTTTAGATATGCAATGTCAAACACACATCCATACAAGTTGTCCAGGTGAAGGACAAACCAAAGGCACTCCTCCTACTACATCCTATTTGGGAATTACCTCTTGGATTAGTAGCAAGTAGTCCTTGCCAATTGAAGATTTTCAGAACGAAGGCACTACTGCCACTATATATATAATATGGGAATCACCCCAGAGGTTAGTGGTAAGCAGCCCTACATTATGAAGATTTCTGTCTTCAAAATCATTGTCTTTAACATGTCTTCACTATCGAACGCGTATATTGGTTCGAAGTAGTTTTCGGATAGGAATTACCCAAATCCAATCTCGATTTCTCCAAAACAATCATCGATAAAAAGATGTCAAGTATATAGGTGATTATCAAACAACATCCAATCAATTTATATTTTTATCAAATCAAATCTCTTTTGGAGATATATTCTTTTAAACTATTCTTTGGAATAATTCCAAATCATTTCACCTTTCACTTAGGAAAATATTTCCAAATTATTTATTTAAATCTTAACAAAGATTTCTTATTTTCAAATCATAACTTTTAAATGGGTAAAAACAATGCTATTTAAGACATCATTTACTGTAAAACCAAATCAATTAGTATTAAGTAGAAAAGGATCCATAGAGATTAGACTAATTATACTCAATACCAATTTCTATATTCAACTTGTACTATTCTTCGAATAACGGTGAAATCACTTGTAACGACCCGGAATTTTGGACCATTCGCGTCCATTATAAGTGAATAGGTAGACACTCATGCCGGAGTTGAATTGCTCAAAATACCGCGTTGTTAATTTAAATTGGCAAAACTGAACATATACAGTAAATAAATAATCACAGATCACAAACACAGAGTAATAAGTGCAGCGGAAATAAAAGAGATAGTAGTTCATGAAGCTACTATATGAATATATAAAATACATCAGAGTTAAACCAGATACACGGAAGAGTAACATGATACATCAGATACAAATCAGAATACATCACTGGAATCATCGAATATCTGAAAGCTGGATAGATAGCTGGATCTCCAAGCGAAGCTCCAACTCCAAAGGTGAGTCTCGAAAGCTGAACTACTCAGTCTGACCCGAGCGTAAAGCAAAAACACAAAACACTCGAGTCAGGATTAACATTCTTATATTAATAAATCCAACTAAAGTGAAATAGCAATTGAAATACAAGTAACTCAAAGGATGTTTGGAATAACCATCCTTTAAGGATCCGTCAAACTATCTACTATGTAGTAATGTACGCTAAGTAGATAATGTCTATCAGTAATATAAAAAGATATCAAAATAGCGTTAAGTCATGGCCCATTCCACCCTTAACACATTTTTATTCCCAAAAGCATATACAAGACCGTAGTTTCCCCAAAACCGGAAGTCACCAGAGGGCAATCCATATACTAAAGGTACAAATCAAAATCGTAGTGGTCGCGAATAGGATAATCAGTATGACAAGGTACATGAGGCGATACCAACTAGGATACTAGTAGTTGCCTGATCCGGACTGATGTTGGGCATAGCAGCTACTACCCCAACACCGCGAAACAACACTCCCAAATCGAGGGGTGCACCCAAATCGAATCACAAAAGTAATAGATATGGTATCGAAGAAGTGTGTCCGCTAGAGATGGCGATCCTCAATGGCCCGGCGCGGCTCCTGTTTTAGTCATGTCAAGGGTCATCCAAAATCATTCTCTTTCTTCAGTCAACGCGTTCATCAAAACCATCCACTTCGTTCTGGATCAACACTCCGCGTTTAGTTATTAAAGTGGTTTCGGTTCAGATAGAGAGTATATCCATTACCGATCCCGGTCTCTTTAATAACTTTCGTAATTATTACACCGATTGGTCGGTTATATATTTTAAATACCAAATCAAATTAAATTTCAATTTCAATTCGTAAACCAACATTTCATTTCTCTTTCGAAATCAATTTCCAAATTTTCGTTTCAAAACTTCCAATTTTCCATTTCAAAATCTTATAATTCAATTTCAATTTCTATTTAAAACAATTCAAATATTGATTCAAGTTCGTATATAAGTTTCATTCCGAAATCATTTAAATAAATTCTATTTAACATTCAAATCAATTTAAACTCATTTATCGATTTCATTCAATATTCGTTAAGTTACTTTATCATTCAAAACAATTTCTATTAAATTTCCAATTCATTTAATCAATTCTTAAGTTCAACTTCATTAAAACAAAACTTACAATTTCGAATTAAACTAAATTCGTCAAATCAATTCTCCAATTACAAGTCTTACATTAATTCCAAAAATATCACATTTCATTTTTGTTAAAGAAATCCAATTTCACTTATTTACTTCCTTAAATAATTTTCCAAAACTTAATTAATAAAGAAACTCAATTTCAATTCTTTACGAAGTAAAATTCACTTATTCAAAAGTTCAATTTTTCTTATTAAAGAATTTCAATTCAATTTAATCATTTAATAATTCATTATTAAATAGTTCAAAACTTAATTATTAAATAATTTCAAAGTTTAATAATTTCAAACTTAATTATAATTTCAAACTTAATTATTAAATCATTTCAAACTTAATTCAATCATTTCTCAAATTAAACAACATTCTTTCATTGATTACATTGTTAATCTTTTGTTTCAGATTATTAAATATTACCATTTTCCTTTCATCAAAAATTCAAATTTCAACTTCATTTCAAAACCATATTTTTTATTCAAATAAAATCTTCATTTTATTTTTAAATCAAATTATTTGACCAATCGGGTTTTATTTAATTCTCTATCCTAGGTCAAAATTCAATTTGGGTATTTATCATTTTAACCCGATTCCAATTCAATTCAAAATCAAAACATATCAAAGGGAACTTGCAGTGTGATAACTAGGATGGTGTCAAAGTAAATAAACAAGCAATAACAACAATCAATATCAATCCAATAATCAATTCAAATAATCCCGAAATAACCGTATTAATTCGCATTGTTATTTGTACGAATTAATATAATTATTTCTAGAATCTACACTATCATTTCATGTAGATTAAAGATTATTACATTACGGTTTTCACATGTCATCTATTTACAATTTCATGCTTCATCAGTTTAACACATACATTCAGTGGTTCAAGATGTAATTAAACAAATCCTACGTATCGATAAATTTTGACAGTTAAATGGGTCATATTATACAAATGTCATTTAATCCAATTTAACATTTAACTATCCTATATCAATTTCAATTGCATACTATTTATCATTTTAACATTAACAATTTAACGTCCAATATAAACATCAACAATCAATCATTTATCAGCCAAACTGTATTATTATTGCATAAATAATTAACAGATAATGGTGTCAGATGTCACAGGTGAACTGATACAGGCAATAGCATTTATAACAGTGTAATTAACTAACAGCAGCATATTACAATTGTCGTTTCAATTGAAATCAAATTTAATAAATAAAAGAACGTTAATCGTGAGTGAGTGCTCACCTTTCGAGGCTAGAGATGAACGAGACTGAGATGAGTTACGAATCCAAACTCGAATTCCAAAGCAAAGCTAAGATTGGCCTGATTTCGATGATCAAGGCTGATAACAAGGGATTGATGAAACAAATCGAATCAGTTTTGATAAAATCTAAGAATATATACATCATTATTATATTATATATATATAATAAAATCAAAATATCTATATATATCTTTAAAACAAATATTTAAAACTAATACGCTTACAAATCAACATAAGACCTCACTATACTGTACTATAGATATACTTCAAAGTACTAACATAAACTATATATGTTTTATACAAAATTTACCTAAAACACATACCTTTTTAAGGTCAGTATACATTCTATATATAAAACTTTAAACATACTTATAATTATACTTCAATCTATCATAACAAACATATACTTTTATATATACTTAAAATATGAACAACTGTTATATATATATATATACACTGAAAAATGTTGTAGGCTTATATATACACTGTCGTCACTATTTATATTGTACCAATATCAACAAATCCATACTAAAACCATCTATACATAACTTGTCAAAACATTATAAAAAAAAAATTGACAATCGAAATATCTTCAAAATATAACTAACGTAAATTTATATTCAACAAGATATTGCAACATGCAAAATGAACCAGAGAATTAAATATGAAACACACGTTTTAAACTCATATACCGAAACTGTAAAGTATGGATATATATAAACTATATATGTTACAGTAAAATAGCTAAACCTGTATAACTTAATATATATAGGACTCACAAATCATAACACAATATATAAACAGTATAACTAATATAACTAGTATATATATACGGTCGACATATATATAAATAACATATATAAACTAAGATATATATATATATACCCATAAGTTAAAGCTTAACGGGTAAAAGTTCTGGATAATATACTTATATAACATATTATATATATTCTTACCTCACTTATAAATCACATACAGTAAACATATTATACATTTTCCAATATCTACAAAAGCTCACTGTATAAATATATAGTTATCAGATACTAAATATATTATATTATAAAAATATATATATAGATGTATATGTATTATATACGTACAAAACTCAAGTTGTTGTCGATGTTTTGCTGGTCGAGGCAGAGAGAAGGAGGAAGCAAGGTGGTGCCAGTTCGGTGATAGGCTGGGTTAAAGGCGGAGCAGTGGAGACGAGACCAGAGTGGTGGCACAAGGATGCACCTTCGTTCGAGAGAGAGGGACAGCAAGAAGAGGAAACGGGTGGATGCTGCTTGCTAGTGTGGTCGTGTGGACGTTCGGGAACGTTGTGGCCGAAGTCCGGGAGGGTGGATGGTCATGGAGCGGGCGATGGTGGAAGTAAGGATGGGTCAAAGGGATGCTGAAGCGACATGTGGTGATGTGAGTTGGCTTGGAGGACCTGTGGACATCGACGTTGTAGTGAGTGCTGCACGAAGAGGCGGGAGGCTTTGGAAGAAGAAGGGTAGATCTGCATATATGCTACAGGAACTCAAACCCAATTTTTTCTCGAATGAAGATGATAATTTGACAGAGCAAGTTTTTTTTTTTTTTTTGGAAAGGAAGAAACGATGCTACTCTAATTAACTTTTATTGCAGAGTATTATTTCCTTTTTGCTTTTCTTGAACGGATGGCATAGTAAAGGTAGGATCTGAATTCAAGAAAAATAAATGCCAAAGACCATTGAAAGTTTCAACCGTGGAAATTCGAATAGCCACAAGAAACCAAAAGGTACGTAACCGGTATCGATATAGTAACCGTTTCTGTGGATTCTACTGTGAATCGGGCTTCAAAACCCAAAAATAAATATATCACGAAGATCAGTACGACGAGAGGATCAAAATGACATATAGATACCAGTGGTACGATCATCCGATAAAAATCGATATCGGTACCAGAATACTGCTATTTTGCAGAAAATAAGAACGACGGAGCCAAAGATGTCCGAATTTGGAAAAACGACAAACTGAAATCTTGCTCAGAAGATTGTTTAGAAATTTTCTATGTAAAAATATTTTGGTTTTGAAAACGTTTTATTTTCAACACTTTTTAACTGATTAAATTGAAGTAAATTTACGCGCGAAATAAACTTTCGTATTTTCGGACGAAAATTTATCAGTTGCTATGTTTAATTAGACGTATTCCAAATATTAAATTTATATTTCAAAATTTTATCGTTTAAAATTTCACAAAATTTCAACTAATTACGTTATTAAAACAGTTGAAATTTACGGGTCGTTACACTCTCCCCCACTCAAAACTTTTCGTCCCCGAAAAGGAACGAGGTAGGAGAATAGAAACAACCAGAAAGAAAAACAGATTTAAATACAAAGTAACAATTAATTTAAACCATATGAATTCAAATTTAAATTAATTGATATTCAATAATTGATTTAATCCATTTGATTTCACTAAAAACAATCTCAACTATTTCTAAATTCATTTTCTTATTATCTCATTTTCTTAAATTTACAATTTCTAAAACCATACATTTGAATAGTCTTTTATTATAATCATATTTTCTTCAACAATTTTAAATTCTTCTTTATTCCAAATTATTGTTAAATTTATTCTACTTAATATATCTAATCACATATATTTAACCCATATAAATTAATTTAAACCATAAAAGTTTCGATTTAAATAAATTTATATTCACTAATTGCTTTTAAATTCAAGGTATTTCCATAATTTGATCAAATTTCAATTTTATTAATTCTTTCAAAACAAATTTATTTGTCTCATCTATTATTCAATTAACTTATTATTCTATTTATTTCAATTAACATTTTATAATTAAAATTTAAGTGTATAACATTTATTATAACCACTCAAATTTTATTTATAAATTCAATTTATATTATATATTATCCAATTACATATTCAACTTCTGAACGATTTAGGTAAGTTGTATTAGAATGCAGTTGAACAATATACAAATAAAATTTTCCAATTCAATTATTCGAGTTTAAATATTTATTCCAAATTTTGGTTTTATTTATAATTAAAATCATCTTTTACCCAAATTTTAAGAATTAAATTTCCGATTATCTTCAAACAAGTTAGAGATATATATAATATATTTATATCAAATCAAATTTTAAAATAAGATACCTATATATATGTGAATCAAAATATACTGAAGAAATTCAAATCAAAATATTTTTCAAAACAAAACCGTAGCAAAGCTACAGAATAGTATCTCCACTTCGAAACTCGAAAATGAATGTCGATGATGCGGCCGCCATCACCGAAATTATTTTCCAGCGACAAAGAGAAGAGCACTGATTTCAATATTTTAAAATTCTTTGAAAATCATTTATATTCGAAAATACTTCCAATAATATATACTTTAAAATTTTAAAACCAAAGTTCGAAATCACCGGAAACTAAATTCCCAAATTTCTGAATTAAATTCATTTCAAATTCCAATCAATTTATAACCGTATTTATAAATCTATTTAGAACAATAAATGATAATCAAATATTATCATTTCAAACAACAATTTTAATTTACCTATTAAATTCCAGAAAATTTTTACTTATATTTTCACAATATAAACAAACAATTTATTTCATTTTCCAATTTGAAAATAATATGGTGTCAGTTTGCTCTGTTCAAGTGTTTTGAAAATCCTATCGATAGCGTTGATCAGACGAATCGATCGAAAACCCAAATCAACATCAACAACTCAAACAACACAATATATTTTTAAAACAATTTAAATATAATTTTACAAATACAATTCCTCGCTCGATGATACAAGAATAGATTTCAAAACATGTATAGAGATTCAAATTGGATGGAAACCAAATCAAAGAAAATTTTGATTCGAACAATAAGTTTGAAACAGAAGATAAGATAATTCAATTACCACAATAGGGAGATGGATGAATTTATTTAATTCACGGGCAACCTTAACCGGGTCGTCCGTAACTTCAAGAGTAAGATCGATGCTGAATTCCGAGGTAAATCAACATCCGATCTCGAGAAATAGAATTTAGGTATAGTAGGAGATAGATAGCATCGTAAACCGAGGATACAGAAATCTTCGGTAAATCAATGCCAATTGTAAAGGAGTTTTGCTCCTTTACGAATCATTCAAAGATTGGCGAGATCGCCGATCTATTATAGATATCATTCAGAATGGAGTTATGTGGTGCTCCAGGATTGAAAGAAGACGGATAGTGAAGGACACGAATGAATTTCGGAACCGAGGGGAACGTTCCAAAATTCAAAGAAATCGAGTCGAAAGAAAGAGATTGAAACTCGAATGAGAGTGATTCTGTAAATACATTTACCCTATATGTTGAGTTTTGCCTAGAGCTACCAAAGCTCAGATACCAACTGTAACGACCCGGAATTTTGGACCATTCGCGTCCATTATAAGTGAATAGGTAGACACTCATGCCGGAGTTGAATTGCTCAAAATACCGCGTTGTTAATTTAAATTGGCAAAACTGAACATATACAGTAAATAAATAATCACAGATCACAGACACAGAGTAATAAGTGCAGCGGAAATAAAAGAGATAGTAGTTCATGAAGCTACTATATGAATATATAAAATACATCAGAGTTAAACCAGATACACGGAAGAGTAACATGATACATCATATACAAATCAGAATACATCACTGGAATCATCGAATATCTGAAAGCTGGATAGATAGCTGGATCTCCAAGCGAAGCTCCAACTCCAAAGGTGAGTCTCGAAAGCTGAACTACTCAGTCTGACCCGAGCGTAAAGCAAAAACACAAAACACTCGAGTCAGGATTAACATTCTTATATTAATAAATCCAACTCAAGTGAAATAGCAATTGAAATACAAGTAACTCAAAGGATGTTTGGAATAACCATCCTTTAAGGATCCGTCAAACTATCTACTATGTAGTAATGTACGCTAAGTAGATAATGTCTATCAGTAATATAAAAAGATATCAAAATAGCGTTAAGTCATGGCCCATTCCACCCTTAACACATTTTTATTCCCAAAAGCATATACAAGACCTTAGTTTCCCCAAAACCGGAAGTCACCAGAGGGCAATCCATATACTAAAGGTACAAATCAAAATCGTAGTGGTCGCGAATAGGATAATCAGTATGACAAGGTACATGAGGCGATACCAACTAGGATACTAGTAGTTGCCTGATCCGGACTGATGTTGGGCATAGCAGCTACTACCCCAACACCGCGAAACAACACTCCCAAATCGAGGGGTGCACCCAAATCGAATCACAAAAGTAATAGATATGGTATCGAAGAAGTGTGTCCGCTAGAGATGGCGATCCTCAATGGCCCGGCACGGCTCCTGTTTTAGTCATGTCAAGGGTCATCCAAAATCGTTCTCTTTCTTCGGTCAACGCGTTCATCAAAACCATCCACTTCGTTCTGGATCAACACTCCGCGTTTAGTTATTAAAGTGGTTTCGGTTCAGATAGAGAGTATATCCATTACCAATCCCGGTCTCTTTAATAACTTTCGTAATTATTACACCGATTGGTCGGTTATATATTTTAAAAACCAAATCAAATTAAATTTCAATTTCAATTCGTAAACCAACATTTCATTTCTCTTTCGAAATCAATTTCCAAATTTTCGTTTCAAAACTTCCAATTTTCCGTTTCAAAATCTTATAATTCAATTTCAATTTCTATTTAAAACAATTCAAATATTGATTCAAGTTCTTATATAAGTTTCATTCCGAAATCATTTAAATAAATTCTATTTAACATTCAAATCAATTTAAACTCATTTATCGATTTCATTCAATATTCGTTAAGTTACTTTATCATTCAAAACAATTTCTATTAAATTTCCAATTCATTTAATCAATTCTTAAGTTCAACTTCATTAAAACAAAACTTACAATTTCGAATTAAACTAAATTCGTCAAATCAATTCTCCAATTACAAGTCTTACATTAATTCCAAAAATATCACATTTCATTTTTGTTAAAGAAATCCAATTTCACTTATTTACTTCCTTAAATAATTTTCCAAAACTTAATTAATAAAGAAACTCAATTTCAATTCTTTACGAAGTAAAATTCACTTATTCAAAAGTTCAATTTTTCTTATTAAAGAATTTCAATTCAATTTAATCATTTAATAATTCATTATTAAATAGTTCAAAACTTAATTATTAAATAATTTCAAAGTTTAATAATTTCAAACTTAATTATAATTTCAAACTTAATTATTAAATCATTTCAAACTTAATTCAATCATTTCTCAAATTAAACAACATTCTTTCATTGATTACATTGTTAATCTTTTGTTTCAGATTATTAAATATTACCATTTTCCTTTCATCAAAAATTCAAATTTCAACTTCATTTCAAAACCATATTTTTTATTCAAATAAAATCTTCATTTTATTTTTAAATCAAATTATTTGACCAATCGGGTTTTATTTAATTCTCTATCCTAGGTCAAAATTCAATTTGGGTATTTATCATTTCAACCCGATTCCAATTCAATTCAAAATCAAAACATATCAAAGGGAACTTGCAGTGTGATAACTGGGATGGTGTCAAAGTAAATAAACAAGCAATAACAACAATCAATATCAATCCAATAATCAATTCAAATAATCCCGAAATAACCGTATTAATTCGCATTGTTATTTGTACGAATTAATATAATTATTTCTAGAATCTACACTATCATTTCATGTAGATTAAAGATTATTACATTACGGTTTTCACATGTCATCTATTTACAATTTCATGCTTCATCAGTTTAACACATACATTCAGTGGTTCAAGATGTAATTAAACAAATCCTACGTATCGATAAATTTTGACAGTTAAATGGGTCATATTATACAAATGTCATTTAATCCAATTTAACATTTAACTATCCTATATCAATTTCAATTGCATACTATTTATCATTTTAACATTAACAATTTAACGTCCAATATAAACATCAACAATCAATCATTTATCAGCCAAACTGTATTATTATTGCATAAATAATTAACAGATAATGGTGTCAGATGTCACAGGTGAACTGATACAGGCAATAGCATTTATAACAGTGTAATTAACTAACAGCAGCATATTACAATTGTCGTTTCAATTGAAATCAAATTTAATAAATAAAAGAACGTTAATCGTGAGTGAGTGCTCACCTTTCGAGGCTAGAGATGAACGAGACTGAGATGAGTTACGAATCCAAACTCGAATTCCAAAGCAAAGCTAAGATTGGCCTGATTTCGATGATCAAGGCTGATAACAAGGGATTGATGAAACAAATCGAATCAGTTTTGATAAAATCTAAGAATATATACATCATTATTATATTATATATATATAATAAAATCAAAATATCTATATATATCTTTAAAACAAATATTTAAAACTAATACGCTTACAAATCAACATAAGACCTCACTATACTGTACTATAGATATACTTCAAAGTACTAACATAAACTATATATGTTTTATACAAAATTTACCTAAAACACATACCTTTTTAAGGTCAGTATACATTCTATATATAAAACTTTAAACATACTTATAATTATACTTCAATCTATCATAACAAACGTATACTTTTATATATACTTAAAATATGAACAACTGTTATATATATATATATACACTGAAAAATGTTGTAGGCTTATATATACACTGTCGTCACTATTTATATTGTACCAATATCAACAAATCCATACTAAAACCATCTATACATAACTTGTCAAAACATTATAAAAAAAAATTGACAATCGAAATATCTTCAAAATATAACTAACGTAAATTTATATTCAACAAGATATTGCAACATGCAAAATGAACCAAAGAATTAAATATGAAACACACGTTTTAAACTCATATACCGAAACTGTAAAGTATGGATATATATAAACTATATATGTTTACAGTAAAATAGCTAAACCTGTATAACTTAATATATATAGGACTCACAAATCATAACACAATATATAAACAGTATAACTAATATAACTAGTATATATATACGGTCGACATATATATAAATAACATATATAAACTAAGATATATATATACCCATAAGTTAAAGCTTAACGGGTAAAAGTTCTGGATAATATACTTATATAACATATTATATATATTCTTACCTCACTTATAAATCACATACAGTAAACATATTATACATTTTCCAATATCTACAAAAGCTCACTGTATAAATATATAGTTATCAGATACTAAATATATTATATTATAAAAATATATATAGATGTATATGTATTATATACTTACAAAACTCAAGTTGTTGTCGATGTTTTGCTGGTCGAGGCAGAGAGAAGGAGGAAGCAAGGTGGTGCCAGTTCGGTGATAGGTTGGGTTAAAGGCGGAGCAGTGGAGACAAGACCAGAGTGGTGGCACAAGGCTGCGCCTTCGTTCGAGAGAGAGGGACAGCAAGAAGAGGAAACGGGTGGATGCTGCTTGCTAGTGTGGTCGTGTGGGCGTTCGGGAACGTTGTGGCCGAAGTCCGGGAGGGTGGATGGTCATGGAGCGGGCGATGGTGGAAGTAAGGATGGGTCGAAGGGATGTTGAAGCGACATGTGGTGATGTGAGTTGGCTTGGAGGACCTGTGGACATCGATGTTGTAGTGAGTGCTGCACGAAGAGGCGGGAGGCTTTGGAATAAGAAGGGTAGATCTGCATATATGCTACAGGAACTCAAACCCAATTTTTTCTCGAATGAAGATGATAATTTGACAGAGCAAGTTTTTTTTTTTTTTTGGAAAGGAAGAAACGATGCTACTCTAATTAACTTTTATTGCAGAGTATTATTTCCTTTTTGCTTTTCTTGAACGGATGGCATAGTAAAGGTAGGATCTGAATTCAAGAAAAATAAATGCCAAAGACCATTGAAAGTTTCAACCGTGGAAATTCGAATAGCCACAAGAAACCAAAAGGTACGCAACCGGTATCGATATAGTAACCGTTTCTGTGGATTCTACTGTGAACCGGGCTTCAAAACCCAAAAATAAATATATCATGAAGATCAGTACGACGAGAGGATCAAAATGACATATAGATACCAGTGGTACGATCATCCGATAAAAATCGATATCGGTACCAGAATACTGCTATTTTGCAGAAAATAAGAACGACGGAGCCAAAGATGTCCGAATTTGGAAAAACGACAAACTGAAATCTTGCTCAGAAGATTGTTTAGAAATTTTCTATGTAAAAATATTTTGGTTTTGAAAACGTTTTATTTTCAACGCTTTTTAACTGATTAAATTGAAGTAAATTTACGCGCGAAATAAACTTTCGTATTTTCGGACGAAAATTTATCAGTTGCTATGTTTAATTAGACGTATTCCAAATATTAAATTTATATTTCAAAATTTTGTCGTTTAAAATTTCACAAAATTTCAATTAATTACGTTATTAAAACAGTTGAAATTTACGGGTCGTTACATCACTTTTTAAATTCACATGGATAGTACGAGTTCCCTCCTTGGAATTTAATACAAAGTTTAACCAGGTTATTCTCTATACCACCAAAATCATATTTTAAAATCTTGTTTAACTTTTGAAAAACTCCAAACCCCTTTTCTTTTAACTTAAGAGAATGCGGTCCGAGTATATCAAATTAACTATACCCTCTATCAGGCCAGTCCAGATAGCTAAAGCAAAACTCAAACACTGCTTGTCCAAACTCGGGTCTAAAGACTATCTCTCTATCACTCATAAGGCGGTCAAGTTATTTAATCAACTCTAAATCCTTTATATGATCTTTTAGAGATGATTTTCATTTCATTAATACTATTCCAAATATTGTATAAAACAATTTTCCTTTACCCTTTCTTTCAAACTCCTTTAAAAGAATTATATAACCTTCAAATAACATTCAAAATTACTTAATTATTCATTCGAAAAGATTACTAAAAATATTGGGAAAGAAAAATTAAGTTGAAACCATGATTTGTAAAAGTTACCGAAAACCGTCGCAAAAACCGCTGTGAATAGTGTTTTTTAGAGCTTCTCAGCTCTAAACATATATTTCATCTCCTATATGTCCAATTTTTCTATTCAAAACTCTTTTAAAAATATTTAATCATATTTATGGAATTTATTTTATATTTTTAAAAATTTGAAAATATTCATTTTGAAGAATTTACCCCTTTGATTTCTGAATTGCTAAAACGCGATGTTTTTGAAAACTAGATTTGGACATATTTCAAACTCTAGTAAATGAAATCTTGATTTTCTTCTTTTTTTTGAAAACTATATTATAATGGGTTCGAAAAATTCTTATTTCAAAGAATTCCGACTTATATTGCATCCTACACATTGATTTAACTTTTAGATCATAAAATTACGAACTACCGCTACGCAACGAGCTTGATTTGGCTCAACTTTTAAACTTCATTAAACTCTGTGAAAACTTGTTAAAATGTTTAAAATACCACAATAAACCATATTAAATCACTTTAAAATATTTTTACTACATTAAAAACTCATTTTCTACTTTATTCCATATTATATTACTATAATATTTATTTTTCAACCTTTTTACATTTATGACCATAAAGAGGCTTAATAAACTCCATACACATATTAATAGGGATTTATTTTTTATGAATTAACTATGGTTAATTAATTAACCATTTTTATTTTGATGAATATTATTTTTCCATCATTAGCAACCAAGTTATCAACCAAATATTAATCCAGTATTCAACCAAGCATATTAATTTACTAATTAAACATGCATATCACCGTTTTAAGTTTTAAATAAACAAAACTAAACTCAGGTACTCACTATCGATTTCCACTCCACCAACTTTTCTGAAACTCCTTGAATTGATTCCGACGGAAATCCGGCAGCACTTCCTTTCCTTTTCTTTGCCCGGAGCTCCTCGAACTTGCTCCTTGCCTCCTAGTGGGTTCGGCCTTGACTTGTATGGGGGTGGAGCTTGGCCAAAGAGTGGTGATGGAGGGTGGCCGTGAGTATAGGAGGAGAAGAGGAGATGATTGCTCGCTTTGATTTCAAATCATGGTGATCTACTTTATGATATAGAAGTGTATATCTCAACAAAGCTTCGCTACAACTATGGAATATTTTATGAAGGCATGCAATCCATTAATGAAGAGGAAGAAGAAGATGAAGAACTTAAGAAAGAAAGAGGAGGAAGGTGTGAAAATTATGAGAGGAGGAGGCATGTATTTATAGAAAAAAATGTATAAAAATATCTAAATGCAAAATTTCCTTCCCACCCCTTGCCCACTCCCCTCCACACGCACGGCCATTCCCCTTGTCCTTCTCTCCATGTGCTTGGGATGTGGTGTGTAAGTGTGTAAGGATGTGAGGTTTTGATGTTTAGTTTGCTTTTGACTTTGTATAAATATATTAAATTTTTTGTGATATTTATATATATGTGTATGTATATATGTTATATGTGTATATGTATATGTTAGTGTATATATGTGCATGTCATATATGTTCTCAAGACACATAAACAATGTTGTGATCACTTTGAATAAATCTGTTCGTTAAACCGTTGAATATCGAAAAGCTGATTCTCGATCACATTTTCAGTTTTAATCAAATTATTTATTTACGTAAACAAAACTTGAAAATAAATTTATTATCATCTTAGAATAATTAAAACATGCTCATTTGAATTATTAAACCATATAAATCAATATTAAACAAGTGTTTATAAAATGTGCTATCGTATCGACAAAACGTTATGAATTTTCTTACATTTTTAAAATAAGTATATATCTTTATAAAACTATTATATATGATTTACCATCACTATATAATTATTAAAATTAATTATTATCATTTTAAAATAATTATTTGAACATATAAACTTAATTTAAAATTCTAGAAAATATATAAAAGTGATGATATCCCTGATGATGTCATAAATATATTTTATTTCCAAAAATAAAATAAATAATTTTATTACATATTCTAGCTTAAATGAAGAAATAAGTGTATTTAAAAAAAATTATGCGCGGCTTTTGATGTTTTAAAAGCTGTTTTATCAATAAAACGATTTTCGGTCATTTTATCGATATTTTTCCAAAAAATATATTTTTGTAAACATTTTTCCAAAACAAGGTCACCATTATTATTTATCACATAAAACATAATTATTTATGTTTAATAAACTTATATTTGAACATTTCAAATTAATTAAATATTCTAAATTAAAGTGATAAAATTACGGGTCATTACAAGAACCCTGGCTTTGGTAGAGTATAAATCATTATGAAATAGGGTAATGGAATGCCCTATTATGAGTTGTATTATATATATGAGAGCATATATGTATTTGATATATATTAGTTATATATATAAGTACAGGTTAATGGTGTAGTTGATTCATGCAGGGATTAATGATGTCCATTCATCCCTCATTTATTAGCTTAATCATGCTTGGCCAGCTTATGAGCATTGATTATTGTTTATTGATTGTTGTTTTGTGTTTAACCAGTTCATAAATAATTTACATTTTCACTCCATGGGTTAGGTAGATGATAACTATAGGAACATTTAAATGGACACCTTATGAATTAAGTTTCACAGTTTAGTATAAGGCGTTCGGTGACAATGTTGGGTTAAAAGTTAAGAGCGAACTAGTTGTTATAAATGCACTATGAATCCCCTCTCTTTTATCTTACCTTTTTATGAATGATTTTTGAATGAGATGTTTTAATTGCTTTCTATACTTATAGAAGTATAAAATATAGTAAGAAATCAATTTGAAAAGTTATTTAATTTTTAAAACAAAGTTGTAAAAGTCATGGTCCATATAGCGATAGTCACTATAGATGCACTTGAAAATCTTTGTTTTTAATAAAGTATAAAATGTTGTTTTCTTTAGATATTTTATTAAAAATTTCAAAGGAGTTTTATAAAAGGTATATAAGTATTTTAAAAGAAATTTGAAGTTTAAATATATTTTCGAAGAGTTTGTTTTGAAATTTTAAAGAAAAGGTTTTCTAATTATATTTACAAAACTTGTTTATTTTGTTTACTTTACAAAAATGTTTTAAATCAGTAATAAGTAATTATTTTTAAAGTAATATTTTATATAACTATTTATAACTAATTTATAAGTATTTTAAAATGTATTATATACATATAACTTTATAAAACTAGTTTAGTATTTCATTGTAGTATAAAGAATTTTCCTTACATCTTCCTTCTTTAAGTTTGTTTAAAATTTTATTAATTATAATAGCTTTATAACTAAACTATTATATATATAATTTTAAGAACATTTCTAACTTGTATACAAATATTTAAAAAAAAACTATTATGGGAGAAGGGATAAGAAGTTAAACTTTAAAAATAAACATGTTTTTATTTGCATGTGGAATGGTAGCATTACTATACTTAACATTAAAAACCAAGCGGGGTAGACTTCTCTGATAGAGATATCATGGCACAAAAAAAATTTCTAAAATTCTTTCAACCCTATATGAAAACATCAAAAAAAAAGTGGTTCATCCATCTCTTGCAAGGATAGGATGGGGATCTTGAAGACCTGAGGAGATATCATCATTTAAGGTGTGACTTCTTGGCAACATCCTAAGAGGAGTCCATTTTCAAGATGTGCTTCAAGGCTTTGGGTAATAAGGTATGTTTTTCATTAATAGATAATGATATTTGACGTAATGTTTGTTAAAAGAGAAATTTAATCATTATAATTTGTATGTACATATCACTGCCTCATTTAAGTTGAGAATTGTTTATGTAGCTTGTATTGTTTGTTGGATGAATCAATTGGTGTTTTATTTAATAAATCAAAACTAATATTTGTATATGTTTAAATATAATGTTTTGTTTTGGAACTATGTTGTAAAAATTCAATTTAAAGTCTAATTTTTAGATCAGAAATTTTGTATGTTCAATTTATCAGTTGGATTCTTATTTTGTTAAATTAGAATTAAAATTTATATATGCTTGAACATAATGTTTTATTATAGATCTATATTGTAAACATTCAATTCAAAGTATAATCCTTTAGATCTAAAATTTTGTATGTTCATATTGTTTTGGTTGGATTTTACTTTAACAAATTAAGCTAAAATTTGTTATTAATATTAATGTGTTTTATTGAAGATTCATGTTTTAATTCATATAAAACATAATGTAATTTTAGATTTGAAAGTTTAAATGTATGCATTTTGTGTTTATATTTTTTTGAAAATTAAAAAGAAAGAAAGATGTTTTGGCAATAAATCTAAGTTTTAATTTCATTACTATAGTCTCTAATTTGTATTAATTAGAGATATTAATATTACATATATACAATTGTTGTTTTGACAATAAACCTACTTCTAATTGATTGCTATAAATCTCTGTTTTTTATTAAGTAGAAAGACTTTATTTAATCTTATATACACATAATTAATTTTATATGTATGTTTGCATATATAAAGTTCATTACATGTATTTCATATTGTCAAAGTATGATTAGATTTCTTTCCGATAAATGATGCAATAATATATACATGCATTTATTTTTGACTGTTTATATATCCTTACATTATGATGCCTATAATTTGTCATTTATATGCTGCATTAATTAAGTTTACAAAATGGGAAATTGATTCAATCATCATTGTTTCCCTTTATTTATTTCCCTTTTTTCTTTTATGTGATTAGCTATTGTTTATATGTCTACAGCTTGCTATTAATTGATAGCACTATCATATATTGCACTGCCAGAATTTACAGTATATTTTTTTATACTTATAATCATACCATATACATGTTCTAATTAATGACATTTATATGATCAATCAATTTAATTAAAGAGGGAGAGAAACGAAAGGTTTCTCTCTCTACATAAATTTATGTCCATCATTAATTGAATTAAGTTAAGGGGAAGGAAATAAAAAGTTTCCTTCTCCAAATAAATTTATGCCCATCATTAATTAAATAATTTAAGAGATAGGAAATGAAAAGTTTCTCTAAATAAATTTAATAAGTTACCATTACACACAAATATGTACATTAGAGTATATTTGATATACTCTAATTTACATACACATTAAATTAAAGTAAAACTTTATTTATAAAATTAAATAAAATATTGATTTTATTTAAAAGAAACTTAGAAATGTTCGAAGTATATTTAGACTTTATAGGCCTATTAAAGATCCAAAATGGTAAAAAATTTAAAATCAACCCATTTCTTTCGCTGCGATCTAGCCCAGTTCCTTCATTCTCTATTTGTGAGATTCAAGATTGATGTTCGAGTTGGGATGAACAATAGTGCTCCAACCTACCGGCTTTCTACCTGACCGAGGAATAGTTAAGTTGGAATGTCAGAAATATGTTAAGTACATGAACCTTGATTTCTATAAGCCATCATTTTTGGAACTAGATAGCCGATTAGCGACTATAGAACTTGACTAAATAATATAAGTAAATGGTTTTGGGTTTTAGTAAATAATCTTTAGGTAACATATGGTTTTAACCCTTATTAATTATAATTAATATTGTAATCAAGATTATAATTTGGAATATAAATAAATATCTAATAATGAATATTTTAAAGAAAACTATAAGTAAAAGGTTATGGATTGCAGTAGACGTTGTTTAAGTAACAATTGTTTTTAACCCTTAAAATGAAATTGAATCTTTAAAAAGCAAGTTTTAATGGATTGGTTATGTGTGAAATGGGTTTGGGTTTGTTGTGATAATGTTTTAAATAACACTTATCTTTAACCCTTAAAAATATAATTAGATCTTTAATAATGGAATTTTAAAGATAATAACAAATATGATATCTTTTTATATAAAGTTAAAAATGTAATGACCCGTATTTTTAATCATTTAATAATATTTAATTTTATATGATTATTGAATAAAAATGGTTGAAAATAATTTTTTTTATATTTTATCTATGTTGTTTATTTAATATGAACTTGAATGAAATTTTGGAAATAACCAATTTCGAAGACTTAGGAAGTAACATGTATTGGAAGGCAATTCAATGTATTCATATGTATGTAAAATGGAAGGAATTGAATAATGAATATTGAATTATTTATTTGGAAATAAAATATTTGATTTTACAACTAAAATTCATTTGAAATTCTAATATTGGAATTCATCGTAATCGAATTATCCAAAGGCTTTGATTTATGAGGTGTAATCTTTGTATTTAGTGCAAGAACTTTCGTTGTTCTAGATTTGAACGAACATTTTATTTTAAAGTGAATTTTTTATGAATTTAAAAGTAAAAGCATAAGTTTATTTATATGAAATTGTATTTTTGATAAGTATAAATTTTAGAAATAAGAAAACATTTATTTGGTAATAATGAATAACTTTTGCCATATACAATAATTGCATGGATGTTGAATTTCTGTAAAATGGAAGTAGTTGTTTTGTTACTTGAATTCGTTTTAAAAGTTAATTTCATAAGTTAAATAACTTATATTTTGAGTATAATGATTTATTAGGAAAATAGGCTGAAGGAAAAAACATATCACATTTTTTTGCCTGAGAGACGCACATTTTTTTTTCTTTTTTAAGAACGCGGATTTTATAATTTCGGCTGAAGGAAAATCTTTACAAAAAGATTAAATCGTGCATCTTCTTCAATCTCGTTCCTCTTCAATCTCGACCTCAAATCATGCCTACTACCAAAAATTAAATTGATCTTTTCTTCTCCTTGAATAAAATTCCCCGCTCCATCTTCCCAAACTCATTGTTGTTATTCACCTGAAGATGCTGACTCGAAGATGCATCTCACTTCACCATTTCTCTCAGATGAAGATCAAGATCGTCGCTCCTCCATTCTAGATTGCTTGAGTCAAGTTCTCCGTCCTCGTTGTGCTTTGTGATGTCGAGAATAGGAGAAGATGCTGTGAGTGCTTTGAGTTTGAGTGCGTCGCCGCCTGCTTGTGAACGCTATGGACTTCTAGCATGATGTTGATCTTAACTGGATGTTTGACATGTACTGGAATTATTGATGATTGGTAATGTTTTTTGATCAGTTTTTTTGTTTCTACATGTTATTACTGTATCTTTCATATTATTATGATATATGAAACTAGCATTTATGTGTATATTATGCAATTTAGTCTTTTATTGTTTTATTATTTTGTATCTGATGTTGAATGTTACTCTTGTTAGTTTCAGATGGTGTATTTGATGTTGATTGTATTTCTGGTAAGCTTCAAGTTGTTGTTAAATTTGTTAAAGTGTAATGCTGTATATATAGCATTTTATGTTAATAGTTAACTATTTGTATTATTCATAATATTGTGGAATTTACATGTGTAATTAATATTTTTGAACATTTCTAAGTACTCAACAGTATACGTTGTTTATGATTTTCACAGTACAAATTTTGAACATCAAGTTTTTGCATTATCCTAGTTGTATATAACATTTCAGTATAATTGAAAGTAATAGGAATAAACATATTGTACTGTAATTTAAAGTTGCATTACAAACATTTCATACTTTTGCAATTATCCAGCAGTTCATCATTCTAGAAATATGACAATTGACTTCATACTTAAATGTCACATCAAACTATCATTTCAAATATATTATAAATGCTACCGAACCTTGTAGTTGCAAGGCTAATTAAATTACCACTTTGCATATTTTAAACATGCTAGTGGACTTCATAGCTAAAATTCCACAACAGACTATCATTTTAGATAGCATAAACATACCAGTAGACTTTGTTAAAAAATGCAGCATTAAACTATCGCTTTTCATGTTATAAACACTTAATTCATAGTTAAATTTTCATATGGAACTATCATTTCACATATCACAAATATACTACTTGACCTTGTACAAAAATGCTACATTAAATTTTCATTTTACATTTTCAATCATGCTAGTGGATTTCATAGTTAAAATGCTACATAAAACTATCATTTGACAATCATAAACATGCTACTGGACATTAGATTAGGTTTGACATCCGGTTTGCTTTTTCATCCATGCATACTCGATTCCGGTTTACTTTTGTATCCATACGTACCCAATTAAGCTTGGCATTTGGTTAGCTTTTGGATCCATATGTACTTGATTAGGCTTGGCATCCGATTAGCTTTTACATTCGATTGTATGCTCGATTAAACTATATATCTCGGATTAGATTGGTTTCATATGTACCCAATTAGGCTTGGCATCCAGTTAGCTTTTGCGTTCATATGTACCTGATTAGGCTTGGCATTCAGTTAGCTTTTACATTCATATATACTCGATTAGGCTTGGGTTCTGGTTGGCTTTTGCATCCATACATACCCGATTAGGCTTGGCATTTGGTTAGCATCTACATTCGATTGTACGCTCGGTTAAAAAATATATCTTGGGTATAGATTGGTTTCATATATACTCGATTAGGCTTGGCATTCTATTAGCATTTGCATCCATACGTACCCGATTAGGCTTAGAATTCGGTTAGCTTTTACATTTGATAGTACGTTCGGTTAATAATATATATTAGGTGTAGATTGGTTCCATATATACCCGATTAGGCTTGGCATTCGGTTAGCTTTAGCATCCATTCGTACCCGATTAGGCTTGGCATCCGGTTAGCTGTTGCATTCATATATATCCGACTAGGTTTGACATCCGATTTGCTTTTGCATTCATATGTACCTGATTAGGTTTGGCATCAGGTTGGCTTTTGCATCCATGCGTACTCGATTAGGCTTGATATCTAGTTAGCTTTTTCATTCGATTACACTCAGTTAAACAATATATCTCGGTGAGCGAGTCTATGACCAAGCCTGTGACGATCCCATTACCTATCACATGATCGAGCCTTTGACCGAGCCCATGACATGATAGTGGACTTTGTACTTAAAATGCTACATTAAAATATCATTTTGAATATTTTACACATGATAGTGAACTTCATAACTATAATGCTACATTAAACTATCATTTTGCATATCCTAAACATGTTTGTGGACTTTTTAATTGAAATGCTATATTAAAATATCATTTTGTATATTGTAAACAGGATAGTAGACTTCATAACTCAAATGCTATGTTAAACTATCATTTTTCATACCTCAAATATGCTAGTGGACTTTGTAATTAAAATGATACATTAAATATCATTTTGCATATTGTAATCATGGTATTGGACTTCATAACTATAATGCTATATTAAACTATCATTCTGCATATTGTAAACATAAAATTGGACTTCATAACTCAAATTCTATGTTAGACTATCATTTTGTATGCCTTAAATATGCTAGTGGACTTTGTGATTAAAATGCTACATTAAATATCATTTTGTATACTATAACTTTGATATTGGACTTCATAAGTAAATTGATATATCAAACTATCTTTTTTCATATTTTAAATGTGATAGTAGACTTCATAACTTAAATGCTACATTAAACTATCATTTTGCATATCATAAACATGGTAGTGGACTTTGTGATTAAAATGTAACATTAATCCCATTTTGCATATTTACTCTGGAATATTTTTAGTTTCAAATAAATGTGAGCGGTTAAACCCATTCATGAAGTACTAAATTTCCTACAGTTAGTTAAACAAATTAACGAAGTGAGAAATTTATATTGATTGCTATTTGGAAATTTAATTGATTGAAATTGAATTGATTAAATTTGAATCGATTGAATTAAATTAGACAGTTAAGATTGATAGTTAATGTGACATTTAATTTGATAGTTAAAAATGTGGCATTTAATCTGATAGTTAAATTGACATTTAACTTGACATTTAAATTGATGTTAATAATTGAAATTTTATATCATTATTAAAACACACGACATTGTTAGTTATTGATTGTTGTAATATGAATGAATTGGTTGCTTTGGATGTTGGTTGATATTGCGATGGATGATATTTGTGATTGGCTGTTATGTTGTTTAGTGATTTCGATATTATCCATATTATCACCCTATTATTATCACTATTGATATGATTTATCATCTATACATTGAATTTGGATATAGACCTCTGGACATCCTATTTGATATGTGTATTATTGGATGCATTATTGATTGCTTTGGCAGAAATGGGATGGTTGTGATTTTATCACCGTTTGGCGAAATTGGAGTTTTTAATCATTGAATGTTTAAACTTTGAAAAGTTTTGAAATTTAATCTTCAAAAATTATATATTATAAAGCAGTAATTTTTTAAATTGGGTTAAATTGAATTTTTTGAAAATAAATTTGAAATCAATTTATAAACTTTAAATTTCTAATTTTATAGTAATATATATATTTCTTGAAAGGGGTAAAGGGCTTGAAATATTTTCTATAACTTTATACAGTAAAAGAAATTATTTTGTAAAGAAATTTGAGACTTGAAAATTTAACAAATTGATGGTTTTGGTATTTTATACTGAAAATGGAATTGTTGACACTTTGGAAATTTGTAAAGTAACGTGAAACCTTCTGAAACTGAAATCAGCTATTTGAGTAATGATTGAATAAAAAATCTTGTATTTGTATCAGCGGTTTAAGTAAAATATAATTTAAATATTGAAGTTGTGTAAACTATAAAGTTATTAAATTGATTTGAAGTTGATAAATTACTGAAACCCCTGAATTGAATTTTTGAAACTGTGAAACTTTTCATGTGAAATTTCGAAGTAAAAGAATGAAGTTATTTACAACTATATTTCACCTGATTTTGATTTGTCTTACATGAGAATTTTTAGTCCTGACTCGAGTGTTTTGTTTTTCATTACGCTCGGGTCAGACCGAGTTTTTCAGTTATCGAAGACTGTTATTCTGGAGGACGACGACGAAGATTTGGTATATCATATTTATTAGTATTTATTCCGCTACACTATTTCATTCTATTTATTAAATGTATAACTCTGATAGTATTGTATAACTCTGATTTATGTTGTAAATTGAACTGAGTATATATTGTTAAATAGCTTCATGAACTGTTTATATGATTATTGTATTTTATCGTTCCGCTGCAAGATTCTGTTGTGGTTTTTCTTCTTTTCTTTTTATTTCTTTAAAATAAACCAATTGATAATCTATCTTTTAAATGGTTTGAGTCAGACATGTGTGGTTTATTGTCGACTTGAACTGTCCAAAACGGTGGGTCGTCAGAAGAAAAGTAAAAGTTTAACTTATAAAAGAGAAGAGGTTTATAGTAACAATGTTTAAGCAAAATTTATTTTTGATCTCTTTGATTACATTTTAAATAAGTATATGAATACTTTTGAAATATAGAAAAGAGTATAAGTGAATAGTTAAATATATTATAAATGAACAGTAATACATGAATAGTAGAACACAAGTATATATCTTTTATAAAGAGAAACTATATATATATATATATATATATATACACACAAGTTTAATAAGAAGTTTAATTAATAAGTTAATTTATTAGTTAAATAAGTGAAGTTTAATTAGTAAAGGAGTATAATTAATAAAAGGTGTTTTAATTAACAAGAGAAGTTTAATTAAGAAGGAAGTTTAGTTAAATAGGTAGATTAATTAACAACAAGATTAATTAATAAAGGAAGTTTAATTCATACAAGTTTAATTAACAAAGGTGTTTAATTAATGAAAGATGTTTTTAAATTAATAAGAAGTCTTAATATAAAGAAATAAGTCTTAATTAAATAAAGAAGTCTTAATTAAATAAAGAAGTTTACTAATAAAAGAGGTTTTAATTAACAAAAGGATTAACTAACTAAAAAGGGGATTAAAAGTTGTTCATGTGACTTGATTGTGCTTGGTATATGTTAATTGTGTTATGTGTGATTACTTTTGTATGGAATACATTTAGTCATGTACTTAGTATTATAAGCCAATGAAGTAGACTTGATTCTATCTATGAGAATTAAGAATAATGATTCGACTAGGATGTCGAAGCAATTGTGCTCTTACCTACC
This sequence comes from Allium fistulosum, assembly GCA_030737815.1. Lineage (NCBI taxonomy): Eukaryota > Viridiplantae > Streptophyta > Magnoliopsida > Asparagales > Amaryllidaceae > Allium > Allium fistulosum. The sequence goes on from CM060907.1 coordinate 1,010,223,211, forward strand.
AGGCTTCCTTCTTGACCGAGGGATAGTAAAAGCTGAAAAGATCGAAAACACAATAAGTATACAAGACTTGGTTTCTATATGTGATCATTTCATTGTTGTTTAATATGACCTGTGACGACCGCCCATGACCCCTGCACCGAATCTAGAGATAGCGCGCTGTAAAGTGTGCCAGGCGACCATGGACGATTGTCTGGGTAGATTAAAACAACAGAATCTATCGTATTACTCACAGCGCATGGACAAAATACAATAGAACATATGTATAGTGAAGCTTTACAGAACAAAATGCCATCATATAAAACTCCATAATAGTTGAATACAAACATCCAAATAGTCAATACATCAAGCCTCACTACATAACACTCAAAGAATACAAAACAGCGGAACATCCAGTACATATAATAAGAAGATAATATGCAACCCTCCAGCTCGTCTTCGATATCAGCATCGTGAGAAGAGAACAGCACCTGTCACCTGCTACCTAGTCTGCCCGTCCCAAAAATGGACGAACAGCCCAAGGCAATAAGAATTAAAACATAAAGCCTTGAGTCAGACAACAGTCTTAGTGAGCAGTAAATTAACTAACAACATACCAAAAGAGCATAAAGGAAAAGGAATAGGAATACAACCCTCCCACTCCACCTCTTTCTACAGTGATAGCCCCCAGACACACACTAAGCAGAAGCAACATAGCAGAGCATACAATTTAAAGTAAAGTAATAATCATTCGAGTCAAGGGCGATGTTTTCCAAGTACCAAGGCCTAAATCAGATAAGCACCCAGAAAATACCGCTCTTGAGTCCGAATGACGATACAACCAAACATCCATGACTCTGGCTATCACTGTTATCATTGCTTTGATATCACCGTTAATTGAATGACCAGCACATTCTTTCAGCCGTCCGTCAAGGGCTAATGGAAACCCCGGTTCTAGACATAACTCCCGCACGTCGTCGCAGCCTGTGCCTAGGACTATCGAATCTGCCCAGAGTACTCGACCATCAACATTTGGTCGTTGGGACTATCGAATCTGCCCAAACGTACTCTTGCTTAGAGCATGCTAGAACCTTCAACAACGATGCTATCCAAGCCTCCTAGTCATCCTCCTCGACGACTATTCTCATATCCATTCATTATCCTCAACTCGAATCATATCACCGAGTTATCAACATGCTTGGAATGATCCCGTCTGGATTAGACCAAGTCTTCATCACATGATTGTCTCGCTTCATCACATCCTCGCAAAGCCTCATCTCAACATCACATCATCAAATCTACGCATAAGAGCTTCATCATCCCGCTACATATGCCACGAGCAGCTTACCCAATTCAAGAGCCTGTCTCCTAGCTTTTGAATCATCTTCGGTCTAAATCAAACCATCAATCATCTAATTCATAACAATCAATCAAACCAAACATTAATCCAAGCAATCAAGCATTCAAATATGATCTAAGTAGATAATTATAACGATAATGGCATTTTCGTAATTAAAGAGTTGAAAGTCTAACATGCATGAAATCATAAGAAATATCTCTACAATCTTGATGAATAAACTTGCATAGGTTAACACTTAGTAAAATGGTTGTCAATCATTATGAACAATGGATCTACATGGATCTACATGGATCTACACTTAGGATGAAGAAAATGCATGAAAATCACTATTTTAACACCAAATCGAACCAACAATCCGATATACTCCTTTGGATTCGTGTGAGAGATAATCACCACTCACCAAATAACCTAAACAACCACAAATCTACACGCTTCAGATCTGGACAGCGAAGGATCGAGCTTGATCTATCACGAATTCGCTTCAAACGAAGAAATCTCACTTCAAAGGATGAAGATCTTCAACTTTAGCTCTTGGATCTTCAATCTTGATCTTCGATTTGGATGAAAGGAATCACTAGATTAGAGTGGAGAAAAGAAGTGAAGAAGTGTAGAAGTCGAGCTCTCAAAATGGCAGCACTTCGTCGCTTTGAAATCCGGATCCCAAAAAGTGAGAAAAACCCTTCCTATTTATAGCTGAAAATCTCTCTAAGTCGTAACTCGGCTATCTCCATAGGTCGTCTCCGACCTAAGCCTCTCCGACCTAACAGATATGCACGTGCGCCCCAACTCCTACGACCTAACACTTCTACGCATCCAAGCACCCAGCGACCTACGACCTAACGCAACACGCGACTTAACACATGCGCTTCCACTTGTATACGACCTACGACCTAACACTTAGACAAAACCCAGCGACCTAACGCAGACTGCCTCTATGACCTACGACTTATAAAACCTTGCGACCTAACAACTTAGCAACCCACGCGACCTAACAGTGTTACGACCTAACACTTAAGCGCTTACGCGACCTAACACTCAAGCCAACCACTCCGACTTAGTCCACATGACCAGATACTTAACCCCTTAGGTCGTCCAACGACTTAACTACTAAGTCGTTAACCAGCTTATTTCTTAGGTCGGTCAATATCATAGGTCGCTCACTCTACTAAGTCGCTAACCTGCTACCCCAGCTCCTCTAGGTCGTTGCCGACCTAACTATGCTAACCCGGTAACCACTAGGTCGCTAACTCCACTAGGTCTGCCTACCCTTGAGTCGCCATCTCCTTAAGTCGGTCAGTTCCTTAGGTCGCTAACCCGCCCTGCCGACCTAACACCTAACTCACCAAAACCTTTAGGTCGCCAATCCTATAAGTCGGACACGACCTATCACTTAGGTCGTTCACGACCTAGGACTTAGAAAAATTCTACCTAAAATCTGAAATGACTAAAAATGCTGAAAATTCCAGATTCGAACGAACTTTTCGATCCGTAAAAATACGGGTCGTTACATTCTCTCCCCCTTAGGAATTTCGCCCCCGAAATTCCAAACAAACAAAGCAATCAAAGACTATTCTGTACGCCTACCATCCATAACAATCAACAAACCATGCATCCAATTCTAGCTTAGCGTACAGAATTTTAACACTAGAACAAGTCACAATATCGTGAGATGACACGACACCTTAGGGCCATACCTTGAAGAGTTCAGGATGAGCTGCCTTCATCCTCTCTTCCACCTCCCATGTACAGTCGTTATCATCCTCACTCCATTGTATCTTGAGCAACTTAACTACCTTCCTCCTAAGCTGTTTCGTGTCAGTTTCAACAACACGAAGCGGCTTACGAGGTCTTCTATCAACTGGATCAACTTCGAAATCTTCACAGCTATCAGCAGAAACCACCGTACTCGAGTCGTGCACATACTTCCGTAGATATGATACGTGAAAAACATTGTGCACACCCGACATCTTCTCCGGTAACTCCAATCTATAGGCGAGCTTTCCAATTCGCTCGATAATCGGGAATGGTCCAACAAATCTCGGAGTCAATTTTCCTTTCTTCCCGAATCGAATAACATTCTTCAGTGGAGAAATCTTCACAAAAACCATATCACCTACGTCGAATTCCAAATCCTTACGACGTTTATCAGCATAACTCTTCTGACGGTCTTGGGCTGCCTTCATTCGTTGCCGAATGATCTCTATACAATCTGAAGTCTGTCGAATCATCTCTGGCCCAAGTATCAGCTTTTCTCCAGTTTCCAACCAACATGTCGAAGAGTTACACGGTCTTCCATACAATGCCTCATACGGTGCTATACCAATGCTTGACTGGTAACTGTTGTTGTACGCAAACTGCACCAAATGAAGGTGATCTTCCCATGATCCTCCGAAGTCCAAAACACATGCTCTAAGAAGATCTTCCAAAACTCGGTTGACTCTCTCGGTCTGACCATCTGTTTGAGGGTGATAAGCTGTACTCAAACACAACTCGGTTCCCAAAACTTCCTGGAAGCTCTTCCAAAATCCACTAGTGAACAATGGGTCTCGATCGCTCACTATACTCTTCGGAATACCATGGAATCGAACTATCCACTTAACATACAACTCGGCCAACTTTGATGCAGTTCTAGTCGATCGAACAGGAATAAATCGTGCACTCTTAGTCAGACGATCTACAATGACCCAAATCCCTTCATTTCCCGTTCTTGTTCTAGGTAGTCCATCAATAAAGTCCATCGATATCTGCTCCCACTTCCATGTAGGAACTTCTAATGGCTGAAGCAATCCACTAGGCTTCTTCTGCTCGGCTTTTACCAACTGGCAGTTCATACATTTGGAAATAAAATTTCCAACATCCTTCTTCATACCTTCCCAGTAGTAGGTTCTCTTCATATCCCGATACATCTTATTTCCACCTGGATGAATTGTCAGCTTCGAGTGATGACTTTCCTTCAGAACTTCACTCCTCAATTCATCTATATCGGGAACAACTAGTCGTCCTTGCTTTCGAAGCCAACCCTCTCGATCGACCTCGAATCCTTTATCCTTTTCTGGATCCAATCCAGATTCCAATTCACGGATAATCTTGACAAGCTTATCGTCTTGCTTTTGGCTCTCGCCAATCCTTTCCACAAGAGAAGGTCTTATCGATAAGTTTGCCAACATCTCAGGTTCCAATTCGCATCTAGGCCTGAAGTCAAATCCAGCTAAATACTCGAGATTCTTCCATTCTGAAAACATGGCTCCCAATCCTGCATGTCTTCGACTTAACGCATCTGCCACTGTGTTACCTTTTCCCGGAGTATAAGCTATACCAAAATCATATGATGCTAAAAACTCTAGCCAACGTTGCTGCCGAAGATTCAAATCCTTTTGGGAGAAAAGATACTTCAACGACTTATGATCGGTAAACAACTCAAATCGAACTCCCAATAGATAATGTCTCCACATCTTCAGAGCAAAAACAATTGCCGCTAACTCCAAATCATGAGTCGGGTAATTCCTTTCATGCGGCTTCAGTTGTCGACTGGCATACGCAACAACTTTATCCCTCTGCATCAGTACTACTCCAAGTCCAGTACCACATGCGTCGGTGTAAACCACCATCTCATCATTCCCACTTGGAATAGTCAAAACAGGAGCACTCATCAATCTCTCTTTCAGGATTCCGAAAGCTTGCTCACACTTAGCATCCCAACTGAACACTTGGTTCTTCTTCGTCAATCCTGTTAACGGTGCAGCTATCTTGGAGAAGTCTTTGATAAACTGTCGATAATATCCTGCTAATCCAAGAAAACTTCTCACATCAGATGCATTCTTAGGTCTAACCCAATCCTGGATTGCTGCCACCTTAGCGGGATCAACCGCTATCCCATTTCTAGAAATCACATGGCCTAAGAACCTCACTTCACTCTTCCAGAAGTGACACTTCGAAAACTTAGCCTTCAGCTGATGTTTCCGCAAGATTTCCAAAACAATACGCAAGTGCGTCTTGTGCTCCTCTTCCGTTCTGGAATAAATCAGAATATCATCCACGAACACAAGTACGAACTTGTTCAACTGATCTCTGAACACTCTATTCATAAGATCCACAAAATATGCTGGCGCGTTAGTCAATCCAAACGGCATTACCAGCCACTCAAAGAAACCGGATGGTGTCCTAAAAGCAGTCTTCGGCACACTATCCTTAGCTACTCTCAACTGGTGAAATCCCGTTGCCAAATCCATCTGAGAAAACACCTTAGCTTCCTGAAACTGATCAAACAAGTCATCTATCCTCGGCAATGGATACTTGTTCTTCTTAGTCACCTTATTCAGCTCACGATAATCCACACACAATCTCAATGACCCATCTGCCTTGGTTGCAAACACAACTGGTGCACCCCACTCGGACACACTACGCCGAATGAATCCTTTCTGCAAAAGATCATCAACTTGCACCCTCAACTCCTGCTGTTCCCTAGGCGCCATCCGCCTAAGAGGCATCACAACAGGTCTGGCTCCTTCAACTAGATCTATCCGAAACTCGATCTCTCTATGCGGCGGCAACCCTTTGACTTCGTCAAAGACATCCTCGAATCCATTAGCGATTGGCACCGATGACAGTCCATCCCGTGGAACAACCAGCGAATACATGAAGCTCATGAAGACGCCTTCCTCATGCTTACATCGTATTACAACCTTTCGCCCCTCCACATTCTCGACTGTCACTTCCAACCTCTCGCAATCAACCTTTGCCGCATACTTCCTAAGCCAGTCCATACCCAAAATAATTCCGAACCCCGCAAAGTTCAGAACAAAGCAATCACAAACAAAAGAGCAACCATGACTCGATACAACTAGACCACGGCATAACATACACAAACAAGACGAACCCCCAACTGGATTAGTCACAACCAATGGCCTATCAACAATATCCGGCTTCAAATCTAACCGGCCTACGAGTTCATTACAAACAAACGAATGCGACGCTCCAGTATCAAACAAAACTCTAACTGGAACACCACATAGGAAAAGAGTACCTTGAACCACCACACTCTTTCCCTTCTCTTCAGCGGTAGGAGCTTCTGAAGACGACGAAACAGCTCCCAAAGCATAAGCTTGCACAATCTGCTTGTCCCTCCTCGGTTCTGGACAATTCTTCCTGAAATGCCCTGGCTTGTCACAGTTGTGACACTTCATCGGCGCTTTCGGATTCTTGAAATCCCTGGAGAGATGGCCTTTCTACTGACAGTTGTAGCAAGTCACCTCGCCTTTCGGCTTCTTCTGGCCATCCTTACCCTTCTGCTGCTGCTGCTTCCTCTTCTTGTTTCCACCCTACTGGGGTTTAGACTCTTCCCTGGTCACAGCAACAACAGATCCTTCCTTAGGAAACAGACTCTCATGCCTAAGAGCTTTCTCCACAAGCTTCTCAAATGAATCGTCCAAATGATCCACCAACTGTCTCCCAAGATAACTGTCCAAGCCTGTCACAAACTTCTCATTCTTCTGGTATGCAGACTCAATATATGACCGGGCATACTTGGACAACGCTTCAAACTCAGAAACATACTCAAGAACTGATCTCCCTCCTTGCTTGAGCTCCACAAACTTCTTGAACAGAACAGACTTCTGAGCTGTAGAAATGAACTTAGCTTCAAATCTGACTTGGAATTGCTCCCAAGTAATCTCTTCCTCCGGAGTAGTGATGGTAATAGAATTCCACCAATCAGAGGCTCTCCCTTGAAGCTGCCTTGATGCCAACTTCCTCTTAGTTGCATCCTCAATTCCCAAATCACCAAAGATCCTTCTACAAGCATCCATCCACCTCTGGACCTCAATAGTTGATTCTGTTCCCAAGAAAACCTTCCCTCCAAGAGCAGTATAGTCCTTGCACAACTTAGCAAAATCCACTGGTTTCGGAGTCTGAACCTGAACTCCAACATCAACTGCCGCCCCCGGAACTGGTATCCTTCTCATGATCGAAGTCATCATAGCTTCGAACATGGCTGCATAATCAGCAGCCCCCTCAGTAGCACGGCCTTCCCTAGCGGCTGGTCTCCCTCTTCGACTCATTCTCAATATCTATAAAAAGGAATGATTAGAACATCTAGAGAAACAACTGCATAAAGGACTCAAACTCTACTAAGCTACTATATTATATATAATATTCATCCATCAAAATACAATTATGTCTCTCATACGTAGTTACGTCAGCGAGCGTTGGGTAAAATCGATTAACCAATGCTCTGATACCAAATGTGACGACCGCCCATGACCCCTGCACCGAATCTAGAGATAGCGCGCTGTAAAGTGTGCCAGGCGACCATGGACGATTGTCAGGGTAGATTAAAACAACAGAATCTATCGTATTACTCACAGCGCATGGACAAAATACAATAGAACATATGTATAGTGAAGCTTTACAGAACAAAATGCCATCATATAAAACTCCATAATAGTTGAATACAAACATCCAAATAGTCAATACATCAAGCCTCACTACATAACACTCAGAGAATACAAAACAGCGGAACATCCAGTACATATAATAAGAAGATAATATGCAACCCTCCAGCTCGTCTTCGATATCAGCATCGTGAGAAGAGAACAGCACCTGTCACCTGCTACCTAGTCTGCCCGTCCCAAAAATGGACGAACAGCCCAAGGCAATAAGAATTAAAACATAAAGCCTTGAGTCAGACAACAGTCTTAGTGAGCAGTAAATTAACTAACAACATACCAAAAGAGCATAAAGGAAAAGGAATAGGAATACAACCCTCCCACTCCACCTCTTTCTACAGTGATAGCCCCCAGACACACACTAAGCAGAAGCAACATAGTAGAGCATACAATTTAAAGTAAAGTAATAATCATTCGAGTCAAGGGCGATGTTTTCCAAGTACCAAGGCCTAAATCAGATAAGCACCCAGAAAATACCGCTCTTGAGTCCGAATGACGATACAACCAAACATCCATGACTCTGGCTATCACTGTTATCATTGCTTCGATATCACCGTTAATTGAATGACCGGCACATTCTTTCAACCGTCCGTCAAGGGCTAATGGAAACCCCGGTTCTAGACATAACTCCCGCACGTCGTCGCAGCCCGTGCCTAGGACTATCGAATCTGCCTAGAGTACTCGACCATCAACAGTTGGTCGTTGGGACTATCGAATCTGCCCAAACGTACTCTTGCTTAGAGCATGCTAGAACCTTCAACAACGATTCTATCCAAGCCTCCTAGTCATCCTCCTCGACGACTATTCTCATATCCATTCATTATCCTCAACTCGAATCATATCACCGAGTTATCAACATGCTTGGAATGATCCCGTCTGGATTAGACCAAGTCTTCATCACATGATTGCCTCGCTTCATCACATCCTCGCAAAGCCTTATCTCAACATCACATCATCAAATCTACGCATAAGAGCTTCATCATCCCGCTACATATGCCACGAGCAGCTTACCCAATTCAAGAGCCTGTCTCCTAGCTTTTGAATCATCTTCGATCTAAATCAAACCATCAATCATCTAATTCATAACAATCAATCAAACCAAACATTAATCCAAGCAATCAAGCATTCAAATATGATCTAAGTAGATAATTATAACGATAATGGCATTTTCGTAATTAAAGAGTTGAAAGTCTAACATGCATGAAATCATAAGAAATATCTCTACAATCTTGATGAATAAACTTGCATAGGTTAACACTTAGTAAAATGGTTGTCAATCATTATGAACAATGGATCTACATGGATCTACATGGATCTACACTTAGGATGAAGAAAATGCATGAAAATCACTATTTTAACACCAAATCGAACCAACAATCCGATATACTCCTTTGGATTCGTGTGAGAGATAATCACCACTCACCAAATAACCTAAACAACCACAAATCTACACGCTTCAGATCTGGACAGCGAAGGATCGAGCTTGATCTATCACGAATTCGCTTCAAACGAAGAAATCTCACTTCAAAGGATGAAGATCTTCAACTTTAGCTCTTGGATCTTCAATCTTGATCTTCGATTTGGATGAAAGGAATCACTAGATTAGAGTGGAGAAAAGAAGTGAAGAAGTGTAGAAGTCGAGCTCTCAAAATGGCAGCACTTCGTCGCTTCGAAATCCGGATCCCAAAAAGTGAGAAAAACCCTTCCTATTTATAGCTGAAAATCTCTCTAAGTCGTAACTCGGCTATCTCCATAGGTCGTCTCCGACCTAAGCCTCTCCGACCTAACAGATATGCACGTGCGCCCCAACTCCTACGACCTAACACTTCTGCGCATCCAAGCACCCAGCGACCTACGACCTAACGCAACACGCGACTTAACACATGCGCTTCCACTTGTATACGACCTACGACCTAACACTTAGACAAAACCCAGCGACCTAACGTAGACTGCCTCTACGACCTACGACTTATAAAACCTTGTGACCTAACAACTTAGCAACCCACGCGACCTAACAGTGTTACGACCTAACACTTAAGCGCTTACGCGACCTAACACTCAAGCCAACCACTCCGACTTAGTCCACATGACCAGATACTTAACCCCTTAGGTCGTCCAACGACTTAACTACTAAGCCGTTAACCAGCTTATTTCTTAGGTCGGTCAATACCATAGGTCGCTCACTCTACTAAGTCGCTAACCTGCTACCCCAGCTCCTCTAGGTCGTTGCCGACCTAACTATGCTAACCCGGTAACCACTAGGTCGCTAACTCCACTAGGTCTGCCTACCCTTGAGTCGCCATCTCCTTAAGTCGGTCAGTTCCTTAGGTCGCTAACCCGCCCTGCCGACCTAACACCTAACTCACCAAAACCTTTAGGTCGCCAATCCTATAAGTCGGACACGACCTATCACTTAGGTCGTTCACGACCTAGGACTTAGAAAAATTCTACCTAAAATCTGAAATGACTAAAAATGCTGAAAATTCCAGATTCGAACGAACTTTTCGATCTGTAAAAATACGGGTCGTTACATGACCAAATTAACTTAAGAAGTACCAAAAAGCTTCACGGCTTCATACGCTTTGAGAACCCCAGGGGAGGAGTATTCGTATGAAACGTCTCTACCTTTCACTTACTTTTTAAAGAACCAGGATTGAGTTAACTGAAAATTCTTCGATTTAGTCTTGAGGAGACTGAGATCGATAATGATTTTTCTTGTTGAAAACCACTTCAAGACTGAGACACATGTTCTATCTCTTGGAATTGGACATGTTCAAGATGTTGGAATCCATTTGGGGATTCGTGATCTGTTCGAGTTGTGGCTCATGTGTAGAGGCTGAACGTGACTCCACCATCGGTAATGACTAAAAACAGAGTAGGATGGATAGCCAGTGGGTTTAGCTAACCCAAGGGTATATCTACTCCATATCTAGAGGTGCTTTCAATATGTTGGGCGTTAGGAGTTGATGATGTTCGGCATCACGTGTTAAGGTGTGGTCCAGCTATGTTTACCTTTGTGGTATATTTTTTCTTGATATACACATTGCTCGGAAGGTACTTTCTAACCCATGTGCAGGAGATTGTTCTCAGTTTACTCGGGAGATCTCCATGAAAAATCCATTATGCATGCGTACCTTAGCGGTTTTGATTGTACTTCAATATTACTATGTCGTGAGATGCAAGCAGCACAACTATTTTCTTATTTATATTCTTCACCCTAGACATTATCTATTATATCGCAATATGTTCTTAGTAGATGTCGGTTCTTTTGAGGGGATAACCGTTATGGCATTTCATGCGGTCTTAAAAGTACTGTTATATGTTGGCTGCATATTTCTTGAGTTTCTCACACCAGACTTTTGTCTGACCCATGGTTTTATTTTCCCATATTTCCTTGGGTGCTCTTTCGAGTAATCTGAGAAAGGCAGGTTTTTGTTGATGTTCATGAGCTCTTGGAGAGGAGCTGGATGTCTGCTTACCATAGTAGTCATATTTCCTCTGCATTACTTTAGGTGTATATATCAGCAATTGTAAGGACATGCTATTATAACTGTTCAGGCTGATGATAGTACTCCGATTAGTCACTCGAAAATATTATGTATATTAGAGTAGCTCTGTGTATTCTCTGCTGATATTATATGTTATCATTCCGCTATGAGATTCTGATGCTTTCTGTTCTCCACTTGCTTATTCCTTTTCTTTTCTTCTTTTCATTACACTAACGTTCGGTTTATCGGCACTTGAGTTCTCGGCACATGAATACTGTGGATGTATTGGTGTCGATATTCGGGGGTCGTAAAGGTCATCCATTACAAAAGTTATTTTTAACTTGGTAAAATACAAAAATAATTGGAATTGTTCTTTCTATAAAAACTCCCCATCTATGGATGAGGAGAGCTAATGTATGAGTAGGATTCCTTATGCTTTGGCAATAAGATCCATCATATGTGCAGTTAGTCGATATCAATTAAATCTATGTGAAAATCATTCGACTGCGGTTATGTTCATCCTAAAGTATTCGAGAAATACGAAGTATTTGTTTTTAATGTATGTAAATAACGAGCTCCTTATAAAAGGTTGCTTTAACCAACATCACTATCTTAGTGGTTAGGCACTCTGACTTTGATGCGAGAGGTCACATGTTCGAAACTTGCATAGTGTGATTCATACTGTTGCACATATATTGATGTGTAGTAAGTTATATACTATTTAAGACTTGTAATGCTAATATGTACTGCCATCTAAGTATCCAATTTCAAAAAAAATTAAGTAAGAAGTTATGGAAGTGTAATACCCCCAAAAATTCGAGAGATATTATAATTAAAAGATAAGTATTTAACGATGATAATTTATTAAATTAAAGTGAATAATAAAATTGTTTAATATAAGAAAAGGCTAAATTCGACGACGAAACTTGTACCATTGTGACTAGCCCGTTTTTCCAATTTGTGTCATAAATTTACTTACTGGATTTAAAGATCATATAATGGAGATTTGGGTGATTTAATGATTAGCTTGGTTTGGCTTAAATATTGTAATTTGAATTTTGGCTGTTACTTTTCTCCCCCTCTCAATAAATAGCATACCTCGTACGTTCATTGTAACGACCCGCCTTTTCGATCCTCAAAAGTCGACACTAATACATCCACAATATTCACGTGCCGAGCATCCAAGTGCCAAAAAGATAGATTGTTAGGGGGAAAGAAAGAAAAGGTAGAACATATGTTTACATCATGATGAGTAATATATAATATACAACAGATCTTTGCATGAGAAAACTGTAATATACATGCATCAATCAGAGTAACTAACCAATCATCAGCCTACACAGTTATAACTATTTGTGCTCACAAATGCTGATAAATATTAACAACCTATGCAATAGAAATAAAATATACGTGAATACATCTTGGAGGCATCCAGCTCGTCTCCTGAGGCTCCAAAGATCCATAACTGAATTAGAAAATATGCTCAGTCTAACCCAAGCATTATAAGAAAATAGCGCCCAGATTAATCTGGTAAACCAGCTTGAGAAACGCACATCATATGGATTTTAATGTTATAAAACCTTTCATAATAAAGTTATCTTATAATACCATGTCGCACATACACGGACGAGTTATTACCTTACAATAACCAAACCATCTTTATAGGAAATCTTGTAGTATTATAATAATGTCTGGGGTTCAAACTAAATAAATAAAATAGCTGGAATGCTTGCATCTCACGTTCCAGCATAGTTGGGCACAACTAAGTCTGTATGACACTTATTGGAGAATGGATTCCATCAACGAGAAGGCACCGAGATACCACCTGTCATAGTATACCTCTAGATAAAATATACCGAGGGCCTCGCATGGACCCTTGCATGGCAAGACCGACCTACCCCTTACTGGATAGTACCGAATATGTCATCACCCCGGTTGCTTTGCAACCTTTCCTCGAGAGCTCTCATGCACATACCAAATCCATAAATAACGATCTAGAAAGGTGATGACCATATCCTAATGGGTGCAACCCACATAGTCTTGCGGCATATCCCCTGTTTTAGTCATTCTCGGTAGTTAGGCTTGAGGCTACGATTTGCCTTTTGTATAGCAATCTCACTTGAAATGCTAACACTACCCTCAAGGCAACAATGCAATGCCAACATTCGTCCATACAAGCTGTTCAGGATATGAACAAACCGAAGGCAACGCTTCTACTACATCCAATTTGGAATCACCCTCGAGATTATTAGCAAATAGCCATTCAGACCAACAACCGTAGTTTTTAAAATTGACCAACATTTGATAGTCGATTATTTGACTATCAAATAAACAAACAATCCAATCGGAGATTTAACCAAGCATGGTTAAGCATAAAGCAACCACTAAGCCTCTTTAATTAATCTTTTTGTTAATCAAAACCACTTAAATACTAGTATCAAAATACATTTACAAAGATATATTCACAAGTCTCCTCTATACTCTTTTCAATACTTGAAAAATATTAATATACTTACCTCAAATGTATAAGTATACTCACAAAACATTTCACCTTCAAAACTTAGAAAACATTTCCGTATACTTATATCAACAGTATAGGTATATTCAAAAAATACTACATTTCTAATACTTAGCAAATATACCCATATACTTATCTCAACTATATAAGTATATTCACAAATCTTAAGAAAGATTGCATTTCCAAAACCATACTTATTTGGGTTAAAACAAATGTCATTTGAAAACATTAATAACAATAAACCCAAACACTTTTGGTGTAAGTAAATGGATTGAATAGAACTATACCAAATATACTTACTACCACTTTCCGATTTCAAATAGTATTATCCTTTGAGTAACAATGAATTGGACAAGTTAGAAATCTATTCTTGCCTCGATATATATTCTTTATTCTTAAAATAGAGATGAGTTTCCATACCTTAGAATTTGATGTAAAGTATAGAAAGAACATTTTCCATACCATCGTATTTTAAATAATCATCTACGGAAAAACAAGTCTCGTTCCTTTTTTAAACTCCTTAAAAAAACTTTTTCATATTTACAAACTCATTTCTATAAATCTCTTTTCTATTTATAAAAATCTTTTATATAAATATCCTTAACAAAACTCTTTTTTTTTTCAAAACTCCTTTATAAAATATTTTATAAATCTCCACTCATAAATCTCAAAGTATAATTATAAAACTTTCTTTACAAATCACCAAATATAGTTATAACTTATAAGATTACTTTTTAAACATTTCTTTCATATTTATAAAATCCTTTCGTAAATTCATTTCTATTATAAAGCTCCTTTTATAAAATCTCTAAATTTATCATAAAACTTTCAGTTTCAAAATAGATTCGAATATTTCTCATAAAACAATCATTCCACGTATTATTATAAATCCACAAATATGATTTATTATACCAAATTATAAAAATGATATCATTCCCATTTATAAAATATTATTTATAAATCTATTCGTTTTACTATAAAAACAAATTTTTTAACACTATTCTTTTATTTATAAAATACTGTTTCTCAATCTATCCTTTTTATACAACATTTCAAATGAAACGTTCACAACTATTTATTCCAAAATATATATCCATCTTCTTTTAAAAATAAAATCAATCTATTATAAACAGATGAATTCTACTTTATTTTAATTTAAAAATAAACAGGCATTTTTGTAATAACTTTTCTATAAAATAAATACCTCCCGAATGAATTTTAAAACATTTACATATATACATATATTAGAAATAAAAATAAAAAGGTTAAAATAAAATAGTTAAGTACGAAAACTATTTTTAAACAAAATATCATAGAAAATCCAAAAAGTTCAGATTAAAAATCATTTCCAAATCAAAACCATTTCCAAATCCAAACAGCAACTAATAGTATTTTTAAATACTATAACGAGGCCAATAGCTACCATATCACTTAACCAATTCCATTACTACATTTTTCTCTAAACAGGTTCAACTTTTAGCATATGTCAGTGTCACGTCCAATATGGAAAAACTATCAGATTTTAGCATTTAACAATCTATATAACAGATATATAACTGAAATTAAAATTAGTAGGTATATAACCGAATTAAAATCACAACAATGAGAAATCAGGATTTCTCTACAAAATTCCCTATATTTAAATTTATATGTCATTCGCTTTTCCAAAAGTGGATATTCAACCAAACAAAGCAATAATCATTCAACATGAAAACAATACATACATCATACTGATTATCCAAAAAGGAGAGTTTAACTCACCAAAATTTCAGTTGACGCCGAAGCGTTCCAGTTTGATCTAAAATCGAACAACATTTGATTTTAGCTCAAAATTCCACTAGCTCCAAATTCAATGAAACTGGTTCCAATATGCAGCTAACGTTTCTATGAGCGCAATACAATAGACCGCGTCTTGACCTCGTATGCAAAAGTTATATATTTTATAAAATTTTGATTTAATTTTAAACGATTAATTACATTATTACTAATATAATTGCCAAACATAATCCCTCTCTAAAACTTTCTGTAACACCATGTAAAATTAACCATAAATAAATGGAGTAAATTGAATTAAATGTGATTAGATAGAAAATGGAAATTTTATAAAAAATCAAAATTTGACCACGAAATTTATACTGTTGCATTCTTGGCGAAATTCTAATTTGTTTCCATATATAATATGCTGAAAATGGAGCTAAAACGAAGAAGTTATGAGCGTTTGAAGTTTTCAAATTTAAATTAATTTAGTTTGAAGTAAAATTCAAATGAGTATCTAAATTTAGGATTTGAATTTCAAAAATTAACTGTAGGATTATTTATGGGTTAAGTAAACGTTTAATTAATGGTTAACACTAAAAAGTTAATTAATGAATAAAATAAACCATGCAACGGAAAAATCAAACGTTCCTTCAATTAACCGAAGAGGTCGACCCCTTGACTTCTACCGATCGATCCCTAGCGGTCGATTAGTCCTAGGGCAGTCGACTGCTCCTAGCTATGGCGGCTAGGGTTTTGATCGTGTGGTCATGAGAAGTATGCTCTAGATTTTATCCGTTTTTCTCCCAATTCGATCCTACGGTTCTTGTGCATTTCAACCTCTATATATAGAACCCTATCCTCCCCACTTTTATTCATATTATTTGGGGAATTTAGTGAAACTTTACTATTGTTAGCTCTTCAAATTGGATTCAGAAACTCCTTAGAGAATTCAAGTAAGAATCCAATCTATTTTCTATTTATTTCTTCTCCTTCCAACCTATTCTTATTCTATTCTTCTCCAACTATTTTGAATCTAATAACTATATATACCTCTCCCGGTTGTGTGTGTGTATTTCAAAAGAGAGAGATTCTGAAAGAGATTGTGAGGCATTCAAATCCAAGGAAAGCAAAGCTAAGGCTATTTTGTAAATGGAAACTTTAGTATTTCTTTTTCAGTAATTGTTTAGTATATCTCTATGAATTTGAATATGCCTTATGGATTTTGGGATTGCGAAAATATGATAGATAAAATCCCTCAAAATTTCTTTTTATTTTGAAATGTCAATTCTTGTTGGAGATTCTCAATTATTTATGTTAATTTGATGGAATTTATATTGTTCTACAATTTTTGATAATTTCATAGTCTATTCCACTTCTCCTCATTCTTTGATTCAAATTGTGAGTTTTCAGTAATAAAATAAGGGTTTAAAGTACGGATTCTATTCGTAGTTTACACTATTTATTCCATACAAAATTCCTTCATTTATTTCTATGTAAAAGAGGAACCGAATATATTATGAGGTTAGGATTGCAATTCCTATTGTTTAGGATATTCCATTGGATTGATGTAATAGATTAGGTTTCTATTTTTACAAGTCCATGTATTGCAGTTTTGGATATGAATATTTAATCCCATGTTATAGATATTGAAATCTTGGTAATTTGAAGGAAAGGACTTGTATTAGTATTATGGTTAAAAGGATTGATATTTAACGCTAGTTTAGGACTGATAAACTGCACACTAGAATTGATTTGGCACGAATATATATATTTATTTCTATAACGTAATAAACGTATAATTATGGCGTATAATTGCGTAGTTAATTAGGTAGTAATCATTATTAATTTCCCCCTTTAGGAAGGTAATTAATATTTATGAAAGGTGAGTATTATATATAGAGACAGTATTTAAACTATGACTAAGTCATAGGGATGCGAGGTCAGTAAAGTTGCATGAAAGAAGTTTACCCTTCACTTTGAATCTACCAGCAGTTATGTATACTTCGTATTGATGTGAGACATCTCTTATGATAAATATTTGTGATGATGCAAGGTTAGTCCCAAATTCTGTAGGGTAAATCTGCCTAGCTAATCCTACTACCAGTTCCTACGAATAGTCGGACTAATATGAGATGTTATTACGAGTATAGATCATAATACATGGGGCTTTCTTTTGGGGTCTTGAGGTGTTAAGTGGTTGTTTGAGGGGTCACCTCTTTTCCCCAATGAAGTATTAAATGGCCAAGTATTAGGAACGTTAGGTGGTATCTCGATAGGGGTCCGCTTCGGGATATGTATTAAGTGACTGATTGAGGGTCCACCTTTCCATAAAGAAGTATTAAGTGGCTTAAGAGATTCCATATGATGTCAGCTAGATAGTTATTGTTAAGTAATCTGCCATGGGAATAGGTATTAAATGATGGGGCCTGCTTCAATTGAGGTCTTAAATGGCCAAAGTCTGCTTATTTTCTAATAAAAGTTATTAACTAGCTTGGATACTATCTCTCGCATTGTTAGACATTTATGACATGGGATTTGGGTTATGGGATTTAGCAACCTGCTTCGAGAATGGAAGGTATTAAGTGGTTGATTTTAGACCCATATCCTTTCCTTATAAGAAGTATTAAATGGTTTTATGTATATAGATATATTCTTATTTTGAATTATACAATCCAAGTAATGAAATGGTAAGACTCGAGGTTTTTATTTATCAGATATTTGTTGTTCTGACTCCCTCCTCATTACAACACAGGTTAAGGACGGAGTAATGACGGTGACAAATGCTTGAAAGTGGAGTGGCTTAAGTTTGTGGCAGCTATTATTATCTTTTACGATATTTTTATGTGGTACCCATGTATTTGAATTAATGAAGTAACGGATCTTATGTGATAGTTTTATAATGTTTTGTGTTATGTGATAGTTATTGCTCTGTACCGTTATTTCTTTTTCCAACTAATAGCCAACCATGGAATGGATCTAATTTTCGATGGGTCTTTTCTTGGTCAAAATTTAGGCCTGTTCCGGGGTGGGTTGTTACATTTGGTATCAAAGCTTACATTACTCGATCAATGGAGAAACTATATGTATGAGTGGTGTACTTGTTACTTTTGAAAAGGTTTATCAAAAAGGATTTTAGAAATTCTTATTATGTATATGTATATGTATACGTATATGTATCTATACCCCCATTTCTTTGAACATACGTACACACACTACACAACTTTTTTATATTTCATCATAAAATACTATCTTAGGAAATCGTCACTAAAGATTTAACCTACAGATAGTTGATATGGCTGATAATCAACCTTCTTCCGAAAATGGTATCCCTGCCCACGGAAGACCTCACATTTGTGGATTGCCCCAATGGTTTAGACAATATCTTAGGACCATTGAGCAACTTCCTATTCCTCCATCTGTACCAGTGGTCTTTGCCACCCCACCTACCGATGCATCACCCTATCCTATTGACTTTCCTAAGTTTTGTAAGGACTTTCTTAACACGGGAGAGAAGACAAACTCTAGAACCGAAGGATATCTTGAAGCTAAAGCATGGGTTAATGACCGCGAGAGGATATTTAGAGAGCTTGGTTAGGAAGATTAGCTAAATAGGAGGATGGCAGCTTGGTACCTCAAAGGAGAAACTTTAGATTGGTGGAACTTAGTGACTGAGGAAAATGCTGGAAGGATTTTCTCGTAGGAGGAATTTAAGAATAGATTTGAGATAAATTTATATGTCTAGGGCAAAAGTGAGTTTACAACAGAAGAAATTCATTCAGCTTAGGCAAGGAGCTTCACTCTTAAGGAGTACACAGCTAAGTTCACGGAGTTGGCTAAATTTGGGGCGACCTTAATAGATACACCTATGAAAAAGGCTAAGAAGTTTGTGAAGGGCCTAAATTCCTCACTGAGAGGAATGTTGTTGATCCAAATACCCAATGGTGCCTTGTATGAGATGTTGGTGGAGGTGGCAATGCTACACATGGCCAATGTGGATGATAAGGAGGTAGAAAAGGAGAAAGCTACACCTACCCAAAAGCAAGGAGGGTCCAAGAAGGAAAGCTTTTGGGCTAACAAGAAGTCGAAGGAAAAATTTAAGAAGGATGGTAAGGTGTGCAAGCATGCCAAAAGAAAGGTCATGAAGCTAAAGATTATAGGGTGAGTCTGATAAAGGAAGCTTTTAAAAGGAAGTTCTTTAATTTCCACGAAGAAGGGCTCCTCAAGAATCAATGCCCTAATTTGGCAAAGGAAGAATCAAGCAGATAAGCTTATGCTATTGAAGCCGTCCCTATTGCTAGTTGGCCACTGAGAGACCAAGGGAAGGCAGCATTAGAAGGTATAACTCTTATTTATGCGGTTACAATTCATACCCTATTTGATTCAGGGGCATCACATTCCTTTATTGCTAGGAATGTAGTAAACTTTTTAAACCTTCAAACCCAGATTGTCACTAGCCCACTAGTGGTCTCTAATCCTATTGGGGGTTCGACACATCTCTTTTTTTTGAATGAATTTCAAACTTTATTGATAATAATGTAACATTATAACAAACAAAAGGGTATAACCTATACAATAAAACTAGGCCCAACAACAGCCCGCAAAAACAAAGAAATCAGTTGACCCAAACAATCCCCCCTAAAACATTGGATTGACCTACTTCTTAGAAATTCATGGCGGCTCAAAGGTGCGGCGAGCAGTAGAAACTTCTCCTTCATCCTGAGTGATGTCTCTAGCAGTGCTAATGGGCTCTTCAGCTCTTGCGGCTTCTTCTCCTACTCTGTCAATCATGTACCTTGAAGATGTTACGGTGGTGGGTAAGTCAAGGGTTGGTGAACAGGTATGGTTACGGGTTTGGGTTTGGTTTTCTCTTTTGCGAATAGGTATATCCCATCTTTCCATAATATCGTCTATGTAGTTCGTTCCAGTGCTATCATGTTTAGATCTAATACAGATCAAATCTTTGACTTGCTTTTTGATGTTCCAGCAAACTGAAAATTTGTCATTAACTTCATTGTTGAAATTTTTTACATTTCTGCATCTCCATATAAACCATATCGAAGAAGATAACGCAGCAGTTATGACATCTTTGATAATTCCATTGGATTTATGATTTAGGGAGATGTATTGTATAGCACCAGTAAGGGTTGGGATGGTATGAATTGGTACAATAGGGTCTCCAATCATTGTTCTAGTCCATTTCCAAACATAGTTAGAAAACTCACACTCAAAGAATAAGTGTTTAGTAGTCTCCGAATATTTATTGCATAGAACACATAAATCATCTGAAGTAATACCTTGAATGCAAAGTTTATCTTTAGTAGGCAAGTAGTTGTGAAAAGCTCTATAAAGACAGACATTCATTTTTGGCAAAGAAATGTTATTCCAAATAATGTGATGAACATTGCAGGTTTGTTGAGGAATTCTGATATTATTCCAGACATCTTGAAAATGAAATATCCCTTTTTTGTTAGCAGTACAACACCAATAGTCTGCTGTCCTATTGCTATGAACTTTAATTTGCTTTATTTCGTCACTAATATTCCTTAAGTAGGAAATATTATCAGGTCTCCAAGTTTGATTAATCAAAATCATCTCCACCTTTTGGTTGTGGCCTCTAGTATATGATAATGTGTCATGTCCTAGTTTTTCTAATAACGTTGAGCCATTGACCCATGGTGCAAACTATAAGCTAGTAGATTTACCATCCACTATTTTCCTGTCTATCAATCTCTGAGCATTTTTCCTGTGATAAAGCATCTTATTCCAAGTGCATGAATGATTGTTATTCACATTTGATTCCCATAGAGTCTCATTGTGTGCATACTTGTTGTTTAACCAATTTGCACTGAAAGAAGAGTTGTTAAGAGTATCCCATATCCTTTTGATGCAGTAAGTAGTGTTGATGTCTGAAAGTTTTTTAAGTCCCATACCACCCTCAGATTTCAGATTTGTAATTGTATCCCAAGGTATTATACTTTTCTTCCCCTTCCAAATGAAATTTTTACAGATTTGATTAATTTTGTGGATGGTCAAACTAGGCAACATAAAGCATTGCATCCAAAAACTAACCATTGGGTATATTACAGATTTAATTAGCTCTACTCTGCCTGGTAAAGTAAGAAAGTTGCTTTCCCAACCCTTCACCTTTTTAAGTATTTTATCAAGCAGCTGCTTACAATTTCCTTGTTTGATATATGTGATAGATAATGGCAGACCCAAGTATCTAACTGGTAATAAACCCTCTGTAACGACCCGATATTTTGGACCATTCGCATCCATTATAAGTGTATAGGTAGACACTCATGCCGGAATTGAATTGCTCAAAATACCGCGTTGTTAATTTAAATTTGGCAAAACTGAACATATACAGTAAATAAATATAATCACAAATCACAGACACAGAGTAATAAATGCAGCGGAAATAAAGAGATAGTAGTTCATGAAGCTACTATATAAATGTATAAGTTACATCAGAGTTAAACCAGATACAACGGAAGAGTAATACGATACATCAGATACAAATCAAAATACATCACTGAATCATCGAATACTGGAAGCAGAATAGATGGCTGGATCTTCAAGCAAAGCTCCAACTTCAAAGGTGAGTCTCGAATACTGGTACACTCAGTCTGACCCGAGCGTAAAGCAAAAACACAAGACACTCGAGTCAGGATTAACATTCTTATATTAATAAATCCAACTCAAGTGAAATAGCAATTGAAATACAAGTAACTCAAAGGATGTTGGAATAACCATCTTTTAAGGATCCGTTAAACTATCTACTATGTAGTAGTGTACGATAAGTAGATAATGCCTATCAGTAATATAAAATATCAAAATAGTGTTAAGTCATGGCCCATTCCACCCTTAACACATTTTTATTCCCAAGAGCATATACAAGACCGTAGTTTCCCCAAAACCGGAAGTCACCAGAGGGCAATCCATATACTAAAGGTACAAAACAAATCGTAGTGGTCGCGTATAGGGATACAAGTATGACAAGGCACATGAGGCAATACCCAAGGTAGTGAAACTACCGTTTGCCTGATCCGGACTGGTGAGAACGCATCGCCGCAGCGACCGCAACACCGCGAAACAACACTCCCAAAATCAAGGGTGCACCAATCGACAACAAGTAATGAGTAGTTCGAAGAAGTGTGTTCGCTTGAGGTAGCTGACCTCCATTTGGCCCGGCACGGCTCCTGTTTTAGTCATTTCCAATTTGACACAAGTGTCAAGGCTATCCATTATCGTTCTCTTTCTTCAGTCATCACGTACATCATTCCAACCACTTCATTCTGGATCACACTCCGCGTATAGTTATTAAAGTGGTTTTCGATTTAGAAAGTGAGTATGTCCCTAACCGATTCCGGTCTCTTTAATAACTTTCGTGATTATCACACCGATTGGTCATTTCTATATTTTAAAACCAAATCAATTACAATTTCAATTAGAATTTACAAATCAACATTTTATTTGTCTTTCTAAACCAATTTCCAAAATTTACATTTCAAAACTTCCAAATTCATAATTTCAAAATCTTATAATTCAATTTCAATCTTTATTTAAAATAATTCAAATATCAATTTAAATTCGTATATAAGATTCATTCCGAAATCATTTAAATCAATTTAATTTAACATTTAAATCAATTTAAATTCATTTATCGATTTCATTCAATATTTATTAAATAAATTTATCATTTAAAACAATTTCCATTTAATTTCCAATTCATTAAATCAATTACTTAAGTTCAACGCTATTATAACAAACTTACAAATTTCATTAAATTAAATTCATCAAATCAAATTCTTTAAATTTCAAGTCTTACATTAATTTCAATAAATCACATTTTATTTCTTGTTAAAGAAATTCAATTTCACATATTCATTTACTTAGTTACAATTTCAAAGCTCAATTAATAAAGAAACTAAATTTCACTTATTCAAGAAGTTCAATTTTACTTAATAAAGAATTCAATTTTATTTAATTATTAAATAATTCAATCTTATTTAATTATTAAATAATTCAATCTTATTTAATTATAAAATAATTTCAAAGTTAATAATTTCAAACTTAATTATAATTTCAAACTTAATTATTAAATCATTTCAAAGTTTAATAATTTCAAACTAAATTATAATTTCAAACTTAATCCAATCATTTCTCAAATTAAACAACATTCTTTCATCAATTACATTGTTAATATTTTGTTTCAGATTATTAAATATTAACATTTTCCTTTCATTAAAAATTCAAATTTCAACTTCATTTCAAAACCATATTATTTATTCAAATAAAAACTTCGTTTTATTTTTAAATCAAATTATTGACCAATCGGGTTTTATTTAATTCTCTATCCTAGGTCAAAGTTCAATTTGGGTATTTATCATTTCAACCCGATTCCATTTCAATTCAAAAATCAAAGCATAACAAAGGGAACTTGCAGTGTGATAACTGGGATGGTGTCAAAGTAAATAAACAAGCAATAACAACAATCAGTAACAATCCAATAGTTAATTTAAATAACCCCGAAATAATCGTATTAATTCACATTGTTGTTTGTGCAAATTAATATAATTATTTATAGAATCTACACTATCATTTCATGTAGATTAAAGATTATTACAATAATATTAATACGGTTCTTCATTTGATATCAATTGTTTAGTTCAAACTACATTGATTTAAACAACATACATTTAAATGGTTCAAGGTGTAATTAACCATATTACTATGGGTCAAGTAATTAAACATTCAAGGGGTCATATTATACAAATTTAACAAATCAAATTCAACACATATGTCGATTCAAATTTGTAACTATCATTCGTCAAATTCAATTACATACTATTTATTCACTTTATACGTTACAATTTAACATCTAATATAAACAACAAAAAATCAATCACTTATCAACCAAACGGGATTATCATAGTATAATTAACAAATAATAGTGTCAGATGTCATAGGTGAACTGATACAGGTAATAGCATATATAACAGTGTAATTAACTAACAATAGCATATTTCAATTGACGTTTCAATTGAAATCCAATTTAATAAATAAAAGAACATTAATCGTGAGTGATTACTCACCTTTCGAGGCTAGATAGATTTGAAAAGGAAAGAGATGGGTTACGAATCCAAGACCGAATTTCAAAGCAGATTTGGATTGGCACGAATTTGACGTTCAAAGCTGACGGAAAGGAATTGACGAAGTCGAGTCAGAGCTGGATCGATGAAGATAAACGGTATAAATGAACTTATATATATAACTATTTATAACTATATATATACATACATAAAGTCATACTCAAAAATCCAAACATACATTAAATTAAATATATAGGAATTTCCAAATCCATTGGTTTGAACTAAAACTCGAGAGTACTGAAGTCGAACATATATCAAAAATAAATTATGTGCTATATTTAAAACAATATTTATTATAAATTTAGTATGGATAAAATTTTTACTTAAATCCTAAATAGTATATATATAAACAAATCTATGCAAGTAATTTATTCATGCAACAACTATATTCATTTTTCTCAAAATGTATGCCGACTCAAAAACATATCAGTATAAATTGAAACAAATGGATATATACTTAAAAACAAATACGTAACAGTCTATATAACCATTAACCTATGCAAATCAGTATATATCCAAACCCAAAGATTTATAACCCAGCAATACATATATAAGATAATGATTTAAATATGTAAGCCTATACCTCTTGTACTGTTAAAATATAAAACAAATATAAGACAGAGCTTATTTATCCAGCATATACTAACAAATATTGTAGAACATAGACACTGCAACCTATATGTCTATCTATTTATACATGTTTATAGAAGTACAGTTATACACACGTTATATCACACTTTTACTACATATATTGAAAACAATATAGTTATAACTTATATACATCTATACTAAGAATTAACATATTGTGTATCATCTGTATACTTAGAAACACTTAACCTATTACAATAAGTCAAAACTTAGCATAGTTCAAACAATCATTTTAACCATTGCATAACATAAATGTAGACTTACATATCAACTTATTATACGTTATTTATAACCTGCGCATGATATCTATAACAAATACAAACACATTTAACTTCATATATACAACTATATACACGCACGCAACATACATATAATAATATATGTACACACGCAACACACATATATACTTTAAAACAAAAATCAAAACTGTGAACATAGCTGAAGTATAGCCTTGAGATCTTAAAGCTAAGCACGCAAATATATAAGGAACTGTTATACAAATCCTATATATAACAGCAAATATAAGAAGTTATAAAACATATAAAACTGACTTACAAAAAGTATAATAGAAGAGAGGAACTACATTGCTCGGCAAGGAGGAAAAAGGTGAGGTGGATCGTCTAAAGGCAGGGAGTGGTTCGGTTTCTCGGCGCAGTGTTGGTCGATGGCTCGGCCACATATGGAGCAAATGGTGCGGTGTTTGGTGAAGGGGATAGAACGAAGAGGGGTTAATTCACGTGGGTTGGGGTGCCGAAGTCAGGGAGAACGGAGGCGAGCGGGTTTAGGGTATAGGCAAGGAGGGTTGTTGGATCTGGGTTGATGGGCTTGGTCAGAGTAGCTCGTGAGCTGGAGCTCGGCAGGAGCTGGTGGTGGAGGTCGGCATGGAAGAGGAGAGAAAGAGAATGGGCGGAGATTGGTCGGGGACTGTAGCATGGTCGGAGGAAAACCGAGATGCGTGAAGATGTGAGTTGCGGTCTCGGCTAATGGTGAGTGAAGCTTGAGCAAGGGTGGATGGAAGGAAATGCAAAAGAGGATGGGGAGGCTTCACGTGGAGATGCTGGGTGTTTGACTGGTGACAGAGGATAATTTGCTTTGGAAAATGGTGGGAGGAGAAAGAATGCAGAGGAAAAATGAAGTAGGCTCTGAGATGAACAGGCAAAATAATGTGAAATCAATAAATGATTCAAAGTAGATTATATCTAGGAGTCACGGCTGTTTCTTGGAAGACAAAAAGTTAAGTAACCATTTTTCTCAACCGGTGGAAAGTGGACGGTCATAGGAAAATCAAAAGCCAAAATTTGCGGAACCGATACTGAAATCATTTCCGTAGATTTCACTGTCTCCTGGACTCCGAAACACAGAATTGAATATACCGCAGAGATCAGCACGACGAGACGATCAAAATGGTATAAAAATATCAGTGGTATGATTGAATTATAAAATTTCAAATTTTCCTACTGGCGGAAAATGCAAGAAAAACGTAAAAAAATAAGATCGACGGAGCCATAGATGTCCGAATTTGGGAAAACGACAAACTGACATCTTGCTCAGAAGATGGTTTAGAATTTTTCTATGTAAAAAAATATTTAGGTTTCAGAAACATTTTATTTTCATCGCTTTTTAACTGATTAAATTGAAGTAAATTTACACACGAAATAAACTTTCATACTTTCGGACGAAAATTTACCAGTTGCTATGTTTAACTAAACGCATTCCAAATACAAAATTTTTATTTCAAAATTTTATCGTTTGAAAATTCCACAAAATTTCAACTAATTACGTTATTAAAACAGTTAAAATTTATGGGTCGTTACACTCTCCCCCACTCAAAACTTTTCGTCCCCGAAAAGGAACGAGGTAGGAGAATAGAAACAACCAGAAGGAAAAGCAAATTTGAAATACAAAATAACAATTAATTTAAAACATATAAATTCAAATTTAAATTAATTGATATTCAATAATTGATTTAATCCATTTGATTTCACTAAAATCAATCTCAACTATTTCTAAATTCATTATCTTATTATCCCATTTCTTCAATTTACAATTTTTAAAACCATAATTTTGAATAGTCTTTTATTATAATCATATTTTCTTCAACAATTTTAAATTCTTCTTTATTCCAAATTACTGTCAAATTTATTCTACTTAATATATCTACTCACATATATTAAACCCATATAAATTAATTTAAAACATAAAAGTTTCGATTTAAATTAATTTCCATCTATTAATTTCTTTTAAATTCAAGGTATTTTCATATGTTGATCAAATTTCAATTTATTAATTCTTTCAAAACAAATTTATTAATTCTTTCAAAACAAATTTATTTCATTATTAACTGAGTTTTACTTATTATCCTATCTAACTCTATTAACATCTTTATAATCAAAATTTAGTGTATAACATTTATTATAAACACTCAAATTTTATTTATAAATTCAATTTATCTTATATATTATCCAATTACATATTCAACTTCTGAATGATTTAGGTAAGTTGTATTAGAATGCAGTTGAACAATATACAAATAAAATTTTCCCAATTCAATTATTCAAGTTTAAATATTTATTCCAAATTTTGGTTTTATTTATAATTAAAATCATCCTTTAACAAAATTTAAGAATTAGATTTCCGATTAACTTTAAACAACTTAGAGACATATATAATATATTTATATCAAATCAAATTAAATTTTAAAATAAGATACCTATATATACGTAAATCAAAATATACTGAAAAATTCAAATCAAAATATTTTTTTTTTTTCAAAACAAAACCGTAGCAAAGCTACAGAATGGTTTCTCCACTTCGAAACTCGAAAATGAATGTCGATGATGCGGCCGCCATCACCGAGATTATTTTCCAGCGACAAAGAGAAGAGCACTGATTTCAATATTTTAAAATTCTTTGAAAACGGTTTCTATTTGAAAATATGTTCAATAATATACATTTTAAAATTTTAAAACCAAAACTCGAAATTTTAGGAGATTAAATTCTCAAATTCTTACTTTAAATTCATTTAAATTTCTAAATAAATCTATAAACCAACTTTTATAATTCCATTTATTTTTATGTTGGAATAATCAATGATTTACAAACAAATAGTGAAAATCAAATATTACCTTTCTGACAACCAATTCAGTTAACAATTCAATTTCAGAAAATTTATACTTATATATAATATAATCATACAAAACTATTTTATTTACCAAATTTTGAAAATACTATTGTGTCAGTTTGCTCTATTCAAGTGTTTTGGAAATTCTATCGATAGCGTTGATCAGACGAATCGATCGAAAACCCAAATCAACATCAACAACTCAAACAACACAATAAAACATTTTAAATATAGATTTACAAATACTCTTCCTCGCTCAACAATACAGAAATAAATTTTCAAGGCAAGGATAGAGATTCAAATTTTGATGGACTCAAATTGAAGAGAAATTTGGTTCGAAGATTAGTTTGAAATAAAGATAAGATGATTAAATAATCGAAATAAGAAGATGAATAAGTTTGTATAAATCGCGGGCAACCTTAACCGGATCAACCGTGACTTCAATAATAAGATCGATGTAGAATTTTGAGGCAAATCTACATTTGATCTCAAGAAATAGAATTCAGGTATAACAGGAGATAGATAGCACCGTAAACCGAGGATACAGAAATCTCCGGTAAATCAATGCCTATTGTAAAGGAGTTTCACCCCTTTACAAATCATTCGAAGATTGGCGAGACCGCCGATCTATTATAGATATCATTCAAAATGGAGTTATGGGGTGCTCCAGAATTGAAAGAAGGCGAATAGTAAGGGACACGAATGAATTTCGGAACCAAGGGGAACGTTCCAAAATTCAAAGGAATTGAGTCAAAAGAAAGAGATTGAAACTCAAATGAGAGTGATTCTGTAAATACATTTACCCTATATGTTAAGTTTTGCCTAGAGCTACCAAAGCTCTGATATCAACTATAACGACCCGATATTTTGGACCATTCACATCCATTATAAGTGTATAGGTAGACACTCATGCCGGAATTGAATTGCTCAAAATACCGCGTTGTTAATTTAAATTTGGCAAAACTGAACATATACAGTAAATAAATATAATCACAGATCACAGACACAGAGTAATAAATGCAGCGGAAATAAAGAGATAGTAGTTCATGAAGCTACTATATAAATGTATAAGTTACATCAGAGTTAAACCAGATACAACGGAAGAGTAATACGATACATCAGATACAAATCAGAATACATCACTGGAATCATCGAATACTGGAAGCAGAATAGATGGCTGGATCTTCAAGCAAAGCTCCAACTTCAAAGGTGAGTCTCGAATACTGGTACACTCAGTCTGACCCGAGCGTAAAGCAAAAACATAAGACACTCGAGTCAGGATTAACATTCTTATATTAATAAATCCAACTCAAGTGAAATAGCAATTGAAATACAAGTAACTCAAAGGATGTTGGAATAACCATCCTTTAAGGATCCGTTAAACTATCTACTATGTAGTAGTGTACGATAAGTAGATAATGCCTATCTGTAACGACCTGTAAATTTCAACTGTTTTAATAACGTAATTAGTTGAAAATTTTGTGAAATTTTAAACGATAAAATTTTGAAATATAAATTTGATATTTGGAATGCGTCTAGTTAAACATAGCAACTGGTAAATTTTCGTCCGAAAATATGAAAGTTTATTTCGCGCGTAAATTCACTTCAATTTAATCAGTTAAAAAGCAATGAAAATAAAATGTTTCCGGAACCTAAATATGTTTACATAGAAAAATTCTAAACCATCTTCTGAGCAAGATGTCAGTTTGTCGTATTTTCAAATTCGGACATCTTTGGCTCCGTCGATCTAATTTTTCAGCGTTTTTCTTGCATTTTCCGCCAGTTGAAAATTCAAAATTTTATAATTCAATCAAACCACTGACATCTGTATACCGTTTTGATCATCTCGTCGTGTTGATCTCTACGGTATATTCAATTGTCAATTTCGAAGTCCGGTGTGCGGTGAAATCTGCGAAACGTCTACCATATCGGTTCCACATTTTGAACCTTTTTGAATTCCTTGTTGATTTGTTATCCACCGGGTTAAGCCTAACAGCCACTAGCTTTTAATATTATTTGTATTCAACAGGTGGCTTTTACTTTTCCCAAATTTCAATTTATTTTTTTACCGGTTCATTATATGGTTCATTCGTTTATATGGCTTTTGCTCTTCTGGTTCATTTTCTTCCTTTCTCTGTCTCTTTCATTTCTGAGAAAAAAGAAAAAAAAAACTTATCGCTCACGTTGCATGCATTGCCTGTTATGTTGCATCTTTCATCTTTGCATGCGCTCACGTTGCATGTATTTTCAAAATTTTCTAAATATCCTGAAGCACGCATGTAAACATTATCTCCAGCATCCTTATAGCTCACGTCTCTTTGGTATGCATTTGTTGGGTGATGTATAAGTTTATTTTTGTTTGTAATATAATTGTACATATAGATTTTATGTTGTAGAAGTTTGGAATATATATAATGTCTGCATTTGTATATTGATAATATATGGATTTGATGTTATATGTTTGGATATTGATTTTTTTATTATATAGATTTTAATGTGTAAAGTCATAATAGTCCACTATATTATATAAACTGTTTGCCTATCCCTACGTGTTTATCATATATTATGTGTATATAGATTTTGACTCTAAATACTATTATAGATTGATAATGGGTATTTAAGTGTATATAAGTTATAATATTGATTTTTAAATATGTACGTTTAAAGTTGTATATGATTTGGTTTCGAAATATATATGCAGTGAGATATTAGTATGTTATAGTATTTACTCAAGCTATTATTTACACTAGACAGTCTATATGATTTGTTATATATGAGCTATGTTGAGTTCTAGACTAAGTTTATTCAAGTTGCAGTTAACTTGTTTGTTTATATGTATACCTAAGTTGTATAAGTTATATATATTATATTTAAATTATTTACGGTCTGTAGTTATATATATGTTGTTAAAATGGTTTTATATATAAGTTGTTATTATATATGTAAGTATATATGTTTACATGTTTTGTAAGTATGTAACTTATACAGGGTTCATTTTATACGATTGTATGTATAATTAGGCATATATGTTTTGTAAACTTTATATTTTAACAGTTAAAATTATGTAAATGTTAGTTTATAAATTTTATATTTATGTCAGTTTTCTGAACAGCAGTTAGACTTCATGTTCACGATATCATATCTTACTCATGTTTTATCGAAATGGGTTGATTCTATTTTTAAAAAGGAGTCGAAGTTACCTAGTTTATGCCTGTCAAATTTCAGCAAAATCCGACATCGTTTGATTAGTGGTCGAGGACCTTGAAGTTAGACCCAGGCAGCTATTCTTTTGTACTTGAAATTATTTTACACTGCTGCAAACACGACCTGAGTTCATGTTTGACGCATCCTATCTCTTCCGTCTTACGTCGGAATACAGTGATTCTTTTTTTGTTGGAAAGATTGAGTTTTCCATTTTATGTTCATGAATTTTCAGCTTCATGCGAGGTCATTTGATCCTCTGTTTCTCATTTGGAAGTTAGACCCAGACAGCTGCTCTTTTGTACTAAGAAATTATTTTACACTGCTGCAAACATGGCCTGAGTCTATGTTTGTGACATCGTAACTTTTCTCGTCTCTTGTCCAAAACAAGTGAATCTTTTGCAGTTTGAAATACAAGTTTTGATCTTTATTCATACCAAATTTCAAACCATTTCGATCTCGGTAGCACATAGAATTCTATTGTTAAACTTTGATACAGGACATGTTTTATTTGTTGCTATGTTGAATGTTTTGATTTGATTTCATCGATTTCTGTTATCAGCTTTGATCGTTGAATTCGTGCCGATTTGTTTTGCTTGGATTCGTAACTCAATCTCTATGTCCGTATCAGTGTGCGTATCCGGGTCATCTTCTCGTGCATCTCTAGCCTCGAAAGGTGAGCAATCACTCACGATTAATGTTCTTTTATTTATTAAATTTGATTTCAATTGAAACGATAATTGAAATATGCTGCTGCTAGTTATTTACACTGTTAAATATATGCTATTACATGTATCAGTTTACCTGTGACATCTGACATCATTATCTGTTATATATACAATGATAATCCAGCTTGGTTGATAATTGATTGATTGTTGATGTTTATATTGGACGTTAAATTGTTAAAGTTAAAGTGATTAATAATATGCAATTGAATTGATATAGGATAGTCAACAATTTAAATTGAATCTATATGCTGAATTTGATTTGTTAAATTTGTATAAGATGACCCCCTTTAAATGTTTAATTACTCGACATGTAGTAATATGGTTAACTTCACCTTGAACCATTGAATGTATGTTGTATAAAATTGATGTTGTATGAAATTGAATAATTGATATCAAATGAAGAACCGTATTAATATTAGTGTAATAATCTTTAATCTACATGAAATGATAGTGTAGATTCTAGAAATAATTATATTAATTTGCACAAACAACAATGTAAATTAATACGATTATTTCGGGATTATTTGAATTGATTATTGGATTGATATTGATTGTTGATATTGCTTGTTTATTTACTTTGACACCATCCCAGTTATCACACTGCAAGTTCCCTTTGCTATGCTTTGATTTTGAATTGAATTGGAATCGGGTTGAAATGATAAATACCCAAATTGAACTTTGACCTAGGATAGAGAATTAAATAAAACCCGATTGGTCAATAATTTGATTTAAAAATAAAATGAAGATTTTATTTGAATAAATAATATGGTTTTGGAACAAAGTTGGAATTTGAATTTTAATGAAAGGAATGTTAATATTTAATAATCTGAATCAAAATATTAACGTAGTAGATGATGAAAGAACGTTGTTTTAAAATTAATTATTTAATAATTAAATTTGGAATTATTAATAATTAAGTTTTGAAATTAGTTAATAATTAAGTTTTGAAATTATTTAATAATTAAATAAGATTGAATTATTTAATAATTAAATAAAATTGAATTCTTTGTTAAGTGAAATTGAACTTCTTGAATAAGTGAAATTAAGTTTCTTTATTAATTGAGTTGTGAAATTGTAACTAAGTAAATTAATAAGTGAAATTGAATTTCTCTAATAAGAAATAAAATGTGTTTTATTGAAATAATGTAAGATTTGAAATGTAAAGAATTTGATTTGATGAATTTAATTTAATGAAATTTGTAAGTTTTGTTATAATGAAGTTGAACTTGAGAAATTGATTTAATGAATTGGAAATTAAATGGAAATTGTTTGAATGACATATTTACTTAACGAATATTGAATGAAATTGATAAATGAAGTTAAATTGATTTGAATGTTAAATTAAATGATTTCGGAATGGAACTTATATACGAACTTGAATCAATATTGGAATTATTTTAAACAGAAATTGAAATTGAATCATAAGATCTGAAATTATGAATGTGGAAGTTTTGAAACGTAAATTATGGAAATTGATTTCGAAAGAGAAATGAAATGTTGACTTATAAATTCTAATTGAAATTGAAATTGATTTGGTTTTGAAATTTATTAAACGACCAATCGGTGTAATAATTACGGAAGTTATTAAAGAGACCGGAATCAGTTATGGATATACTCTCTATCTAAACCGAAAACCACTTTAATAACTATATGCGGAGTGATGATCCAGAATGAAGTGGTTGGAATGATGTACGTGATGACTGAAGAAAGAGAACGATAATGGATAGCCTTGACACTTGTGTCAAATTGGAAATGACTAAAACAGGAGCCGTGCCGGGCCAATGGAGGATTAGCTACCTCAAGTGGACACATTTCTTCGAAAACTACTCATTACTTGTTGTCGATTAGTGCACCCTTAATTTTGGGAGTGTTGTTTCACGGTGTTGCGGGCGCTGCGGCGTTGCGTTCTCACCATTCCGGATCAGGCAAACGGTAGTATCACTACCTTGGGTATTGCCTCATGTGCCTTGTCATACTTGTATCCCTTTATTCGTGACCACTACGAATTTGTTTTGTACCTTTAGTATATGGATTGCCCTCTGGTGACTTCCGGTTTTGGGGAAACTACGGTCTTGTATATGCTTTTGCGAATAAAAATGTGTTAAGGGTGGAATGGGCCATGACTTAACACTATTTTGATATCTTTATATTACTGGTAGACATTATCTACTTATCGTACACTACTACCTAGTAGATAGTTTAACGGATCCTTAAAGGATGGTTATTCCAAACATCCTTTGAGTTACTTGTATTTCAATTGCTATTTCACTTGAGTTGGATTTATTAATATAAGAATGTTAATCCTGACTCGAGTGTTTTGTATTTTGCTTTACGCTCGGGTCAGACTGAGTGTTCCAGTATTCGAGACTCACCTTTGAAGTTGGAGCTTTGCTTGAAGATCCAGCCATCTATTCTGCTTTCAGTATTCGATGATTCCAGTGATGTATTTTGATTTGTATCTGATGTATCGTATTACTCTTCTGTTGTATCTAGTTTAACTGTGATGTATCTTATATATTCATATAGTAGCTTCATGAACTACTATCTCTTTTATTTCCGCTGCATTTATTACTGTGTCTGTGATCTGTGATTATTTTATTTACTGTATATGTTCAGTTTTGCCAAATTTAAATTAACAACGCGGTATTTTGAGCAATTCAATTCCGGCATGAGTGTCTACCTATACACTTATAATGGATGTGAATGGTCCAAAATAGCGGGTCGTTACACTATCAGTAATATAAAATATCAAAATAGTGTTAAGTCATGGCCCATTCCACCCTTAACACATTTTTATTCCCAAGAGCATATACAAGACCGTAGTTTCCCCAAAACCGGAAGTCACCAGAGGCTATCCATATACTAAAGGTACAAAACAAATCGTAGTGGTCGCGTATAGGGATACAAGTATGACAAGGCACATGAGGCAATACCCAAGGTAGTGAAACTACCGTTTGCCTAATCCGGACTGGTGAGAACGCATCGCCGCAGCGACCGCAACACCGCGAAACAACACTCCCAAAATCAAGGGTGCACCAATCGACAACAAGTAATGAGTAGTTCGAAGAAGTGTGTTCGCTTGAGGTAGCTGACCTCCATTTGGCCCGGCACGGCTCCTGTTTTAGTCATTTCCAATTTGACACAAGTGTCAAGGCTATCCATTATCGTTCTCTTTCTTCAGTCATCACGTACATCATTCCAACCACTTCATTCTGGATCACACTCCGCGTATAGTTATTAAAGTGGTTTTCGATTTAGACAGTGAGTATGTCCCTAACCGATTCCGGTCTCTTTAATAACTTTCGTGATTATCACACCGATTGGTCATTTCTATATTTCAAAACCAAATCAATTACAATTTCAATTAGAATTTACAAATCAACATTTTATTTGTCTTTCTAAACCAATTTCCAAAATTTACATTTCAAAACTTCCAAATTCATAATTTCAAAATCTTATAATTCAATTTCAATCTTTATTTAAAATAATTCAAATATCAATTTAAATTCGTATATAAGATTCATTCCGAAATCATTTAAATCAATTTAATTTAACATTTAAATCAATTTAAATTCATTTATCGATTTCATTCAATATTTATTAAATAAATTTATCATTTAAAACAATTTCCATTTAATTTCCAATTCATTAAATCAATTACTTAAGTTCAACGCTATTATAACAAACTTACAAATTTCATTAAATTAAATTCATCAAATCAAATTCTTTAAATTTCAAGTCTTACATTAATTTCAATAAATCACATTTTATTTCTTGTTAAAGAAATTCAATTTCACATATTCATTTACTTAGTTACAATTTCAAAGCTCAATTAATAAAGAAACTAAATTTCACTTATTCAAGAAGTTCAATTTTACTTAATAAAGAATTCAATTTTATTTAATTATTAAATAATTCAATCTTATTTAATTATAAAATAATTTCAAAGTTAATAATTTCAAACTTAATTATAATTTCAAACTTAATTATTAAATCATTTCAAAGTTTAATAATTTCAAACTTAATTATAATTTCAAACTTAATCCAATCATTTCTCAAATTAAACAACATTCTTTCATCAATTACATTTTTAATATTTTGTTTCAGATTATTAAATATTAACATTTTCCTTTCATTAAAAATTCAAATTTCAACTTCATTTCAAAACCATATTATTTATTCAAATAAAAACTTTGTTTTATTTTTAAATCAAATTATTGACCAATCGGGTTTTATTTAATTCTCTATCCTAGGTCAAAGTTCAATTTGGGTATTTATCATTTCAACCCGATTCCATTTCAATTAAAAAATCAAAGCATAACAAAGGGAACTTGCAGTGTGATAACTAGGATGGTGTCAAAGTAAATAAACAAGCAATAACAACAATCAATAACAATCCAATAGTTAATTTAAATAACCCCGAAATAATCGTATTAATTCACATTGTTGTTTGTGCAAATTAATATAATTATTTCTAGAATCTACACAATCATTTCATGTAGATTAAAGATTATTACAATAATATTAATACGGTTCTTCATTTGATATCAATTGTTCAGTTCAAACTACATTGATTTAAACAACATACATTTAAATGGTTCAAGGTGTAATTAACCATATTACTATGGGTCAAGTAATTAAACATTCAAGGGGTCATATTCACTACAACAAAAAAGACTTTTCACAGCGTTTGAAAAACGCTGTTAAAAGTTTTCACAGCGTTTTTAAAAACGCTGTATAACGACATGCGGTCGTTGACCCTAAAGTTTTAACTGCAAAATATAAACGCTGTCAAAAATCAACTTTCTACAGCGTTTTTTAAACGCTGTTAATAAATTTCCTACTGCAAGGTATAAACGCTGTTAGTAGTTTTCTACTGCAAGGTATAAACGCTGTCGTAGGGATGTGCATTTTTTTCCCACTGAATTGACAGCAATGTATAAACGCTGTCGTAGGGATATGCATTTTTTTCCCAATGAATTGACAGCAATGTATAAATGCTGTCGTAGGGATATGCATTTTTTTCCCACTGAATTGACAGCAATGCATAAACGCTGTCGTAGGGATATGCATTTTTTTCCTACTGAATTGACAGCAATGCATAAACGCTGTCGTAGGGATATGCATTTTTTTCCCAATGAATTCAGTTCAGCACATTACAATTACAATACTTTGTGCAATTCAGTTCAGATAGTACTCACTCCCCAGTTCAACAATAATACATATAGTACAATTCAATTTAGATAGTACTCACTCCCTAGTTCAACAATAATACATAATACCATATGCAATCCAATTCAGATAGTACTCACTCCCCAGTTCAACAATAATACATATAGTACAAAGTTCAACAAGGCAGGCAGCAACAATACAGTATTGTACATAGTTCATAACCTAAAATATCGGCAAGAAAATGAAATATAATATGGTCATAGACCCTAAGTTGCATGAAAACTCTAAGTCAACTGTCATAGAATCACAACGCGTCCGCAAGTTGCAGCAGTTATTCACGATCCAACCAAGAAATTTGCAGGCTTGCAGTAGCTCTGAGACATAAGTAAGAAGGCAAGTTCTTAAACTGTGAGCATGAACTGTATATAATTCAAACTGCGAGCAATACAATTTAGCATGAACTACTATATGACTAACTTGCAACATGATTGAGGACCCTAGTTTCTTATATCCCCTTGGTCCCTAACGAGCCAATGAGCTGACAAGGTCAATCAGGTCCTCTCGGACCTTTGTGGAGAACAAAAAAAAAGTTTCATTCACTAGTGGAACGACTAACAACAATTGACAACAGATTGATCTATCAGTGCTAAATTCAGGACCATGCAATTTTCTAACTAGAAAACTAAATGAGAGTATTAAGAAACTGGCAGTTCATATCGTGTACATAAATGTTGGCAGGCTGCAATAGGTCATGTTGTTTCTCTCTATACAAGCCTGAACTACCCAATGGGAAAAGAAAAAAAAGATAGCTGTCGTTTTCGTATTTCAGAGAAAACTTTAAAAGATAGTTTGAACTGTTTCTAGTCTGTCTTTACATCTTACATATGATAATTAACAAACTAGTATTATAAGCTATATGAATTATAATTTCTGTAATTGGGCAAATAAAATGTTGTACACTGAACTAAGAAAACCATGAATCAAAGTGAAGAAAAATGGGTAAAAATTAGAAAAATGGTTGGACCGCATTGATCTTTGTTGTCAGTAGTAAATTTAATAGAAAAATTGCTATTATAAGATAATATTCTTTGTTAACAAAGAAAGTATACAAAAATGAAATCTTTTATAAGAATTTATGGCGAAGTAAAAGAATATATCCTTAAGAAAACTAAGGACAACTAAATCGACATAAAAAGACACGACATAAAAAGACATGCTATATATTAATGAATTATAATGGGAAAATGCAAATTATTAGCTTAATCTCGTATACGTTCAATTTTTCTTAGCTTAACTATATATATTTAAAGTAGTTTGAAGGGAACAAATTTGAATTTAAAAATGCTAAAATTTAAACTTTGCATTTAAAGCTATTAAAATATAAAGGCAATCTTATCTTCTGTTTTTATTGAAAATTTAATAGTATGGCTAAAGAATTTATGTTGTATAAATAGAATTTACAGTTTTGATTTTGGATAAGGAAAGAAAGTGCGAGTGGAAATTTTGATCTGTCAAGTAATCGATCCACTAAAAGTTGTAACGTTTAATCTTCGAAATACGTGACAAATAATTCACTATGAAAAGAAATATGAAGAGCCACTCTACAATTGGTGTATAAAATAAACCGGTTTAATACGATTGATTGTTCAAAATTTCACTTTTACCCACACGAAAGCAAACTTGAAGGATAAGTGCTCTAATAGTTGTAACTCTCGTCCCAACTATTATCCATCTTTATAATAGTGGTAACTTGCATGTTTTAATTGATGTTAATTAATGGGGTTTGACTTCACTCTAAATAGATAATCTAAAACATTTCATCATCTCATGCATAGCAGATGTACAAATAGAATAATACTAAGAAATGCTTTTTATATATGTATAATTATCACATTATATATGTATAATTATCACATACTAAATTAAATTGTGATTCGGTAAAGATGATTAGGATTAATGATCTCAACGAGTTGAGTGAAGGGTAGTTACCTGAAAACTGCCAAACTATACAAATATTTCAAACTGCTGAAGGTGAGTCCACACTAACATTCGCAGTAGGCCATGCTACCGTCGAACCAATAGCATCTGATAAGCATTCCATGAATGACGTAGGTCTCCATAAAGACGCATTCGGGTCTTTGACAATATCCACCCAAACTCTTATTGCATTTGGTCCTAGTGGAATAGAATGAACCAAATCATTTGGATTAGTTGAAGATATGGTGCCTTCAGCTACAATTTTTCTTGTGCCCTCCACAGCAAATAACTTGCACTTGTTATTTATCGCGTAATTTGCACTCTATGATATTAAAAAAAGTATTGATACATTATCAACAAATCGTATATATAAATATTAGCAATATAATATATTACCGTACGAGATGTTGGAACGTTGCTCATAGGAGTGGATGGTATTGTGTTTTCAAAAACCAATTTTGATGATGGCCATGCTATTGTCTTACCGACGGCTTCTCCGATACATGTCACACCTGCTATGGGCCTCCACAAAAAGGCATCTTCTTTTATCGGATTGTCCACCCAAACTATTGCGGCTTCTGGTCCAAGAGGAACACCATTAATAATCTGATTTGAATCACTCGAGTGCACACGTCCTTCGGCAACCAATACTTCAGTTCCACCCCAATCGAACAACTTGCATTTGTTTTCTGTGCTATTGGTTTTGCTCTATCAAAGAAAAAAATTATAGTCATCTAATAAAAGTCTTGTTTCTATAGTCTTACTGCATTCAACATTTTATCATGTGTCAACCAATTCAATACAAAGCAAATCAACATTGTTAAATTTTCAATAATCATTTGTCAAACTTTAAACTTGATTTCACCCACCAAATGTTATTAAAAATAATAATACTAACATAGCTAGAAATGTGTAATAAATTAGTATTCGACTCTATGGAACCGATGCTTCCGGTAGTTGGATTTTCACATATTTTAGTTTTAATATGTAAAAGAATGTACTAATCTAATGGGAACATGGACTAGTTTGGATAATATCAATGTTAATTCCACGGTTCTCTTATAAATATATTTTTACCGTTGCATTATACAGATTTTTAATGTGCAGATGCTAAACAAATCTTATTATTTACCACATCGTTTCCTAGATGACGATAACAAAGCTCTGAATAGTGGCAAAAACAGGACTAGGAATCTGCCACCTCTAGTTCAAAAGGGTGGATGCAGAGACACATATCAATGCTATATTTGTAGAGAGTTTTTCATACCTCGTTTTCTTTTTCGGAGTTTTCTTTTATGCGGATAACAACTCTATCAGCTGGCCATGCTATCTTCTCATTCTTGGCGTCTCCTATGTATACCATACCAGGTGAAGGCCTCCACAAAAAAACATCGGATTTTTTAGGATGGACTACCAAAATTTTCTTGGCATTCGGACCTAAAGGTAGTCCATTGAGAAGATCGTTTGGATCACTTGACACGATTTTTCCTTCGGCAATTACCTCATCATCATTCCCGTGCCAATTCAGCAAACTACAACCGTCACCTATTTCATTATGCTTACTCTGCAATTAATAAAAAATAAAATACATAACTTCTGATTTAGATATCAAATTATGTATGATGTTTTAACCTTACTATCGTATATTTTTACCGTTTGAGATACGTTCTCTCCTCCACAATTTTCTTTATCCTGCAAATCAATAATATTACAAAAATATTAGAGAATTTGAACCTGCGGTGAAATTGTAGTGAACCTGTAGTGAACTTGTATATTTATTCCACTTATGATGAAAACAAGTACAAATTTCAAAGAGAATACATTTTCAGAATGAATTTTGATATAACAATTGACAAACTTATGTATGGAAATGATACATCATTTGTAGAGTAACCAGATAAGGATGAGAAATTTTACAAAAGAGTCCTTTGTTGTGACATGGCCTGATTTCTTGATATACAAAGAGTCCTTTGTTGTGACGTGCGCGCACGCGCCCCCACAGACATATATTATATATATATATCTGAATGTATAATTGTAAGAAATATTTTATATTTGAAACCTTAAGTTAACTGGAAATGAAGCATGAAAAATGAAGTTCAATTGAAGTTAGGAAGTAGGATATAAATAAGAGGGTTGAAGTAAGATCTTTTACTTATTCGTTAGGTGTTTAGTATATCAAGAAAATTTCGCACAAAACATCATGATATTTACACAAAGTGATTATCGACATACCTGACGTTTCATTACGGTGTGAATCAACTGCTCTAGCTCTGAAATCCTATGCTGACATTGAGCTACTTGTTTATCTTTGATTTGTGACAAAACTACAGTGGTCGTGGTTACACCCCTTCCCATTCCTCGTAGTCGTCCCGGTCTATCTTTTCCCAACACCAATGAGAGGGCATCTTCTTTGATCTTACAAGTTGAGCTAGACGGTGATTCCTTTTCAGCATTCTTTATTTTCTCCTACAAAGTGAACACAAATTATATTTTGTAGAAGAGTTCAAAATTATATATTTTCCAAAAATTACGCTTAAACAAAAACAACTTAGCACTTACGATAGTATCCGCAACATGCGGGTTCACTGGTTCACCATTTTTTCGAGTGTGGGATTTAATCCAAACATCAGATCTAGAAATGGAAGAAGGACTGCTACTTTTCTCTTTCTGCATTAAAGGAAACATAACATTAACAAAACTATTAACCATAGGTAATAAATCAAATATATTTCTCACCAAATCTTCAGTTAGTCGAGCCATTCCTCGACGACTACACGTGTGTGGTATTTGTTTGTCCTTCATGGCTTTAAATTTATCACTTCGTAGCTAGATTACAAGATTTATCACATTAATTTATCACTTCATTCCCTTTATTAATAATGATTAACAAATTTGCAATAGACAACCAGTTTCTTATTTATATTCACAGCTACAGATTTTTATAGAAAGATTCCAGAACACAGAATTTCTCTATCAACCCAAATTATAAGAGTGCAAGTGTATATGTTGCACCTTACAGATACAATAATTTAAGTATAAAACAAATAAGTAATTGGAGTAAAATTTTCTATTTTGATTTTTCTGCTTACTTGAGAAGTTAGAACTAGACATTTTTCTGTGTCCTATTAATGCGTACAATTATACAATAGAGACCTATCAAAGTCAGAAGTATGTAGATATCTTTAGTTTAATACTACAAATAGTGTCCGTTGTCTTCAATTGAACATCATGAAATCCCTACAACTTTTAGCTTACAATTGAAATAAAAAAATTCAATTGAAATAAAACTATAAAAGTACATATATATCTGTAGGCACACATGCCCCTACCAATTTTAGCCATACTAGATCTAAATCTAGATGTGATTGTAGTTCTATCAAACTTTGACTATATAATTAATAATCTCAAGCTCATGTACAACTTGAATTATTTTAACCATTGTATCATTATCACCTTGCCGCTTCTCTGTCCAATTCATATCCACTATAAAACTTGAATTATTTTAACCATTTCCATTCTTTTAGTTTTATATGTAGAACTAGTGTTTAATATAGTAGTTCAAATTTGGCTTTCACTAACCTTTTTTGCTACCATTTCTATAAATTTAACACACCCACAAATAACACCCCTCCCCACTCCCCCTCCTCCCAACCCCCTCAAACCCCCCCACACTAATTTCCATCTCCAATCGCCATTTTGCAAATTCGAAAAGATGGATAGAATGTCTCACATTTATTATAAAGGGGATGAACCTCAGCATACTCTCTCGAAACCTCTTGTATTTAATAGCGGAAACATCAAGTATAACCACTAAGCCAAAAGTTCAAATTAATCAAAGCAAGAAATAAATAAAAAATTAATGAAACAAAGTTCAACCCTAGTAGCATACATAGTTACAAATTAATTCTTGTTTCGTTATACATTTAGTCGTGATGCTAGTACTAAAATACATTCTTGTAGCCCTCCTTTTCTACTTGGAAACGAATAATTTAGAAATAAGCATGTGAAAAGTCCTGGATATTGAATAAAACCACGTATAATTGTACTGCTCTCCTTCTTGATGTAGGTATATCCATTGAAATTTATTCGACAAATGAGTAGCAAGATTTAAGCAAAAAGTTTTTATGCTCTAGCTATTTTTCATTTTTTTTCTCTAGATACTGTAATGCAGTTGGATTATGCTGCACTTGAAATAACATAATATATACTTTTGATTAAAAATATTTGAATGTAAACTATCATGGCATCTAAACATACAGCATATTTTGCACTATGATTAAACTATACTGCATAATAAATATACTGATATTTCATATGAACATAAAGCTTTTGATCATGTATAAATCAGCTACAAAATCTGCAGTGTCTAACATATCTTCTCGCATACTTATGCAAAATTATGATTGATAA
This sequence comes from Allium fistulosum, assembly GCA_030737815.1. NCBI lineage: Eukaryota > Viridiplantae > Streptophyta > Magnoliopsida > Asparagales > Amaryllidaceae > Allium > Allium fistulosum. The sequence goes on from CM060907.1 coordinate 1,010,267,169, forward strand.
ACTTTATAATAAAAAATTTGACAACATAGCTATTATATTTAACAAAATGGATAATCCTAACAAGTTAGGTAACAAAATTTGATTGCCAAGTGTCCACATATGCTAAAACATGCACACATATGTGTTATTAGCTGTCAACTGTAAAAGGGTATTTTCAGATAAAATGTACCTAATCATCTATTAAAATAACACATGTATTTGGTAGTACATTTAGTTTATTCTCATCATACAAGGGTTTAAAATGCATCTAAAGCTAACATTTTTACTTGTTGCTGAAAAAAAATTAAGTGAAACAAGATGTTGCACTGAAGCAAGAGTACAAAAATAAAGTGAACATACTCCTAAAAATTGACTATGGAAACAAATTGAACATACTAGTTTTGAAGCATGAAAACAAACATACTACAAACTAAAGTTACACTGCTTGCTCTTCTGTCTTCACATCTCACTTGCATGTTCTTTTATGTTTATTATGGGAAAAAGAAGAAAAGTGCTAAACTAAATGCAATTTTAAATTTATCTCATACTTGTAAACAGGATATCAGATGTTGAAATCACATCCAGAACACACCAAACTTCAGAAATCACATCCAGAACACAGCATGATACTAAATGGTAATGTAGTCACACTAAAATCCATAAAAAAATGGTAGCATAAGTGGTTTAGACATCAAATCTCAATCCAAAATTCAAATCCCAATGTAGGCTCTAAAATTTTAAAGTATGTTATGATACGTAACGGTATGTTCAATCTTAGCTTAGTCTGCGCCTGAGTTTGTCAATCTAAAACAAAGCAAAATGTGAATTCTAAATTTAAAGTGGGAAATTAAAACCTTGAACTCCTTTTCTTATTACTTGAATATCTCTTACTTCATAAATCGTACCACTAGATTTTTGGCTTAGCTTTGCTTCCTATCTCTTAAGTAGTTAGAGGAGTATATTAATGAATGGTATACATGTATTAGTAGAGCAAATGTTAAAGTCTTGTAATTATTTTTTTCCAATGGCAGGTTGCTACTTTGTAATTGTCATGAATGCATCAATTAGCTTATATGAACTGACATGGTAACATTGTATTAAAGTGCAGGTGGAACACTAGCATAACTAGTTTATAGTATTTAGTCTTTATTTTATCAATAAATGTGAATTTAGCATAAATATATTAATTTTTCGCAAGCTTTAATACCTACTGTCAAGTGGTATTGGGATATTTGGTAATATGAATGGTTATTATCATACCTACATGTATTACTATTTAGTCATTGAAATTATGTCCAACTCATTGTAGTCCATAAGCAAAGTTACAAAAGGCAGAACTAACAAACTAGATACAACTTTTAACACTTTCTCTGAGCAAACTAGATACACCTATATTCACATGCATCTTGATAACAAAACTTATATGATTTTTTCCTAATTGGACAAGTAAAAAAGATTGTTCAGATTTCTGCCCTACCACAACAGTAGTGCGGACTCCACCATTGGCTAAGAGCAGACTCAATATGTTTTCTAATCAAAACTGATAATAAATTTTGTAAGTGATGAAACCCAAACTGAGCTAGGGTAAGGAAAAAAACTCACCAAGTTTTCAACCTGTTTCTGCCGAGTTCGCAAGTTCCAATAAGACAATCGAACACAATTCGATTCAGAGCAACTGCAGAGTATTGATTAGCACGTAGATGTGTTGAATGATGAAGGGGATGATTTCCAGTGTTAGTTGAAATGAAATCGACATCGGGAGTGATGAGGTAGATGCGGAGGGAAAATGAATATATTGAGCATAAGTAATAGAGATGGAGGCGGCAAACAATGAAAACCTAATGGATTGTTTTGTCGGCGTTTAATCCTAAAACCAGTTATCTCCAAAATAGTTTTTACCGCATTTGACATTCAAAAGACCTGACTTCTTACATATGAATTGCCTTATTCTCCTTAATTATACAAACTTTGATAAACCCAAAAATATCCTAATTTGGATGCATTAATCATTAGATTATATCTATATATAGCCTTAACAATAATCTATAATAGTTGTGTACACTAATCTAAGTGCTAAGTAAAAGCATTTTAATCATATAATATTCAAACATTGCTAAAAATGTAATCAGACCTAATTGTTCTGTCATCTTTGCTTAGAGGAGTAAAATTGGTTATTTATATTCTTTTATGTAATGACTGTACTTGAAAATGTTTAATAAAAAATGAGGGAAACGTTGAAAAATATAATAATGCACCAAAAATCTATGAATATGTTATGTACATCCATAGGTATAGGAGTATATATTGCATATATACGTGAAGTGCATAAATCTGTGTACAAATACATAAAATCTCTGCAATTCCAATTGAAAATTATGTGTGATAGAAACATTCAAAAACATCAAATAACCCTTAAGTTTGTATAAAGTAAAAAACTAAAGATAATCGCCATCATGCTAAAATAAAACTTGACAAAATTTAGGCAACAAAAAACACAGCTCTTATTAACCAATCCTATCATGCTAAAATTTGAATCTTTCCTCAAATTGTGTTTTTCTCTTAGTTAATCTCAACTAAAATGTTTAGCTTTTCTTAAATTAGAGTTTTAATTTTTCATTTTGCACCCAAAGTCATCTTTTAACATTCTTGTCCTATATATCTCCCAAATATCAATATGCATTCGAACCATAGTTTGGAAATTTGTGTTGGGATAGCATGGGTGAAGGACTTAAAATACTTGTGAGTGAATGTACATGCTTTACAAACACACACACACATGGAAAGTCAATTTAGATGCTTAAAATAAAACATAAAATTTGGCACAGTATATCACGGCCATTGGATCCCATTATTATTGAATACATCTCCGTGTGTGTATAAACAAAGATACATGGACACTTGTTATACAGCTCCTTGCACTTTTTTCTAATAATTATGACCTAATCTATTCAATATTAATAAAATCCATTTGAATATAGGATCTAATCCTATTTTCTCAACCAAATTCTACTTATATTTATCTATTTGTTATTATGCCACATATTTGCCTCAACATCTACTCATTGTTTGTGACAAAAAGTAATTAATTTTGCAGCATTAATTTATATTGTGTTTAGCATTCTACCCTATAAAATCTTCCTAACTTTTCACAAAGATTCAGAGTTAGCAAGAAGCTATTTCATTCGTATCATGCAGGCGAATACTAATAGAATATAACACTTACAAAATTCGAAGTTATACACCATTATTTAATTAAATGAAGCATTAGTATAATACGTTAAACATCTTGAATTTTTTCCTTATCATCAATGTTCCACCTTATTGATCGGTATTTAGATATTAACTAATAAAAATTGGCCGTTGAATTTAATGGAGAAATTAATGAAATATATCAAACAATTTGAAAATTTTCCTTATCAACAATGGTGTACCATAATGGCCAGCATTTATAAATTAACAAACAAAGACTGACCATTTAATTCAATAAAGCAATTCACAGAGCATGTCAAATATTTTCAAATTTTTCCAAACTATTAGTGGGCTACATAATTAACATTTTAAAATATCATAACTTCATATCAAAGTTTTAACTGCAAATTGTAGGAGTTTAATCTTATTTTCAACTGTATTAATAATAACGTCTCAAAATGAGATAATTTAATGAATATAATCTAGGTATAATGATATAAAAATTTAATAATAGAATATCTAGAGCATGCAAATGAGTATTGATCAATTCGTCATAATGCCTACACGAATTAAGAAATGGTGGATCCCCAACAAAAAAAACCAAACCAGACCAGCTAGAAATGAAATAAGATGTACTTACTAAAATCAGAAAGAATATAACTCAACTAGAAAAGAAATTTCATCAAAGAGGTTAAGAAAAGTTTCATACAATTGTAATCGATAAATATTGAATAAAAACTAGGGAAAACTTTAAGCTTGATCTGATAAGCAAGATTTGATAATTCGAAACTATTCTAACTTAAACTGAAAACTAGGGTTGAGAAAAAACGCTCACCAATTTCCCGTTCCGCTGAGTTTAGGGCTACCAAAATCGAAATCGACGACAGAGATGCTCAACCAAAATCGAAGCGGTGGATGAAGGAAGTTGATTTCTGGTGTTGAAATTGAAATCGATGCATTGAAATTGGAAACTGGGGAGGGAATGGAAACTAGAAATTGGGGGAGGGAATGGAAAATGGAAATCGACGTATTTTCTTTTTTCTCCAAGTAAATGAGAAGTGGCGGCAAACGAAAAAAACACCGATGTATGCGGCCGCAAACAAAATAAACACTAATAGTTTTGTCAACGTTGAACCCTTGAAACAACTTTCTCACAAACGCATTCTACAGCATTAAACTTTTAAACGCTGACTATGATTGCAGTTAAAACTCAATTTTCTTGTAGTGATTATACAAATTTAACAAATCAAATTCAACACATATGTCGATTCAAATTTGTAACTATCATTCGTCAAATTCAATTACATACTATTTATTCACTTTATACGTTACAATTTAACATCTAATATAAACAACAAACAATCAATCACTTATCAACCAAACGGGATTATCATAGTATAATTAACAAATAATGGTGTCAGATGTCACAGGTGAACTGATACAGGTAATAGCATATATAACAGTGTAATTAACTAACAACAGCATATTTCAATTGTCGTTTCAATTGAAATCCAATTTAATAAATAAAAGAACATTAATCATGAGTGATTACTCACCTTTCGAGGCTAGATAGATTTGACAAGGAAAGAGATGGGTTACGAATCCAAGCCCGAATTTCAAAGCAGATTTGGATTGGCACGAATTTGACGTTCAAAGTTGACGGCAAGGAATTGACGAAGTCGAGTCAGAGCTGGATCGATGAAGATAAATGGTATAAATGAACATATATATATAACTATTTATAACTATATATATACACACACATAAAGTCATACTCAAAAATCCAAACATACATTAAATTAAATATATAGGAATTTCCAAATCCATTGGTTTGAACTAAAACTCGAGAGTACTGAAGTCGAACATATATCAAAAATAAATTATGTGCTATATTTAAAACAATATTTATTATAAATTTAGTATGGATAAACTTTTTACTTAAATCCTAAATAGTATATATATAAACAAATCTATGCAAGTAATTTATTCATGCAACAACTATATTCATTTTTCTCAAAATGTATGCCGACTCAAAAACATATCAGTATAAATTGAAACAAATGGATATATACTTAAAAACAAATACGTAACAGTCTATATAACCATTAACCTATGCAAATCAGTATATATCCAAACCCAAAGATTTATAACCCAGCAATACATATATAAGATAATGATTTAAATATGTAAGCCTATACCTCTTGTACTGTTAAAATATAAAACAAATATAAGACAGAGCTTATTTATCCAGCATATACTAACAAATATTGTAGAACATAGACACTGCAACCTATATGTCTATCTATTTATACATGTTTATAGAAGTACAGTTATACACACGTTATATCACACTTTTACTACATATATTGAAAACAATATAGTTATAACTTATATACATCTATACTAAGAATTAACATATTGTGTATCATCTGTATACTTAGAAACACTTAACCTATTACAATAAGTCAAAACTTAGCATAGTTCAAACAATCATTTTAACCATTGCATAATATAAATGTAGACTTACATATCAACTTATTATACGTTATTTATAACCTGCGCATGATATCTATAACAAATACAAACACATTTAACTTCATATATACAACTATATACACGCACGCAACATACATATAATAATATATGTACACACGCAACACACATATATACTTTAAAACAAAAATCAAAACTGTGAACATAGCTGAAGTATAGCCTTGAGATCTTAAAGCTAAGCACGCAAATATATAAGGAACTGTTATACAAATCCTATATATAACAGCAAATATAAGAAGTTATAAAACATATAAAACTGACTTACAAAAAGTATAATAGAAGAGAGGAACTACATTGCTCGGCAAGGAGGAAAAAGGTGAGGTGGATCGTCTAAAGGCAGGGAGTGGTTCGGTTTCTCGGCGCAGTGTTGGTCGATGGCTCGGCCACATATGGAGCAAATGGTGCGGTGTTTGGTGAAGGGGATAGAACGAAGAGGGGTTAATTCACGTGGGTTGGGGTGCCGAAGTCAGGGAGAACGGAGGCGAGCGGGTTTAGGGTATAGGCAAGGAGGGTTGTTGGATCTGGGTTGATGGGCTTGGTCAGAGTAGCTCGTGAGCTGGAGCTCGGCAGGAGCTGGTGGTGGAGGTCGGCATGGAAGAGGAGAGAAAGAGAATGGGCGGAGATTGGTCGGGGACTGTAGCATGGTCGGAGGAAAACCGAGATGCGTGAAGATGTGAGTTGCGGTCTCGGCTAATGGTGAGTGAAGCTTGAGCAAGGGTGGATGGAAGAAAATGCAAAAGAGGATGGGGAGGCTTCACGTGGAGATGCTGGGTGTTTGACTGGTGACAGAGGATAATTTGCTTTGGAAAATGGTGGGAGGAGAAAGAATGCAGAGGAAACATGAAGTAGGCTCTGAGATGAACAGGCAAAATAATGTGAAATCAATAAATGATTCAAAGTAGATTATATCTAAGAGTCACGGCTGTTTCTTGGAAGACTAAAAGTTAAGTAACCATTTTTCTCAACCGGTGGAAAGTGGACGGTCATAGGAAAATCAAAAGCCAAAATTTGCGGAACCGATACTGAAATCATTTCCGTAGATTTCACTGTCTCCTGGACTCCGAAACACAGAATTGAATATACCGCAGAGATCAGCACGACGAGACGATCAAAACGGTATAAAAATATCAGTGGTATGATTGAATTATAAAAATTCAAATTTTCCTACTGGCGGAAAATGCAAGAAAAACGTAAAAAAATAAGATCGACGGAGCCATAGATGTCCGAATTTGGAAAAATGACAAACTGACATCTTGCTCAGAAGATGGTTTAGAATTTTTCTATGTAAAAAAATATTTAGGTTTCAGAAACATTTTATTTTCATCGCTTTTTAATTGATTAAATTGAAGTAAATTTACACACGAAATAAACTTTCATACTTTCGGACGAAAATTTACCAGTTGCTATGTTTAACTAGACGCATTCCAAATACAAAATTTTTATTTGAAAATTTTATCGTTTGAAAATTCCACAAAATTTCAACTAATTACGTTATTAAAACAGTTAAAATTTATGGGTCGTTACACCCTTAGTGATACCAAGTATGTTTAGAATTTGCTCCTTATTGTTGCAATATTTATTAAAAAAGACTTGGGTTTTCATGCTGTTCATTTCTAACCCTGTGGCATGTTTCAGTTTTCTAAAACAGTTCCTCACTGACTTGGCTCCTTTTTCAGTAGATTGAACAAATACTAAGAGGTCATCAGCATATAATAAGTGGGTAATACTAGGGTTATTTTTGATAATGGGCTCTAATTTGCCATTATTTTCTTTCAGATCCATGAGTATAGTGAAATATTCCATACAAATTGTAAATAAATATGGGGATAGAGGGTCACCTTGTCTTAAACCATTAGAGCTATTGAAATAACCTTTATGATATCCATTAATAGCAATTGAAAAACTTGGTGTTGAGATAAGCTCTTCTATTATTTTTGTCCATTTGAAAGGAAAATCCATAGCTCTCATCATGTGAATGATAAATTCCCTGTTAACCGAATCATATGCCTTCCTGAGATCCACTTTGATGCATATTTTATTGCTGCCAATTTTGTTGAAGTTTCTAATGTGTTCATGAGCAATGATAATACCATCATTTATGTGTCTACCCGGTAGAAAAGCTGTTTTATTTTCTGAAATCAGTTCCCCAAGCACATATTTCATTCTTTCACACAAAGTTTTAGAAATGATCTTGAATAGCATGTTACAACATGCTATGGGTCTGTAGTCTACCATAGATTCAGGTTTAGGAACCTTAGGGATGAGAGAAATAATTGTGTGATTTATTTCTCTAACAATTCTGCCATTATCGAAGGAAGATTGTACTGCATTGACAATTGAACTTTTTAAATCCTCCCAGTGCATTTTGTAAAATTTAGAGTTAAACCCATCAGGACCCGGGGCTGTGTCGTTATGAACACTAAACACTGCTCTCTTAACCTCTTCAACAGTAAATTCAACATTTAGAAAATTCTTTCCCCATTCATTTATCTTTTTCTTTGGAGTAATATATGGGAATGTGCTGGATAAACCTTCTTTATTATATATTTTAATGAAATAGTTGACTGCATCATATTCCACCTCCTTTTGAGTCTTAACCAATTTGCCCTTGTCATTAAGGACATTTTGAAAGTTGTTCAAAAATTTCCTTGTTGTTTGCTTTGCATAGAAAAATTTTGAGCAGCTGTCAACCCATTTGAGCCAGTGACATTTAGTTTTCTGTTTGATGTCCATTGATAATAAATCCATACATTTGACAAGTTTAGCTTGTGCATTGTCCAGAATTTGAGCATTAAGAGTAGTATGATTTATCTCCAATTCAAGTAATGCTGCATTAACTTCATTCCTGCACTTATCTACTTGCTGTTTTAAATTATTTTCCCCAAAGCTCCATTCCTTCAAAGCTTTTTTAGTTCTCTTTTGCATTTGTATAAGATTATACAATTGGTTACCTTCAGAGAATTGAAAAGCTTGTTGAACCACTTCTAGATATCCTTCGCATTTAACCCAATGGTTCATAAATTTAAATGGCTTAGGCCCAGAAAATTCCTGCAATTTATTAAAATGAAGTAAGATAGGTACATGGTCACTAGTTGATAATTCCAGAAATTGGGCATAGGAATGTGTATAGATTTCCATCCATTCAATATTACAAAACAACCTATCTATTCTGGTTGCTATGTTTTTATCCGGACCTGATCTCCAAGAGTAGTTAACTCCTGTAATATTCACTTCATTAATACCAGAGGACAAAACAAAATTATTTAACTCCTGAACCTGTTTAAGAGTAATATCCCTTCCTCCTCTTTTCTCATTTATGTATCGAATGCAATTGAAGTCTCCTATCAAACACCATGGGATATTAAATGTATTAGCTTTTGTGATAAGTTTCCTCCACAATGGTACTCTATCTGCTTCAACATTTAAAGCATAAATGACAGTAATGATGCATTGAGCCCCTGCAACATTATTTAACATACAAGTGATATGCTGTTTACTAGCTGAAATGACATAACTGTTCCAATACTCTGTATTTATCATAATCAGTATTTTGCATTTGTGATGGAATTCAAGATTATTGAAACAGCACCATTGTTTACCCCAAGAATCTATGACGTTTTGCAGTTTAGTTGTTCTCAATTTATTCTCCACCAGGCAAAAAATAGAAGATTTATGCATAGCTATCATATTTTTCACCTGTAATACCCGAGAGGCCTTGTTAAGGCCTCGCACATTCCAACATAAGACTGACATTACTTGGGGTTGGTTTGACTCCTAGTTCTCACCGTGGGAGTCATACCGTCAAGTGTAGCCTTGTTTTTCTTTCTATCATTTTGCGTTTTATTACTCAAGAAGGGTATATGGGATTGGTACATGACTGGGCCAGAGGAAGAGGATCAGCCGGCAAGTCTATCGAGTCCGTAAGCACCTGTTTAGATTTAAACACATCAGTTGTTAAAGAAGAATCATGTAAATTATGAGTTGAATGGACTGTATGAGAAGGAATAATATCATTATGATGTAAAGACTCCCTTCAATGTTCAATCTACGATGATGAATGAGAGACTAAGACTTCGGTCAATGACGTCAACACTGAAGGAGCAGAGGGCTGAATGCTCGATGAAGGTCCTTCTTGATAGCTTACAATCTGTGTAGAATTAGGTACTAACTCTGTTTGCTTCTGTATAATTGTGGCAGCCTTACTGTAATGAGAAGCATCTTCAGATACTGCACAGCTATCTTTCACAGTTAAAGGCGAGGCTGCAATTATGCCGAACGAACCGATGATGCTGCCTTGGTTCATCTCAGAAGTATCTATCAGATATTCTGATGGAGATGGCAAGTTATCCTTGCATTGGTCAATTATATTTATTTCTTTACCCATCCCTGTATCAACAGATGCATTAGTATCCTTGTTTGCTTTTTCTTGTAATGTTGTAAACAAAGTACCCTCGTAGTTCACAAAAATAGTACTCTGCATGTTATCTTCTGCTATGCTCTGATTTGTATTTTTATCATTAGTTTCTATCTGCATATTGCTTATCTTTTTAGGTTGCCACTTCTGCACAAAGTTAATAGGACATTCCTCTTTAGTATGACCGAAACACACACAGTTTTTGCACACTGGTGGGATATATTCATACTCCACACTTTGAGTCACAAAATCACCCCCTGGGACTTTTATTTGAACTACCCATCAAATTCAAAATCTGCTTCTACCTCAATAAGAATTCTGGCATACGCTAATCGACTTCTTTTCTTGGTGTGCTCATCCATATCAATAGGATTCCTAATCGTACTCGCTATTTTGCATAACGAAACATGGTTCCAATACGCAAAGTTCAAATTAGGGAATCTCACCCAAATTGGAATCGTGAGCAATAAATCTCTTTCATATTTTATCGTACTATTCCATTTTCTCATGATAATAAATTTGCCATCCATTAGCCATGGCCCTCCATTAAGGACCTTCGTACAATCCTCCTCCTTTTCAAATTGGACTAGGTAGAAACCATTATCTCTCGCGAAAACTTCAAAATTGCCTTTCGGCATCCATGTCCTTTTAATATAAGCTTTAAAATAAACGTAGTACGGTCTTTTACCTACCAAATAAAGAAGGATCGAATTAGACCATATCTTCTCAGCCGCTTGTAATTCACTCTCCTCAATAACTACTGTTCTTTTTTCATTGAAAATTGGAGGATCATAAAACTTCATATTATCAGATCTATTATGGCCCTTCACCATATCACACCAAGAAGTAGGCATAGCTTTTGGATCCACTAAGATATTACACAACTTCCCTACAGTCGTTTTACCTTTATTGCGTTGCCAAGCATGTGAATGAGCAGATCTGGAAGTTTGGTAGCCCTTGCGTTCAATATTAGCTGGCCGCCTGTTGGTAGATCCACTAGCAAACGTCACTCTTTTCTTCCTACCAGACACCTTAGTCCAACCATCCTCCTCACTGGCCTCCTCCCCCACCAGATCTGAAGAATTTCCATCGGATTGAGAATTGGAAATATGGCCGTTGTTCTCTGCCATTTTTTATGTTTGAGTACTTTTTGGTGCGACACATCTCTCTTTTATTTGCAAAGACCTAGTGTTGGACATATGCGACACTGATTTCATATGTAATGCGTACATTTTAAATTTAGAGGAGTATGGACTTATCTTGGATATGGGTTGGTTAGCATATTATGGAGTAATTCTTGATTGTGATAGGAGGGTTGTACGATTAAGAAGTTGTGGAGGTCATGACCTAGAAATTCTATGTACACCCCAAGATTTAGTTGAGTTAAGCCATTTATACTCACCAAGTCTATCTATTGTTGGAGAACCATCATCCGTACCCATAGATTTCCTGATGTCTTTGAGGAAGTCTCGGGTTTCCCACCTTATAGGGAGATCGAGTTCCGAATAGATTAAGAGAAGGACGCAAGGCCAATCGCCAGGCCTTTAAGACACATGGCCCCTAAAGAATGAATGGAATTGGATAAGCAAATCTCTGATCTATTAAAGAAAGGATTCAACCATAGGAGTACTTTGGAGTGGGGATCCCCAGTTGTTTTCACCACAAAGGTAGATGGTTCATTGAGACTTTGCGTCAACTATAGGGAATTGAACAAGTTGACAAGAAAAAATAGGTACCCTTTACCTAGGATAGACAACTTGTTCGATTAGCTTGGAGGATATAAAGTCTTTTCTCAATTAGACTTAGCAACTGGATTCCATCAGTTAAAGATTGTAGAAGAAGGCAAGTTGAAAACTGCATTTTGCACAGCAGATGGACTCTATGAGTAGGAAGTGATTCCTTTTGGATTGATGAATGCCCTAGCATACTTTGTGGATCTGATGAGTAGGGTGTTTAGGGTGTAACTCAATAAATTCGTCGTTGTGTTCATAGGTGATATTTTGGTTTTCTCCAAGAGTAAAGAGGAGCATGAGGAGCATCTAAGAGAGGTATTAAGAACCTTAAGAAGGCACCAGCTTAAGGCCAAATTTGCTAAATGCCACTTTTGGAGAAAAGAAGTAAGATTTCTTGGGCATATTATTTCCGAGCAAGGATTGGCAGTAGACACCGTCAAAGCGGAAGCTATTCAAGAATGGAAGACTCCTAGTAATGCGTCGGAGGTTAGAAGATTTCTCGAGTTGGCATGCTACTATAGAAATTTCATCAAGAACTTTGCAAGAATAGCAACCCCTTTAACCCAATTGACTAAGAAGAATCTAGTCTTTTCTTGGGATAATAGATGCACTAAGACATTTGAGAAGCTTAAGGAGTTATTGACTAGCGCACATGTGCTCACTATTCCAAATGAAACCAAACCATTTACGGTTTTCACAGATGCCTGTGGCACAGGGTTAGGAGAAGTTCTAATGTATGAAGGAAAAATAGTTGCTTATGCTAGCAGGCAACTGAAGGATCATTAGAAGAGATATCCAATTCATGACTTGGAGTTAGCAGCTATCGTCTTTGACTTAAAGATGTAAAGACATTATCTTGTGGGAGAAAGATTTGAGTTATTCACTAACCATATATCACTCAAATACCTATTTTCCTAAAAATATTTGGATCTTAAGTAGCAGAGAAGGATGAAATATAGCATCATTTGACTTTAGTATTTAATATATCCCTACAAAAGGGAACATAGATGCCGATGCCCTTAGTCGAAGACATGCTACCATAGGTGCTATATATGCATGGAGGCACTTGGAGTTCCTCTCGAATTTTAACCTCCAACCACCAACGGAACCCATTCAAGGCTTTTTAGCAGTTATGGAGATTAGATCAGCCTTGATGGACCACATAAGGTTTGAGCAAGTGAAGGACAAAAAGTTTGTAGACATTTTTGAGAAGTTGAGGAGAGAAGAGCATTTTCCCTACACTAGTAGGTATCAGTTGATGAGAAGGGATGCTTAAGAAGGGATGCACGCCTTTGTGTCCCTATGGTTGATAGTTTGCTGAGAGAGATGCTTATGGAGTGTCACCACTCAAAGATGACCATTCACCACCGGAGTAGATAAGATGTACAAGAATATGAAGAGGATTTTCTTTTGGCATGAAATGAAGAAAAGTGTAGTTGAGTTTGTTGCTAAGTGCTTGACACGTCAGAGAGTAAAAGCCGAGAATGGAAAACCTGGTGGATTGCTATTACCTTTGGAAATTCCTACTTGGAAGTAGGAACATATTTCGATGGATTTTGTGGAAGGATTGCCTAGATGTCAGAGGGGTAATGAAGCTATTTGGGTTGTTGTGGATAGACTCACTAAGAGTGCCTATTTTATCCTAGTTAGGAATAATAGAACGACCACTTATCTCGTGTAGATCTACATCAAGGAGGTAGTTCGATTGGATATCCTATAAGTATAGTTAGTAATATAGACCTTTTGTTTACTAGTGAGTTTTGGAGGAGCCTACAAGTAGTTTTGGGAACTTCTTTGAATCTCAGCACTGCATATCATCCACTGACTGATGGACAAACAGAGAGGTGAATAGGATTTTGGAAGACTTATTGAGGGCTTGTATTTGGGATTTTGGAGAACATTGGGAGCACATACCAATGGTCGAGTTCGAGTATAATAATATTTATCAAGCAACGAATGGTATGGCCCCTTTTGAAGCACTTTATGGAAGGCCAGGCAAATCGTCAAGCTATTGGTGGGAAACCATTGAAAAAGTTTTACTCGGACTCAATTTGATCCGTGATACCATAGAAAAAGTAAAGTTGATTAGATAACGAATGAAGGCAGCAGCGCAAGACCGTCAAAAATCTTATGCAGATAGAAGAAGGAAAGAGCTTGTGTTTGAGGTTGGAGGTATGGTATTTGTTAAAATTTTCCTTCTTAGAAAAGTGGTTAGATTTGGCAAGTCTGGAAAATTGGTGCCTAGGTTTATTGAGCCATTCAAAGTTTTGGAAAAGATAAGAAAAATTTGCTTACCGCATGGAGCTTCCTAACAAATTGGTAGAAGTTCACAATGTTTTCCATGTTTCTCACCTTAGAAAATGCCTTCATGACACTGCTATTAGAGTTAAGCCTGATCAGTTGAGGGATTTAAAGATGGAGCCGAAAGTGTCCCATGCCACCGCATGCATTATGTTGCATAGAACTAGGAGACTTCGTAACAAAATAATTAGGCTGGTTTGAGTACAATGGGGAGACAACTCGATGAAAAGCACATATGAAACCGAGGAGAAGATAAAGATCACTCATCCAGAGATTTTCACTAGTAAATTTTCTCTTCAAAATTAGGATTTGATGGCATCGTGGTTGCTATGGCAGCTAGGGTTTTAACCATGTTGTGATGAGTTGTACACTCTAGATTTTATCCGTTTTTCTCCCAGTTCGATCCTACGGTTCTAGTGCGTTTATAAATAGAACCCTATCCTCTCAACTTTTTATTCATATTATTTGGGGAATTCAGTAAAACTCTGGCATTGTTAACTCTCCAAATTAAATTTAGAAACTCCTAGAGAATTCAGTTAAGAACCAAATCTATTTTCTATTTATTTCTTCTCCCTCCAACCTATTCTTATTCTTCTCCAACTATTCTAATCTAATAAATATATATACCTCCCCCTTATTGTGTGTATGTGTGTATATCACAAGAGAGAGATTCTATAAGAGATTGTGAGGCATGCAAATCCAAGGAAGGCAAAGCTAAGGTTATTCTATGAGTGGAAACCTAGTATTTCTTTTCTAGTAATTGTTTAGTATATCTCTATGAATTTGAATATGCCTTATGGATTTTGGGATTACAAAAATACGATAAATAAAATCCCCTAAAAATCCTTTTTATTTTGAAATATTAATTCGAGATGGAGATTCTCAGTTATTTATGTTAATTTGATGGAATTTATATTGTTCTGCAATTTTTGATAATTTCATAGTCTATTCCACTTCTTCTCCTTCTTTGATTCAAATTGTGAGTTTCCGTAATAAAATAAAGGTTTAAAGTACGAATACTATTCGTAGTTTACCCCACTTGTTCCATACAAAATTCCTTCATTTATTTCTATGTAAAAGAGGAGTTGAATAGAGTATGACATTAGGATTGCAATTCCTATTGTTTAGGATATTCCATTGGATTGATGTAATAAATTGGGTTTCTATTTTTACAAGTCTATGTATCACAGTTTTGGATATGAATATTTAATCCCTTGTTATAGATATTGAAATCTTTGGAATTTGAAGGAAAGGATTTGTATTAGAATTATGGTTAAAAGAATTGATATTTAATGCTAGTTTAGGGCTTATAAACTGCACGCTAGAATTGATTAGGCGCGAATATGTATATTTATTTCTATAGCGTAATAAACGTATAATTATGGCGTACAATTGCATTAAATCCTACCATTCATATGTTAAATCCTAAGTTCTACACTCCCAAAGGATAATAAAGGAAAGAACCTATTCAAAAATAAAGATGGAAATAGGAAATTCTAAAACTTACCATCGAAGTGATAAGGATATGAGATAAGAATTTTTTCCTAATCAAACCAATCTTCTTCGAAGTCTTTCTAACCATGTCGGGACCAAGTAGCAATCTCTCTATAGACTCTAATCAACATGAGGGAGACTTGCACGGTCTTCCATAAAGAGCTTCAAAAGGTGCCACTCTAATGCTAGCTTGAAAACTACTATCATATGTGAATTCCACTAAAGGAGAATGCTTCTTCCAAGTTTCTCAAAATCAAGAATACACATCTTCAACCACGTGTGTCCTACCATCTTACTGATATCACTTTATCATTCTTCTATAGTTTACACACATGAAGCCATGATCCTAGGTTTCACTAGTGTCCTCTACACCCCTCGGAAACTTCTATTATTACTTCTAAAAGTAATTACTGCTATCTCCTATATAGCCTTACAATTTTTTCTCGTCACACTTAGGAAACGATTCCTATCTACCCCACATTTAAGAGTTTGGTTGGGTGTTTATCGTTTCATTTTAAAATTAAGGTTTTTAAAATTTTAAAACATCAAATCCCAAAATCTTTGTCCTTAAAAGACCTTTACAACTTTCTATAAAAATTGGAATTTTTAAATTTAACTGCTATTAAGTTTTCCGCTTCCAAAAACTTATTTACTTTTTCACCAAACCATCTTTCTTTAAAATACCTTTAAAAAGTCTTTACATGTTTTCAAAACATCTTCTTATTACACCTAATAGTTTTATACCTTAATGTATTGGAACTACTTTCTCTTATGACAGACTATTAATGCTAAAACCTTCTATGAATCCTTAAAAGCGGACTTCATGTTTATGTGAAATTACAAGGAACTTATTTTATATTTTGGAAATAGGCTATACAAAATATGGTGCTTCCCATACCTTGTATATCTCTTTCACGTATTCCTTATAACTTGCACAAAACATTTGTGATTTGGTTTCATAGAAAATTATATCATTATTCATTTTATTCCAATAGATTAAAGTATGTCTAATATATATATATATATATATATATATATCCATTTTCTATGAAATTTATTGATCTTCCAATATTTAACTTACACCTTCTTTTTCAAAGGAACACATTTTCAAAACTGTTTTAACCTTTCCATAATTCAAAAACATTTTCTTATACTTATGTAAAAAAAATAAGTGTACTTACAAACCACTTTATTTCTATACTTAGAAATTATCTTCAAGACACATTTTTATTTGGGTCAAAACAGATGTTGCGTAAAACACCGTTACTACAACCCAAAAATACTAGTGTATGGATTCAATTAAAATAAGTACTAATAAATCTCATATACTTATGTAAAAACATTTCTCTTGGGAGTCACTTACTACAACAATAGTGTTATAGTCTATGCTCCCCTTATTTTTCACGAAAACAACTATTACAACAATAAATGTTGTAATCTACGTTTTCGATACTTAATACACTCTAGGTTTTTATATTTAAAATCTTTGTTTACTTACAAAGAAACTAGTGAGTTATATATTCTCCATAATTCTTCAAAAAGAATTTCAATTTACATCATATAAAAACCAATTTAAATTTCATACCATTTTTTTATTGGGCTAGACATAAGTGGATTTTCCTTCTTACTACCCTTCCTAAACCTTGGAAACCTCATTTCCTTACTAAAGTCTTTTATTCATATTCCTCTTCTATGCTTATATTTATCTTAAGGCATTTCTGTTAATTCCACTAAATCAATTATAATTTTTTCAATTATTGACACATGGGCTTATAACTCTTTGGATTTTCATAATCGAACCTAAATATACAAAATCGTTTCTCAAACTCTTTCCATGCATTGACCTTCTCTATGACCTAAGAAACGTACTTTCTTACGCCACAGTGATACTTCAAGAATTTCGCTTTCAATTTAAGAACCTCCTCTAGATGAATAACATGCTCCTCTATACTCTTGGAAAACACCAAAATGTCATTCACGAATACTACAAGAAACTTAATTTGGACATGGCTCAACAAATCTACAAAATAAGCTGGGGGGTTGGTTAGTCCAAATGGCGCAACCAACCACTCAAAAAATCTGTCGGGTGTCCTAAATGCTGCCTTATTCATCTACGACTCCAAGATGATGAATTTTAGTGGCTAAATCAAGCTGAGAAAATACTGAAGAGCCAACTAACTGATCGAAAAGATCATCTGTCCTAGGAAGTGGATAACGGTTCTTCTTTGTGAGCTTATTCAACTCTCTTTAGGTGCCATATGCCTCACTGGTAATGCTACTGGCTTAGCATTATTAGGGAAATAAATCCTGAAGTCGATCTCTCTCTTAGGGGGTAGCCCCCTAACCTCCTCAAAGACGTCCGAAAAATTTCCGACGACCAGAACTGAATCTAACTCTGTTGATGATGAATCGAGGGAATAAAGGAAGCTCAACATGACTGACCCTTGTGGGTCACAAGAAACCTCGAGTCCTACCGCTATATGTCTCTAGTCTAACAACTCTCCTCTCGCAGTTTAATATAGCTCCATATGTGGACCCAATCCATTCCCAAAATCATCACATACCCTAAAAATCCCAATGCATAGGCGTCACGGTCAAACTCTATGCCTATAAAAATTTTCAAACCCCTACAAATCATTGATAAATATGTTGATCCTCCTATGGGGTTTGAAACAAATATGGGGTTTACTACTAAAGAGATATCTAAGTGCAAACAATCAAACAAGGAACTAGGAAAGAGTGTGAGGCTCCAGAATTGAAAATAGTCCAAATGGGAAAATCAGAAATATAAATCAAACCTTCCTCGGCGACTTTCCTACCTCTATAGGGTCCGTTGTTGGAAGGTGCTGCATCTAACGCATTAATCTGTGCCGCCGGTGCACCCGCTCCCTGCCCCATCTTCTGGGGACAATACTTACTAATGTGACCAGGCTGTCCACAATTATAGCACTTTCCCTTCATCTTCCCTCTCTTGCAGTCCTTGGCTAAATGACCATCTATCCCACAACTTTTGCACTTTTTCTTGGTCCGCTTCTTAGGGCCTTCTCCTTTCTTCTTAGAACCTTCCGACTTAATGACTTCTTTAGACCCCCCCTCCATAGCTGCATCAAACATAAGCACCATCTCCACCAGTGACTCATAGGTAGCTCCCATCGGTACGTGAGTCAACAGCAATCCTTGAAGGGGCTGATTTAATTCCTTCGTGAACTTCATGGCTTTCTTGCCATGACAACTCATTAAATTGGTTGATATATTCTTTCACAGACAAACTTCCTTGCTTCAAGCTAATAAACCGCTCCAATTGGAGATTTTCTTTCGCTTGAGATAAAAAATTCCTATCAAGCGCTCCCAGAACCCATTCCAATTTAATTCTCTTCCTTCCAACTCAATAACCTCCCACCAATAAGAAGCCTCCTCTTTCAGCTGCCAAGATGCTAGCTGAACCCGCTGCTGATCCTCCAATCCTAATAGCCCGAATATCCTTTATGTGTTCCTCAACCAAGCCCACGCCTCCACAAAAGTCTCCATACCAGAAAAAGCATTTCCTCCCAAATTCGCAAAATCCTTACAAAGCTTTGAGAAATTGACTGCTACAGGTAGGTTGATGGGATTCCCACCCGATGGTGCTGGATTGGGCGCTTGCCCGTGCACCTCTGGAATCGAGGCTTATAGAAACCTACAAAACCAGCCTGGGACTGGAATACCCCCGGGAAGATTAGGGGCATCCGCCATTCTACGCAAAGAAAAGAGAATTTCAAAAAGAGTCGAAGGGAGATTGAACTGGACTTTTGAGGGGATTTTTATAAAAACTCTTTTATACTTGAAAACTATTTCTAAGAGTTCCTTTCTGAAAAGTACTTTTAAAACAAGTTATTTTGAAAAATACATTACTTTTAAAACAAATTTTTAGAAATCCTATAACCTTAGGCCTTGATACCAAATGAAACACCCACACTCCTTAGTATACCCAGAAGGACACACTAAAAGATGTGGTGCATTGTAGCTACAGAGACTAAGATTCACAAGACAAAATAGATAAAAATAGCGGAAACAATTAAAACAATAGTTTACCAAAAATCAAACTTCATAAAACCAAATACATAAGATGTCTCAAAATGCCAATACATGTCTTATGAAAATCATAACCTCGGTCTCATAAAAATCAAAGTACAAAACTATCCCTAAAAAAGTACCATTACATCAAATAAGCTAAAAACTGAAAATGAAGAAGAGGAATACATGAGAAAATCTCTGCAACTGAAGTCTCCAAGAGTCCGTAATCTACCGTCCTTGCCCTTGCTGGCCTATAGGCGAAAAGGGGAAATAAAGGAGTGGGTCAGACTAAAAGTCTGGTGAATGATAGTAATTACTAGTATTCTAAAGCAAGGTAAACATAATAGACTTTGCAACAGTTCTAGTATAAAAGGAAATAGAGAAATAGAAGGGAAGGTAAAGCTGGAAAAAAATACGGTTTAACTATTGCTTAGATTAATAAGATTGGATTATCTTGATTGTTTGCACTTGCCTTAGATAACTGCTTTGATTAGGCTGAATTCTCAATCCTACTTTAATTAGGCTGAAGTCCTAATTTTACCCTTTGATCGGCCTCCTACTAATGTGTCTACTGCGGACGGCTCCTATAGCTCTCTACACAGAAGACTGTGGAATAGACCCTATAGGCCCATACACAGAAGACACCGGTGTCTATAGAAGACACCTACTAAGCGCTTGGAACTCATAACGATTTATGAACCATCACTGGAGGCCACATGCATGACCACCACTAAGCTCGCGTTACATGTTGCTCCACCTATTGGACCTCTTGTTTACCATTGCTTCAGCATAAGCATGCTCTTTGTCTCACTTCGGCTATTGTGAGACCACCTTGTGTCCATCGAAAATAAGGGAATGTTGTTGGTGCTGGTCCCTACCAAACCAAATCTAGTTGCACCCCTTGTCCAAATCCCCAAGATTTGAACTTCTATTTATTGACCACTTATTTACCACTTCTCCAGCATAAGCATGCCCTCGCCTCACTTCGGCTATTGTGAGACCACCTTTGTCCATCGAAAAATAAGGGAATGTTGTTGGTACTGGTCCCACTTTTATCTTTGCTTATTAACTTAGTATAAATTGTTTAAATAAGCCTCTACTGTTATCCTTTCTATCTTTGCTTATTAATTTATTCTAAGTCTCAAAATAAGCCTTTTTCTATTCTGTTTCTAATTATAACTTATGTTATAATATTGCTTATTAACTTAACCCGAGGTCTTTGGTATAAAGACCAAATTGGAGAAGTCATGAAACCCTAGGTCGACGAGGAGGAAGAAGCAATGTCGTTTGGTGCTTTGCTAGGACTTGTAGGCGAACCAAGAATTTCGTTCGGTGGTGGAGATGTCGGACCAGAAATCTAGTCTTGTGATGATCTTATTCTGAAGCGATGATGTGTAGAATGCCGAACGAGAAATTTCATTCGGTAATGGTTGGCTCGGTAGCTGATGAGGAGAAGAGATGGTTGTTTGATGAAGTAGCAATCTCGTCCGGTAGTCATAGTGATACCGAACCAAACACTTGGTTTGGTGGAGGAGTGGATTTCGTTCGGTTATGATAGTATTTTTTAGCAGAGGGAAGATGCCACTCCAGATTGAAGGTGCTATGTCGGTCCAAGTTTTGCCGGTCCAGATTTTTGGTTCGGTAGAAATACCGAACCAAAGTATTGCCGCTCCAGATTTTTGGTTCGGGTATGCTATGCCGGTCCAAATCCAATGTGCCAATGCCGGATTAGATTCTTGTCGAACCAAATTAATGTGTTCTTTGCCGATCCAGATGCAAAGTACTTATGCCGAACCAGATGATTACAAAACCAATCTTTGCCGAACCAGATGATTGCCGAACCAATCTTTGCTGAACCAAATCTCAGAGTTGATATGTTGCAGCTGTCATGCTCACTTTCTCATTCTATAAATACCAGAGCTTCTATACTTTAATGGTGAACAATTAGGGAGCAAAAACTCTGCCAATTTTATGCTCTGTTTTGTAACTCTTCAATTGAGTGATAGATTAAGGAGAATCTCCACATATGTTTTAACTCTCTAATCTTGAGTGGCTTGTGATCTCTAGTACTTGCTGAATAAAAGAAGTTGTTGGGTCTCCGTGGACGTAGGATATTCATATCTGAACCACATTAAATCTTACATGTCTCTTATTTCTGCCATTGTGTCTGTGAGATTGCATAATTGATTTTTAAGTTGCATTTCTATCAAAATAGAAAATACTATATCATGATCAAATAATTCGCTTCTGCTCAAATTAAAATAAATTTCATTACAGTTTGGTATCAGAGCTAGTGTTATTGTTCCTGTTTGGATATTAATGGCTACTTCTAGTAAGTCTGTTGGTAGATATGGTGTCAATTATGGAGTAACACGTTTTGCTGAAAAGGGAGATTTTAGTACTTGGAAGATGAAGATTGAATCTGTATTAAAGAAGGAGAAGACTTATGAGGTTGTTTCTGCGCCTGAGAAATTGAAAGATATTGATGCAGCTGATTTGGAAGAGATGGAAGATGAAGCTCTCACAACAATTCAGTTGAGTCTTTTGGATGAAGTTCTTAGATAATTCTCTCAGAAGAAGATGACGAAGGAACTATGGGATGCATATCAAGACAAGTCTCTCATTAATCATATTATTCTTCAACAACAACTCTATTCATTCAAGACGAAGCCTAGAGTCGATCTCATGGAGCATGTAGATGCCTTGACCACTTTGATTATGAACCTGAAGGCAGCGGAAGTTGATATTACTGATGAGGCTCAAGCTGTAATCCTCTTATGTTCCTTGCCTAAGGAGTATACTACTTTTGTTAGTTTCATGATTTATGGCCGCAGTAAAATTATCCTGTCTGATGTAAAGGCCGGTCATCATAGTGAAGTGTTAAGAGGTAGATTGGCGAGCACTAGCTTGGATAGTGATACCGAATGATTATCTGTTCAGAGAGGTAGAAGCCAAAGTAGGTCGAAGAAAGGTGGAGGACGGAATTCTTCGTGGTCTTAGTCTAAGGGGCCTAAGAAGTCGACTTGTCATTATTGTAAAAAGCCAGGGCACTTCATAGCACAATTTCCCAAGTTTGAAGGTAGAAGAAAAGATCCAAAGAAAGCCTCAGCTTCTACAGCAGAGAAATCAGATATAGAGAGTGACACCGATGTGTTTACAGCTTCTGGCTCTTTTGGGAAGAGTAACTTATGGCTGATTGATTCTGGCGCATCCTATCATTTGGCACCTGATGGGAACTGCTTTTCCACTTACCGTGAAATTGATGGAGGAGAAGTTATGATAGGTAATGATGCTTCTTGTCGTCTGGTTAGTGTTGGTAGTGTGATAATTAGGATGTTTGATGGTGTTATTTGTACGATCACTGATGTTAGACATGTACCTAATTTGAGGAGGAGCTTGATTTCTGTTGGGGCATTGAGTAGACTTGATTTAAAGATTGTAGTGGAAGGAGAGAAAATGAAGATATCGAAGGGTTCATTGATTATTATGAAAGGTGTGAGGGCAGGAAATCTTTATCTATTAAAAGGCACTATTGTAATAAGTGAATCAGCTTCCGTTATGTTTGTTGATTCGGATTCTTCCAAATTATAGCACTTACAGATGGGTCGCATCGGTAAGCGCAGCATGGATGAGTTGAGAAAACGAGGATTGATTGATGGAGTTAATCATTCAAAACTTGGTGTTTGTGAAGAGTGTGTTCTTGGAAAGCGAGCGAAGATTTCTTTTGGTACAAGAGAGCATAAAGCAAAAGTTGTCCTGGAGTATGAGCATACAGATGTTTGGGGTCCCTTCCCTTGTCAGTCTTTAGGTGGAGACAGGTATTTCATTTCATTTATAGATGATTTCTCTCATAAAGTATGGGTATACTTTCTTTAGTCAAAGGTGAAACCTTTGTCAAGTTTTGAAAGTGGGAATCTATGGTTGAGAAGCAGACAGGGAAGAAATTAAAAGTTCTCCATTCAGATAATGGTGGTGAATTTGTATAACAGGAATTCATCGATTATTGTGAGTCTGAAGGCATTAAGAGGCATTACACCACACCAGGCAACCCCCAATCTAATGGAGTTGCAGAAAGGATGAATCAGGCATTATTGGAGAGAACAAGATGCCTCAAACTGACTGCTAAATTGAAGAAGGGATTTTGGGCTGAAGCTTTATCTATAGCAGCTTTCCTCATCAACCGCACACCTTCTACTGCCATAGATATGAAAATCCCTGAACAAGTATGGAAAGGAGTGCCTGTTAGCTATTCATTTTTCAAAGTGTTTGGTGGCGCAGCTTATGTGCATGAGAGTAAAGGGAAGCTGGAACCTAGAGCTCGCAAGTGTATCTTTCTAGTATCTAGGAGAGGAGTGAAGGGATATAGGCTGTGGTGTCCTATTAGAAAGAAGATCATTATGAGCAAACATGTGATTTTTGATGAGAATGCTATGTTGAAGGTGGAGCCTTCCTCATCGGATGACAATGAGAGGACGTGAAGAATACCAGACACAAAGCAAGTCATCTGTTGATTCTTTCCATAGACGTTCAAATGGTGTTTCTGATGACACCGTGGTTAATGAAGATAATACCGATGTTGGTACAGAGGATCAAACTCAAGGTAGAGGTCATTCAGAACCTAGACCTGTCAGATAAAGAAGAAAGCCTAAGTGGCTTGATGAGTTTGTTGGATTGAGCATCGAAGATATTAACTTCGATGATATATCAACATATGCTTTGAATGTTGTTGATGATGAGCCCTATGATTATAGAGAAGCTATCACATCAATTAACAGTTCCAGTTAGTTAGTTGCTATGGAGGAGGAGATTGAATCATTGTAGAGAAATCATACTTGGGATTTGGTGCCTTTTCCCACCGACAAGAGAGCTATTAGATGCAAGTGGATCTATAGAGTGAAAGACGGTGAAAATGGTGATCTCGAATACAAGGCAAGATTAGTCGCAAAGGGGTATGTTCAGAAGAAGGGGGTAGAGTATCATGATATCTTTGCTATAGTGGTTAGGCATACTTCTATTCGTATTCTCTTGGCATTAGTTGCTCAATATGATAAGGAATTAGAGCAACTAGATGTCAAAACTGCATTCTTGCATGGTGATCTGGACGAAGAGATTTATTTAAAGCAGCCGAAAGGGTCCATTGATAGTAGCAAACTAGATTATGTTTGCAAACTCAACAAATCTCTATATGGACTGAAGAAGTCTTCTAGACTATGGTATAAAAGGTTTGATAAGTTTATGCTTTCACAGGGATACTCCAGAAGTTTCAAAGACCAGTATGTTTATTTCATGAGATGTGATGGTGATATGATTTATTTGTTGTTATATGTTGACGATATGTTGATTGCATCTCAGAGTATGGTCAGAATTAAGGAGTTGAAAGTGGAGTTCAGTAAAGAGTTTGACATGAAGGATTTGGGAAAGGCACAAAGAGTATTGGGTATGGAGATAAGCAAGGATAGAAAGCGGAGAGTGTTAAAGCTCACTCAGGCACAGTACATCGAGAAGGTCCTCGCTCGATTTGGTATGGAGAAAGCCAAACCGGTTGGCACTCCATTAGGCTCTCATTTTAAGTTGTCAAAAGACTTATCTCCCTCATGGAATAAGACAAAAGGTATATGGCCGATATACCTTATTCTAGTGCTATTGGTAGTCTTATGTATGCGATGGTGTGCACAAGACCAGATTTGACCCATGCAGTGGGTGTTGTTAGTCGAAATATGTCTAACCCAGACAATGAGCATTGGCAAGTAGTGAAGTGGATTCTTAGATATCTTCGAGTCACTTCTTTAGTTGGCTTGTTATATGGTGGAGTGGATGGTGACATCTCTCTTAGAGGATATTGTGATTCTGATTATGCTGGGGATAGAGATGCTAGAAAGTCAGTGTCGGGCTATGTTTTTACACTTGGCATAGGCTCGATTTCATGGAGATCAAAGCTGTAATCTATTGTAGCTTTGTCGACTACCGAAGTAGAGTTGATATCGATTGTGGAAGCAACAAAGGAGGGATTATACTTACTTCAGTTGTTGGATGATCTTTTAGTGGTGCAGCGGACGATAGAGCTATTTTCAGACAGTCAGAGTACGATTCATCTTGTAGAGAATCGAGCTTATAGTTCACGGACAAAGCACATTGATGTTAGAGGTTTCTTTTTTATGCTTGAGGAAGAATGAAGCAAGATCAAATTGTTAAAGGTAAGCACTTTGGATAATCCTTCAGATATGATGACAAAGTCACTTCCAAAGGACAAATTTGAGCATTGCTCAAACTTGATCAGTTTGATTCCTGTTACTTGAGCGCCATGGGGTGCTAGACCCAACAACTTCTATGTTGATTGTTTGATGATGAGACATGCATATTTGAATCAAGGTGGAGTGTTAAAATTGTGAAATTCAAACATGTACAGACCAAATTGGAGAAGTCATGAAACCCTAGGTCGACGAGGAGGAAGAAGCAACGTCGTCCGATGATGTGCTAAGGCTTCTAGGCGAACCAAGAATTTCGTTCGGTGGTGGAGATGCCGGACCAGAAATCGAGTCCGGTGATGAACTTATTCTGAAGCAGTGATGTGTACAATGCCGGATGAGAAATATCACCTGGTAATGGTTGGCTTGGTAGCTGAGGAGAAGAGATGGTTGTCTGATGAAGTAGCAATCTCGTCCGGTAGTCATAGTGATACCGAACCAAATACTTGGTTCGGTGGAGGAGTTGATTTCGTTCCGTGATGATGGTATTTTTTAGCTGAGGGAAGATGCCGCTCCAGATTGAGGGTGCTATGACGGTCCAAGTTTTGTCGGTCCATATTTTTGATTCGGTAGAAATACCGAACCAAAGTGTTGCCGCTCCAGATTTTTGGTTATGCTAGTCCAAATCCAATGTGCTGATGCCGGATCAGATTCTTGTCGAACCAAATTAATGTGTGCTTTGCCAATCCAGATGCCGAACCAGATGATTGCCAAACAAATCTTTGCCGAACCAGATGATTGTCGAACCAATCTTTGCCGAGTTGATATGTTACAGCTGCCCTACTCACTTTCTCATTCTATAAATATCGGAGCTTCTACACTTTACTGGTGAACAATTTAGAGAGCAAAACTCTACCAATTTTTGTGCTCTGTTTTGCAACTCTTCAATTGAGTGATAGATTATGGAGAATCTCCATATATGTTTTAGCTCTCTAATCTTGAGTGGTTTATAATCTCTTGTACTTGCTGAATAAAACAAGTTCTTGGGTCTCTGTGGACGTATGATATTCATATCTAAACCACGTTAAATCTTCCGTGTCTCTTATTTCTGCTATTGTGTCCATGAGATTGCATAATTGATTTTTAAGTTGCATTGATATCTAAATAGACAATACTAGATCCTTATCAAATAATTCGCTTCCACTCAAATTAAAATAAATTTCACTACATACAGTAATATAGGATATAGCCATTTGAAGTTACAAAACACGTACAAATTTTTCATTATCTTTATGAAGCAAAACATGTCATGATTTGCTTATCAAAAAAAATTGTCAAAATGGTCCTGTTCAAATCCAATGTAATCATGTATTGAGCAGATCATATGAAAAACAGAAGATGAACTAAGTAGATCTGTAAGAGATAGAAGATAAAAGATGTTTTTATTAAATTCAGATTACACAGCCATGAAAGCCATACGATATGTAAGCACAATAAAAGACTTCAAACTTATCATTTCATAAATCCACATAATGCTAAAAGTGAAATTAACTTTTTACGAGAAAAAAAAATCATAATTGAAATTAAAAGAACAATTCTTAAAGCCTGAATAATAAAGCACGAATTGGTGCTGAAATGATCCTTACAGTGAAATAATTTTGCCACTTCCTTCATATAATTGAATTTACGATTTCCAGACTAATTTTTTCAGGCCGACTAGTAGCGAGAGAAGCAGTGGAGTGAAGTGAGGCAGTGGATTTGGGAGGCTAAAAGTGAGTCAGCCGTTACCACATCAAACTTAATTCGATTGGTGGATTTGGTTTATTCGGTGATGAAAATTGTTAAACTGAACTTAAACCAATAAAAATAAAACCAAACCAATTCAATCAAATTAAGTTTGATTGGTTTGATTGGTTATCCGATAAAAACGAACTAAAAATGATTCACATTTTATGTTTAGAATATCCATTGTAATTTGAAAACTAACCCAAATATATATTAAAGCATTCTTATTTAGCATTCTTATACTTTCTAATAGTAATTTTGATACATATACGAAAATAAATTTTATCTAGATTATTAAAGTAATATAAAAGAATTATTAAACATTAGTAAATTTGAAAATATGATAAAAGTTCGTTTAATTTGGTTAAACCGATAACGAAACTAAATTTTTTTACGGACTGACTATAAACCGATTTAGCTACAAAACCAAATCAAACTAACCAAAATGAATTGATTTGGTTGGTTTATATGATTTAACCAAAGATTGCTCACCCCTAGGCCTAACTTCAAAACCAATCTACAAAAACGAATCACAAACCGATAAAACCTCAAAAAAATTTCAATTCACCATGATGAATATTTTCCTGTTTTATCCAGTAGTATTTTGTTCAATTCACTAGTCATAGAATTGAATTGAGTCGGTCAAAGTAAGTGAACAAGTAATACTAGGTTATGTTGTGACTAGTTCAATTCGGTTTTTAACTGTGCAGTGACCGTGTTCGAATAAAACTATGAGCAAATTCATTTTATTATACAATTACGGTTGTATGCATAGACAAAAGTAACAACTCCGTGAAGTGAAAATATAACGCTCTAGGAATGTGAGGAATACAATAACAAAAATTACCACTCGATTGGTAAAAATTGTAAAAGACATTTTGAACAATTCAAAAGCTTCAAATGAGAGTTTCCTCATTATATATACCGATACGTCTAAAAATATATGAATAAAACTACGAGCAAATTTATTTTATTGTGAAATAATGCTTGTATGCATAGAAAAAATAAATACTCTATGTTGGAAAAATATAGTGGTATATGAATGTGGAGAATATATAATAACAAAAATAACCACGTTATGTAGTAAAAAGTGTAAATGGCATTTTGGATAGTTCAAAGTCTTCAAATGAGGATCGAATGTGGGGAATGCAATGAAAAAATTAACTACTCATTGTAGTAAAAATTGTAAAGGACATTTTGGACTTTTCAAATGCTTCGAATGAGGGTTTCCACATTGTATGTAGATTGTTATGTCACCATTTTGTACCCCAATAGCCGTCTATAAACACACACTCATGCACACATAAATAAAATATGATGCCTTTAGATATCATGGTGAACCATTAACAATTTCTTTTCGGGAACCCATTTTCCATATTAGAAGAGAAATTGAAAATTCTTTCTAAGTTTAATTTAGTAGTGGAGGTTTAAATGAATATCAAAAATGAGAAATAATGAGATAAATTAGTTATGATTTACGGGAAAAATAAGGGTATTTGAGCTATCCCTTGCCATATATATTAATTCCTTAACAACTCTTGTAACACTAAAATCTCCGCCGTTCCTTTTAATAAAACTTAATTAATATGGCCAAAAATAACTTATAAAAATTATTTTTCAGCTTCAGTAATATTATTTCATTACAACAACTATAAGAATTAAATGTTTTGCCATGGGACATGTAATCGACAACCCTTCACCGACGCTTGGGTGATGTTACGTAATTAACACTGTTATACCCACTTTTAGAGATGTAGTAAGATACGAAAATTGGTTAACAATGAACTGTGAAATAAGTCGTGCGGGACCAAATATATAGCATGGTAGACTCGCACTATAACTCTAAAACGAAGAGAAAGACAAGTATCCTTAAAATGCAACTGCCCAAATATAACGCATTAAATGACAGGATAATAAGGCGAACAAAATCACTATGGGGACAAGTCGAGGTCATGCGAGGTCAAATATGCGTAATAGTAAGCTAGCTTGGTCAAATAGAGATGAACTGCACTACATTATCATATTAACAGTCCACTTGATAATTTGAGTGTTAAGGGTAGAAGCAGGCCGTTATGCGAAGAACTAATTAACTAACCCAAATAAAGTCAAGCTGCACCGTATTGCCATAATCATGTTTCATGATTATGTTGACTATAAGATTCCTAGCATAGGAGCAAAGAATCTTGGTATGATGCCAATGCAACACCAATGTTGCCAAAGAGGACCGAGGCAAGCCAAACAAAGAATAACAACGCCACGCTTGTAAACTGCTTTAATTCCAATAGAAAAGGCCACTCGAATATGCAAAGCTAGTCAATTAAATCCTTATCAAAATTGAGTTCGTGGCAACCAAATGCACTGGTACACTCTGAAAGCATAAACCTCATACTGCACCGATGAGAAGCATAATCCTCATACTGCGCCAATGGGAGGTCAGGTCAAGACGTCCAAGCCATCTTAAATTGAGAAACCCTTACAACCTTGGACTAAATCACTATCCCACATTGAGGAACCAACATGCACCTTAATATTCATCTCAAATCGAAACTTGCGACACATCTACTTAAACGACCATCCCAAGCAAGGACACACCACAAACTAAAATTAACATCTAAGTTGACAGGTATGCACCACAATCTCACATCACATAACAAAGCTAAAGGTTGCCTGATATGACTTTGAAGAAACAAGACTGCACTGCAATCCAATATTAATGGTTGCACAAGACAGGATCATAGCAAACGGCATAAGCACTACGCTAAACCCTTCACTAATACACATCCCTAAGTCACTCCGAGCAAGCCATGGACCTACGCTGCGCTTACTGAGGACTCCTTAAGCAGTATCACGAGGAATCAAAAGCACCCCAAGGGCTGCACACATGGGTTACCCAAGCATCGCTCTACTGTAGTTCTTCACTTGTTAGAAAACAGTAAGGGCGCAAGCAGCCCTTATCAAGCAACTTGCGCATGTCAACATCAAGAGCAACTCAAAACAAATTTGTACAAATATTGATCCAACACCATAGGTCAGGGCAAATCAATTCAGCTCCGTTTATCCTCAAACAATGCCAAACAAACATCGCAGACTGGGCAAGACAACTCAATTCTAAATAACCCTAATTCAGTTTTACCTACACAAGGCGCAATTCAAAAACCAGTTACTCTGTAAGATCAAAGAAGGCATAATTTATTCAAATTTGGATGGTTCCAGCCTCAATTACTGCCAATGCCCTCCAGTCTAGTTAATTACGCCGTTGGAGAGAAAAAACGACACTCTCGATATTGAGAATGGTGATACTGAATTAAGATTCTCGAGGGCAAGGATTTCAAAACAAAGTTCGCATACACCTGAAAAATGGATGGCCCAAAATAAATGTGAATTCCAAAAATCATCAAGGAGAACCTTCTCCTGACCCTTCACAGTTCACCGTCAATGATCGCTAACCAAGCCAAGCACGTGGTGAGTAGACAATAACGGCAAACTCAACACTAAGAATGTTGAAATTGAATGCAAACACTTGGAATTGCATAAATGCAATCCGTCTCTTTGGACAAATTACTATGCTAGACGTAGGGATATTAGAAGGCCCGAACTAGCTATTAAAACAAAATTGCACAAATGCGGCTGAAATGACATTTCAGCCAAATAACTAAACCAGACGTAGGGATATTGGACGACCCAAACTGATATAAAAATTTCTCTATGTTAACTAGTGGGACATAGCCACACTAGACATAAGCATATTTTACAGCCTAAACCAGTACAAAAAACCATGTGTATGATTAAAAAAGGTCGTAAATGCATGATCTAACTTCACAGTCAAAATACAGTCCTCCCCCAAATAGCGGAGTGGACCGTGCCAAGCACATGAGTATGAAACTGCATCCAAATAGCGGGGTAGGTCTTACTAGGCATGTGGCAAAACATGCATGCTAAAAATCAAGTTTGGGAAGCATGAACTGCACAAGAAGTTAATTTAGAAAATGGTAAGGAAAGACAACGCATGGAATGTACTGCAACCAACAGATCATGTACGATTCCAAAAATAATTTAAAGCTTGCCATAATCATTAAAAACTAAGATCTTCTCATATTTAATTAGCTCTATATATGGTCACTAAAAACCCACACATGTTTACATGTTCCCTACATCCGCGCACACTTCGCAGAAAAAGATATATAAAAACAATCACAATACGTGTTACATTAAATGATACGTTCACAAGACTATAATTCGTAGCAAAATAGAACAACGCTAAGAATATGACTCAGACTCGGACTCCGACTCAAAAGAAGTATGAGCTATGATTTTTCCATGACGGTCTAATCTTTGACCCTCTAACGTTGCGCACTGAGTAGAGCTGCCACTGAGTTGGGAAGCAGAAGATGGATCATCTAACTCAGTAAAAAAACTGATGAATGGCTAGGATTAACAAAAACATAAATGGCTCGCGTATTAGCGTCAGACTAGGCATCACCATAGTCAAAGACATAGTCCGTATGATTATATAAAAAGTTTAAGTCAAGTTCGGGCTAGAGATTAGAAAAAAATATCAATTAAACGCTTTATGGCAATGTCAGCCATGACCCTCTTGAGTTGCTATTTATAAATTAGCTCCATCAAGGAAGCCCTATCCAAACTACCTAAAGAAGTAACGGAGGTTCCATGAGGTGCGATAGCGGGAACTTGACCAAGGGTCTATACATTGGGTTGAGACTCTAAGGAAGAAATTTTACTTTCGAGGGCATTCACGTGCTCCATCACCACCCTCCTAATTTGATCAATCTCATACAAAAGCTGCCTTTCATCCTCTTTGTATTATGAGAATAAGAACCGAATAACTCATGCATAGTAGATGTAACATGCAATATGCTACTCCCAGTAGATTTTGATTCCCTTTTGTAATAATTCTTTAACTCAATAAGCTTGGCATCATAATAAATTTTTAAAACATTCATCCACTCAAGAGCAACATCAGGGTCTGCCCACATGGGAGGCACAGGAGTGGCACTAGGCCTAGCAATTGCACCCGGGACCCAGGCCGTAGTAGGATCATCTTCAATGCTAATTTACTTTGTGATCTACTTAGATAACTCCTCAAATTCTTGTTCTAGAGCCTTGATTTCATCTGTCTATATATGATCCTATATGCAGTTGTTACCTCCCTAAGCAATCCTTCAAGCTCAGCAATACGATTTCATGATGACTTGAGTTTCTTTTCTAGATCTTCTATGTCAGAAAGCTATTTAGTAACGCAATTATATTGCCTTACAGTAGCCTGTTTAGACTCTTTCAACTCTCGTTCCAGTTTATTAAACCGTTTGTGCAGCTCCTTATGAATCTCATCGGCAACCGACTCCATTTACTTAATAAAACCCATATTAGTGGCCTCAAGCTCCTTGAACCGAAGTTCATAATCCCCAGCAACAGTGGAAGAAGAAGGATTTTGCAAACAAGGAGTATGATAAGTAGTGCCGATGATAGAAATAGGTGCAGTCTTCGAATATGAAATGAACATAAAAGAAGGAGCCCTATTTTTTTGATAATAATAAAAGGATTACGTGGGAGTATGTGTCAAATGTGCGAAAGTATTTCATTTGAGCAGTAAATAAAAAATATAAACAAGTAAAAAGAAGGATCCTTATTTTTTCCTATGCCTAAGTCTCTCTTTAAACTATAATAAACGAGGTTTCCCTAAGGGAAGTGATTCAATTTCTAAGATGGAGCCCTACTTGTGCAGTACTAAATCGTATAGTGCATCCCTTTCATGAATGACTTGTGCAATTTTTGATAAAAGGCCTCGAGTATCTTTTCCTAATTTGGTAATATTATGCTCCAATTCATTCTCCCTCCTACATGCAAAGGTTGTCCTCATCAATAGTTTCTCCATGGGTTGTCATTATAAAATCTAAAATTGTTGAACTAAACTAAATCCTTCACATAACTTTGATAAAAGGGGTCATCAATACTTAATTGTTTTACCTAAAAGAATGGAGCAAAAATTAAAACACTGAGTAACAAATATACATAATTTCATTAATAAAATTCATTGTTTACAAAATTACAAACTAAAGCATGCACAGTACCATCACAATAGAAAATATTTTCTCGAAAAAGGAAATGGTTGGAAAGAGAGAAGCTTAATAACCAAGAAGTTGGAAGGTTCAGATATTTACTTCCTCAACATCTATAGATCCTCGTGGAACAACCTTGACCTGGACTTCTAAAGTAGTAGGGCCCTTGCCTCCATCAGAATCATCAGATATATTCAACCTGCGTTCCTTCAAAGGAGGAATCGGGAAGGTCATCACTCTCCTGAACCCAATTTCGTCTACAGTATTCCCGGGCTTCTTTACTTAGATGTGGTTTTTCTAAAAAAATTCAAATTAAATTATGTACCTTCTGCGTTGGATTATTCTTAAATAACTATCTCTTTACTTGAGCATAAATGTCATAAAGAACATTATGAGCAATTATGTCCAGATCTTTCTCCGCTTTAGAGAGATTTCATTTCAGTCTGCTTATTTTCTTCTTCTGTTGCACGACATCTTGCTCCATATCCATAACCTTCTTTAAAGAGCTTCCAATTGAGCTTTGTAAGCTGTTGCCCTTTTATTTCCTGCCTCAATGTCTAGGGAGATGACATCCAAATCCTATCTCAACTTCGAAATTTCTTCGTGGATAGTAGTAGGAGTCGACTCCAAATTATCAAGCCTATTGTGCAGCTCCATCTCGAGAGCGATGTCCTAAAAGCATGAGGATTAAAATAAATAATAAAGCACTTAAAACAATAAGTAGATGAAAGCAACATTATAATACGTTAAACTGAAAGCCATAACTAGAGGAAAGCAATATTGTAATACGTTAACTTGAAAGCCACAAAGGTGCAAGTCCAAGAAGGCTTCCCGGGAAGGCGAACTAGAAGTAGGTAACAAAAGGGGAGTCAGTGCACTGTAATCATCAATAAGTAAACGACCCATCCTCTCCACCAGATTAGACACTGGACCCTCTCATGGAATAACCGGGAAGCATAAAGAGGGCAGAAGCATGCTAATGGGTGGAATAGAAACAGAAGTACCTGAGGGAGGAGGCGGACAGTCATCCACCTTTGGTTGTTTCTACGCACTCTCATTTGCATAAAGATCTCCTACTTGTCTCTTCTTTTCACTTTTCCTCCTCTTCGAAGTAAAAGAAGCGGCAAATGATGACATTGAATCAGCGCAGCAAAATGAATAAAGTTAATACATACAAGGCTTTAAATTTTAATGAACAAACAAAATGGTAAAAACACACAAACACGCGCGCGCATATATCGTATGAAGTAGAAACATTAAAGTCATACGTACAAATGGATCCACGAATGTAATAATACATTTGTAGAAAATTATGCTTGTGTAGTAAATATTTAGTGAAAAGATGTGACCCCTTGCGAGCTTTATCGGATAACTTCAACGCATCTACACTACGTTGTAAAAACAGCTTCTTTTACTCCTAGTGAAGTAGAGACGGTCTGCTAAAAGAGAAGAAGATGCAAATCAGAGCAGGAAAGGAAGTTAAAAGAATAAATAAACATGAAGATAGGCGGGTGCAATACCAGGCTCTTGGAAGAAAAAAACAAATCTATCCAAATTAGAAACAAAAATGAACTTATCCGCCCATCGTTAAGTTTTACAAGGAGAAGAAGAAAAAAAGGATTTGGTGGCCTGAACGAACCAAAACCCTATGCATCCCCAAGTATGGTTCTCCTTTATAGAATACAAGAAGGCTAATTCTCTACAAGAGGAAGGAGTCAATTTCTCGAAATACAAGATATAGGTGTAGGTCAGAAGGTAATAAGAAACCCGAGCCAACTGAATGCGAGACAAGCCGAACATCACAAGCCATTCCTTGAGAAGGGGTGGAGAGGAAAATAAAGGCCACATCTGATATGCTCAGACAATACCGAATCATACTTTTCGGGGGGGGCAAATGAATGCGATCATAGGGTAAAGGAACCCTAAATTTGTAACCGTTAATCCAAAAAATAGCTAAGATCCCCTCCATCCGACTTCTCTTACGAATAGGCGAAGGCAATTCAATAAAAGAAGAAACATGACTGGAAGAGTCAAGACTATCGTTAGAGGCCAATAATAACTAAACTAATTAGAAGAAATGAGTTATTCACAAAATAACATAAATCAACCTCAGGATAACAAGGAATGGGAGTTCTTATAGTATTTTAAATGAACTAATCAAGGAATTCCAGCCAAGGATTTCGAAAAAAACAACAAGATCATGAAAATAATCACTCAAACTTGAAACAAAAAACAAAATTAACCTAAAAATCAGCTTAGGAGACATCTAACAAAAAAAGGAATGAGTAAGAAAATTCGACTTACAAATGAATTTGAGATTAATTCAAAGAGAAATATGAAATCGAAGTCCCTTATATGGTTATTATATCTCAAAATGGTAAAAGAATAAGTGGGTAAGAAGAAGTAATATTTATAAGTTAACAAATGAAATCCAAATCTTAGAACCCCGAAGCACGATGAAACCACAAACGTTGGATATCTTTCATTCACGAAAAACTAAACATATTCCCTTAGGATACGAAAAGATTTGTATAACAATGGTTAGAAAAAGCAATCAACCATGATGGAACACGTGTACAGAGTGTTGAATGTGAAATGACTAGTTAAACAACTCGAAAACTAGATATGGATTGACAAGTCTGCCCTAATAGGCAGTAGCGCGAACTTAGAGGGCAAGTGTTATAACCACTTTTTGAGATGTAGTAAGGTACAAAAATTGGTTAAGCAACCATCCCCAAGCAGGGACACATCACAAACTGAAATTAACATCTAAGCTGGCGGGCCTGGGCCGTAATCTCGCATCACATCATAGACATACAAAGATGCTCGATGAGGCATTGAAGAAACAAGTCTACACTACAATCCAATGTTAGTGCTTGCTCAAGAAGGATTATAGTGGACGACATAAGCACTACGCTCAACCTTTCACAAGTACACATCCCTATGTCACTCCAAGCAAGCCATGGACCTGCACTGTGCATACTGAAGACACTTTAAGTTGTACCACGATAAAGCAAAAGCATTACAAG
Source organism: Allium fistulosum (assembly GCA_030737815.1). NCBI lineage: Eukaryota > Viridiplantae > Streptophyta > Magnoliopsida > Asparagales > Amaryllidaceae > Allium > Allium fistulosum. The sequence goes on from CM060907.1 coordinate 1,010,303,961, forward strand.
GGCTGGACATAGGGTTACCCAAGCATCGCTCCACCGTAGTTCTTCACTTGTTAGGAGACAAAAGGGCGCAAGCGGCCCTTATCGAGAAACTTTCGCATGTATATATCAAGAGAAACTTAGAACAAATTTGAACATATATTGGGCCAACACCACAGGCCAGGGCAAAACGATTTAGCTCCATTTTTTCTCAGCACAATTCTAAACAAACATTGTAGACGGGGAAAGATAACTCAATTCTAACCATCTCAAATGCAGTTTTACCTACACATGTGTGCAGTACACAAATCAGTTGTTCTTCAAAATCAAAGAAGGCATGACTTATTCAAATTTGGATGGTTCCGCCTTAATTCCAAATCATCCCGCCTATAATCAAATCATCCCGCCAATGAAAAACTTCCCATCCAAAGCCGCATCACCAATCCATACATGCTTAAAGCTAGCAATAAATGGATGAAATATATAAAGATCCAAGGGAGGGAACAAAGCCTGGCGGGGTAGCATTGCCAAGTCATATGAGGAATATGAGACTATAAAGGGAGAGGCACTGTAGCAATGCCAGGGGGTTTCTGCCAGATTCCCAAAAAAGAAATGTACTATCTAAAAAAGATTTCTATAATAATACGGCAATGTAATTCAAAGGAGGATTGAAAGAATAAAGGATGGAATTTCCCGTGGATGTAGGATTCCTTGAAATCCAAACAAAGTAAATTTTGGTGTCTTTATTTTATTGCATTTTCTATTTTATTCTCTGAGCACAATTTGAATAAGGAATTTAATGGGAAGAATGGTAATACTGAAAGAGGCATTTTATCAAACAGATAGAATGATACTTCCTAATTACGCAAGCACATTGCAACATAATTACTACCTTAAGGAAAATTCGATATCACTCAAAAATGTTGAATCGTAATCGTAGTAGTAATTGGCACTATAATTATTCTTTGATCATCTTGGGTGTTATGGGACAAAAAATCTCTTCAACTGACACCTTACAGATGAAAAGCTAAGTAGTTTAGTATGATTGCATAAAAGAATGGAATCGGGGAAAAAATATTCTAAATACATACACAATCTATAATTGCAGGCAAAAATTATCCTTGGGGAAATAACTAACCCAAAACGGTAGGTCAAAGTTCAAGGTGAAGCTAAGGAGGAACCGGGTTTACAATGAGGCTGGTTTATTAGAAGGAGGCTATGCCGAATGACGGTTAATGCTAAGGAGGCTACGATGGAGGTAGATTACGAATATAGGTGGCATCAAACGGTGTCATGGTTGGTTGATTTGAAGTGGAGGTGATGATGGGGTTTTTTTTTTCCTTTTTATTTCCTTAAGGTGATTAGGTCGAGTTGGCATTAATAGGGGCCGAGGGAAGCGTAAGAGGGTCGATGTCATACCAATCACATATCGATGCCTCTATTTATCGCATCAACGGACTAATGAAGGTAGTATGTGGTCGACACCATATCGATGCCCTTCTTTTTCGCGTTTGTATGGTGTCGCTACGGTTATGTACATAACAACACGTCTTATAGTAGTGAATGTTATTGATTATTAAATTTTTAATTTAATTAACCATCTAAGTGTCGTTCACATGATTAATCAAATTTTTTATTGAGAAATTAAAATACTTTTCAATTATTTATTTATTTATTTAACTAATATATTTACTAGATTACTCCAAAATAAATGATGTAACAAATAGTGAAATTAAAGTCCCTCAAAATAAGAAACTTGCCCAAAGCATCACCCCAAAGATTTATCGAGGAAGACTGTAAAGAAAATAAAAACAGTTACTAAAGAAGAACAAGATAGATAACAAAGAAGAATGAGATTGAAGAAGAATGAGACATCCAAACCAAGAAATCTGAAAACCACAAATCATTAAGAAATGATAACAAGAAACAAAGTAAAATACCAAACTATATTTTTCTGAACTCGCAATGGAAGAAACAATTTAAAAAGTAGTCATCTATTCAAACCATACTCAATTACATCATTTCACAAGTGTATACAATTATAATAACATGACACTATATATAGTTCGTATGATATATGTAACGATCCATAATTTAATCACTTTGAACTTGAATAGCCAGTATGTTTTTAAATGATTAAATAGTGAATTTTATATCTAGAATAAAAATTTGGATAAAACAACTCGAATGGATTTTTTAAACCGATGTTTTTAAAGATGGTTCGAGTTATAAGGCAGTTAGGGGTACCAATTTATTTAAGAATAAGTTTGCCTAATAAAATAGAATAGTATAATTACTTGCCTAATAAAACAAAAAAGAATTATTAACCTTGCCTAATAAAACAGAATAGTATAATTACTTGCCTAATAAAACAAGAGAGAATTATTAACCTTGCCTAATAAAATAGAATATTATAATTACTTGCCTAATGAAGCAAAATAGCATAATGATTATTATATTCCATGCGAATGGTTGCCATTAGACCAAAATCTGGTCGAATCAGGTTCTGCCATGCGGATGGTTGCCATTGGACCAAAATCCGGTCAAATCATGTTATGCCATAGTTGATAAGGAAGATTCCTATTGGACCAAAATGTGGTCGAATCAAATTAAGCCATAAGGATGTTTTCTATTGGACCAAAATGTGGTCGAATCAAATTAAGCCAAAAGGATGTTATCTATTGGACCAAAATGTGGTCGAATCAAATTAGGCTATAGGAAATTACTAAAGTACCCTTCTCTTCACCTATAAATAGCTAAGTCCATCTCTCATTTTAATTCATTCACAAACTAAAGAAAAGAACTAAAATACATTATCAAAGGTGAAGTATTCCAAGTCTTCATCAAAGCAAATAGGATGTGAGTATATTCCTTATTTTCATAGTTTAGTGGGTATAACTTATTCTGTGAGTATAATTTAATTATTTTACAGTCAGTGTAATCTTAATCTGTTTCCTTTGACTCATTCACATTTTAACAAATATTGTGTTAAATATTGATTGTAAATTGTTAATAATAATGAGTCTGTTATTATTCTTGTTATCATTCTTGTTTGGTTGTTTTATTTGTGTTCGGCCAGTTTATGAGCAATAACTTTGATGTTTAGTTAAAGGGAACTTACATCACCTTTTAACTTAGGATTGACATTTAGTGACTTTTTGGTTAAAAGGAAATAACACCCCTTTTAGCTATCTCATTTGATTTAGAGGGAGCTTCACCCCTCTTGGTCGTATTCACCTTTAAAGATGATGGGTTTAAGTTATGATTTGAATGGAAGTTTTAAATCTTTGTCTAAAGTATTTTAAAGAAGCTTCAAAATTTATATAATGATTTAAATGGGTTATTCATGGAAAGTAGTAATCCTACACTTGGCACTAAAAGCCATGAGTAGATTGATCCTCCATCTGTGAGATATGGAACCGAAGTGTCTGGGCAAGGCTAGGATCAACCAGTGCCCTGACTTACCTGGCTTTGTTTCTGGGCGAGGGGTAGAGTAAGTCAAGAATATCGAAAATGTGACAAGTGTAGAAGATTTGATTTCCATAATTGATCTTTATAATTATAACGGAAAACATTCGCATTTCTTGTAGACAATTGTTTTTGACCCATTTAAGTAAGCTTTTGAAATATGAAACCCTCTTAGTTGTTTTGTGAATATACTTATACCGATGAGATAAGTATATGGATAGTTTCCAAGAATTGAAAGAGTATAAGATTTAATTTCCACATATGATCGTTTTGTTATCCCCGATAGTTGATATATTAACTATCGATTTCGATACCATTCTTCCTTTTGTTTTTGTTTCGTCAATCTAAGACGATCTGTTACTCATTTAGAGCATTGATATCCTTTATCGAAAATGACTAAATAAAGAGCGAGTGGGCTCTATGCTCTGTGGGGTTGCTCCCATTAGGGTATTTTCACATCTACTCTAGATTGATTTCGGTTGTATACCCACAGAAATGTGAAATACTCGGATACTCGCTAAGGTTGGCGGGGTCAGGCTTGGAGGTTTCCGAGAGCCATCGTAGTTCTCAAGTATATTTTATAGAGGTATACTTTTGATAAGAGGGGCGCACCCTCCTAGTCATTATTGGAAAAAATTCCTTTTCCTTATTTTTGATTCAAATCTTTGGATTGATTCTTTCTTATTTGCATCGGGAAGCATCTTATGCTCCTTGCGATGTATAATTATTTGTGTCCATTCTTTTATACTTGGATGTTGTCCTTTTGAGGGAAAAACATGTTCTGCATTTTTGCGATGTGGTCTTACTAGTTATTTTGTGTGTTCTATTTTTGGAGTTTACTCATACCGGACTTATTGTGTGACCCAAATTGTTTGTTTTCCCTAAAATTTCGTGTACTTATTTATATTTGAATAGTCCAAAAATGACAGGTTTCTTTGGGCTCTTTTGAAGATGGTGGACGAGCAGGAGGCTCCATATCTATCTACCTATTTATTTTGCTGTTATGAGATGTTGGTTCTATGTATGTATATTTAAATGAAGGTTGTTATAACTACCTAGACTGATAGTAGTACTTTTGTTGTAACTCTGATAACTCTATGCTGGGGAGTAACCTTATGTACTGTCTTAATTTTAAGTTATATTTAACCATTCCGTTGTGAGATTACTGTTTTGTTTTTATATTTTACCCCATGACAACTCGTCTTTTAGATACTTGGAAATGAAACATGAATACCATGGATGTATTAAGTGTTGTTCTCAGGGGTCAGAAAGGTGGGTCGTCACAGTTGGTATCAGAGCTTCGGTTGAGCGGACACCTTAGCCTGATTGGGGGTACAACTCACTAGAGATAGGGTAAGTGATGCCCTAGAATGAGTTAATCTTGAGAGAGCATATTTGTAATTTTTATAATAATAATATTTATCCTCTAAAGTCTAGTTTTAGATCCTTTGGTGTTATTTCCTTAAACCATTTTGATCTTATTTTTGTATTCTAAAGATACCTGTTATGTAACGACCCGACTTCCCTGACCCGGAAAATCGAACCATTTTAGTTAAGAAGAAGAGGTAGAAGAAGAAAAATAGAAAACAAAATCAGAATCTAACCATCGCAGCGGAATAAAATATAATATATTTTAACAGATCTTTACACAAATCAAAACTATATCAGTTTTATATAATATAGCATCAGAGTATACACCAGAGAACACATAACATACAACTGGACAATAACCATATCATGTCCTCAATACAACAGAGTACAACAATCAACACAGCGGAATATAAATATATAAACAAGTACGGGAGATACGTCTCGCCATCCAGCTCATCTCCTGAGCTCCACAGCATCATATCCTGTAACCTATAATACTCGGTCTGACCCGAGCATCATATAAAACAATACCCGAGTCAGTCTGGAAAACCAGCGTGAGAAAATCACACTCAAATTGATTATTAAAGTTTCAAAATCTTTTGAAAACAAAAGCATCTCGTAAGACCACGCCACAAATAAACATGTCGGGTTTTTACCTTACGATAGCTAAAACACTTTATATCAAAATCCTCTGATATTATAATAGTGTCTACAGAAAGTACAATAGAATCTAGCTGAAATGCTTGCATCTCACATTTCAACAATAGTTGGGCACAATCAAAACCGTACAGGCACGTAGGGAGAATGGATTTCCAACGAATGACTAGGCACTGGGGTACCACCTGTCACAGTACGTGGCCTAGATCACAGTACCGAGGAGTACGCCCGCTCCCCTGCAACACAAGGCCGGAATCATCCCTTACTGGATAATTCCAAATAAAATCACCCCACGGTTGGGATCAGCAACCGCACCACTAAGCCGAAATAAAGGGACATCTAGACAGGGATGACCTTACTCTCAAGTGGGTGCTACCCACGAAGCCTTGCTGCATAACCCCTGATTTTCAGTCATTCCCGGTTGATGAGGTTCGAGGCTAAACGATACCTTTATAGCACATATCCCTTAGAATGCCCATCGTCCACCTGACGATGTTTCGCAAGCATTCGTCCATACAAGTCCGTCCCGGGTCCGAACGGAACCGAAGGCACTATTCCTACTACATCCATTTTGGAAATATCCTCAGGATTAGTAGCGACTAGCCCTTGCACTTCACAGCTCCATCTTCGACTCTGAAATCGTTTTCACGAAACGTACAAACCGAATCGAAGTGGTATTCGAGTCTCCAGACCTAGAATCCCGGTATACGGAAACTCGATCCCGGTCTCTTCGAAACGATCAGCGCATTTGGCCAATATTGATAGTCGGTTATTTAACTATCAATTAACATCCACAAGCAACCATCACACAATAAATAATTTCCCACATTATTTATTTGCCCAAATATCTTTCCAAGATATATTTCCAAATTTTCAAAGCTCATTTGAAAACAATTTCAAACAGTTTCCGCTTACGGAATACATTTCCCAAATATTTATTTTCCATTGAATCACCAAGTACAAAATACTGTTAATTTTAAAATAATTTAAAAACACTTTATTTAAATATACTTTATAGCATTGAAATCAAACTACTTTAATACTTTATTAAAATATATATTTTAAGAATATTTAAAATAAAACCACTTTATAAATATAAGCCAACTTCCTCTTTAAAACAAAATACCAAATCACTTTTATATACTTACTACAATAATAGATTTTTGAAAATACTTACTTAGGAAATTAACATTTAGAAATAATCAATTTTCTAAAACATGCTTTTAAAAAACACAATTAGAACTTTTAACTTATATTAAAAATTGCTTTGAAAAACATACTTGGCAATCCAAGGAAATACACTTCTCTTCACATCCTTTAAAAATAAATCAACATTTATTTTTAAACCAATTTATATCCCTTTATAAATTCCCACCTTGAATTTATATTCTCAAATATCCCCTGATATTTTATTTTACTTTATAAACCCAGTTTATAAATTTCAAAATCTCACTTCTCTTTTAAATTCCAAATCCCAAAGTATTTAGATCAAATTTATAATTGATTTCCCAATTTATTTTACTTTGAAATAAATTTCCTTACTTAATCCGTTTATTTCCAAATTCATTAACTTCCATATTTTATTTTTCATTATGATTTAAAATCTTTAAACTGAAACACAAGTTTCAGATTTCCCAAATTCTTTCTTTTTAATTACATTTAAACATTGAATTAAAATAAATTATTTATTCTTTTAAATAATATCACATAAGTTTTCTTTAAATTCAATATTTCTCTGTTCATTCAAAATTCCTCTTTTCCATATTTATTAGAATTTTGGAAATCACTTTTATTCTTAATCAGATTTATTCTCAAATTTATTCCAAACTCTTTATAATTATTTTACTTAAAAATTTACTCTTTTATTTATTTTCAAAAATTCCATTCTAGAGATTTTGATAATTCAGCACATCCAAATCGATCCAACCAAACCGTAACATCCAATTATCCATATAATTCATCACAGGATATCAAAAATCATATCACAGAATATTTAAACAAAATTAAATATTTTGAGGAATCCAGTTGGATCCCTCCAACCTGTTTCCCTGCATCCACAGATGTTAGCACAATACCAATTTCACTTCAAAGTGGAATATCGCGGTATATGGGTTTTATAAAATATCATCCGCTATTATGCGGCGCATAGGGTCTCATTCGCTATATAAATGCGGGAATATCAACCACTCAAATATATACATATGCCAATATGTATATATTGGTATATACTACTATATATATATAGCACATCAATCAATGCAAACATCAAATCAATGATTTAAATTTAACCATTTAAATTTAAATTCAACTGAGTGAGATTAACTCACCTTTTATTTTGCCATCCAAACCCCATCTCGACTTGATTCTTGTGATTATTGACCTTGAATAAACAATTACATAGATTTTATTAATATTCGAATTACTCGATCAATTTATTTCCCATACTATGGCTTTTAATTATAAATTTCGTTATAAATAAATTTTCCTTTTCAACTAAAATATTTGAACAGTTTTAAAAAAAAAATTTCATTAGATAACTTTTAAATTTGATTAATTGACAGTTTATTTTAACCAATGATTTAATTTGAATAAATAATTAAGTTTTTGAACTAATAATTTTTTTCTTTTATTATTATTAGTAACTTATAATAAATTAGATTATATATCTATATATATTTTTTGTATGAACAAATAAATCTTCACCACTTCAGAATTAAACATGTAAATGAATACACATATAAATATATATCTGTATATACATGATTTCACAAACAATATATACTTTATTTTATTTTATTTTTTCCCAAATCAAACAAAGTTCTCTAATTTTAAACTTTATATATTTTTATTAAATTAAAACAGAGTTGTTTTAATCCTCCTGTAACTTTCGAACAGAAGTAAAAATAAAATTTCCAGAGTTTGCCCTTTAAATTTTCAAACAAGAGGAAACAAGAAGAACCTTACCCCATTTACCGATCGTCGCCGAAGCCACCATCACCAAGATCCCCTCGTCGCCGTCACGACTATAACGCAAGCTTCCACAAATCGATCGCGAGCTCCCAGGCCTTCAACCACGTCGCGCCACCAGAAATAAATCGCCTACGACCCAAGATCGTGACGCGAGCCTCCCTTCCTACTCGCGCACGCGAGCTCCGATCGTGGCTAACCTCACGTGAGCCGAGCCACCCACGCGCACCCTCTCACAGTGCTCCACCAACCCGTACCTACCCCGAGGCATCGCTGCTTCTTACACGCGCCACCATTTCTTGTATCGGTTTCGAAAATCAATTTGAAGGAGGAGGGATGCGGTTCGTTTTCGAACGAATAGGATTTGAGGAAGATAGGGGAAAACCGGCTTTGTTAATTTATTATGCTTTGTTTCGATTTCATCTCCTTTAGTTTACTGAGGAAGAGGCTTCTGTTTGTTATTAAAAAGAAGAGAACGGAATGAACTGAAGAGAAGCGTGCTTGAGAAGGGAATGAGTAGGTCTGCGTAATTTAGAAGGTAGGGTGGCTGTATGTCTACGATGTGAAGGAAGATATTTTTAAACGCTGATGGGAGTTGAATTTGACCAGTCCAATTATTGTATTTAAATTCTAAATCAGTTATTACCAATTTAATTTCCAACGCACTTGTCTATCGTATACTCACTCAATAATCCCAATCACTACGAAATTCGAAACCCGATAATAATACAATATTACGGATCCAATGGAACTGGTTTCGTCGAATTCCGAGACTGGGCCTCGGAAGGCTATTTTTAAATTCAATTTAAACGATATAATTTCAAAACTGAACAAAACAATTTGAAATTACATTCTGAAGCTTCTATTATCTTTAGTACTATCATTACGAATTTTTCAAGCCTTCAAAATATTTTTAATTAGCTTAGAATGCCAGATTTACTATTTTATCCAACTTCAAATAAATTTAATTTAATTATTAAATTACTCAATAAACAACGATATTTGAAATTTAAGTTTATAATTAACCTCTGAATATTTAAAATTAATTAAATATTCCAATTTCAAATGCTCAAAAATTCTGGGTCGTCACATTCCTCCCCCCTTAAAAGAATTTCGTCCCCGAAATTACTAGTTAGGAAGAATGATTCAATCCCCGTTTACTATTTTCCAAATTCAAACAGTTTTAACAATACCCAAACAATCTTTTATTTAATGATACTCTAATCATCTTTTAACTTCCCAAACTTATTCATAAGCCCCAAACCATATTACTTACTTAACAATTCAAATTTTAAATTCAAAACCAAATTTGAATTATCAAAATTTCCTCAAAATTTTTCTAACTCTCTAAATTTTCAAAAAATTTTGCCAGCGTCTCCTTTACGCGGCTAGCTCGGTACTACTACAAAATGGCTCTACGGCCTCCCAATCTCAAAAAGAAAACAAAAAGCCAAGTGGCTGGATCAAAAACCCAATCAAATTTCATATAGAAATTCAAATACATACCTTTTTGTCGGGCCATTAAATTTATCTTCTAAAATCAAAATCTCAATTTATCCATTGATTTTATACACCTGTATATCCTACTAAGCAATAATATTCACTCACAATTCCAAAGTCATTTTATACTTTCCTTTACAAATTTTCAATATTTGTTTTACTTAAGCCCGTACGATGCACATATATCATCCGTACGCAATATCACATTCGATCGCTCACTCGATCACACAATTTCACTTCCGAACTAGTATCGTCCACCCGACTTCCTAGTGCGGACTCAGATCTGGTTTCTTGACCAGAAACCGTCATTCTCCTTGCATAGCCACCAACTATGATAGAGAATATCCAGAATCAATCAACAATCCATATCCAGGTTCGCCGTTGAAAATCGAGTGAAAAATCCTAATTCAGATCGATAAAATTATCTCGAAATTCTGTGTTCGACATCTGGACCAAATAGCTATGCGAATAAATAATATACGTACACCTTACGTGATTAGCCCAATTGATTATCAGTTATATCAATTCTCTTTTATTCACATTCCTTTTTTTTTTATTGTTATCCCCTTATTCACAACTATCCCATTTCACAACTTCAGTTTTAGTCTTCATTCAACTATTCACTTAGTATATATTTTTTTTTTCCATTCCAAAAATTACTAAGTATATTTCCAATACCAATTTTCTTAAGAATTTCATTCTTCAATTCTTAAGTTCATATAAATTTTCTTATATTTATTTACTACTTCACCACCGAAGTGTATATATTCAAATTGAACTCCCATTTCATATGAATTCCAACTTACTTCAATTTACTACTTCATTTCCACTTTTTTTTAATTCAATCCATCTCCAACTTCCAAAAATTGAATTTTATTTAGCTCGAAAACAATCCAAGTTAATTCATTCAATAACTATTTCTCAAGTTATTTAAACCACTCCTCGGTTTGAGTCCAGTTTCCATTCAACATTCACTTAAGTCAATAACTTAAGTTTATTTTCCATTTAACCAACCCTTTAAAGTTTTATTTCCATCTTTCATTTAATTCTTAATTAATCAAATTCCATCCATTTATTTATTTAATATAAGTGGTTCATTCACTCAATCATTATGAATTTTATTTTCCATACTCAATTCATATGGAATTATTTTATTAATAACCAGGCCATTTCCAATTTATTTTCACTTATTTGGATTTCATTCGCAATTGAAACCATCACTATGTTAATCCAATTTCATTAACTCACAATTCAATTTCATTAACTAATTTATTATCTCATTAGTTCCTACCCTGGTTAAAATTAAATACTTGCTTTTTAATTCCAAATATCACTTCACTTAATTATCTTAAGTTCAATTTATTTTATAATTCAAGTTTGGATTTATTTAAAAATTAAGATTGCTCATCTTAGTCGTTTCCATTTGATAATTACAATTTCAAATTATAACTCTTAATGGTTCAAAGAAATGAATTCCCATTTATGACTTACAATTTCATTTCTATTCATAAGTTTTAACTTACTTACTTAAGATCTGGGACTATTCATTTAAGTCCATTTCCATCTTAATAATCAAATTTCAAATTATTACACTTAAGAACTTAAGAATATGAATTTATTTACACAATTATAAGAATTTTACATTACCTTTATATCCAATTCAATTCAACTTACTTACATTTAATTCAATTCCAATCCTCAATTTTATTTAACTTATCTTAAGTTAAATTCAAATATATTTTATTCACCTTCAAGTTCTCTAACTCCTTTATCTACCAACTTATATTACTCATTGAGTTATTTTCATCTCATAATTATAATCCCAGAATTAAACTTTCATTCCCTTCTTATTTCAATCAACTTCATTCTATACTTTATATTGTTGATTCATTTAAATTTCCACATTTATATTTTAAATAGAATTCCCAGAATCCAATTGCCCGGTTTTATTTCAAAACCATTTTGAATCCATAAATAACTCATACATATCTGGTATATCACCTCAAATCCCAATTTCCAAAAAAATCTGCTTTTACCAAACAATTTTCCCTTTGAATTTCAAAACCAACCCAGTTCACAATCATTTCCAATTTAAAACAGTTTGGTAGCAATTTCTCTTTGGAAACTCGAAAATAGACATCGATGATGCTGCAGTCATCACCGAAATTATTTTCCAGCGACTGAAAGAGAATTTAATGCTTTTATCACTTTAAAACATTTCAAACATTTTAAATCCCAAATCCTACCAGATTTCAATTCAATTTCAAAAATATTCATGAAATAATATTACCATTATCTCCCCAAAACCTTTAAAGACTATTTTTAAATCCAAAGGAATTTAAACCTTTCCCAAAACTTCAAATTCAAAATCCATTCAACTTAATATCCAAACATTACTCTGGAATTCTATCACATTTTATTTCAAGTTATAAGTCACATTTACAATTTACATTTACAAATTTCATTTGTTTATGAATTTATCTCATTTGATTATAAATCACATTTGTAATTCACATTTGTATATAAAGTTTATCTCAATTTATAAATTTCATTTATAGTCTATATTCTCAAATTCCATTTTGTTATATAAATTTATTCTTCAACTTAGGTTATAAGTTTTCAATTTCTACTCAATAATGAGACTAACTCATTATGGTCATCTTCTAACAACCAAGCATCCAAATATATAACTATAATAAATTTCAAAAAAATTATTTCTTTCATATAGAAAAATAATTTGGGCAAAATTATTTCATTTACCCTATTTAAAATAATACTGTGTCGAACTGTTCTATTCAAGTGTTTAGAAACCCCTTCGATACAGTTGCGCGGACTGTGCCGACGAAGGTTCATATGCCACTCAATAAATCAACCAACACAATATAAAACCATTTTATATTCACTAACAAATACGCGCTCATATCTATTAATACTCTCAAAATTCCCACCAGAGCCAAGGTTATCGCCAGCCTAAGCTCTGATACCACTGTAACGACCCGACTTCCCTGACCCGGAAAATCGAACCATTTTAGTTAAGAAGAAGAGGTAGAAGAAGAAAAATAGAAAACAAAATCAGAATCTAACCATCGCAGCGGAATAAAATATAATATATTTTAACAGATCTTTACACAAATCAAAACTATATCAGTTTTATATAATATAGCATCAGAGTATACACCAGAGAACACATAACATACAACTGGACAATAACCATATCATGTCCTCAATACAACAGAGTACAACAATCAACACAGCGGAATATAAATATATAAACAAGTAGGGAGATACGTCTCGCCATCCAGCTCATCTCCTGAGCTCCACAGCATCATATCCTGTAACCTATAATACTCGGTCTGACCCGAGCATCATATAAAACAATACCCGAGTCAGTCTGGAAAACCAGCGTGAGAAAATCACACTCAAATTGATTATTAAAGTTTCAAAATCTTTTGAAAACAAAAGCATCTCGTAAGACCACGCCACAAATAAACATGTCGGGTTTTTACCTTACGATAGCTAAAACACTTTATATCAAAATCCTCTGATATTATAATAGTGTCTACAGAAAGTACAATAGAATCTAGCTGAAATGCTTGCATCTCACATTTCAACAATAGTTGGGCACAATCAAAACCGTACAGGCACGTAGGGAGAATGGATTTCCAACGAATGACTAGGCACTGGGGTACCACCTGTCACAGTACGTGGCCTAGATCACAGTACCGAGGAGTACGCCCGCTCCCCTGCAACACAAGGCCGGAATCATCCCTTACTGGATAATTCCAAATAAAATCACCCCACGGTTGGGATCAGCAACCGCACCACTAAGCCGAAATAAAGGGACATCTAGACAGGGATGACCTTACTCTCAAGTGGGTGCTACCCACGAAGCCTTGCTGCATAACCCCTGATTTTCAGTCATTCCCGGTTGATGAGGTTCGAGGCTAAACGATACCTTTATAGCACATATCCCTTAGAATGCCCATCGTCCACCTGACGATGTTTCGCAAGCATTCGTCCATACAAGTCCGTCCCGGGTCCGAACGGAACCGAAGGCACTATTCCTACTACATCCATTTTGGAAATATCCTCAGGATTAGTAGCGACTAGCCCTTGCACTTCACAGCTCCATCTTCGACTCTGAAATCGTTTTCACGAAACGTACAAACCGAATCGAAGTGGTATTCGAGTCTCCAGACCTAGAATCCCGGTATACGGAAACTCGATCCCGGTCTCTTCGAAACGATCAGCGCATTTGGCCAATATTGATAGTCGGTTATTTAACTATCAATTAACATCCACAAGCAACCATCACACAATAAATAATTTCCCACATTATTTATTTGCCCAAATATCTTTCCAAGATATATTTCCAAATTTTCAAAGCTCATTTGAAAACAATTTCAAACAGTTTCCGCTTACGGAATACATTTCCCAAATATTTATTTTCCATTGAATCACCAAGTACAAAATACTGTTAATTTTAAAATAATTTAAAAACACTTTATTTAAATATACTTTATAGCATTGAAATCAAACTACTTTAATACTTTATTAAAATATATATTTTAAGAATATTTAAAATAAAACCACTTTATAAATATAAGCCAACTTCCTCTTTAAAACAAAATACCAAATCACTTTTATATACTTACTACAATAATAGATTTTTGAAAATACTTACTTAGGAAATTAACATTTAGAAATAATCAATTTTCTAAAACATGCTTTTAAAAAACACAATTAGAACTTTTAACTTATATTAAAAATTGCTTTGAAAAACATACTTGGCAATCCAAGGAAATACACTTCTCTTCACATCCTTTAAAAATAAATCAACATTTATTTTTAAACCAATTTATATCCCTTTATAAATTCCCACCTTGAATTTATATTCTCAAATATCCCCTGATATTTTATTTTACTTTATAAACCCAGTTTATAAATTTCAAAATCTCACTTCTCTTTTAAATTCCAAATCCCAAAGTATTTAGATCAAATTTATAATTGATTTCCCAATTTATTTTACTTTGAAATAAATTTCCTTACTTAATCCATTTATTTCCAAATTCATTAACTTCCATATTTTATTTTTCATTATGATTTAAAATCTTTAAACTGAAACACAAGTTTCAGATTTCCCAAATTCTTTCTTTTTAATTACATTTAAACATTGAATTAAAATAAATTATTTATTCTTTTAAATAATATCACATAAGTTTTCTTTAAATTCAATATTTCTCTGTTCATTCAAAATTCCTCTTTTCCATATTTATTAGAATTTTGGAAATCACTTTTATTCTTAATCAGATTTATTCTCAAATTTATTCCAAACTCTTTATAATTATTTTACTTAAAAATTTACTCTTTTATTTATTTTCAAAAATTCCATTCTAGAGATTTTGATAATTCAGCACATCCAAATCGATCCAACCAAACCGTAACATCCAATTATCCATATAATTCATCACAGGATATCAAAAATCATATCACAGAATATTTAAACAAAATTAAATATTTTGAGGAATCCAGTTGGATCCCTCCAACCTGTTTCCCTGCATCCACAGATGTTAGCACAATACCAATTTCACTTCAAAGTGGAATATCGCGGTATATGGGTTTTATAAAATATCATCCGCTATTATGCGGCGCATAGGGTCTCATTCGCTATATAAATGCGGGAATATCAACCACTCAAATATATACATATGCCAATATGTATATATTGGTATATACTACTATATATATATAGCACATCAATCAATGCAAACATCAAATCAATGATTTAAATTTAACCATTTAAATTTAAATTCAACTGAGTGAGATTAACTCACCTTTTATTTTGCCATCCAAACCCCATCTCGACTTGATTCTTGTGATTATTGACCTTGAATAAACAATTACATAGATTTTATTAATATTCGAATTACTCGATCAATTTATTTCCCATACTATGGCTTTTAATTATAAATTTCGTTATAAATAAATTTTCCTTTTCAACTAAAATATTTGAACAGTTTTAAAAAAAAATTCATTAGATAACTTTTAAATTTGATTAATTGACAGTTTATTTTAACCAATGATTTAATTTGAATAAATAATTAAGTTTTTGAACTAATAATTTTTTTCTTTTATTATTCTTAGTAACTTATAATAAATTAGATTATATATCTATATATATTTTTTGTATGAACAAATAAATCTTCACCACTTCAGAATTAAACATGTAAATGAATACACATATAAATATATATCTGTATATACATGATTTCACAAACAATATATACTTTATTTTATTTTATTTTTTCCCAAATCAAACAAAGTTCTCTAATTTTAAACTTTATATATTTTTATTAAATTAAAACAGAGTTGTTTTAATCCTCCTGTAACTTTCGAACAGAAGTAAAAATAAAATTTCCAGAGTTTGCCCTTTAAATTTTCAAACAAGAGGAAACAAGAAGAACCTTACCCCCATTTACCGATCGTCGCCGAAGCCACCATCACCAAGATCCCCTCGTCGCCGTCACGACTATAACGCAAGCTTCCACAAATCGATCGCGAGCTCCCAGGCCTTCAACCACGTCGCGCCACCAGAAATAAATCGCCTACGACCCAAGATCGTGACGCGAGCCTCCCTTCCTACTCGCGCACGCGAGCTCCGATCGTGGCTAACCTCACGTGAGCCGAGCCACCCACGCGCGCCCTCTCACAGTGCTCCACCAACCCGTACCTACCCCGAGGCATCGCTGCTTCTTACACGCGCCACCATTTCTTGTATCGGTTTCGAAAATCAATTTGAAGGAGGAGGGATGCGGTTCGTTTTCGAACGAATAGGATTTGAGGAAGATAGGGGAAAACCGGCTTTGTTAATTTATTATGCTTTGTTTCGATTTCATCTCCTTTAGTTTACTGAGGAAGAGGCTTCTATTTGTTATTAAAAAGAAGAGAACGGAATGAACTGAAGAGAAGCGTGCTTGAGAAGGGAATGAGTAGGTCTGCGTAATTTAGAAGGTAGGGTGGCTGTATGTCTACGATGTGAAGGAAGATATTTTTAAACGCTGATGGGAGTTGAATTTGACCAGTCCAATTATTGTATTTAAATTCTAAATCAGTTATTACCAATTTAATTTCCAACGCACTTGTCTATCGTATACTCACTCAACAATCCCAATCACTACGAAATTCGAAACCCGATAATAATACAATATTACGGATCCAATGGAACTGGTTTCGTCGAATTCCGAGACTGGGCCTTGGAAGGCTATTTTTAAATTCAATTTAAACGATATAATTTCAAAACTGAACAAAACAGTTTGAAATTACATTCTGAAGCTTCTATTATCTTTAGTACTATCATTACGAATTTTTCAAGCCTTCAAAATATTTTTAATTAGCTTAGAATGCCAGATTTACTATTTTATCCAACTTCAAATAAATTTAATTTAATTATTAAATTACTCAATAAACAGCGATATTTGAAATTTAAGTTTATAATTAACCTCTGAATATTTAAAATTAATTAAATATTCCAATTTCAAATGCTCAAAAATTCCGGGTCGTCACATGTTATTTGTTCAGATAATAGAAAATGAATACAAGAAGAGGAGGAAGGAGAGGATCTGGAACTAGCACGGCTACCAATGGCAGGGTATCTAGAAATGCTACTATGTCAACTGTAGATCCGGTAGAAGAAATGTTAGTGCAAGTTCAGACCCCTATGAACTTTGTAGCTTTATGTAAGAATTTTACCACTTTGTTTGGGAAACCATTCTACGGGACTGAAGACATTCTTGGAGTGCAAATGTGGCTTCGAACTTGTGAAAGAATATTTGGAGATCTTCGGTTGGAAGATGTGGAGAAACGGCTGTTGGCATCATGGCAACTTCAAAAGTCGGCGATGGATTGGTAGGATTTAGAAACAGCAGTACTCCAGAGGGGGATTTTTCTTAGGCCCAGTTCAAGGAAGTTTTTAAAGCACATTTTATTCCAAAAGCCAAAAGAACTCAGTTATTTAGAAGTTTCATTGACCTAAAGCAGGGTGATATGACGGTGTCGCAGTATGAGCATAAGTTCAATGCTTTGTCCCGTTTTGGACTTGGATTGATAGACACACCGCTCAAGAAAAAATGAAATGTTTGTGAATGGAATGCGACTAGAGTTCCATCGTGAAATGACCAATCATCTTATGAGTACATTCACTAACATTATTAGCATGGCTTTAAGATTTAAGGCTCTTGATATTAAGGAAGGATTCCAGAAGGGTGTAGTACCAGTAGTAAGTGCCAAGCCTTTATCAGTTATACCAGTTGAAGGAAAACCAAACTTTAAGCGTAAGTTTAAGGGAAAGAAGCAGGGTACAGGGAAGAAACTAGAAGATGGCGCTCCAGCATAGAAGAAGTAGACCAACTTGGCCAATATTCTTTGTTTCAAGTGCAATAAGATGGGCCACTTTGCAAATCATTTCCCAATTGCCACATGTTTTAATTGCGGCCAGCCAGGACATATGAAGAATGAGTGCCCTTTTCCTAAAAAGGGATCTCAAGGACAAACTTTTACCATTGAAGAGATACCATCCACTTCTTCAGATCAAAAAGGGAAGCAAGTGTTGCAAGGTACATTATCCATCTATGGTATTCCTGTAAGGGTGTTTTTTGATATAGGAGCTTCCCATAGTTTTATTTCTTATGATCTAATGGACAAACTAAACCTTAAATATGTTATCATAAGTAATCCTCTTTGTGTGTCAAACCCAATTGAAGGTCCAACAAATCTTGACACCGTGTGTCTAAATGTACCTATTTCTTATCGAAATCATCTCTTTCCTTTTTACTTCTTTGTTCTTGGGTTTATGGGTTTTGGAGTGTTACTGGAAATGGATTGGTTATCTAAGTTTAAAGCTATCTTGGATTGTGGTAGAAGGCTCATCAGAGTTAGTGATGCTGAAGATGTTGGTGTTGATATTAGTTGTGAAGAGCCTAAGAAGTTAATGAGCAGTTTTCTCTATTCACTCGATGTGGCTAAAGTGGAGCTAGGAGATGGGCCGGTTGTTCAAGATTTCATAGATATTTTTGATGAGTTGTAAGATTTACCTCCTCACCGTGAAGTCGAGTTCCGTATTGATTTGGTTCCGGGAACCAGACCTATTGTACAACCCTTATGAAGGATGGCTCCAAAAGAGAACAGGGAGTTAGAAAGGCAGACTTATGATTTGTTGCAGAAGGGCTTGATCTGACGTAGTACCTCGAGTTGGGGATCGCCAGTCGTCTTTGTTAAAAAGGCAGACGATTCTCTAAGGTTATGCGTAGACCATCGGGAGTTGAACAAAAGGACTATCAAGAATACATATCCTTTGCCAAGGATCGACGATATGTTTGACCAACTCCACGATGCTCGGATATTTTCTCAATTAGATCTTGCCACCAATTTCCACCAATTAAGAGTGGCAAAGGAGACTGTTCCCTCAACAGCTTTTCGGACTCCAGAAAATTTCTACGAGTGGTTAGTTATGCCATTTGGATTGACTAACGCACCCGCTTATTTTGTGGACTTAATGAATTGAGTATTTTGAGATATTCTCAATAAATTTGTTCTCGTCTTTATTGATGACATTCTTATCTATTCAAAGATAGAGGAGGAACACAAATATCATCTATGTGTCGTACTCGATACCTTAAGGAGCCATGTGTTGAAGGCTAAGTTTTCCAAGTGCCATTTCTGGAAATCTGAAGTTAGATTTCTAGGGCATGTTATTTCGGGAGAAGGAATATCAGTGGACCCAGCTAAAGTTGTGGCGGTTTAAGACCGGAAGAAGCCCAAAAGTGCGACGGAAGTTAGAAGTTTCTTAGGATTGGCTGGTTTTTACCAGCGCTCCTGTTTTAACCATTCCAGATGGGAGCAAAGGTTTAACTGTGTATACAGATACTTGTGGAACCGGATTGGGAGCAGTTCTGATGCAGCATGGGAAAGTTATTGCCTATGCCAGTCGACAGCTAAAGCCGCATGAGAAAAATTATGCTACGCACAATTTGGAGCTTTTGGCTATTGTCTTCGCACTAAAGATGTGGAGGCATTATCTTTTGGGAGCAGTTCTGATGTAGAGATGGCTGGAGTTTCTCGCTTCTTATGATCTAGAGGTTCTTTATACCCCTGGAAAAGCAAATGTCGTTGCTGATGCACTGAGTAGGAATATAGCAATGGTTGCAAACCTAGTAGTTAAGCCAGTATTGTTAGAGAGAATTGCATCTAGTCAAGAGGTAGATCCTATTTTGGCTCGACTTAAGTAGGATGTTGAAGAAGGTGTTGTTTCTAGCTTTGAGATTGATCTCTGGGGCATATTGAAAATGAATGGGCATATTTGTGTTCCAGACTTTGATGGACTTAGGCAAGAAGTGTTAGTCGAATGCCACCATTCAAAGTTATCTTTTCATCCAGGAGTGACCAAAATGTTCAAAGATATGAAGAGGGTATTATGGTGGAAGAGGACAAAGTGAGATATTTCAATTTTTGTGATTCGTTGTGCAAACTGCCACCAGATTAAGAGTGACCAGCAGAAGACAGCCGGATTTCTTCAGCCACTTGAGATCCCAAAGTGGAAGTGGGAGCAGATCTCTATGGACTTTATTGATGGGCTTCCTTGGTCAAGAAGAGGTAACAATGGCATTTGGGTTATAGTCACTACGCCATAGATGACCTTCTGCAACATTTTTGTAAGGTGTTGCCAGCTAAAATGTTGCGATAGATATAAAATTTTGGTCCTATTGCAACGTTGTATTTATGGTGTTACCTTAGCCATAAAAATGTGTTGCTCTAGCTAAAAAAGTGTAACACGATGCAATATTTTTATATAGTGTTGCTATAGATGTATTCAGATTAAAAAATTAATAAAATTAGCAATCCGCGTGAATTCGATCCAACGGTCTACATTTAATCCGATTATTAAACTGGATCACCGCTACAATTTGCTCCAAATTTTCGTTTTCCCGCTTTACTTCTCATATCATTTTCGTTCTCACCCCCAATTTCCAAATCCCTAATTTCAAAATCATATTTTCATTTCTTTTTTTTTTCTTCCAAAAACAAAATTCTATGTTGGACTGGGTTACGGCAGTGGGTGATTGCGAAATTCTATGTTGTTACTAGCGTTCTAAACAACTAATGGATAAATGCATCTTATTTTATTTTTAATCATGTCTGTTTTGAGCAAATCATTTTCCGAAGATCAGAGGAAGCAGCAGAGGCATCAAAAGTTACAGATTCCTTGAAAGTGCAAGCAATTATTTTTGAAGTAGAAGATAGAGAGTATATTGGTGGCTCAGCCTATGGTGGTCAAAAAGCTATATGTTGCACCCTAGATCTTGCCAAATTAGGCGTTTGTACTGAAGGGAACATCATTTATCGATCGTCCGTTCAAAATTCTGAGTGGCCACAATTGCTTTTTTCTTCATTTGAAGGAAAGGATCTCATTGCTACCCTACCTTCCAAAAATATACCAATTACCAAAACTGGGATGTATAATTTGTATTTTATGTATTGTGACCCAAAGCTCAAAGAGGTGGTTATTGAAGGAAAGTCTATCTGGAAAAGCCCTAGTGGATATTTACCTGGTAGAATGGCTCCACTCATGAATTTTTATGGATTCATGTCCCTCATGTATGTGATACTCGCGTTATTCTGGTTTTCTCAATATGCTAAGTTTTGGAGAGAGGTCCTTCCACTACAAAATTGTATCACCCTCGTTATTGCTTTAGGCATGTTTGAGATGACTTTGTGGTATTTTGAGTATGTTGAGTTTAATACGACTGGTGTTAGACCAAAAGGTATTACTTTCTGGGCAGTTGTATTTGGAACTATTAAAATAACTGTTGCACGTGTTGTTATGTTAATGGTTTCTATGGGGTTTGGTGTGGTGTGGCCAACATTAGGAGGTCTTACTTCTAAAGTTTTACTGCTTGGGTGCACGTTTTTTGTAGCATCTGGAATTCTTGAGTTAGTGGAGAATGTTGGTGCTGTTAGTGATTTGGCAGGAAAAGGGAGATTAGTTTTGGTTCTTCCGGTTGGGGTATTGGATGCATTTTTCATTCTTTGGAGTTTCACTTCCCTCTCCAGAACTTTGGATAAACTCCAGGTACAAATTGAACAATGTTAGTTAAGCTTCCAAAAATCTTAATATATTTATACAATCATTATGATTCTTTACTTTCTACCGAAGTGCTGGATTTGATTGTGCACCATGACAGGCAAGGAGATTGATGGCAAACCTAACCGGGTAGGTCGATCCCCACCGGGACTGCGGTGCCCCGGACCCCCGCCGGCGCTGCGCCCGGACCCGCTTCTCGGCTCGCCTTCGGCTCGGCACTTGGCTCGCCTTCGGCTCGTCATATATTTGTTAGTGTCGGTGTCTGTATAAATTGAAACTGCATATGTAATGAGTGAACTGAGTGATGTAGTGAGGAATATATGTATATGTGAATATCAGTGTTATATATCATTGAATTGTAAAATAGTGCAGTTAGGAATTTGTACTATTTCAAATGTTGAAATAAAATATTTATTTAAATAAATTACTGTTTAAATATCAAATTCTATGCAATAGCATTTTATTAAATAAAAATTTATTTTTATTAAAAAATCAAATATGCTCTACATTGTGGGCCCCACAAATTCAGAAAGTTAATATCTATAGCAACATTTTGGAATGTTGCTACAGATACCTATGGGTGTTGCCATAGACCCAAATAGGATTCTATTGCAACAATATTACTTATGTTGCCTTAGATAGTCAAAATGTTGTCTTTGAGGTCTAAGGCAACGGCAAAAATTGCATCACCCTAAAAGTGTTGCCATAGACCTATGGCAACATTTTTCGGGCCTGAGCCAACATTTTTTTTGTGTTGCAGTAGGCCATTTATGGCGTAGTGAGTCGATCGACTGACCAAGAGTGCCCATTTCATTCATGTTAAGCTGACTAGGACTACTACGAGTCTGGTGAGTTTGTATGTGAAGGAGATTGCGAGACTCCATGGGATTCTTCGTAGTATTGAAAGTGATCGAGACCCGATATTCACTAGTAGGTTCTGGGAGGGACTACAGACTGCTTTAGGGACTGAGCTAAGTCTAAGTACAGCTTACCATCCCCAAACAGATGGGCAGATGGAGAGAGTGAAATGGATCTTGGAAGATTTATTGTGAGCATGCATTCTAGACCTCAGGGGTTCTTAGGAAGATCATTTACCCTTAGTCGAATTCACTTACAACAACAGCTATCAAGCAAGCATTGGTATGGCCCCTTTCGAAGCTCTTTATGATTGTCCATGTCATTCTCTTTCGTGTTGGGTTGAATCTGGAGATAGATTTGTTCTTGGATCTGACATAATCTTAGAAGCCAATGAGAAGGTAGCTGATATTAGAAGAAAGATGAAGGAAGCACAAGATCGGCAAAAGTGTTATGCAAATCAAAGGCGTAGGGATCTAGAGTTCTTAGTCGGGGACTTGGTATTTGTAAAAGTCTCTCCTCTGAGAAGTGTCATGAGGTTTGGGAAGACAGGGAACTCATCCCCTCAATATGTTAGCCTTTTTTCGCATACTAATGGTAAACTTGCATATAAAGTGGAGTTACCAGATCGACTATCAGATGTGCACAACGTATTTCACGTATCTCATTTACGTAAGTATGTACACGACCCTTCGATGATAGTAGAACCAGGACAACAAGTTAATTTGGAGGTTCAGCCTAACCTAACCATTCTTAGGCGGCCTATTCGTATTGTCGCACGTGATATAAAGCGATTAAGGAAGAAGGTTGTGAATCATGTTAAGGTTCAGTGGAGTGAAGCTATTAGAGATTGTACTTTGGAAACTGAGAACTATATTAGGAATTCTTATCCCGAGTTGATGTAGTTGTTGTTTGTATTTAGTTATTTATTTTTAGTGTACTCACCAAATTGTGTTGAGATCACTTTCCTTGTATCTTTGTGTGGTATATATGATATCATTTGAGTTTCTTTGATATCTTGAGTTTATGTGATTAATTTCGAGGATGAAATTTCCTTTAAGGAAGGGAGGAAGTAACAATCCATAATTTAATCACTTTGAACTGGAATAGTCGATATGTTTTTAAATGATTAAATAATGGATTTTATATCTAGAATAAAAATTTGGATAAAACGTCTCGAATGGATTTTTTAAACTGATGTAAAATGTTAGTTTGAAGATGGTTCGAGTTATAAAGCGGTTAGGGGTACCTATTTATTTAAGAATAAGTTTGCCTAATAAAATAGAATAGTATAATTGCTTTCCTAATAAAATAAGAAAAAATTATTAACCCTGCCTAATAAAACAGAATAGTATAATTACTTGCCTAATAAAACAAGAGATAATTATTAACCTTCTCTAATAAAACAGAATAGTATAATTACATGCCTAATAAAATAGAACAGTATAATTACTTGCCTAATGAAATAAAATAGCATAATTATTATTATATTCCATGCGGATGATTGCCATTGGACTAAAATCGGTCAAATCAGGTTCTACCATGCGGACGGTTGCCATTGGACCAAAATCCGGTCGAATCATGTTATGCCATAGTTGATAAAGAGGATTCCTATTGGACCAAAATGTGGTCGAATCAAATTAAGCCATAAGGATGTTTTCTATTGGACCAAAATATGGTCGAATCAAATTAGGCCATAAGGATGGTTTCTATTGGACCAAAATCTGGTCGAATCAGGTTAGGCTATAGGAAATTATTAAAGTACCATTTTCTTTACATATAAATAGCCAAGTCCATATCTCATTTTAATTCATTCACAAACTAAAGAAAAGAACTAAAATTCATTATCAAAGGTGAAGTATTCCAAGTCTCCATCAAAGCAAATAGGATGTGAGTATATTCCTTGTTTTCATAGTTTAGTGGGTATAACTTATTCTGTGAGTATAATTTAATTATTTTACAGTCAGTGTAATCTTAATATGTTTCCTTTGACTCATTCACATTTTAACAAATGTTGTGTTAATTATTGATTGTAAATTGTTAATAATAATGAGTCTGTTATTATTCTTTTTATTATTCTTGTTTGGTCGTTTGATTTGTGCTCGACCAGTTTATGAGCAATAACTTTGATGTTTATTTAAAGGGAACTTACACCACCTTTTAACTTAGGATTAACATTTAGTGACTTTTTGGTTAAAAGGAAATAACACCCCTTTTAGCTATCTCATTTGATTAAGAGGGAGCTACACCCCTCTTGGTCGTATTCTCCTTTAAAGATGATGGGTTTAAGTTATGATTTGAATGGAAGTTTTAAATCTTTGTTTAAAATATTTTAAAGGAGCTTCAAAATTTATATAATGATTTAAATGGGTTATTCATGGAAAGTAAGTAGTCCTATACATGGCAAAAGGCCGATGAGTAGATTGATCCTCTATTTGTGAGATCTGGAACCGAAGTGTCTAGGCAAGGCTAGGAGCAACCAGTGCCCTGACTTACCTGGCTTTGTTTCTAGGCGAGGGGTAGAGTAAGTCGAGAATATCAGAATCGTGACAAGTGTAGGAGATTTGATTTCCATAAATGGTCTTTATAATTATAATGGAAAACATTCACATTTCTTGTAGACAATTGTTTTTGACCCATTTAAGTATGCTTTTGAAATATGGAATCCTCTTAATTGTTTTGTGAATATACTTATACCGATGAGATAATTATATTGATAGTTTCAAAGCATTGAAAGAGTATAAGATTTAATTTCCACATACGATAATTTTTTTATCCCCTATAGTTGATATCTTAACTATCGATTTTGATACACTTCTTCCTTTTGTTTTTGTTTCGTCAATCTAAGAGGATCTGTTACTCATTTAGAGCATTGATATCCTTTATTGGAAATGACTAGATAAAGAGCGAGTGGGGGCCAAGCTATGTGGGGTTGCTCCCATTATGGTATTGTCACATCTACTCTATATTGGTTTCGGTTGTATGCGCACGGAGATGTGAAATACTCGGATACTCAGTAAGGTTGGCAGGGTCCGGCTTGAAAGGTTTCCGAAAGCCATTGTAGTTCTCAAGTATATTTTCTAGAGGTATACTTTCGATAAGGGGGGAGCACCCTCCTAGTCATTGTTGGAAAAATAAATTCCCTTTCCTTATTTTTGATTCAAATCTTTGGATTGATTCTTTCTTAATTGCATCGGGAAGCATCTTACGCTCTTTGCGATGTTTAATTATTCGTGTCCATTCTTTTATACTTGGATGTTGTCCTTGTGAGGGAAAAACCCATTCTATGTTTTTGCAACGTGGTCTCACTAGTTATTTTGTGTGTTTTATTTTTTGGAGTTTACTCATACTGGACTTATTGTTTAACCCGAATTGTTTGTTTTCCCTAAACTTTCGAGTACTCATTTATATTTGAGTAGTCCAAAAATGACAGGTTTCTTTGGGCTCTTTTGAAGATGGTGGACGAGCATGAGGCTCCATATCTATCTAGCTATTTATTTCCGCTGTTATGAGATGTTGGTTCTATGTATGTATATTTAAAAGAAGGTTGTTATAACTACCTAGACTGATAGTAGTACTTTTGTTGTAACTCTAATAACCCTATGCTGGGGAGTAACCTTATGTGGTGTCTAAATTTTATGTTATATTTAACTGTTCTGTTGTGAGATTATTGTTCTGTTCTTATATTTTACCCCATGACAACTCGCCTTTCAGATACTTGGCAACGATGCATGAATACCATGGATGTATTAAGTGTCATTCTCGGGGGTTAGAAAGGTGGGACATCACAATCTATTTATAATATATAAATTATTTACATAACCAGGTCTTCATCACCATGTACTCCGGTCTCCATATTCCATCAACCTAAAAATACAGATATAGGGGAAATATGGAGTGGGTCAAACGTAATGAGTGAAACATGTTTTTCCCATGTATACTACAAGGATACTGATATAACATAATCGATGTCTAACAAGTATGTAAATATGTAACATCTCCACCTCTATACCCATATTATCCAAGAGTACTACAGAGTAATACCGTCGAATATTATAGAGAATGAGGCTATACGGGGTACATACATGAATATTCCCTTGGGCTAACATTGGTACGTATTAAAACATCGAATACAACTCACCACAAAATGTACCTAGTATCGGCACAAAGAAATAACACGTATGCCTCCAGGATAGAACACTACACAAGATACAGTATATAAAAAGAGAATACAAAGATAGAATCGTAGCAACAATATCTCATATAGAATATACAAAGTATTTCTATTGTACATCACATGGATATACCTACCTGAAACAGTACAATACAAAATGATGACTACTATAATGAATACTAGCCTTCTCTATGCCCAAAACACAAGCTGGCCTCACTGTCCTTGAAACTGAAATGTCTCGGACTGACCCGAGTATTATAAATAACACGGGTCAGACTATGTCTAAATCAAGGGTTAATATACATATGTAACTCAATATATACGAGGTATGATAACATCATCGGAATAACACAAGATAAACTTCCATAATATTAGTATATATATATATATATATATCAATGTATGCATGGTGTAAAATTATATAGTCATGAACAATCCCTAGAGTATCACATAACGTCAGATATCCCAAAATCAAGCATAAAGATGTCATCATCCATATAGAGTCACACTAATCAATAAATCACAGTACCAATATCTTTTAGGTAAATCATCCATATCCAAAAATTATGAACCTAGAAAACAATAGTAAGTGAGATATCACCAAATATAGCCAAGCTAGCACATGGCCCTGCCCAAATATATCTCTCAATCTCAAATAACAAAACAACATCATTATATAAAATATAGGTCGTCCATCAGTAAAATCATATACAATAAACGATAGAATCAACTATACTCTAGACACCTATCCAGGTATAATCTCATCTCCTCATGTAGAAATAAATGGTGATGTGAAATCAAATCATAACATATGGCCCCGGCCGATAATCTCATAATATCTAGGTTACACCACCCAGTCAAACCACAACGTGGTTACCCGCCATCTCCAAGAGCACGGGGTTATTCATCCGAATTCACTTTAATACTTAAGTAAGGTGTATAAATAATATGTACTTATCTACCGATACGTGTAGAACCAAAAAGGAGACGGATAGCTACCCCGCCTGCTCTAGGAGCCCAAGGCTACACTACCTGGATCTGCTCCTACAGTCTTCAGTTACCAACCTGGTATCTTGATTATGTCCATTACATGTCATAAACATGCTGCAAGATTAAGATACGCAAATATCATGACCTAGATCACACCCTTGTGGTAACAGACTGCTAACCTTCGTGACAAAGGGGTTAGGGCTATACTACCCTTCACTCAAATCCCACGATGTGCATCTAATACAACAAAAGGTGTCATAAATCTGGGGCTCGACCCTAAGATCAGGCCGTTAGGGTGGACACTAGCAATTTGGTGCTCGCTAACTCCTAATCATATCCCACGCTCCTCATGATAGACAACATTCATACGGGTACACCCCATAGCTTAATCTTTCATAATGCTATACCCCTAAGCATATATACTTGCTTTACACCGAGCATATAAACTTGGTCTACACCGAGCATCACCTCATGTAAGTATGATCCTAACTCCCGTCACTTGAGTGACATTTACTTACAATGAATAACCAAATGAGTATCACATCGGCGTCCTATACCACCTTGTGATGATCAAATGTTTATTTAAAGTTCTTAAACTACACTCAATCTTCACAAATATTCCATATAACGAGTCCAAAGAATAACCAGAAAAATATTACCGAATCTTCCATCCCAAACGACATGATAACTCCATTTATTCAGATTCCCCATCGCACAAAATTAAATAACGAAACCAATATAAAAATATGACAAATCTATATAGAAGTATGTCATCAACGTATCATATCAAATCACCAATCAAAACAACATCAACGGTGAATCATTAATATAATCAAATTCAAATACAAGGAATGAATGAATAGAAAAGTAATATATAATAGATTATATATATAAAATAAATCAATATTTAATAATAAATCATTCGAAACATATATTCTTTTATAACAAAATAAATACTTAGAAATGGATAGTAAATATATGTTCTCTTTTCAATAAATTATTAATTTCGTAACCTTTTATAAATTTAAATATTAATTTAATATTCAAAATAATGTTGGAAAGCTTATTGCCTTCTTTTGAAACCCAAAAATAGTATATAAAACTAAATATTATGCATTACATTTATTTTAAAATTTTCTAAATTAAATACTACTTTTAAATAATTTTATAAAACTTCCAAATCAATTATATTAATTCATAATCAATTGAATACATTTTCAAAACTAGAATTATACATTAAAATTTCATAAAATATACCTTAAAAACTATAAAATACCAATAAAGAACCATTTCATACTTTTTCGTTTAAATAATACTGTTAAACTAATTTACTAAACTTTAAACGATATTTACATTCATATATAATATCTATGTGTGTGTTTGTGTATTTGAAAGTGGGTAAAAATTTATTAGGCACATTTTAGCTAAAAATGATCGACCCAAAAGTCGATACATATGCACAAAAGTCACGTGCCACTATACATCACAAACCTACTTTACAAAAGGTAATAACAATAAAAGTTAATTAAAGTAAGTACTTTCCAGATCTAATTCTCTTTCTTCTCCGAAATGCGAACACATGGCAGTCGAGAATTTTCACTGCTCGTATGTAGGATTCCTTCCCGTTTAGGCCGACGATCCACTTCTTCAAACACGTTTCTGCTCGATACATGTTGCTGGTGAGTATCTTCCTTTTAATTCTCTTACTTGTGATCTTCATTCTATTATAGTTAATTTACTAACTTCTGATGCATTTCTGACTATACTCTGGAAAATTCGACGATTTCTTTCTCTCCATATGCTCCAAATAGTGGTTGTCAAGGCAATTCTAAATTTTCGGTATGTCCATGCTCAGTCAGGTAATCGATAATTTCGTTTATGTTATTGCTAGAATTGATGAAATTAAGCAAATTTTTGCGATTTTCCCAAACTTGCTTAGCAAAATCACATTCAAAGAAGAGATGCATGTGGCTTTCCACAACATTGTTGCAAGTCTATCACGAGTTAGATGTCTACCTAAGATAGCTTTGTAAGTAGTTAGGATCATTTTAAGGCAATTAGTACGGTCCCACACTATTTTAGTCCATCGGTTTTATGGAATTTAGTTCATGTAGCATTCCAGGTCGACTTTGTAGTGAAGTCTTTATCTGAATGTCTCCATGCCCAAATATCATTTTCTCCACCTGTAAAAATAGGTATAGCTTCTATTTTCTGTTTATGAACCCAGTTACAAGGAATAGTTTCACAAACCTATTTATCTCCCTGAATAATGGAGTTCATTGTGCTTGTCGGGCACCCATAAGCTGAGTATGTGTCCCACCTCAAAATGGCAATCAGAGGTCCCCTATTTATCCATGGGTCACACCATAAATATGTTTCTCTCCCTCTTGCTATTTCTCTAGAACAGTTAACCACAAGCTTCTCTCTGAAGTTTAGTATAGCCTTCCAAGTTGGAGATGCATTATTATCCAGTGCCATTTGCCAAAAGTTTTACTTAATATAACATTGTTTCATCTATCTAGCCTACAAACCATTCGAGTTTATGATTTTCCAACCTTATTTCATGGTAAACACATCTTTCATTTCTCTAAGATTCCTAACCCCAACTCCCCCTTCATTCTTTGGCCTACAAAGATCTTGGAATTTTATTTTATGCAACCCTCCTTTCCCAATAAAATCTAGACAAACACTTTCAATTTTAGCAATAGAAGTATCAAGCAACTGAAATGTTTGCATCAATAAAATCATTTTGTGTTGTATCACTTGGTGCACTAGTTGTATTCGTCCAATAAAGGATAAAAGCCTTGAACTCCATCCTTGCATCTTCTCCCTAATCTTTGAGACCAATTCCGCACATTATCCATCTGTTATCTTATTAGATGATAGCGGGACCCCTAAATATTTAACTGGTAGCTCTCCTTCCTTAACTCCCAAAGTCTCAAGAACTACAGTTTTGTCTGTACAGTACTTGTTAAAGTAGCATTTAGTCTTGAGTTCATTCACTTTAAGGCCCACAAACTCTTCTAATTTACAAAAGTTATCTTTTATAGTGCTAGCTGCTTTAACATTCGATTTTATGCAAATTATCAGGTCATCCGCATATAGGAGGTGGCTCACTTTAGGTTGGAAATTGTGTATAGTTTTGAATAGCTTGTTATGTTCAGCAATCTCCATTTGGAGGAAAAAATATTCCATAGCAATAGCAAAGTGGTATGGAGATAAGGGGTCTCCTTGCCTGATGCCCCTATTACTGCTAATATAGCATTTGGGAATGCCATTCGGCAGTATTGAAAAGGTAGGAGTGGTAATGCATTCACTAATCAACTAAATAAATTTACTAGGAATACCATACTTTTAAGCATGTGTATAATGAATTGTCTATTAATCTTATCATATGCTTTGTGGAGATCAAACTTTAAACAGAATTTATCAGCTCCTTGTTTATTAAAGTTTCTAATAAGTTCATGAGCTAGTAATGAGTTCTCATGCACTTTGGCACTCAGCAATTATGTGGGACAAAATTCTCTTCATTCTGTTGCATATGAATTTGCTTAAGATCTTATAAATAACATTACAGCATGCAATGGGTCTGTAATCTTCAATTCTAGCAGGGTTGTCTTTTTTTGGTATAAGGCATAAAAAAGTATGATTCACCTCCTTCAAGATTTTACCAAAGTTAAATGATTCCTGAATTGCTAACGGTATATGTTGTTTCAGGTACCCCCAATGCTGCTTGAAGAAAGTGGCTCCAAAAACATCAGGTCCTGGGCTGGAGTCCCTATGTATCGAGGCCAGAGCTTCCTAAGTTTCAGCTTCGGTCACTCTTCTTACCAACGTATGCCTGCCAGTGGAGTTCATGAGCCTCCTGCATTCAATGTTGGGTAAGTTCATTTTATAAGAACCATTATAGAGATTATGATAGTTAGAGATAGCTTCCTGCTCCATCTTATTTCGTTCATTTAGTATCGCCCCTTCTTGGCTAAGACATTGTATATTGTAGTTAGTGTTTTTCCCGAATGACATATTTGTATAGAAGAATTTGGTGCACTCATCCCCTTTTGTGATCCATTTCTCTTTAGCTTTCTGTTTTAGTTCCACTGGTTTAGTCTTCAAGGCATCCTTGAGTTGATTTTGAGCTTTATAGTATGCATTCCAGACTCCATCACAGTTATTAGGATTATCATCAATCTGTCTAAGATATTCTTCACATAGCTTTTGCGGTTGGTTAATATTTTCAGCATCTTTGGGTCTTCATCTGTTATAGACTTTCAATCGTAGCTTAGCAAACTTGAGAATATAATTGAGTTTATAAAATTGACAACCTTCAACTTGGGGACAAAGAGCAAAATTAACAGCTTCAATATAACCATCCATGGTGTGACATTCATTTGCATAACAAAAAGGCTTACCCTTCTCGTTTTTAGCTTGTTCGGTTAGTAAAACGTGCAAAGGGCTATGACCACTAATAGAGTTTAGAAGTATAATAACCTTGATGTTGAAAATAAATTCATGTAGTCTGAATTAATTAGAACTCTGTCTAGCTTACATGATATTTTCTTGCACACTTCTCCGTATGTATTTCAGGCCCGAGTGGACCGGCTTCAGCTACCTAGTGGCAACAATGCAGCTATTAAATTCTGCCAATTGGGAAACTTTCAGCATAAGACTACCTTAACTTTTCTTCTGCTTTAAGAACTACATTAAAATCATCCATGAATATCCATGGTGTTTGAATTGCCTTTGCTATATCATGTAATTTAGACCATAATGTGTTTCTACAAGAAGCCAAGTTACTAGCATGCACACATGGTAGAGTCAGTACTAATCTTCCAGAATTATGTGCATTAACAGTAATTTGTTGCTCATCCTTATCTGTAACCTGAACCTGCCACACAACCTTATTCCACATACACAATATTCTACCTTTACCCTAATTTCATTATTGTGTATGAACTCCCAATCATCTCCCATGGTATTTAATACTCTAATCATTGAACTTGTTTTCCAATATACCCATAATAGAAGGCAGATAAGTCCTTCTAAGATTATAGAGGTCAAGTTTGCAGGTATCATTATTTAGACACCTCACATTCCAACTGATTATGGACATTTAGGGTTAAGGGAACTACTCAATTTTCTAGGAGGTATCCCTTGCGAGTTATTCGCCTTGCTATATTTATCTATCTTGCAGAATTTCTTGTTATATTTCTGATTGGGCTTTTTATAAGATTTTGAGCTATTCAAATCTACTTCCTCTTCCTCTAAATTACTTATATCAACATTAACATTCCTCAAATCTTTTATTGTTTCAGGGAGCTGCTCACCACCATCTTCAACAAGGCTTGGGTTTACTACCACCTCTGGGGTATCTTCAGATGAGTTAGCATGGTCCTTCACTTCATCTGCTTTTTCCTCCTTATGGACAGACTTATCCACCACCTCCTAGACTGTAGGCTTTTCTATTGTATGATCTGGCTGTGTATATGTAGTATTTTAGCTTGTAGTGTTAGCAATGGTCTCTAAATCATCTGCAGTTGAGGACTTTTTTCCATTAGCTTGATCGCCTTGTGATGTATATAGACTACTGTCTGAATGACTGCTTCCTGATGTTTGTGGATCTTTTTCCTCCAAATTTGCATAAGAGGTGGTGCAATAGTGGAACATTGCGCATTAGAGTGACCAAACAATTGCATTGCTTGCAAATCGGAGGTATAAATTCATACTCTGTGTCCTGAATGTAGATATTACCCTTCCTGTCCTTTTCCTTGACTTGCTTTTTTAGTTCATCACATGACTTTATATCTATTAGGAATCTAGCGGACTTTAGTCTTTTAACGTTTCTTGTAATATCATCCATGGCTAGTGGCATCCCAATCAAGCTAGCTATCTTACTAATTCCCTTAGCATTCCATAACGATAAGTCTAATAGCATTCGTACCCAAATTGGATGGGATTCAAGCATATCCCTTTCTAATCTCAAATTTGGTTCCCATTTTTTGATAAATATTAGCTTGTTGTCCATGAACCATGGTCCAACATTTAGAACTTTCTTACACTCTTCTTCATTAGCAAATTTTATCAAATAAAACCATTTTCACGGCAAAGACATCCTAAGAACCAGTTGGTCTCCATTCACATTTTATGTAAGCATTTAAATGAACATAGTAAGATCTCTTACCAGCCAAATAAATGTAGATATAATTATTGCACTTCTTAGTAGCGTCGTCAAATACCAAGTCATCAAGATCAGTATCCTCTCCCTCATCATCATTCTCTTTGTCAAATCTCTCGACCCCCCCATTAATACGTGTGTTTCCAGCTGTAGCCTTGGCCAACGTGCGACATCCAACTTTGAATTGTTGCTAGGGCCTTACTCCATGATTATTCGGCTTAGAATTCGAAGCAGTTGTTACCCTAGTTTTGGATGCTTTCCTATTACAAACTTCTTGCCATCCCGTATCATTAATTTCATCTTCTTCCACAGGAATAGGTTTTTTGTTGCTAAGGTTTATGTTCATAGCAGCCACCACAGCATAACAAAATTTATATACACACACGCTTTAACTATAAATTACTAAAGCTTGCACACGTACGTAGAGTTGCACATACACACAATTGCATACACATGCATTGCATTCAGATTATACAAAAGAAGCTAATGCAAATTGATAATCATTGTACGTTGCATTTTTTCCATATAGTAATACTGTTTTTATGTGAGCTTTCACCTCTGGATGTTGGGGAATAGAAGAAAGAACAAAAACAATTCAATGCAATAAATGCAGCTTTCAACAAAGAAGCGATATAGGCCAGAGACCTTTTTTGTAACGACCCGTAAATTTTAGTAGTTTTATTTAATTAATTGAATTTTTGTGAAATTTTAAATAATTGAAATTTGAAATAAAAAAACTTAATATTTGTAATACGCCTAATTAAACATAGCAAATGGTAAATTTTCATCAAATAATATGGAAGTTTATTTTATTGTATAATTTTATTTCAATTCAAATCAGTTAAAATTGATGATAATAAAATATTTTCCAAACCTGAATATTTTTATACAATAAATTTGTAAATCATCTTCTGAGTGAGACATCATATTTCGTTTCTTCAAATTTGGACTGCCATTGCTTCGTTTATCTTATTTTTCGATAGATTTGCAGCATTTTCGGTACTGTTATCAACTTTTGATAGGATGATCGTACCACTGATATCTGTATACCATTGTGATCGTCTCGTCATGCTGATTTCTACGGTATATTCAATTCTGTGTTTTGAAGTCCGGTACACAGTGGAATCCGCGAAAAAATGATTTCGTATCGGTACTGGTTTTAACCTTTTGGGTTTCTTGTCACTTCATCTACCGACCGTCGAATCAAACAGCTGTTTGTAATTAATATTTCCATCGTGCATGCTTTTTCTCTGAAATTTAACTTATGACTTTTACTATATCTCTCTGTCCTTTCATTTCTTTTGCGTTCACTGTTTTCTTCAAAGGAAACTTTTATATATTCTTTTAATACTTTGGCTTCATATATTATTTTAGATCATGCTCTTTTATCTCCCCACCCTTTCCACATCTTCCAGCCTCGGCAACACCACCATCTCAGCCTACGAATCCTCCACACGTCAGCCACGTACCCCACTTCTTCAAGCAAGTAGCCTTCCCCTTCACACAACAGCACCAATCGGCCTCACCCACGAATTCTTCCTCCACCTCGCCCTTTCAGCCGAGCCCACAGCCTCACATCCCCACGCTCTAGCTCCTCCGTGCGACATGCGCTCACCCGCCCTCACACACGACCAACAGTTCGTCCTTCACTTCCTCCCCTCTCCTTCTCCTCCGTTGAATTTGTAGGTGAGTATATATATATATTAGTTATGTATATAATGTTATAAAGTATAAGATCCATTCGTCAAAATATATATTTGTAAGTTTAGTTGTATATATATATATATATAGTTGTCTGCACATTTTGTTTAGTTTTGGTCTGCATGTATTCTTGGATTTGTTGTATATGTATATACATATATATATGAACTTATATGAGTTTTATATCTTTTCGTTGTTCATGTATGTATTAGTATATATACATAACCTGTTGGTTTACAATATATTAGTTATATAACTGATTATATATATATATATTAGTTTTGATATTTAAAGGTATATATATAGTTTATATATATAGTCTGCCATATGAAATGTTATAATATATGAGTTTCCATATATCAGTTTGCATAATATATGTAAGGTATATATATATATATGTTTTGGTTAATATATAAGTGATATTTGGCAGCCATGTCAGACATCAGTGATATATATGTTTTATATAAGGGATATTGTTTTGGTTTGCACCTATATATATAAAGTTTATATAAGTTATATATTAGTATCATATTGGTTTTTTATGAAGTGGTAAATACAACTGTCTGTTTACTTGCCTATTTATATAAGTATATTGGTCTTATTTGTATTATTGTATCAATATAAATTTGCAGACAGCAATAAATTAGTATGATATTAATAGAAGTTATTTTTGATTAGTTATGTCTATATGTTTGTGCCAGTTTATATATGTAGTTATATAAGTGATATACATATATCGGGTTTGTAGTATATAAGCTTCTCTTAGTTGAATGAAATCTGTCTACTTGTGATAGTATGTTAGCTTATATATATATGTTGTAATAATATTGATGTTTAAAACATATATGTATATATTAGCATTAATTTTAAATTATATACGTATATATGTTCTTGATTTTAAGTATAAACATATAGGTTTTATTTATGTATATGGATTTGAAGTAAATATTGATATTAATAAATATAATATATATATATTCCTTTATATTAAGCTAATTCAATTTGTTTCATCGGTTCCTATTTATCAGCTTCGTTCGTCGATTCGAGTTCAATCTTGCCTTGCTTTGAGATTCGTGCCTGGATTCGTAACTTATTTCTTTGTAAAATCTATCTAGCCTCGAAATGTGAGCAATCATTCGCGATTAACATTCTTATATTTATTAAATTTGATTTCAATTGAAACGACAATTGAAATATGCTGCTAAAATTGAACTGTTAATTTTTAATTGCTATATATGATATGCTATTATCTGAAATTGTTCACCTGTGGGATATGACACCATATCCTATTGTTTATATTTTATTTAATTTATTATTGATGATATATCTTTGTTGTTGATATGTTATATTATTATCATAACTATTCTCACTCTGCAAGTTCCTTGTTAGTATAAAATTCCCTATGGGTTGAAATGATACATACCCGAACGATTTTGTAGAATAGGAGGAAATCGTTATGGGTTGAAATGATAAATCGAAGCGATTTTCATTAACTTTGAATTTGGGATTGTGGGTTGAAAAGATATATACCCGTATACATTTAAATTGTGGATTGAAATAAAAATATTTGTATCACTTGACCATAGGATAGAAAATTATATACAGGCACCGTTGGTCTATATATATATATATTGAAAATGATTTCCAAGGTTTTGAAAAGAAATATATGTGGTTTTAATAAATATTGATTTTAAGATATTATATCTTTAATATAGATTTTATAAGAATTTTAATAAATTAAGTTGGAAAGAGAAATAGAAATTAATTTGAATTTTATTTGAATTTTACTTAAATAAAACCGATTTGAAACTTATTCAATTTGAGATTTTAAAGATATGATTTATAACTTGATTTTGATTTAAAGTGATTAAATGAATATTTCAAGTAAATTAATTAAAGGGAATATTTAGTTTACATAAATTGTAATTTAAGGTTTTATTTAAATGATATTGGATTGATTAAGTGAATTTTCAATATTAAATAATAGTAAGGTTGAATTTGAAATATAAACGAATTTAAGCTTTGAAATCTATTGAAATTGAAATGGTTTAAATTGTAGTTTATATATGTACTTGAAATCGATATGAATTTTAAATGGTTTTGAACTGAATTGGAATTGGTGAATTGAGATTAAATAAAATTGAATTTTGGAATTCAAGTTGATCTGAATCGATTTATGAAATTAAAGTAAACTATTTTTATTTTATATAAAGTATTTTAATATATAAAAATATTTTACTTTATGAATTACTTTTAATATAAACTATTTTTAATATAAAACTATTTTAATATGCTAATTATTTTAATATAAACTATTTTTAATTTACAACTATTTTATTATATAAACTATTTTATTATATAAACTATTGTATTTTAAAATCTATTTTATTACATATACTATTTCTATATCTAAACTGTTTGAGTGGAAAATATTATGATTTCAAAGTGCTATGAATTTTCAAAGTGTTATGATTTCCAAGTGTTATGGTTTCGAAGTGTTATGGTTTCAAAAATGTTATAATTTCAGAAGTGTTATAATTTTGGAAAGTGTTATGATTTTGGAAATGAATATTATTTTAAGTGAATAATGATATCGTATTGATATGGTTTTGAAAGAGATATGATATTTTGGTTTTGAAATATGATTTGAAATGAAATGACCACGGTGTTATAATAACGTTTGGTTGTTAAAGAGACCGTGATCGGATACTGTCATACTCTCTGCCAATACTGAAAACCACTTTAACAACTGTGTATGTGGTGGAAATTCCAGAATGAAGTAGGATGGTTTGGTGACGATTCTATATGGTATTTACGTAGCCTGACTCCCATGAGTCAGCTTGATGCGGCTAAAACAGGAGCCACGCCGGGCCATGTAAGGTCATTCCTCCGATCGGGCACATTTCTTCGATACCATTCTATTGCTTTTGTGATTTGATTGAGTGCACCCTTTGGTTTGGGAGTGTGTCATGAGGTGGGCGGTAGTAGATGCTATGCGCTACCACTAGTCCGAATCCACAAATGGTATATCTACCCTGGCATTGCCTCGAGTGCCTTGTCCCATGCCCTATCGCGCCTTCTACAAGTTTGTTTTGTACTATACCTATGTTATGTCCTCTAGGTAAACATCCAGTTTACGGAGGAGCGTACGGCATTGTATAGACTACAGGAATATATAAAATGTGTTAAGGGGGATATGGGTAATGCCTTAACGCTATTTTAATAGTTTACTTTACTATAGACATACTATAATAGCGTATATTACTACATAGTAGATAGTTCCACGGATCCTTAGAGGATGGTTATACCAAACATCCTTTGAGTTACTTGTATTTTAGTTGATATTTCACTTGAGTTGGATTTATTGATATAAGAACGTTAATCCTGACTCGAGTGTATTGTATTTTTGCTTTACGCTCGGGTCAGACTGAGTGTCGCAGCATTTGAGACTCACCTTTGGAGTTGGAGCTTCGCTTGGAGATCCATTTATCTATTCAGCTTGCATTTATTCAGTTGACTCCTATGTTATATTCTGATTCTTGTATTTGACTATTGTATTGAGACTTCTATGTATTCGAGACTTCTGTTGTATCTTGTTTTAACTCTGTTATATATATATATAGTAGCTTCATGAACTATTATCCATTTGTTTCCGCTGTTTATTGTTACATTACTCCGTGTCTATGATTCTGTGATTATTTATTTACTGTATATGCTGAGTTTTGCCAAATATAAATTAACAATCTGATATTTTGAGCAATTCAAGTCCGACATGTGCGGATGTGAATGGCACGAAATAGCGAGTCGTTACATTTTTCATCTTAAGAAAATGTTTCACATTCTGGATTTCAACAAATAAATAATTTTGGCCAGAGATCTTCAATTCCTTATCAAGATACTACTACAAGCTTTCAATCTCAGGCAGAATCTTCGGAAAAATCATCTACATGGGCATATATGCTTAAGAGTATATACAAACATTCATATTTATAGTTTAGAACTTATTTAAACTTTTACTACTTTTTAAATTTAAGAGTTATAAAAATTCAACTTTTGTATTTCAAATTTCAAATTCTCTTTAAAGAAAACTTTAAAACTAAACACCAGGTTTTACTTCAAATCATTTGAAAATAATCACACACACATATTCTTTTATATCGAATCATACTTTTCGAGATTAAACCAAAATCATTTTAAAAATCAATTTCTAAAAAAATTCTTTAAAATCCATGGAAAATATACATATAGATCGAGTAACAAAAAATGATACAAGGAACGAAGTCCTACTAATAGGTATCATATATCCCGTTTACTAAGAATGGTAATACTCAAGAGAAGTGCTTACCATCTGAGCACATTGTCCATCCATTTTTAGTCACTTTCGAGCCACTCGAACTAGATACCATAAAAAATACTTTGTTTCCGAATCAACTTGCCGAATCCAGGAGCAACCTTGAACTCGAAAAATCTTAAAATTCCTCTTTAAAAACATTAGTCTTTTAAAAATACTTTCAAATAATACTATAATTATTTACTTCAAAATCTTGAAAAGCAATTTTTTTACAAAAACATCGGGATTTATGTCCTCAAATTCTCAATTTAAATCCTTTTAGTTTATAAGCCATATTTGAAAACCATACTTATATAAATTCACCTTCTTATATAAAAATCCCTTTGCAAATATTTTTCTCAAAAAAATTATCTTATCTTTCCTTTAGATTTTAATAAACAACCATTATTGAAGTTAACTTGCATTTGTTATCATTTAACATTTATATTTTTGCACAACAACATTACATCACAACATATATCCATTTGATGGTGATATAACTCACATTAAAACCAAGTTAATAAACACCACAAGCTACTAGAACCAAGGCAACACTTCCTACCATAACCGCGAAGCCAAAGCTACCTCCTTTACTCACCAAAACACAAGAACAAGCCTCCTCTACCACCATGATGCTCACGGCCTAGATCCAACCTCCTCTTTGCTCTATAATTCCTTTCCTTCTTTGATCCTAAACAATGTTCTAATGATGATATGAGATCTTTGTCAAAGTTTAAAGGAGAAAGGAGTAGAATTGATACGCTTTAAAGATTTGAAGAGGGAAAAGAGTGTTTGAATTTATTTTCTTTTTGCAAAACTTTGGCAAGTGAATTAATAAAAGGAGCCTTGCCACTTATTTATAACCTAGAAAATGAATTTCCAAATGACCACAAACTCCCTCCACCTTCTCTCCATGCACATGCACACCATGCCTTTTACACACACCATACTTCCATTAAATCACTCTTTAAATCAAGGGTCAACGTCCTCCTAATTAACACTTGGTTTTAATTAGTTTTTCTTATGAAAAAAGGTTATTTAATTTTTTGTAAATGTCTTCAAATGTTTCTATATAAATACAAAAGAGTTCGAATAACCTTTATTTAGCAAAAAGTCATTTATCGATAAAACAATTTTCA
Source organism: Allium fistulosum (assembly GCA_030737815.1). Lineage (NCBI taxonomy): Eukaryota > Viridiplantae > Streptophyta > Magnoliopsida > Asparagales > Amaryllidaceae > Allium > Allium fistulosum. The sequence continues at coordinate 1,010,345,397 of CM060907.1, forward strand.
GTCACATTATCGATATTTCTTCGAACTATTTATTTTTGTAAACAAATTTCAAAAACAATTTTCTTACCATTAGTTATTGTTTAGAAAGGGGTTAATAAAGTTGTTAAATCAATTTAATCACATTAAATCCAAGATTCATATATTTAAATATGAATTATTCGAAATTCCGGGTCGTTGCTCCTTTTCTCTTTCTTTTGTATCTAGTTTGCCATATATATTTTTATAAGAACGACTTTTGAGATGCAAAATGAAATAGGTTTGACATAATATATCTTGAACCTCGAATATCATTTTGATTAAAAATGAGTTTAAAATAAGGGGAGGTGTTGAGAGTTACTATATAAAATATTGTATGTTTTTACATATCCCAACATACCTCCCTAAGTTTTTACACATTTTTGGTTATAATAATAAGTGCATTTTCCTTGGTTTTAATTTTTTATACATTTCAAAAATCTCTAATGTATTTTCATGCCTTTTCCCCTTTAATTGTTTAGCTTGTTATACTTATTCTTCTTCCATATTTCTTTCTTGATAATTTTTCCCTTTATCTCCCCCCTTTATTCTTTTCCTTTATGTCATTTGCTACATTTTACCTTTCCTTATTTACATTATTGTTAACATCACATTTTGTTCGGTTCGTCATACGTTGATTAAATTTTGATGTATTGTTTTATTGTGAATCTTTATAATCTATAATTTTTTTTCTTTATTTCTACTCATAAACTTCAATCATAAATTAAAACACAATAGTCAATTTTAGTGTATTCCTCCAATTTTCTTTGGAATTTAATCTTATTGATTTATAATTTTTTGGCTTTTAGTGCATTTCTCCATTTTCTATTTTTTTATTTGAGATTTGTTGTGTGTGTTGAATTTTTTTTACTTAAAGCCAACCCATCACATCCATTTATCCACTTATATATAGCTATTTTCCATATTTATCTTATATTTTCCTTGTATCCAACTTTATAAAGCGACCTATTTTACTTTGACTTATGGTTTTAATGTATTTTATTTTTTTTCTAAATATTGAGGTTTTTTTTTCTAAAATAAAAACAGAAAAAATAAGCACAAGGACAAACTTAGAAATTTTTTTAGGCCGAAGGACAACAAGTTTATTTTTTTGGTTGAAGTACAATGCTAGTTATAACTAGCATTTTGTATAGTGTAAACTGAATATAATGCTAGTTAAAACTAGCATTTTATATAGTGTAAAAGTTGAATATAATGCTAACTGTAACTAGCATTTGTCCTTCAGCCTACAAATAAAAATTCATGTCCTTCAGCCTGAATTTTTTTCAAAGTTTGTCATTTTCCCTAATTCTCTCAAATAAAAATATCTTTTTCCATACTTTTGTATATATATTTTTACCAGAGCGGCTCTTAAGATACAAAATTTGACATATTATATTATGATTTTTTGATCAAATGGGGCTCAATAGACTTCCCCTATTTTTATAAGTATTTGTGTGGCTATACCACCAAGAAGTTTTTGCTTGGTTTTTAATTTTTTACACTTCTAAAAATCTCAGTTGGTTTTCATGTGTCAAATATTTTTTTCTACATCATTTTAGTATAATTTTTTATAGCTTTTTTTACTTCTTATACCTCCATATTTCTTCCTTGATAATTCTCTCCCTTTGGCTTCCGTTAAAATTGCTTCACTCTTTTACCTTACGTCATTTGCAATGACTCCCCGATAGTTACTTCATTAAAAAAATGCTAATGAGTACCCTTATATTGCTATTTTCATGATGCAAGAGTATGATACTAATATAAAACGAAATGTAAAGCACATTTGAATGAAAGTGCAAGTCTTAAAGATGATGCATGCAACGAAAAAGTTGAAAGTCAAAACTAAAGTTTACACAGAGGATAGAAGCGTGACATATTCATATATGAATATGATAATAACAAACATTACATTAATATTTCATGTTTCACAACCAAGTATTCATAGACGTAAAACTTAACATTAAATATATCACAATGAAAGGATAACTTTCCAAATGTAATAAATTGGACCATGCGAAGTGGAAGGAAAAAATAAACCATTTAATCTTGAATATAATTATCAAAATTGAGATATTTGTATATAAAATAGTGAGCTGTCACTTTAGTACAAAAAGTATTTGGCAATAATAGCAATGACACTAACCATATTCTAATAAACTGCAATGAATACAACAAATAGCAAATATTTTATATTTTTGAAGTCTTTATTTTGAAAGAATGTGTTAAAGATTGAGTTTATGAAACTAACAATGCTTACATAATGATGAATATATGTATATTAGTGTAAAAAATAACGTCTGTCCAAAAATGCTACCTTCTTAAAATTCTAGCAAACTCCATGGGAGTCCATTGTAATAAACTCTACTAGATCCAAAATGGTGAACAAAGCTTGGGACAACATAGACACGATGTAAAACCATAAAGTATTATAGTCTCATATATTAGAAATATTATATGTGAATTTAAGATATAAAAAAAAGCAGTCCATATACCAGTCAGTAGAGTGGAGATGGAGGATCCAGATTGGAATAAATAAGTAGTAATGATGGAACTCACATCGTTGTTGATTTATAAAACGACATAGAAATTCGTAGTTCTTTTCAAATATATGCAGCAACGAACCTTAAGTATAATATAGTGACATATTTTAAATGTATATGTGAGATTAATATGCATAAAGCAATTTTTTCCATTAAGCTGTCGTCTTAGCCCTTCAAACTATGGGAAAATGCATCTTAATATAATGAGAAAGAAGATAATTAGTTTTAGGTTTTGGAGTCGCCTTCTGTACTGCCTACGCTGGCTCACTTCACTAATCTTTAGAGTCCAATCTATAAATAGAGAAGTTGCAAAATATACTGCAACGTTAGCATATTTCTCGTAGACTATAGCCTAAACAACCAAAAGGTATGTGAATATACAGCATCAACACTGCAATAGTCAATATTACTATATTATTGCAGTGTTATATAATACATAAATCAGTAAATAGATTACTATAGGTTTGCTTATTTTAGTTACTTCTAGTTAAGTTATGTTGGTCTCCAACTACTTTAAAGCAAAAGAGTCAATTACCGAAGATCGTGCAACATCAATAATAGAACAACTACTTTTGCAAAGGGGAAATTTTTTAAGGACAAATTACACTAAAAATTTAGGTACAAGGACACCCGCATTTTTTCACGGACAAACCTAAAACACATATGCAACTTAAACCATTCACCTTCACTCTATTAATCTGTTTCATTCCATTCGTCTTTCATCTCCATTTTCAAATATTCTATCAATTCATTCTCAAAATTTAAATTCGCACTAGCAATGGCTCCTCAAACCAGAAGTAAGTCATCATCTCCAACAGAACCGCAAATGGAAATCCATGATAAAAAATGAAAACAAATTCAACAGGAATCCCCAAATCATGAAATCAAAAACCCAACTCTGCCTGAAATTCAACAGTAAGACAAAAACATAGCTCAAGTGCAAATTCAAAATCAATCACCAAGTCGATAAACACGAACCCTAGCTTAGAATGATCCAAAACCACAAGCGATGATAGTAAAATCTAGTAAGCTTGAACTATAAAAACGACCAGCTGAATAAGAAGAACGACTGAAGAGAGTGAAAAGAACAAAGTGAAGAAAGGAAAAACTAACAGAAGATGAAATTCAATAAGAAAAAAAGAAACACAGGAGAAGGTAACAGATACTATAAATTACAACAATATTAATATAATCGTTTTGTAATATCATCCAATTTTTTGATAGAACATTGAAGAAAACAACCAACAACAAATATATTATGAGAAACAAAATGAAGAACATCTGCAAAAAAAGATCAAATAAAAAAATAAAAATAAAAAAATTCAGAAGGAAATTCAAACAGAAACTCAAAACACAATTCAGCTGGTAAATGATACTATAAAATTATAAGGATGATACTAACCATATCATATTATTAAATATATTCTAATAGTATCAAAACTTTTAAACAGGAAAAGGCTCAAAAAGAAAAGGGAAACCAAAACTAATACTTACGTATATGGAAAATTGATACCCAGTAGCGGTTTGAAATAATATTACAATAGCACTATGCCAAACAACACTTTTATACTTCTACATTATATATTGAGTTGCCAACTTTTCACCATAACATAGTCTACATTATATATTGACATTTGAGCTCATAATTCTTCTCATAGTTTTGCACTTCACAACTAAGCAAACAAATAATTGTAGTCGGTTCAAAACTAGAAAGAAAATAAAAATCACCATGTACAAATGATACTAATAGCATGCAAAAGATGATAACATAATTGTTTATACCAGAAACTGTTATTACAAGCACATAAAAATCGATATCGTGTAATACCTGAAACCAATACTAATACCATACAAAAACTGATACTACATTCTTACATGCCCGAAACCGACACTAATAGTACCAAAAACTGATACCAAACAACAAATAAAAATAAATAAACCGAACAACATAAAAGCATAATAACATGCCACTTCCAGCCACCTATATATTCTGAAACACACAATAGTCAACTAAAATTGATACTATATAACAAATTCAACTACAAAGAGCAAGTCAATGTCAAATTTATTATATGGTAAGCCAATATACTTATATAAAAAGGTTCAATTATATCAAATCCCTAAAAAAGACATAAAACCAAATATAAGTCTCAATAAATTCATAAAAACATGAAAATCAAATTATGTCTTCTTTGAAGCTAACCAATGACGCTTGTTGTGATCATATTGCTTGCATACGCCAAACTATTTTTCATATTTTGAAAATATGCAAATCCTCCTTTCTATTTTATAGAAGATCTACCGGCACCTCGTTTCTCCTTAGGTGGCTTAATAACATCTTCAACACTTGCATCAACAACTGGCTTATCAAAATTAGGAATATGAGTAATAACATTAGCATAAGAAGAACAATAAGCATCCATGGTGAAATAGTACACAACCAAATCAGAAGCGGACAATTTTGAATTGTTCATGCACTTAATAGCATGAGCAAAAGAAAATCCTATAAATTTACATTGATTGCAACAACAACTCCACTCTTTAAGATCAACACGATAAGACTTTAGTGATTACACTACAAAAACATACTCTCAAGACTTGTATACATCCCATTTGAATCCTTCTTCTGTTAATTCACTTAAACGAGACTCGATAGAAGGAAAAAGAGTAATATTCCACAATCGACACTCCTCTCTCCTTCTAGCCATTTGTTTCATAACTTTAACTCCAATTCCATATAAGCATGTGGTAATAGGCAAGGCACATTCAACCAAAATCCAACTGTTAAAACTTTTGGCAACATTTGAACTATATTCACCATATCGTTTACCTAGAAAAACAAATCAGCACACTTATCAAAATGCTTTTCCTCTAAGAAATTCACAGTAGTAACAACACCAATTTCACAAAATTTAGAATGTGCTTCTACAAATTCATACATATTAGTAGATCTAGAACACATCTTGAATAAATCAACGATTAACATATTCAAATTCTTTGCCTTTATAAGTAGATTTTGTTCCATATAAAGATAGCTGTAACGATCCGCCTCTATTACACCTAAAGACGACAATTTATATGTGCTTCTTCTGATATAGCTTTTTCAACAACATTAATAACACAGCCAATTTCTTTTAGAACATCATTAATGAAATAAATAATTTACTTCAAAACATTATTAGTATATTACTAAATAACTTCAAAACATTATTAATATAATATTAAAAATTAATCTTCAAAAACCTTATAATAATAAATAATTAACTTCCAAAATATTATTTTTAAATAATTATTATTATCTTCAAACAATATCAATTATTTAAATAAATAACTTTTCACAATATTAAAATAAGTCCTTCCTATAACAACCCGTGATTGCAATTACCAAATAATAAATTAAAATTTTGATTTTTAATTTAATTGGAGCTATTAATGAATTTTTAATGTGGCTAATTTGTGCAAAAGTTAGTTATTTTGAATAAATTAATATTTTGGGCTTAAGTGTAAAATGGAGAATTTAATGGAAATTAACTAGGGTAAATGGAAATTTATAATATTGCAAAATTTTATATGTGTAAAATAGTGCAATATTTGAATTGGGAATTTAATTTACAATTTAATTGCAAAACGGTGATTTTTGGGCAATTTTGACTAAAAGATGTTTTGGAATAATTAAGGGTTAAATTGTAAGTTGGCAAATATTGTGATGTAAAATTTTATAACTATAGCTAAATTATTTTGGTAACATATTTTAAAATTTTATGGGTAAATAATGTGTAGTTTGTATTCAGAGAAATTAGCTAACTTGAGATATAGAACATATTCCAAGTCCTAATGGGTATTAGGCCCACTAACCCACTTCCATTAGCCTATAAACCATCTTCTACCCATTTGTTTCAGCCAACATCTCATTCCATCAACCCTTAAACCCTAGAGCAAAACCTAATTAATGGCCTCCATTTGGTAGAAGATCCATTTTCCTCTCCACATAGCTAATCTAGGTTAATACAAGTTAAAAGGTAAAGCAATCCTTCTCTAATCACTCTCTAATCTTCATTCTAATTTCTGAAATTAATTTTTAATACATGGTTTTTGGTTTATTTTTGTTATGAAGCCTCTTGATCTCCTCTCTCTAGCTTTTGGAGTGCACATCAAGTGTTTGTGCATATTTTTCTTGCTTGGGAAAGAGGTAATATATGCTAGCTGAAATTATAATTAGTTTATTGCAGTTAGTAAATTAGGCATATCTCATTCATCTTAAATCGGAATTAAGATTTTCTTGATGTTATGGAAAGCTTATTCTGTAGGATATAACTTTTATGTTTTGAGCTTTGCCTAATTTTGTGGTTTGAATGGTCGAAATCACGTTTGTTTGTCGCTGACCTGACAACAAACTACAGGGTTGATAAAATAAAAACCTGAAATTGATTTGCCATAAGTTACTCGTTTCTTATTCAAATCTAATAATTTTGGATGTTCTGGAAAGCTTAGATTTAGGGCTAAAACTTTCATGTTTTGAGTTTCGTGAAATTTCGAAGATAATTTGGTCAAAACTGTGCATTCTTACTACTGTCCCGAGAGCACATTAACAGTGATATAGAATTTAGATCTGAGAATTGTTTTAGTCATAAAATTTTCATCCCCGATCGGAATTTGACGATCTTGGTCATTCTGGAAAGCTTAGAAACTAAGCTACAACTTTTATTTTATTCATTTTGCCAGAATTGGAAGTTTACTATGCCAAAATTGTGGTTTTTCATCTCTGGTCTGTTAGTGCATAACTATCGGCCTTAGTCTCTTTTCTCCCGTTGTTTTCAGTACAGAACCCCGACTTTGCGACGCCATCCCGGGCTCGTCCTTTATCGGATTTCATCGATTTCGGTCTCGTTAGAAAGCTGGAGTTCAGAACTCCATCTCTAGGAAGTTTGATTAGTATCCGAGTTCATTTGACTCTTCGAAATTGCTGTCGAAGAGGGACCCGGATCTCAGCCTGAAACAGTGTATTCACTGTTTCCGGGTCCAACTTTGGAGCGTCGCTGCGACTTCGATTCAAGTCGGAATCAAGTAATTCATTTTGCGTTCTGAAGTAGGAATGTCAGAATATGTTCCTACCAATTTTCATGTCATTCGGATTCAGTTTGTTGGTCCGAATAAATTTTCGAACTTGGGTTCGCGTCAGTTTTGGACTATTTTCCAACACTTAGAATATTTTAAGTGATTTTCTGGTTTTATCGATTTCTTTGAGATTGGTCGCTGGATTTCGTACACGGGCCTTATAAAAAGGTTTTAAAAGGATTTTTCACTCCGAAATGGCTTTCGAAATTATTATATAATATTATTTTTAACTAATAAATTAATTACTCCATAATAGGGGAGTTTTCAAAGGCCGTTTTAAAGTGATTTCAAACCAACTATAAATCCGTTTTCCGTAATTATTTTCTATAATAAAATCCCACACTCACACTTTAGCACTTCGAGCTAAGTGGAAAGGTGCTTAAACGGTTGGGAAAAACTCCGGCCTATGAAACCGTGTGTATTTCCTTTCCGGTTAATCCCCGACCTATTCGATTGATCGTTTTGGCCTTTCAGCCTAGTTTACCGATGACATGAGGTGAACTTTGTACTGCTTTCAGTGTGGAAGCTTACGATTGGTTAGTAAACCTTTTAGTGCGAACGTGGGGTATGGGACTCACGTTAACACTTTACGGGTTCCTTGCTAATAGTTCGTGACACATTCCTTTTATTACCTTTGGGATAGTGTCTTCGGACTGTCTCCCTTAGAGGTATCGTTTTGGCATCTCTACTTAGATGGCCGTTATACATCTCTACATAGATGTATCGTTTTTGGCATCTCTACTTAGATGGTCGTTATATATCTCTACATAGATGTATCGTTTTTGGCATCTCTACTTAGATGGCCTGTTATACATCTCTACTTAGATGTATCGTTTTTGACATCTCAACTTCGATGTTTTTGTTTTGGCATTTGTGCTTACGTTATGCCGATGATATGAGGCTTATTATACATCTCTACTTAGATGTTTTTGTTTTGGCATTTGTGCTTACGTTATGCCGATGATATGAGGCTTATTATACATCTCTACTTAGATGTTTTGTTTTGACATTTGTGACTATGTTATGCCAATGAGACAAGGTTTGCTATACATCTCTACTTAGATGTTTATTTCTTCTCTATGTGAGAGTTTGTGGTCTATAGTACTATGTTATATATCGCCTCATTATCTATCATGTTTATCACAGTTTATTAACTGATTGTTTAGCTAGCCTGACCCGAGTGTTTTTTTTTCGCTCGCGTCAGACCAAGTTGTTTCAGGTTAGGCCTCTGGACTTAGCTTTCTATGCTTCCGTATGGACATTATCTGCTATGCTGATAGATAGCTCTTTATACTTGTCCACTATTTTGATACTCTCATTATTCAGTCTCTTATGTACATATTTTTGACTCACTTGTGTGAGTGGTGGCTTTGTACCCACCTTATGATATATTTGGATCTGTATTGACGATGTATTGTTCTGAGACTCTGTGCTGTTATGTGATACTGTTCTGTGATGCTATTTCATTATGTTATTATGCTTTGTTCTGATAGATCTTTAGCCATTTGTAATTTCGTTATAAGTATTTATCGAATATGTCGAACCACCTGATTGAGAAAAATTTAAATAGATTCCACCTTTCGACGTATTCGGCAGATAGTTATAGCATAATTACATTTGGTCGCTCCTATTATACTCTATTCTCCGCATTAGCAGACGGAATCACCTCCGTGATTCTCTTTGCTAATGAGGGTCTTGGAGTGGGGCGTTACATCTTGGTATCAGAGCAAGGTTCAGAATTAAGCATAACAAACACAGGACAGACACGTAGTACAATACGTTATAATACGATCCAAATTGAACATATCCACCTTTAGATAAATAAGTTAGGAATATGCGTAGGAATCTATTATATTCCGTAATATTCCTTAATGAATTATCTATCTTTGAATCATGCTTAACTAAATCTTAACTTATCTTTCAGTATGGTTAGGAGAGGTAGGTACCTCCGTTCTGCTGATGCTGGACAGTCCAGCAACCCTCACCCAGAGGGCGTATACATGACCACGGACCAGATCATGGAGCTGGTTCGTAACTCTCAGTCACACTCTCAGTCTCCTGCACCAGTTTTTGATGCACCGCGCAAGTCTGCTTTTGCGCGTCTATGCAGCTACTTTATTCATCTCAGAGGGAAGCCGTTCAGTGGCTCCGAGACTATTCTGGAGGTCCAGGCTTGGATCAGAGTTTGCGAGCGTAACTTTACTCGCATGGCTATCCCCGACCACGACAGAGTTCTTGTTGCTTCTAGCCATCTTGACGGTCGTGCCTTGGATTGGTACGAGCTACTTGTATCCGAGACCGATGAGGCCTCACTCACTTGGGACCAGTTCCGAGAGCGCTTCTTGCTCAAGTTTGTCCCCGAATCCGAGAAGATAGCCCTTGCACGCCGCTTTATTGACCTTAAGCAAGGGAAGGCCTCTGTTGCAGACTATTCATCATCTTTCGAGGCCCTGTCCAAGTATGGCCTCGAGTTCATTAGCTCTCCTTATAAGAAGAATCTCAAGTTTGTAGAAGGCTTGAAGAAATATTTGAAGAAACAGCTTATGCTCTAGCTTAAGCTCCCTTTTGATGAGCTAGTGGACGCAGCGCTTCACCTTGAAGCGGTTGATCGTGAGAGAGACAGTGATGGGGATGGTGAGGGCTCCAAAAATCCTAATCAGAAGCGGGGCCCATTTCAGAAGTCCAAGTCTTGGCATAAGAAGAAGAAGACAGGCAGTTCTACTTCTCAGACTCAGCCTCAGTCTATTGCTCAGCTTAGTGGAACACCTTTCATTCGGAAGTGTTTCAACTGTGGATCTATCGATCATATGTATAAAGAGTGTCCCAAGCCTCTTTTCTGCCGCTATTGTAAGAAGGAGGGTCATCTTAATTCCACTTGTCCCACTGCACCTCCTAGATCTGGCAAGCTTAATGCTGCCAAGGCTCCTACATCTTCAGCTCAGCCTCGAGGTACGCATCCTTCCGTTCTCGAAGGTTCTATTTTATTTCATGGTAGATCTTGTAGAGTTCTCTTTGATACGGGTGCCTCTCACTCATTCGTATCAAAGGAACTAGTTGATACTTTATCTTTGGATGTTACTTGTTTGGTTTCTTCACTAAGGATTGTGAATCCCATCGGCGGATCCACGACCCTTAGCTTGCTTTGTGAGGATATAGATATCGATCTTTGTGGATTTTCTTTCCATGCGAATCTGCACGTTATGGAGTATTTGGGCTTTGACATGATTCTTGGCATGGATTGGCTCGCTCAGTACGACGCCAAAATCATTTGTTCGTAGCAGATATTATTTCTTCGTCATCCTGACTCATCCGCTCCGTTAGCTATTGCTCTTCAGGATGTTGGGATTTCTGATATTACTTTATTTGCTCTTGATTCACGAGATGAGAATGTGGACATATCCCGTATTCCTGTTGTTCGGGATTTCCCCGATATATTCGAGCCAGTATCAGGCCTGCCACCAAAGCGGGCCATTGAGTTCCGCATCGATCTCATTCCAGGCTCCCACCCAGTTGGGCGTCCTCCCACGAGGATGTCTACTAAAGAGAATGAGGAACTCAGGAAGCAGTTAGTAGAGCTTGAGGCGAAGCAGTTCATTCGGTTCGGTTCTTCGCCATGGGGTGCTGCTGTGGTCTTCGTTAAGAAGCTCGATGGCTCTCTTAGGCTTTGCATTGACTATCGCAAGCTTAATGAGTTGACCATCAGAAATCGTTATCCATTGCCATGGATAGACGATATATTTGATCAGTTGAGCGGTGCGAAGGTCTTTTCCCAGCTCGACCTTGCCACCGGATTTCATCAGCTCCGAGTTGCGGAAGATAGCATTCCTCTTACCGCTTTCCGCACTCGTTATGGTTCTTTTGAGTGGTTGGTCATGCCATTCGGCTTGACGAACGCACCGGCTTTCTTCGTCGATCTTATGAATCGAGTATTCTGGGAATACATCGATAGATTCGTTCTGGTTTTCATCGACGATATTCTTATTTATTCTAGATCTGAGGCAGAGCATGCTCATCATTTGCGGATCGTCTTGGATAATCTTCGTCAGCATCAGCTTAAGGCCAAGCTCTCCAAGTGCCATTTTTGGGAGAGCAAGGTCAAGTTCTTGGGCCATATTGTATCATCTGAGGGTATTTCTGTCGATCCTGCCAAGATCGAAGCTATTAAGAATTGGAAGCAGTCCGAGAACGTTCATGATATTCGCAGCTTCCTTGGGCTGGCCGGTTATTACCGTCGTTTTATCAAGGATTTCTCTCGATTTGCACTTCCCCTTACGACGCTGACTTGTAAGGGTGTTCGCTTTATTTGGTCTGATAAGTGTGAAGCTTCCTTTCAGTGACTGAAGGAACTTATCACTCATGCTCCTATTCTAGTGGTTCCAAAGAGTAACCATGATCTTGTTGTTTACACCGATGCTTGTGGTAGCGGGCTAGGTGCTGTGCTTATGCAGAAGGATTGGGTAGTTGCTTATGCTTCCAGGCAACTGCGTCCGAATGAGGTTCGCTATCCTACTCATGATCTTGAGTTAGCAGCTATCGTCTTTGCCTTGAAGACTTGGCGTCACTTTCTATTAGGCGAACGCTTCATTCTGTACACCGATCACAAGTCACTGAAGTATATATTCAGTAAGAGGGATCTCAATATGAGGCAGCAGCGATGGATTGAGTTTCTCGCCTCATATGATTTAGATATTCAGTATACCCCTAGCAAGGGTAATCGTGTTGCAGATGCGCTCAGTCGCAAGCACTCGGCAGTAGTTTCTATGATGATTGCCGAGTGGGATATTCTTGAGACCCTATCTTTGTGTGATATTAGAGATCGAGCTCCATCTTCTGATTCTCCGGTCTTATTATTCAGCTTGGAAGCTCATCCTATCTTATTGGATCGCATTGCCCATGCTCAGCGGCAGGATCCAGACTTATTGCATCTTATTCATCTTCTCGAGTCGGGATCCAGTGATGAGACATTGCTGGTTTTATCTCTTGATTTTCATCGGTGTCTTCGTAGGAGGAACCGTATTGTTGTACCATCTGATTTATCACTTAGGCGTGACGTCCTAGACGAGGGCCATCACACTAAGTACACTATACATCCCGGTTCGAGTAAGATGTATGCCGATATGTGCCGGCTATATTATTGGGAGGGTTTGAAGAGAGATGTTGCAAGTTATGTGAGCGGTTGCATGACTTGTCAATAGATCAAGGCCGAGCATCAACGTCCATCTGGTCTTCTTCAACCTCTAGAGATTCCATTATGGAAATGGGATCAGATATCCATGGATTTCATTGACGGTCTACCTCGATCGTGGTCAGGCCATACTTCTATCTGGGTTATTGTTGATCGCTTGACCAAATCGGCTCATTTCATTCCTATTAAGTCCACTCGGACTGCACCTCAGTTGGCCAAGCTCTATGTGAAGGAAGTCGTACGACTTCATGGCATTCCTAGCTCTATCGTGTGTGATCGAGACACCATTTTCACTAGTCACTTCTGGAAGTGCCTACAGTCAGCTTTGGGCACAAAGCTGAATCTCTCTACTGCTTATCACCCTCAGACTGACGGTCAGACTGACGGTCAGACTGAGAGGGTGAATCGTGTTTTGGAGGATCTTTTGTGCTGTTGTATTCTGGATTTCGGGGGTAGTTGGGAGGATCACTTACCTCTCGTAGAGTTCTCCTACAACAACAGCTATCAGTCTAGTATTGGCATGGCACCTTTCAAGGCTCTATACGGAAGGCCATGTCGCTCTCCTGCTTGTTGGTTAGAATCTGGCGAGAAGCTCATTCTTGGTCCAGATTCAGTTCGGGAATCTTCTGAAAAGATTGATCTCATCCGTCAGAGAATGAGAGAGGCACAGGACCGCCAGAAATCCTACGCGGACAACCGTAGGAAGCCTCTTGAGTTCTCCATTGGTGATTTTGTCTTTATTCGGATTTCTCCCATGAAGGGGGTTGTGCGTTTCAGCTCTACAGGGAAATTGGCTCCTCGCTATGTTGGACCATTTCCTATCACGGAACGCATCGGCCCCTTTGATTATCGTGTGGCTCTACCTGCTCACTTTTCTGGAATGCATGACGTATTCCATGTGTCTCAGCTTCGCAAGTGTGTGCGCGATCCTGATTCTATTATTGAGCCACATATCGTGCCTGATTTAGAGATCTCACCTGATTTATCATTGGAGCAGCAACCTCTTCGTGTTCTTAATTCGGAGGTCAGACGCCTTCGCAACAAAGAGGTTCAGCTTGTGAAAATTCAATGGTTACTGAATCCTAAGGACTGCACTTGGGAGACCAGAGAATTTATCGAGCATTCTTATCCTGGCTTTCTTCCATCTTCTAGTACGGGTGAGAATCTCTATTTGATCTTCTAGCATTTCTTTTGTGGATTAGACGTTATAGACGACGTCCATCTTAAGGAATTGCGGGGACGCAATTTTCTTAAGGGGGGAGTCTGTAACAACCCGTGATTGCAATTACCAAATAATAAATTAAAATTTTGATTTTTAATTTAATTGGAGCTATTAATGAATTTTTAATGTGGCTAATTTGTTCAAAAGTTAGTTATTTTGAATAAATTAATATTTTGGGCTTAAGTGTAAAATGGAGAATTTAATGGAAATTAATTAGGGTAAATGGAAATTTATAATATTACAAAATTTTATATGTGTAAAATAGTGCAATATTTGAATTGGGAATTTAATTTATAATTTAATTGCAAAACGGTGATTTTTGGGCAATTTTGACTAAAAGATGTTTTGGAATAATTAGGGGTTAAATTGTAAGTTGGCAAATATTGTGATGTAAAATTTTATAACTATAGCTAAATTATTTTGGTAACATATTTTAAAATTTTATGGGTAAATAATGTGTAGTTTGTATTCAGAGAAATTAGCTAACTTGAGATATAGAACATATTCCAAGTCCTAATGGGTATTAGGCCCACTAACCCACTTCCATTAGCCTATAAACCATCTTCTACCCATTTGTTTCAGCCAACATCTCATTCCATCAACCCTTAAACCCTAGAGCAAAACCTAATTAATGGCCTCCATTTGGTAGAAGATCCATTTTCCTCTCCACATAGCTAATCTAGGTTAATACAAGTTAAAAGGTAAAGCAATCCTTCTCTAATCACTCTCTAATCTTCATTCTAATTTCTGAAATTAATTTTTAATACATGGTTTTTGGTTTATTTTTGTTATGAAGCCTCTTGATCTCCTCTCTCTAGATTTTGGAGTGCACATCAAGTGTTTGTGCATATTTTTCTTGCTTGGGAAAGAGGTAATATATGCTAGCTGAAATTATAATTAGTTTATTGCAGTTAGTAAATTAGGCATATCTCATTCATCTTAAATCGGAATTAAGATTTTCTTGATGTTATGGAAAGCTTATTCTGTAGGATATAACTTTTATGTTTTGAGCTTTGCCTAATTTTTTGGTTTGAATGGTCAAAATCACGTTTGTTTGTCGCTGACCTGACAACAAACTACAGGGTTGATAAACTAAAAACCTGAAATTGATTTGCCATAAGTTACTCGTTTCTTATCCAAATCTAATCATTTTGGATGTTCTGGAAAGCTTAGATTTAGGGCTAAAACTTATGTTTTGAGTTTCATGAAATTTCGAAGTTAATTTGGTCAAAACTGTGCATTCTTACTACTGTCCTGAGAGCACATTGACAGTGATATAGAATTTAGATCTGAGAATTGTTTTAGTCATAAAATTTTCATCCCCGATCGGAATTTGACGATCTTGGTCATTCCGGAAAGCTTAGAAACTAAGCTACAACTTTAATTTATTCATTTTGTCAGAATTGGAAGTTTACTATGCCAAAATTGTGGTTTTTCATCTCTGGTCTGTTAGTGCATAACTATAGGCCTTAGTCTCTTTTCTCCCATTGTTTTCAGTACAGAACCCCGACTTTGCGACGCCATCTCGGGCTTGTACTTTGTCGGATTTCATCGATTTCGGTCTCGTTGGAAAGCTGGAGTTCCAAACTCCATCTCTAGGAAGTTTGATTAGTATCCGAGTTCATTTGACTCTTCGAAATTGCTGTCGAAGAGGGACCCAGATCTCAGCCTGAAACAATGTATTCACTGTTTCCGGATCCGACTTTGGAGCGTCGCTGCGACTTCGTTTCAAGTCGGAATCGAGTAATTCTTTTTTCGTTCTGAATTAGGAATGTCGGACTACGTTCCTACTAATTTTCGTGCCATTCAGATTCAGTTTGCTGGTCCGAATAATTTTCCGAACTTGGGTCGCGTCAGTTTTGGACTATTTTGCAACACTTAGAATATTTTCAGTGATTTTCTGGTTTTATCGATTTCTTTGAGATTGGTCACTGGATTTCGTACACGGGCCTTATAAAATGGTTTTAAAAGGATTTTTCACTCCGAAATGGCTTTCGAAATTACTATATAATATTATTTTTAATTAATAAATTAATTACTCCATAATAGGGGAGTTTTCCAAGGCCGTTTTAAAGTGATTTCAAACCAATTATAAATCCGTTTTCCGTAATTATTTTCTATAATAAAATCCCACACTCAAACTTTAGCACTACGAGCGAAGTGGAAAGGTGCTTAAACGGTTGGGAAAAACTCCGGCCTATGAAACCGTGTGTATTTCCTTTCCGGTTAATCCCCGACCTATTCGATTGATCGTTTTGGCCTTTCAGCCTAGTTTACCGATGACATGAGGTGAACTTTGTACTGCTTTCAGTGTGGAAGCTTACGATTGGTTAGTAAACCGTTTAGTGCGAACGTGGGGTATGGGACTCACGTTAACACTTTACGGGTTCCTTGCTAATAGTTCGTGACACATTCCTTTTATTACCTTTGGGATAGTGTCTTCGGACTGTCTCCCTTAGAGGTATTGTTTTGGCATCTCTACTTAGATGGCCGTTATACATCTCTACATAGATGTATCGTTTTTGGCATCTCTACTTAGATGGCCTGTTATACATCTCTACTTAGATGTATCATTTTTGACATCTCAACTTCGATGTTTTTGTTTTGGCATTTGTGCTTACGTTATGCCGATGATATGAGGCTTATTTTACATCTCTACTTAGATGTTTTTGTTTTGGCATTTGTTCTTACGTTATGCCGATGATATGAGGCTTATTATACATCTCTACTTAGATGTTTTTTTTTGACATTTGTGACTATGTTATGCTAATGAGACAAGGTTTGCTATACATCTCTACTTAGATGTTTATTTCTTCTCTATGTGAGAGTTTGTGGTCTATAGTACTATGTTATATATCGCCTCATTATCTATCATGTTTATCTCAGTTTATTAACTGATTGTTTAGTTAGCCTGACTCGAGTGTTTTTTTCGCTCGGGTCAGACCGAGTTATTTCAGGTTAGGCCTCTGGACTTAGCTTTCTGTGCTTCCGCTTGGACATTATCTGCTATGCTGATAGATAGCTCTTTATATTTGTCCACTATTTTGATACTCTGATTATTCAGTCTCTTATGTACATATTTTTGACTCACTTGTGTGAGTGGTGGCTTTGTACCCACCTTATGATATATTTGGATCTGTATTGACGATGTATTGTTCTGAGACTCTGTGCTGTTATGTGATACTATTCTGTGATACTATTTCATTATGTTATTATGCTTTGTTCTGATAGATCTTTAGCCATTTGTAATTTCGTTATAAGTATTTATCGAATATGTTGAACCACCTGATTGAGAAAAATTTAAATAGATTCCACCTTTCGACGTATTCGGTAGATAGTTATAGCATAATTACATTTGGTCACTCCTATTATACTCTATTCTCCGCATTAACATACGGAATCACCTCCGTGATTATCTTTGCTAACGAGGGTCTTGGAGTGGGGCGTTACACTTCCCTAGTTGTTCCCTAGACCTGCACGCATAAACCAGACATTATTGTGCCTTCAACCTCCTCTCCCAAGCTCAACACTCCACGAAACTGAAAATAGACTTCACTGACATTCTTCTCATCCAAGCCTCCATCTTCCCGTCACCCTGAAGTTCAACTCGACATCACCTCCTGGATCGCGAGCCCCTAGTTCCATGTGGCCATATGAAATTGTCGGCCTCACTATTCCATCACCGAATTTCACCAAAAAAGGCCTGTAGATGCTACTCTATTTCACGAATGCTATCCTAAACCTCGATTCGACCAGCACCTCCCCTATTGATCACATCTGCAAACCTTAGGTCGAACTGCAATTCGCATCACTCTAAACCACGACTGTACCTCATCAAACCCTCATAGAGATGAAGAGCTCTCTAACATGATTCCAAAGATGTTTGTTTTAAAAAATTTCATTAAGAATTAAATTTGATTTTAATTTTACAAAGTTGCGTCCATTTAATTTTTATCTTACTAGAAACGATAAAAGAAAATGAGAAAGAGAAAGAGGAAAGGGAAGTCAATAGGTTGATTTTCTTAAGTCTTAGATTATATGAATTTACAAATTTGCAGCATCTCGCTACAAATAATTTTGTTCGCATATGAAATACGAACGATAAAATAGAGATAGTGTCGTGCTCAGAAGAACGACACAATCTCAAAATAATAATAATATGCACTAGTTATTCGATTCTGAAAAATCATAAAAACACCGTTGTTTGATGAAAAATCATCAAATGATTATTTAAATATTTTTCAAATTAAAAATTATGGAAAAATTTAATAATTAAATTAAAAATACGTCAATGAAAATTGAGTCATTATATTGAAATTTAATTTTCTCTTTATTTATTTGAACCATTTATTATTGTAAATGAATTTCCAAAATGAATTTCCTATTATTATTTATTTATTTAAAATGAGTTAAATAAGACCAATAACTCATTTAATTAATATTCAATTCAAACTCCAGATATTTAAATCGTTATTTGATTAATAAGTCCAGAATTCCAATACTTAAATCACTATTCAAATTTTTTAAATAATCTCTATAATCAAATTCAAGTTTAAACCTTTAAAAACCAATTATTCAATATTAAAAATTAATTAAATATCGAAAATCAAATGACCAAAATTTTAGGTCATTACGTTCGCTCCCTTTAAAAGAATTCCATCTTCGAAATTGCCAAGGTAAGGAAAATGCCTCTAAACCCATTAACTTTTCAAAATCAATTAGTTGAAATGGATCGTTTATTTTCTAAGTCTTTAAAATTATCGAAAATTTCGGCAGTGTCTTCTTTGTGCGGCTCGATTGGAAAAACTACCAATTGCCACTACATGCCCAAACCAATTATAGAAAACAAAAGCCAAGTGGCCTCCTATAACCGGGGCATAAATCATCAAACCAAAACAAGAATATAAACATGTACCTATTAGTCGGGCAACCAACTCTACTCATGAAACCAAAAGCGTCAACCTAGCATTTGCTTCCATAAACTTGCATCTTACTTACAAATAATATCCAACCATTTAATGTGCAATCATATATAATTTATTAAAGCCCGTACGATGTACATATACCATCCATACGTAATACCAAATCCAATCGTTCGCTCGATAACACAAATTTCATTTTCGAACTAGTATCACTCACTTGACTTCCTTAATGCGGACTATGATCCGGTTCCTTGATTAGAAACTATCGTCCTCCTTACATAGCTATAAACTATGTTAGAGAACTTTGGGATGATATCAAAAATCAATACCAAGTGTTTGTTGTCAAGAATTGAGTGAAAAATTCTAACTCCGATCGGTGTAAATTTCCTCAATTTCATGTGCCCAAATCTGGATCAAGACTTCTTATATGAATAAAATGATTAACATATACATCCTATGTATTTATTCCATTGGTTTCTTAATTACACCGATTTCCTTTTCGATTTAAAACTCATTCATTTTTACTTATAGTATATGTCCTTTAATACTAAAATCACTCATGAACAATTTCATTAAACACTATTTTTATTTTAAACCCATTCCATAATACATTACTAAACAACACAAATATTTCACAATTTAAGTTTATAAACATCTCATAAAACACAATTTAGGTTTATCAACACTTTAAAACTTAAGTTCATATTTTTAATTAATATTAAAATTCATTTTCTGAGTTATTTCATAACATATTACTTTAAGCCTACAAACACTTTATAATGACTAATTTTCATTAATAAAACATTTCCTAAGATTATAATTAGCTTTTTAAGGAATCATTATTTTACTTAAGAAACATTACTTAAGTCTATTTACATTCTACAACTCAAATTCATATTTGCAAAATACTCTTTTACTTCCTAAGGGTATACATACAATATTCAGAATTGTTTAACTTAACCAGAATATTCAAAAAATTTAAAAATTATTTTTAAACTACAATCTTCTCATATTTATAAGCTACAAAACTTATTTTCTTATGTTTTCATAAAACCTTTAGCTTCAATTTCTATATCAAAATTGAAAGTCCCGACTGTCAAAAATCATCGGAAATTCCATTCATTTTTAATAAATGAAAATTTCTCGAACAACATATCAAAATGAAATGCAAAACCAAACTACTCTAATGTATAGGGTACATGCAACCATCACATGGCTTAAATGAGAACTTCATAATTTAAACCCCTAATTTTTATTTTAAATCATTTTGAAAGAATAATTATATACATAACTCCATTTTGTATATCAAACCTTACTTTTTAATTTAAATCAAACCTTGTTTTACTAAAACAAAACTTCTATGGTAGCAATTCGTCACTTAAAAACTCAAAAATGAACGCCAGTGATGCTGCAGTCATCACCGGATTTATTTTCCAATGACCGAAGGGAGTTCAGTGCTTTTTATCTCTTTTAAAATCCATTTTTTATAATTTTTCCATTCCAAACACTCTCCTATAATACTATTATTATTTGTCATAACACTTTGAAAAACAATTTCAAATCTCTAGGGTTCATGTACTAAATTCTTTTTATTTATAAATCACATTTATAAACCATATTTATATAATATTTCTTTTTATATAAGGTCATTTTCACCATTGTTTATCTTTGTATAAATTATAACAAATAACTTTTATTATGATTAAAATTAAACTCAATATTATCATCGAACACCTTATAGTCAAACTATGAAACTGAATTCATAAGGTGTTCGTATTAAATTTAACCAACAATAAAGGCTCATAAACTATCTAAGTCCAACCAATCAACAATAAATGATAATATTAAAATATTATCATTTTCTAACAACCAAACACACTATACATAAATATATTAACTTTCTAAAAATTATTCTTTTATATATAAAATATAATTTAGGTAAAATTATTTCATTTACCCACTTTTCCAAAACAATACTTTGTCGTTTACCTTGTTTAAGAGTTTAGAAACACCTATCGATACAGTTTTTCCTTCTACATCAACCAGAATCCATAAACCACTCAACCATAAATCAACACAATATAAAACATTTTTATAGCACTAACAAATACGCACTCCTATATATATATATATACACTCAAACTCATCCTAGGGTCTCACTTACCCCTACTCAAATGAGTTAACCCCACCAAAGCCTAGGTATTCGCTCAACCTAAGCTCTGATACCATGTGTGACGGTCCTCCTAAATGGGTGGTGGTGCCTACACGATGGTAACCTTGAATCTGATTTTACAACCAGCCTCTCGACCGAAATCAACCCATTAATTTCATGGACGTGTAAGGGTAAGAGTCTAAGATTTGGCGTAGTTCACAAAGCAAAAAGGCCCCTATCACGTTAAAGCAACTTTGCAAACATATCTAATCTCGGTCTCTCCAAATCGACAATGATAATTTAAAACTGGCCAAGTTCGATAGTTGGTTATTTAACTATCAAATAAACAACAATCGCATCAGAGATTTAATTCCATAAGAAAAACCAACATTGGTTAAGCACATAAGTAACCACTAACCTCTTAAATTAATCCGTTCATTAATTAAAATCACCTTGTAAATACTTGTATCAAAATACTTTTACAAAGGTGTATTCACAAATCCTTTTTATTTTTTTCAGTACTTGGAAGAATATCCACATACTTCTCAAAGGTATAAGTATATTCACAAACACACTGCACCTTCACTACTTAGAAAATTTATCTATATAATTATCTCAATGGTATAAGTACATTCATAAAAACACTTCGAAATATTTCATATTTCAAAATCTTATTAAAAGGATCAAAACAAATGTTATTTAAAATAGAGATAAGAATAAACAAAAATACAATTCCTTCGATGTTAAGCATGGAACAAATGTCCACGCTACCAAAATTAAGAAGGTCAATTTAGGACAAATCCATTCTCATTTCCATTTATAAACTTCCTCAATAAATCCTTTTTAATAAATCTCTTCCATTTATGAACATCTCCTTTACTAAAATTCTGAAATCCATTTATAAAACTCTTTATAAATCTGCAAGTTATTTATAGAACTCTTTTATAAATCTTTAAAATAATTTATAAAACTCTTTTTATTAACTTCTAAAACCATTGATAAAACTCTTTTTATAAATTTCTAAAACCATTTATAAATCTCTTTTATAATCCATAAAACTATTTATAAAACTTCTTTTATAAATCTACAAACCCATTTATAAAACTTTATTCTTTCATAAAACCCTTTTATAAAGAACCTTTATAAAATTTTACTCTATAGAAATCTTTCCAAAAATCCCTCTATAAAATCCTTTTGTAAAAATTCTTTATAAGGCCTTTATGAAAATCCTTTATAAATCCAAAACTCCATTTTCATTTATAAACACTTTATTAAATGAAATTCCTTTATAAATCAATTGTAAGTCTTGTGGATCATAGATTATCTAACTTGTGTATAATATGCAAGTGTATAAGTTAATGATATAGTAGGCAATGAATAGTAAAATATAAAAAGCGTGCAAACCAGAGTTTTTATACTGGTTCAGACCTCCCAACCTACATCCAGTTGCAAAGCTCCCCTTCGGTATTTCCTTTAAAGAAATTGCCCTCACTTCACCCGAAGGAATGAGCTAATAAAAAAGCATCTCTTACAATCTTGTGTTCCAAATAACACAGTTTTTGACTTATAGTATAAATCTTCCTATGATCTCCTTTTCAGTATATGAATGCGAATGTTTTAAGTTGTAGGAAGTGATTTTACCAAAATTCTTTTTTGGTTATAATAGATTGAGAGTATATTAACAATGCATATGCAAGAGAGTAAAGACTAGATTAATTTAAGTCCGATGATATCTACTTCTCAATCAAAGTGGTATTTATAGATTTAAAAAGGTGCAGATGAAGTGTTGTTACTATTTGAGAAAGTCTATTCGTTTTAATGGCTGCAACCTTTCGTTGAAAGATGATTTCCTTTTATTTCAAAATAGAATTGATAGTTTTAGCCCATGACAGACGTCTGTGGTAAAATTCTCATACATCTATGACTTATTTAAATTTTTAATCCGAGAATTGTTACAGATGTCTGTGGTTTTATAACAAACGTCTGTGAGGTGTAAAAACAGTTTTTCACCTTAATTTTGATGTACATGAATTTGTGTCCGCTCGTGTATGCATATATACTAAAGGAGACCTTAACAATATTATATCTAGGACTCTTTTATAATATAATAACCTTAGTATGGTCGATGAATCTTCGTTTCTCTTTGAGTCATAATATCCTCGAGTATGGTGTCTTCTTGGAGCATATACCTGCAACCTTGATAAGGTCTACATATGTATATGATTGTATAGTTTTTATCACTGAAACATAAATTGGAAGTTCTGACAATCACCCTTTTTTTGATGATGACAACTATACAATCGAAAATCAACTATACAGTCAAAAATCAACTATAGAATGAAAGTGTTATTATGTTTGTCTCCCCCTATGTATATGCATCTCCCCATATGTATATGCATAGATTTCTCCCCCTTTGTCATTATCAAAATAGAGGGAAATGATATAAGATATGGATATATTAAATAGTCATAGCATGTTATTACTTCAGATCATGGAAAAGCAAATATGAAAGTTCAAAATAAAATTAGAAGCAATTGTATCAAAGTTATAAATAGGAAAATAAACAAGCATAAGAGTTGCAAAATAAAAGAAAACTCTAATTGTACTGATTTTGAGAATAGGATAAGCTTTCGTAGTTCTCGTAATACTTCCAGTAAAAGGATGGATCTTGCTTATATGTACCTGGCCATTGCGTTTGGTCATTGTACTCCTCATTTTCGTGAATTGAAAGGCCTTGAAGTGCCATGTATGATGGTTGTTGAAAATGTGGAATATCAGACACGTACATTTCATCACTGTCTTCTTCTTCTTTCTCGGGTTGTGTGTGAATAGGAGTCTTCCCTCGGTCACCTCTATGTGTGACGTACCTTTGGACGAGGCTTGAGAGCGATAAACTGGTGTTTGAACCCGAGATGGAGGTGTTGGGGAAGGCGAAGATGATGAGCGTGAGGAAGATCCACCACGTACTTTGCACATCACTTTGCCTAAAGTGGAGACCACTTTGTCCAAAGTCTTCTCCATCTTTGTCATCCTAGAGAAAGAACGTTCCAAACTAGTCATTTTTCTGTTTAAAGCTCGCTGATTGGCCATGATTATTTTTTGGTTTTTGATTGCAAAATCACGAAGAGATTCATTTGGCGTTGGTTCAACGTGAGCTTCTTGTATTTCTAAGTCCGAATAATATTCGATACCATGACTAGTGGAAGGTGGTTATTGGGAAGGATGAGGGGAGTAGGTTTGCTGAGGAGCGCTAGTTTGAGGGGGACCATAATGTTCTTGTTCTTGTTCTTGTTGTTGTTGAGTCCATTGGTTGAAGGGGATGATACGAGGTGGAATTTTTGGAAGATGCATCAGTGATAGATATTGTGGTCCGCTATCTTTTGTTAGAATTTCTTTGTATTGTGATATATACAAAGGAACTCCAAGATTTTGCAAGATGTGCATTCTATACGGAGCACAAACAATGGAACGATGATGCTAAGATCAAAATCATTTAATTTGGTCATGAACAAAATTTTCCAATTAACCGGTAGGCGACCAAATATTGCATACAAAGCTCGATGGCCATTGGGATAAATTTTTTCATGACTACTTAGACATGGAATGATGATATTAATTATCATTCGATTTAATAGTCTAGCATGTGGTCGAATGTAAATGGATTTCCATTGTGGCATTCTAGCTTCCCATATTTGATGGGTAACTTTATCCCTAGGTAGAAGACTGTGATCCGATATATCGGTTAAATCAATCCCCTCATAAGAACATCCTAAAATACGACCAACGGTATACACATCAATTTTAACTTCTTTTCCGTAAGCACTTAAGCACAACCAACCATCATCATTTTTCGGATTCCAAATCTCCTAACCACATAGTTTGGGGTAGAAGAGGTAAATAGCTAGAGGATCAATGATTACCTTATTTGCATCATAGCTTATTTAGTTGCAGCAACCGGCATCCATAGTAATTCATAGAATTTCATATTCCATCACCTTGCCAAGGCGATAAAAAAGACCAGAGTGGATCTTCTTTTGGCAAAGCACCTCGAATCGTTTGATTGCATTGGGATTTTTGCAGAGCCATTGGTTAATGTGAGCTTGTGTTACCGGAGCTTAAGAGGAGGAGGAAGATTGGCCTTGCTTTTGCTTTTTAGAAATGGTAACCTTCTTGGGCACCATTGATTGAAGAGTTTGAATGAGAGCTAGGGTTTTAGTAATTCGGAGTTGAAATGAAGGTAAAGTGAAGAGAGGGGCAAAGTTCTTTATATACGGCTGTTGGAGAATTGTTGCCAAAGCAGCGACAGACGTTTGTGAGGGACTCACAGACGTCTGTGGCTTTAGTAAAATTGAAGCAGAGAGTTTCGATAGACGTCTGTGATGGTTCCACAGACGTCTGTGGCTAAAGAAGATTTAAACAGAGAGTCTTGACAGATGTCTAGGAGGTTTCCACAGACTTTTTTGGTTACAGGGAAAATTTTCCCGTAATTGGTGACAGACGTCTTGGTATATTCACATACATTTGTGATATGTAATTTCTGACATCTAGAGGAAAATTTTAATATGAATGAAAATTTTATTTAAATTTTAATTTAATAAACAGTTTACATACCAAAAATAAATAAAATAATTTATATGCTGTGTAACGTAAATTTAATTTTTTGTCAGAGAATTCAGAATTATCGATTTGCTGTATATCCCACGGATTTGGTTCATCTTTTGTATCACCAAGTAATGGCTTTAGTGGAGACCAACTTGGACGAGCTGGAGTGTCAATCCAAGCTTGGTTTGATGGTCCCAGTTTGCACAAATTTCTCGGAGTAATGTTATGCACTTTTGTAGGAGTTTCTTGTAATCGAGGTGACTTTTGATGTATGCAATTTTTTATTGGTGAATGACCAAAAATTGCTAGAACAAACTTTTCGAGAAAATTTAGATGAGATCCTTGACGTCATTGCCCATAATACATTTAACTTTGAACGCTGATCATTTCTTGTTGATAGTGATATATCTCATCGACTTTGTCGGTGAGTGATGTTGATTTCGAATCAATTGATCGTTTAGCTTTCTTTCCTTAGGAGAAAAGCCGGTGTGGTATGTTGGTGATGCAACAATGTTTAGAGAGACTGAAGGAGTTGATGTAGGTGTGGATTTAGTTGGTGATACGTAAGTGCTATCTGACAAGGGGGACTTATAGTCGATAGTTAAATAGGTGGAGTCATGATCGGAAGACATTGTATATTTGCTTTAAAAATTTATTTGTGTTTATTTATGTTTAAGAAGAATATAATCTGAATTTATAAGATAAAATTTTACTATATTTAGAAATAAGTTGAGGAAAATGAGTCAAGTTATAGAAATTTAACAGATGTTAGTTTTTGATCGAACTCTTTTCCATGTTCATCTTTGCCTAGATGAGTAGTAGTACTCATTGGAGTGGGTTTACTTGATGTATTATCGATTCCAAAAAAATTAGTAATTTTTTACATTTTTTCTTGATTTATAAAAATTCTATTATTTTATTATTTTATTTGTGATCCTAAAAAGGAATTCAATTCGCCCATATAGGGCATTTCAAATTCGTTTGTCATTATTGTAGAAAATTCAATACATAAACTTTCGTTAGTAGATCCAAATATAATATCATCAACATAAATTTGAACAATTAATATATTCTTCTATTCTCTTTTAATAAATAATGTTGTATCTATTTTACCAATTTGAAAACCGAAATTAATTAAATGTGATTTTAATCGATCATACCAAGCCCAAGGTGCTTGTTTTAAATTATATAATGCTTTTTTAAGTTTAAAAACATGATCTAGAAATTTTTCATGAAATAATAGTGGTGGTTGTTCTTCAAAAACATTTTCTTTAATAAAACTGTTTAAGAAAGCACTTTTAAAATCCATTTGAAATAGCTTAAAGTTATGATGACACGCAAAAGCAAGTAATATTCTTATGGCTTCAAGACGTGCTACAGTTGCAAAAGTTTCTTCATAATCAATTCCTTCTTCTTAATTGTATCCCTGTGCCACTAATCTTGCTTTATTATGTATAATATTTCTGTTTTCATCAGCTTTGTTATTAAAAACCCATTTTGTTCCAATTACTGATTGATCGTTTGGCCCTGGTACTAGTTCCCAAACATTATTTCGTTCAAATTGATTAAGTTCTTCTTGCATTGCTAAAATCTAGAAATCATCATTCCATGCTTCCTTGTAATTTTTTGGTTCAAAATTAGATATAAATGCTACATTACTCATTTGATTTATTTGTCTTCTAGTCGAAACTTTGTTGTCTAGATTTCCAATTATGTTATCAATAGGATGATCTTTTAAAATACGGGGTGGTGATTTCAAATCACTATTATTTTGTTTATTATTATTATTTTCAATCATAATTTCAATCGCTTTATTTTGATTAGTGTCAAAAATTTATTCATCATCTTTATTCATATTTTTAAGTTTTCATCAAACGAAACATGAAGACTTTCCTGTATAACATCTGTTCATTTGTTAAAAATTCTGTCAGCTTTATTTTGATCGAAATATCCAACAAAAATTCCTATATTATCTCTTATATTTAGAATAACGCATTTTGATCCAAATATTCGAAAATATGATACTTTTGGTTTCTTTTTGTAGAACATTTTATAACATGTATTTTTAGTCATAGGTCTAAGAATTACACGATTTAATACGTAACATGCCGTAGCAATTGCTTCGGCCCAAATATTCTTTGGTAAAACCACTTCCATTTAGGAGAGTTCGAGCACATTCTTGCTAGGTGCGATTTTTTTTTCAACTACTCTGTTTTGTTATGGTGTTTGTGGAAACAAAAAATTATGAGTAATTCCCTTTTTATTACAAAAGTTTGTAAATAATTCATTTTCAAATTCTCCACCGTGATCACTTCTTATACTTTTTATTTTTAAATCCATTAGAGTCTTAATTCGTTTAGCAAAAATTTTAAACATTTCGAATGTATCACTTTTATATTTTTAAAAATAGCGTCCAAGTATATCTTGAAAAATCATCTACAATTACAAAGACATATTTATTGTGATTTAGCGAACCTACTTATGTTGGACCAAATAAGTCCAAATGAAGTAATTCAAGAGGTTGTTTAGTAGAGATTTCCTTTTTAGATTTAAACGAGCTTTTCTTTAATTTTCCAAGTTGACATGCATCGCATAGATTTTTAACTTTGAAATTTATTTTGGGTAATCCTCTTACCAAATTGTTTTTAGCTAATTTGTTTATATATTTGAAATTTATATGACAAAATCTTTTATGCCATATCCATGGATCATCATGATTTGCAGTTAAGTATAAATTATTATTATGATTAATATTCATGTTTAGAATATAAATATTTCGATTTCTTGCTCCTTCAAAAATTAAAATTTTATTTTGATCAAAGATATTGCATTTATCTTTTTCAAAATCGATTTTAAATCTCTTATCGCATAATTGGTTTATACAAAGTAAATTATGTTTTAAGTTTCTAACTAATAAAACATTTGAAATAATAGGAGAAGTAGATATACTGACATTGATGACGTTTCCAATTCCGATAACATATCCTTTGGAGTTATCTCTAAAAGTGACCGTGCCACTGTCCATGTAAGTGATGTTTAATAGCATGTGTGCATTTTCCGTCATATGTTTGAAGCATCCACTATCGAGTATCCATTTCTCTTTATTATTAGTTTTGTTTTTGGGTACCTGCAAAATAATAAAACTTTTAATTGGTACCCAATTTCTCCGTTAGGGTCCTATGTGTTAGTAGGAGAAGATAGCCATACCCTATGAGGGTTTGGAACCTTTAGAGATGTAATTTTCATTATGAACTATATCTTTTAGATATACATCTATGTGTTTTTGTCTAATTAATTTGTTATTTGTTTTAGGAATTCATATTTTAATCATTTTTATTTTATTATTTTCATATTTAGATTTTGTTTTTCTAAAATTTGTATATAATGTACTATACTTCTTAAATCTTTGACTATTGTTAGTAACCAGATTATTTCTAGAATGTTTATGAATTTTTTCGTTAAATCCTAATCCTTTCCTATTTCCTGATGGTTTTGAACTCTTTATCAAATTATCTAGATTTTGCTTTCCTTTATTAAATTTTTAAACATTATTAGTAAATTATCTAATTTATTTTTGAAATTAGAAATTTCTAAATTAGCAAATTCTAAATTTTGTTTTAATTCATTCTTTTCTTTTTCAAGTTTCTAACTCTATTTTGTTATTCTCTATATCATGTGTTAAAGTAGCGTTTTGAGATGATAATTTTCTACATTATTTTTGTGCTAATTCTAATTCTTCTTCTAAAATAGTTTTCTCGTCTGTTAACCAAATTTATGGTTAACACCCCAAAAGATGTTGCAACCATTCAGGAAGGATAGCCTTGGATAAAAGAAATTATATCCTTAAGATTTACTTTTGTACTTAGCATCTATAACTGCCGATTGTCGATTTAAACCTTTCAACATGATTGGCTGAGACAGTCTTCTAAATAAGAACACTTAACTTTGAAAGACCTTTTAAGACATCATGCTAAGCTTTCCCTTGTGTTACAGATGATTACTTACCGGCTTTATCCCTTTTAAGTTGATCTTGAGTGCTTCCGGAAGGTTTGAGATGATTGACCTTATTGGTGGTAGTATAAACAGTAATCCTTAGGCGAAATTCAAGGGGTCTTGACCTCACCGAAAGGTTTGACTGCTCATTCGAAGCTAGGTTGAGATTAACCGAAAGGTATGTGATGTCTCCTATCAGGTTAAACTCTATTATCTTATCTTCGGACTTCACCGAAAGGTTCGATCATTTAGACAACAATAGCGGAAGGTTTCGGCGTTGTGAATTTAGAAGGATCCATCGATTTGGCTGGGAAGTCTGATTTCGGTAACCAACAACTTCGTAGGGTTACTACTCTTATTAATTTGGTTCGACTGTCGCCTTCATCAAAAGGTTGGAATGAAGAATCAAATGACTTTGGAGGGTTGTAATTGCAGCCTGATCAATTAAATTTTCAACCCTGCCGCCCAGAACCTATTAATTGAGTTAACCTGGAAGTATGAATCGATACAGTAAAGAATTAAATTAGATAATAAGAGACTTAACAAGATACAAAACTTCCCTTTTTATTATTTACTATCGGTCTATACAAATTCCCCAAATCCATTCTGATTTAGGGTTACAATACATTACTTTGAATCTTATAAAAATGAGGCAGGAAAGAGAAAAAAGTCCCCTAAATCGGGGCCCTTGGGTCCTATTTATAAATAAAGGCGGCCCTCCTTTGGACTTTATGCTTTCGGTTGAGCCGGAAGGTTACTCCTTGTACACACTGCAATCCTTTCGATACGGCCGAAGGGTTCTCCCTTTATGTATTGCTATGAACCATTCGACTTCATTAGAAGGTTGCTTCTTTGCTCCATATTGATTAATGGTCTATGTCCCCCTTGTAAACCTTTCGGTATTGCCAAAAGGGTGTCATGTATCTTTCTCGATCTATTCGGAAGGTTTAGTATGCTTTCAAAAGAAGCCATCAAATAGTAGTGTTCGCTTGCTTGGATTCCTTCTTCTCCTTTAAATGCTTTAAAGACTGGAAGCGGATCCTTTTAAGCTT
Source organism: Allium fistulosum (assembly GCA_030737815.1). Lineage (NCBI taxonomy): Eukaryota > Viridiplantae > Streptophyta > Magnoliopsida > Asparagales > Amaryllidaceae > Allium > Allium fistulosum. Next base: position 1,010,376,198 of record CM060907.1, read on the forward strand.
TCGTAAAGTTTTAAGTTAGTGAACTCTGATGGTTGCATCCCTTCGGAAGCTCCGAGAGGTATGGGTTGCGCTCTTCTTTTCCTTGCCTTCCTAGGAGTCTTTGGTCCTAGCCGAAAGGTTGATTTTTGGTGTAACATTTGCCTCCCCCCTCCGAAGGGATGCTCTTGACTTTCCAAGTAATCATTATCGAAATCTTCAGAATTTTCTGCCTTTTGATCTTCCCACATTGATTTGGAGCTCCCACATAAGTCCAATCCGACGGCCCAGAGTTTAGGCGGCTTCCCTCTATTTAATCTGTTTTCTCTCTCTCCTTCATTCTTTACCTGAAACAAAAAATTGCCACAAACAAGTAAAAGGATTCTCAAAAATTTCCGGATTTTAACTCACTATAGTAAGGTACTTTTTGAATCTAATTTATAAATTTCAAATTCACTTTCTCTGCTACTAGTTTCTAATCAGACTGTTGATTGTCGAATTCAAAATCAAATTGGGGTTTTTCCTAAAAACTCTTCTCTTCCCAAGCTGATTTTTGATTAAACTCCATTCATGGTTTTGGATTCTAAATCGAAGGTGCTTGTCTCAAAAGGGCTTTTTTTTATGAAACCTAATTTTTACGCCCAAAACATTAAAATCCAACCCTCGAATTCCTGAGATTGATTTTTGCTGATTTGTCCCTTCATTTAGAATTTAATTAATTTGATTTTGGGTAAGGTTGTTTTACTAATGGGTTCATCTTACTTATTTCCCAAGAAAGAGTTTGAAATGGCATTTATTACCAGGTACAGGCTTTCTCAAACCCGTTACGGAAATTTGGGTCCTGTTATCGCACAATTAGGTGATGTAAAATGTCTTTCCTATTCCACTGGAAGAGTCCGAGGTAGTACAAATTTCTTTTACGTTTCTCATACCTTTCGACAGTGTCGGAAGATATTTTACATCACCCTTACTACTACAGCTGGAAGGTTAAGTAAGATTAAGGCCAATCCTTTCAACCATGAGCTTTTTGACTAGTTAAGAAGGTTTTAAACCTTCCGCTCACATGTCTCCGCCAAGGCTGAAATCTTTTAGTACTCCAAGCTATACTTCAACATCTTTGGCTAAGCCTTCTTATAGTATTAGTGATACGCGTTCGCCTACCTGGGAAATTTTAAATTCTCAAACTTACTCATGTCAGTAGGCCTTGCTACCTGGTTTGGATTGTGCCTGCAATGAGCCCAATCTTTAATAAAACTTTTCACATTGCCGAAAGGTAGTGACTTAGGCGGACATCTCACCCTTTTCTTCTCGACACTGTCGGAAGGTTACACCAGCGGCCCCTAATACATATACGTATCTCATTTGTGCATGTTTGCTTTCTTTCAGTCTCTTTAATAGACGTCTAAATCTATAATTGCTAAAGGTTCCTGACCAGAACGTTTTTTTATAGAACAATGAGCTCTCCGAAGGTTGAAGCCACCGCCAAACATTCCCTTATTGAAACTCAGGACGAAGTCAACGATATTTTAAAAGAATTTGGTATTGTTGAAGTTGAAGCCATAGCTCCTAGTTCTACTGATACTATTGATAACCCACCAGAAGGGTATTTTGCGTTCACTGCCATTAATATATGGCATGGTGGTTTCCTTCCATTTCCTTCATTCTTGAATTCCTTCATGTCTTATATTGGGGTTGCTCCAATACAACTTTCGCCCAATGTGTATACTTACCTCTTATCTCTTGAGATGCTGGCATTGGAATCGGGGCTTCCATCACTCATCCCTGAAATTTTAACTTCCTTGACTAAACTAGTAAGGTTAAGCAAGTCTAACAATTAGATTTACAGAGTTAACATGTATAAGAAGTTTATTCTGGATGGTATTAACAAGTCTAAGGATTGGGAGAACTAGTTCTCTTTTGTTAAATGCTTTTCTGATGTTCATGGAACATTTGCCTCACTTCGTAAGTTCATCCCAATACTGTTTTTTTTACTTCTGGTTGACTAACCTCCAATCTTTCTCAGGTGAGTTTCCTAAAGTACTCAACGGCGCGGATCAAAGGATCGTTAACTCGTTAACTGTAGCTCCAAAACATCTTAGGAGTAGGTTAACACTTTTGACCCTTCCGACTTGAGAAAGCATTCCTTATTGCCTGCTAATCAGAAGATCCTTGGCATCCCCCCTCTATTATGCTTACTACCCGTCGGGTTCGTTTCTATTCTCCAGGCAATCCTGATCAATTTTCTCCGTTGTCGCCAATTGGACTTGGTGTTTCAGGTATTTTATCAACTTAGTGTTGTTTCCATTGACTTCTCAAACTCACTATATCTGATTTATGTTTTCTGTTATTTGTTATAGCTCATCCTAGGGTTGTCGTGCCTTTAAGGGAAGTTATTCCGCTTCCCTCATCCATAGATGCTTTGCAAGTTATGGAGTTCTTTGACAACTCCAGGAAATCTTTGAAAAGAAAGCAAGTAACGTCTCCTCAACAAGATCCTCCATCTAAATTGGCAAAGGTCATTGACCTTGATGAGGGTGTGGAAGATACTTCTCTAAAGAACGTTCCAGCAAGTCCAGCTGTTGAAGCCTCAAAAAATATTGGGGAGCTGGTCCCTCCTTCTTCTGCCTCTATCGCCTATCTCAATTCCTGATTCACCTTCTAAATTATCATAGATGCAGGTTGAGCTTTTTGGGATGCCTTCCAAGTCTCACACTTTCCCAAGGTCATCTCCTTCTACTTCTTTGCCAACTGACTTTGGCGACCTTGTGAAGTCCATTCTTCAGTCAGAGCCTTTCGTTTCTTCTTCTCCGCCGTCTTTTACCTCAAACATGGCTGAAAACCATCGCTCCCTTATGGATCAACTGCTTCTAGTGAGTTTTTATTTAATCAACTCAATTATCAATGGGTCCTTCTTATTGCTAACTTACACTTCCTTTTTTGTTGCAGATTACCAGGAATTGGGTTTACTTTAATAAATATGTTTCTAAACTTCCCTCTAGGTCCCCTGACCTTTAGGAGGAAAATTCTGAGTTAAAGAACCAAGTCTCTTTACTTACTGCCGCTCGAAATGATTCCTTCTCTGAATTAGAACGAACGCGGGCTTCCCTTCTCAGATTTAAGGCCGATCTTGAAGTAGAGAAGCAAGCTCATCGTCTTACCATCGAACGGCTTCAGGCTTCTGTATCTAAGGTTGAGGCTGACCTTGAGGCCGAGTGGCGAGCTCACCAACTTACTCATGATGAAAAGGTTGCAAGAGAGCTTGCTCTAAAAGATTTTGAAGGTGAAAAAACTCGTTTAGCTTCCAAGAATACATTGCTGGAAGATAAACTAAAGAGGTCCATAGCTTCGCTCAAACTTGCTATTCAAACTCTTACCAACTTCCAGAAGCATGTTTCTAATTTTGTTGATTTTACCCTGGGGCCCCTGATGATGAATTATTATTCGGATGCCTTCTTGATTGCTTGTATGGATAATCATGACAAATGTCTTGATCTTAGTTTTCCTTCACTCCACCCTGCTGTAGAAAAAGAAGTTACGGAAAAAATTGCACAATTTGAACAGGGCTCTGAGAGGGAAGGGGGGAAGTTAATTTCAAGGAAGCCCTTTCTTTTGACATCCCACCGTTTGACGTAGAATTTGATTCCAAGGAAGAGGAGGAGGATCAAAACAAAGATTCTAACGAGAAGGAGGATGATGATCATACGAGCTGGGATACTAACGATGGACGGTGATGGTAACAATCCCTTTGGAGGTCAGGGCCACGGTGGTGATAAGGGAGGCCATCCTGGTACTTAAGAGGACGACAATGGTTCAGCCAGATCCCCTGAAAAGCGGTCATCGCCTAAAAAAGATGTACCTCCATCATCTTCTGGACCAGATGTTCCTCTGGAAGGGGAATATGCTCTAACCCATTCTAGGGATTTTTCAGGGAGCAAGTCCCTCAAGTTTCTGTTCCAGTTTCTCAGGTATGGGCTTCTTTGTTTAAATGTTTGCACTTAGTAGATCACAATTAATTCGTCACTGGATTTAGATAAAGAAGAAGCTGAAATTTCCTTATAGCACAAAAGTTGAGAGAAAGCAAGCAGAAATTAACAGGCTTAATAGGGAAATAGACAAGTTAGTAATGGATCATAATGTCATGTCTGAAAAATATCACAATCTCGACAAAAGTACTTCCGCACTTGCATCTTTTAAATTCCAGAGAGCGGCTCCTTTATTAAAGAAGGCACGTCTTCGTTATAACGTTTTATTGAGTGAAAACAAAGAGCTAATAACCTTATTTTGGATGATGGTCGAGGAAAGAGATACCCTGGTTAATTTCTTGTATAAAGTATATTGCCGACACTCAATCATAGATTTCTCATACTTAGGCGAATTCAACGAAGGTCTACTTAAACGTTTTCACAAGAGATACTTGGATGAGTTTGGGTCTGACCCTCACCCTAGGGCGTGCTGGAACTTACCGTGGGTCAAATCGATTCTCCAAGACCTCCCTGCTGAAAAGCTTAAGTATTACAAAGACAAATTTATTTCTGAGTTTTTCTCTAAGTCTATTTTGTATGAACTTGCTGAACTATTGTAAACGTGTAACAAGCAACTATTTTACGAACACCTGTCCCTTGTAATGTTGCCTTTGCTCAGTTTCTTTTTCTTTCATCGTGTCATTTCAAAATATCAGTTCATTAGGATGTGTCGTCCCAAGAGACCATTTAAGTCAATATGTTAACCTGAGAAGGTTTTACTCTAGAAATGCACCACTCTTAAAGACTTCGAAGTTAGCGAGATACTGCTTTCTTCGGGATTTGTAAAGATTATATTTGGAACACCCCTATTTTCACTTTGACTTTCTTGGTGAAGAGAAAGAAACTCTCTAAAAATAAATTAGGACATTTCATTCCAACCTAATTTATGGTTGTGATAGTCCACTAGCCGGAAAATGGGATTACAGTAAATGTCAGCCAGTTATTACCCCTAACGGGGCTTATGTATCTTTTGACTCGACTGTTATGCTTTCGGCTAATACTTTAGGCAGTTAAAAATGTAGTCTCTCAACTTTAGGTGTAATGAAAGCATTTGTTGTTCCTCTTAACTTTGTGGCTACTTGAGTTGTAATTCATTGATATAACAATAAAGTCATGTTTTCTTAATTTTTATCTATTTTATTTCTTTTTGTTAAATAGGAGATTCAGCCACCTCTGTCTTATCTTCCTCAAAGTTTACTTTCTTGTGTCGACGCCATTAGAGATAGGCAATTATCAAGGAGTGGTGAGATTGTAATACATGACAAAGTCCTTCTCGAGCATTTTGGTGGCAACCTCGAAACCATGAAGTGGCATAAAAGATACCTTATCCAAAAGACCATAGCCAGCAATCATAATGATCACATTGAATATCTTGAGGTTGAGATTAAAAAGAAAGACGAGGCGATTACTTTGCTTAAGCGACAAGCAAAGTCAAATCCCATAATTGACTTTGATGAGAAGATGTCTAAGCTCATCCAGCGAATAAGTGACTTGGAGTTAAAATTGGAAGATAGTTAAGCATAATGTGCTTCTCTAGAATTCATTTTAGGCGATAAAATTTCAGAGATTAAACTTCCAGTTCCACAGGCAACCTCTTCGACTGCGAAGACTACTAGATCGAAGCATCTTGCAGCAAAAAACATTTCCACCATGCTCGGTCCTCCCCCAGGTTTGGACGACAATGTGGTGGGGAATTGGTGTCGGAGAGTGATATTTGAAATCACTTAGTATTTTAATGAGTAGCAAAAAGTCAAGTACTCTTAGACTATTAACGATTATGCTGCCAAGAATCAAAAGCTTGAGCATAATATTTATTTCCTCCAAAACCATGATGCTGAGTTAGAAAGGGAAAACAAGACCCTTAAAGCTGCAAATTGGGCCTTTAATCGTGCTTTGAAAACCAACATCGAGGCAATTGATGATGAGAATACAATTAGAAGAAAGGAGAAAAAACTTAAAGAAGTTCTCCGCGCAGCAATCAACCATGTAATTAATCCTTCCATGGCGGAGATCCTTAATAAAGCGTCTCAAGATTTGTAATTCGTTTATGTAATTGGGTTATGTAAATATATCTAGTGCATAACTTTGTTGTTTGTAAATGACTTCATAACTCATATGAATTATGGAAATTTTGTAAATATCACCTGATTTGTGATCTTTTTCCATGATGTAACATTTGATATACTTTTGAATTGTTCATTCAGCGACTTTTGTGCTTGCTGAATCCTTTGTTATTCCATGTCATTCTGAATTCCCTGTGGAACACGTAGCAAACAATGCTTCAAACTGTTAGCTTTTAAATTGGCATATTTGTACATGTATATCATTCGCCGAGATTAGCAACTCATTTTGCCAATCGTATGAAAAGTAATTCATTCAAAATGTTAAAATCTCATCTTTAACCATGATGAAAAATGATCATGGATTTAACTCCTTCCATCTGTTCGGAATGCATAAGACTTGTTGGAAGTAAATCCCATTATTTTGACATAGTTAGAAGCCTGAATTCCACATTCGAGTTGCCTTGACGGTATTCTCTTTAATAATATTCTTTGGCCCAGATTCGAGCACTTGGGATGAATAGAAATCCAAAGATTTTGTACCCAAATTAGGGTCTTAAATAAAAGCAGTCCTTTCGGTATCCTCTGATAATAAGTGAGGGTTGATTAGAATGCCAGTTTCAGTAAAAGAATATAGAATACCAGAATATCCGTCCCGGTAATAAGCAATAGTGGCTCAGAGTACCATCTACGGTAATAGATAATGTAAGGTTTGAAATCCATATCTGCTAATCTGGTATTAATAACGGAAAATCAGAAGACCGTTTTCGGTAATAAGTATCAGAAAACCAGAGAACCATTCTGACAATAAGTAATAGAAGACCAGAGAATCAATCTGGCAATAAGTAACAGAAAACCAGAATATCGTTTCTGATAACAAGTAATAGAAGACCAGAAAACCAATCTGGCAGATGTTCGTGGGAAGAATTCGATGACTTCTTCCTGATTCTCTTGTTGAATGTGCCATCTTCAGGCTTTGATGATGTCTTGCACGCTTTTGCTTTCTCGGGCCCGAGTTTTCTTTGTCCATTTGTCATTTGTTTTGGCCTAGTTAAGGCGGGGACTCTTTTGTCCAATTTTTATGCTTATTTAAGCAGAGCCCATTTTAGGACGTTTGTCAATTTAGACATTACTGACCTTTTAGTGGTTGCTATTTTAAGCGATGTCGATTTCTAGCAGTGTCTATTTCAGGCATGGACTTTTCTTAGTCCACCGGACATTTCATCCGGTTTTCCGGTGCGCTCGGCTAGCTTATTCTGAAGCAGGGCCCGAAGACTTACCCGACCTCCCTCTAGGAGGCGCCTTAACCTAGCCATAGCATGACGCGGCTAAGGGCTTGTCGGTACCTTGGCCAGGCCATAGCGTGGCAGGACCAAGGGATTACCCATCCTCCCTCCAGGAGGCGTCTTATCCTGGCAATAACGTGACGTAGATAAGGGCTTGTCGGTACCTTGGCCAGACCATAGTGTGGCGGGACCAAGGGATTACCCATCCTCCCTCATGGAGGCGCCTTGACCTGGCCATCTTGGCACGACCAAGGGCTTTCTACCATCACTGGTAGCTTACCATTTTAGGTAGTCCAAAGTTTAAGGAGAATTTCACTCCTGACCATGTAGACTTTTCTTATTTTGATAATAGAGTCTTTATTCTTCGGTCCGTTTAATCCTTTACAAACTGCTTGAGTTTTTCTTGTTCTAAGAGGTTGAGGACCATTGATTTATTTCATGTCCTTTTATCAGGAAAAAGTTGCAACGTAATTTTTTCTGACATCTAATCTTCTTTTCAGAACTGTTTATGTACTTCCTCCTGGAAGGCAAGTTTTCTTCTCATGATTAGTCGGTTCTCTTTCAATGGGTTTTCCCTTACTCTTAAGATTTCAGTTAGAAATTTTCTTAGTAATCTTTATATTCCCATCTGGCGATTCATCTACTACCCTTAGTCCTTTAATTATGAATTCTTCTATGTGTCTATGGTTTTCCCTTGAGTGGTGGACTTCACTTATAATTTTATTCCATTTATGAGCATGATTGTCATAACCCTTTATCATTCTTTTTTTTAAAGGCAGTTCTAGAGGAATACGACTGGATGGTCCCTCTCATTTGTCAAAATATATCCACTCTCCTTGAACTTTCTTTTTCTGGAGCAATGGTTGGGACTAGCTTTGAACTGACCTGATTGATATTCCATTTCCATGAGTTATAGTATAAATCCTATTTTCCCCTCTTAATGTCTTGTAAAGCTCGAAAGCGAAGGGTCCACTCTTTAAGTAAGAGTTGGCTATAATTTATTCGATAATTAGGACCTACATCCAGAGGTACTGTTGATCCTTGAATTGATCTTTCCCTGCAAAAGCTTTCTTTTGCTTCAAGTATTGAATCCATACCTTATCTTTTAGTTGTATTCAAATGGACTGTAAGTCTTATATCCAAAGAAAAACCTTTCCGGTTCAAAAAAAACAAAGTTAATGAGTCCTAAAAGAGTGCCCAGGTAGGAAATGTGGACCTTAACCGCACCGGATGTTCGAGCCCTCCTTCTAGCGTAAAAAATGTTAACCAAATTTATGGTTAACACCCCAAAAGATGCTGCAACCATTGAGGAAGGATAGCCTTGGATAAAAGGAATTATATCCTCAAGATTTACTTCTATACTTAGCATCAATGACTGCTAATTTTTTATTTAAACATTTCAGCATGATTGGCTGAGCCGGTCTTCTAAATAAGAACTCTTGACTCTGAAAGACCTTTTAAGACATCACGCTAAGCTTTCTCTTGTGTTATAGATGATTATTTACCAGTTTTATCCCTTTTAAGTTGATCTTGAGTGCTTCCGGAAGGTTTGAGATGATTGACCTTATTAGCAGTAGTATAAACAGTAATCCTTAGGTGAAATTCAAGGGCTCTTGACCTCACCGAAAGGTTTGGCTGCTCATTCGAAGCTAGGTTGAGATTAACCGAAAGGTATGTGATGTCTCCTATCAGGTTAAACTCTATTATCTTTTCTTCAAACTTCACCGAAATGTTCAATCATTTAGATAACAACAGCAGAAGGTTTCAGCGCTGTGAATTTAGAAGGATCCATCTGTTTAGCTGGGAAGTCTGATTTCAGTAACCAACGACTTCGTAGGGTTACTGCTCTCGTTAATTTGGTTCGGCTGTCGCCTTCATCAAAAGGTTGGAATGAAGAATCCAATGACTTCGGAGGGTTGTAATTGCAGCCTGATCAATTAAATTTCCAACCCTGCTGCCCAGAACCTATTAATTGAGTTAATCCTGGAAGTATGAATCAATAAAATAAAGAATTAAATTAGATAATAAGAGACTTAACAAGACACGAAACTTTCCTTTTATTATTTACTATCAGTCTTTACAAATTCCCCAAATCCATTCTGATTTAGGGTTACAATACATTACTTTGAATCTTATAAAAATGAGGTGGGAAAGAGAAAAAAGTCCCCCAAATTAGGGCCCTTGGGTCCTATTTATAGGCAAAGGCGGCCCTCCTTTCGACCTTATGCTTTCGGTTGAGCCGAAAGGTTACTCCTCGTACGCACTGCAATCCTTTCGATACAACCGAAGGGTTCTCCCTTTATGTGTTGCTATGAACCTTTCAACTTCATTAAAAGGTTGCTTCTTTGCTCAATATTGATTAATGCTCTATGTCCCCCTTGTAAACCTTTCGGTATTGCCGAAAGGGTGTCTTGTATGTTTCTCGATCTGTTCGGAAGGTTTAGTATGTTTTCGAAAGAAGCCATCAAATAGTGGTATTCGCTTGCTTTGATTCCTTCTTCTCCTTTAAATTCTTTAGACTGGAAGCGGATCCTTTTAGGCTTTTGTAAATTTTAAGTTAGTGAACTCCGATGGTTGCATCCCTTCGAAAGCTCCGAGAGGTATGGGCTGCGCTCTTCTTTTCTTTGCCTGTCTAGGAGTCTTTGGTCCTAGCCGAAAGGTTGATTTTTTGGGAAAGATCTTCTATTAACTATTCGACTTCGAGTTGGGAAAGATCGTTAGCTTCTTCTATGGCTAAAATTTTTCAGTCTCATTCGTTTGTCAAAGAGTTCAAAATTCATGTGACTAAATTAAAATCAGTGAATTTAACTCCTAGTGCCATAAGATCGTGTTGTATAGTTTGAAATCTAGCATACATGTCAATAATTGACTCATTTGATTTTGTTTTAAAAGATGAAAATTAATTTTGTAGAATAGAAATTTTTGTTTGCCAAACTTTATTTGTGCCTTCATAGGAAATTTGTAATGTACGCCATATATCATAAGCAGTGGTGTAAAGCATGACTCGTGAAAATTCATTTTTATCAAGTGAGCAAAATAAATCATTCATATCTTTGGCATTGTTAGATGCCTCTGCTTTATGTGCATCAGTCTATGTGCCAATATCAGTGTCAGGTGCTTCATATATATTTAAGTTGCTAGCTATATTTCTAAAACATTTGCTTCCATAAAAATTCGCATGCGTGTTGACCAATAAACATAATTAGAACCAGTAAATAGTGGTGGACGAGCAGTTGATTGACCTTCTTGAAATGTACTTGCCATTTTAATGATTTCAATTATGTGTTACTATAGATTGAAATAACCTTGCTCTGATACCAATTGTAAGTCTTGTGGATCGTATATTATCTAACTTGTGTATAATATGCAAGTGTATAAGTTAATGCAATAGTGGTAATAAATTGTAAATTATAAAAAGCGTGCAAACCAGAGTTTTTATACTGGTTCATACCTCCCGTCCTATGTCTAGTCTCGAAGCTCCCCTTCAGAATTTCCTTTAAACAAATTACCCTCACTTCGCCCGTAGGAATATGCTAATATAAAAGTATCTCCGACAATCTTGTGTTCCAAATAACACAGTTTTTGACTTATAGTACAAATCTTCCTATGATCTCCTTTTGAGTATATGAATATGAATGCCTTGAGTTGTAGGAAGTGATTTAACCAAAATTCTATTTTGGTTATAGTAGATTGAGAGTATGTGAACAATGTAAATGCGAGAGTGTTTAGAAATCAAGAGAGTAAAGAATAGATTAATTCAAGTTCGATGATATCTACTTCTCAATCAAAGTGATATTTATAGATTTAAAAAGGTATAGATGAAGAGTTGTTATTATTTGAGAAAGTCTATTCATTTTAATGGCTGCAACCTTTCATTGAAAGGTGATTTCCTTTTGTTTCAAAACAGAAGTGTTTATTCAAAATTGATAGTTTTAGCTCATGACAGACGTCTATGGTAAAATCCTCAGACGTCTGTGACTTGTTTAAAATTTTAACCTGAGAATTGTCACAGACCTGAGAATTGTCACAGACGTCTGTGAGGTGTAAAAACAGTTTTTCACCTTAATTTTGATGTACATGAAATTGTGTGTGTTGTATGTATATATACTCAAGGAGACCTTAATAATATTATATCTACGACTCTTTTATAGTAGAATAACCTTAGTATGGTCAATGAATCTTTGTTTCTCTTTGAGTCTCAATATCTTTGAGTATGGTGTCTTCTTGTAGCATATACCTACAATCTTGATAATGTATATGATTGTATTGTTGTTATCATTGAAACATAAATTAGAAGTTCTAACATCAATTTATTATTTATAAATACAGTTATTCAGATAAATTAATTAACTTTAAACATCATAAATAAATAATAAATTAATTTTTCAACAACATTAATAGCACAAACGGTTTCTTTTAGAACATCATTAATGAAATAATTAATTTACTTCAAAACACTATTAGTATAATAATAAATAACTTCAAAACATTATTAATATAATAAATAATAATTAACCTTCAAAAATCTTATAATAATAAATAATTAACTTCCAAAATATTATTAATAAATAATTATTATTATCTTCAAACATTACCAATTATTTAAAAAAATAACTTTTCACAATATGAAAATATTAATAAATAACTTTTAAACAATATTAAATAGAAACAACCAACTTTTAAACATTATTAAACAATAGTTAAACAATTTTAAAACATTATTAAATGATAGTTAAACAACTTCAAAACATTTCTAAATGGTTTAGTAAAAGCAAATAAAAAGGTCAGGGTAAAATAGGGAAGTTCATAATCTGTTTAAATAAAAATATTCCAGAAAAGCCAAAGATCATAATTTGAAATCATTCTTCAAATCAAAAACCAATTTCAAGCCAAACATGAATCAATAATATTTTCAAAATACTAAATTGAGGCCAATAGCCACCAAAGCACTTAACCAATCTTGTTATTGATTTTTATCACTAAGGGGTTAAGTTTTGAACATATAACAATGTCATAACTAATAGTGCTAAACAATCAAGATTCAGCAATTAACAATCTGTAAACGGGGTTACAACTGAAATAGAATCAACATGTATATATAACTGGAAATGAAAAACACTATGGTGAGAAATTCGGATTTCACTACATAATTCCTTGTATTTCTATTTTAATGACAATCACTTCTAAAAGAGAATATTTTAACTAACAGCCAATAATTTCAACCAAGCACAAACAGTAAAAAAAAATCTACTATATATATCTTTTAATTAACTAAAACAATGAGTTTAACTCACCCAAATTCCAGTTATCGCTTCCATATTCTGGTTCCATCTAAAATCGAACATCGTTCGACTTTAGCATGAAATTCTACAAGCTCAAATCTCGACCAATCCAATTCCAAAGTGTAGACATCATTATGAATCCAACGTGATGGACTGCGTTCGATTTGGACCTAGTATGGATAAGTTATCACATTTATAAGATTTACGAATTCAATAACATTAATTAATTGCTTAATTAATTACAATTCAAATTATCATTACCCTTAAATAATCCTTCCCTCCCATCCCCAATTACTCCCAAGACCGACATGCAAAAACCAGACATTATCATGCCTTTAACCTCCCCCTCCAAGCTCGACACTCCACGAAACCAAAAATAGATTTCACCATGATCTTCTCATCCAAGCCTCCATCTTCCTGTCACCCTGAAGTTCATCTCAACATCATCTCTTGGATCGCGACCCCCTGGTTCCACGCGGCCGTACGAAATTGTCGGCCTCACCATTCCATCACTGAACTTCACTAAAAAAACGGCCCGTAGATGCTACTCCACTTCACAAACGCCATCCTAAACCCCGATTCAACCAACACCTCCCTTATCGATCACATCCATAAATCCTAGGTCGAACTGCAATTAACATCCCCCAAACCACGACCGTACCTCATCAAACCCACATAGAGATTAAGAGCTCTCCAGCACGATTCCAAAGATGTTTATTATGAAATTTATCATTAAGAAACGAATTTGATTTTAATTTTTGAAAGATGCATCCATTAATTTTTACCTTACTGGAAACGATAAAAGAAAATGAGAAAGAGCAAAGGGAAGTCAATGGGCTGATTTTCTTAAGCCTTAGGTTATATATATTTACAAATTTGCACCACCTCGCTATATAGAAATTCATTCGCGCATGAACTACGAACTATAAAACAAAGATAGGGTCGCGCTCAAAACAACACATGATCTCAAAACAATAATAATATTAAACCAAAATTCAATCAACTGTTAACCTAAAAACTGATACTTAAAAAATGGCACCGATAACTAAAAACTGATATCTAAAAAATGGATAACTAAATTTTGATACTATACATTAAAACATTTTAAAATTATGATATCTAAAACAGATAATAAGCACTAATCTAATACACACCAAAGCCAAAACTACAACACTATAATATATCGGTTACTAAAACTAAAAATAACAAAAACTTAACTAAAAATGATGCAAATAAAAGGATACTACCAGAAACTAATACTGATACTAACAAAAACTAGCAGAAACTAATACTGAACTAAAAATGATACTAAAAAAACTCAAAATAACAGTTACTGAAATTAAAAAATGATACTAACAGAAACAGAAACTAATGCTGGTTATTTTTCACAACATTGACATAACATCATCACATGGCATAAAAACACATAAAATTAAAATATACCTTGATTATCATTTTTTGCAGTAGCGCCCATTAAGTTACCTAGTCGTCCCTTAAATGAGTAGCATCTAAAAATATCATAACTCAACAATGCTTGAAACCAAGTAAACAAGCACCAAAATCAATAAACACTCTCTCAAATTGATTAGTACAAGCATTAACATTCATATCGACATAATTACTTGGATTATGCTTCTTCAGTGCTTCTAAATACCAACTCAAATCATTGATAGCATCATTATCATACAATTCCATCAAAGCAAGTTGTTTTTCATAATAAGTAAAAGAATAAGACAAGTCAAGATTGTGTTCTCCTCTAAAATCATCTATTATGTCTTTAGACTTTATATTAGGACAATCGCGAATCTCATCAATAATCAGCCATTTAACAAATGCACTAGAAAGATGTGGATTATTCAAATTTCTAAGGCCAGCCCCACAAGAATGATCGCTAACCAAACTTCTAATAAGAAACCTATTAAGTTGTCCAGAATCACAAGAAGCATGTACTTTAAAAAGACATTCATTCTTAGACGAAGAGCAAATAACAATAATTCTTGTAGAAAAATTCTTCAAAAATACTAATTCACATCCCTTTTGAATTTGGTATGCTATCAAAAAGTTCCCTAAAATCATTAGCTCCTACAAAACAAAAATCAACAAAATCAAAAATGGATAATTTTGAACCTTTCTTCAACGTATCCTTCAAATAACTTTTACTATGAACAACAACATTTGAACACAAAGATCCGTTAGAAGATGTATAACTAAGAAGATTGGATGAAATCGAAATAGTACCACCATCATCATTTTCCAATTGAGAATCTTTGACCTTAATGGTAAAAGAAATAATGCACTCTTCTTATATAATTGAAAACAAATTATACTTTGAAGATCAGAATCATTATCAACCATGATAACTTTATTCTCAAGCTCGTAAGAAATCTCATGGACAAAGGAGTAAATTGAGACCAATAACAATAAATTTCATTCTTTCAAATCATAAAAAGAACAATCAACGGACAATCGAGTCTGATAATTAATCAATAAATTTTATCTTAGAGAATATTTTGTTTGCAAAAATAGGAGGGTACTTCCTCTGCAATGAACATTAAGCACTGAACTTACCAGAAAGATAGTTAATCAATAATCTATGAATTAATTAAATTGAGCACTTAACTATTCCATTCATCAACCTAACTCTGAACTTTACAAAATTGATATTTATTTTCTATGACATAAATTAATTTGAATCCTGAAAACTGCATATTTAATAGGCATTTTAGTAATCTTTATCTTTGGATTTTGAGCATCAAAGATAAAATAGGTATTTCTAAGATTTTTAATTACTTTCTTTTTGTTTATCTTTGATTCATCATCAAGGTTGATGAGTTTTTCTATATAGTTATGTCTAAATACCTTTGCAATATTATATTGCTGGTAAATACATACAGTAATAATGGGTAAAGAAGGTTGATACATAAAGATAGGAAATTAATTACACATAGTGTGAACCGAAGCTATACAAGAGCAAGCTGGTGCAGTCATATATATATATATATACACACACGCGCGCGCGCCTAGAAGATATAAATATATGGAGCTCCATGCAGATGCAAATGGAAATGAATTTGAAGGTAAACATACAACAGCAGCATAGCTTCTATCTTTGAATTGTTAGGCCAAGTTGAGTCGGGAATTACTACTGAAGCATACGACAATAGCCATCACATATGAGAGTAGAATCTTTTTAAGCCAATAACGGAACAAGATACAGATAGCAACATGTAGCACACAGCAGCTCAGCAAAGCCTTCTTTCTTCTGCTGGGCCCTTGGCAATGGCAGCCGCTCTAGATCAAATACAATCATCTGCTCTAGATCAAATACATACATAAATGCGACACTGGTAAAGAATGCATACTCGCATATCTGCATGTCAATGTAATGTCAAAATAACAAACAATTATAATTAGGAAAATCTACCTGTTGTATACATATAAAGAACTGGCAACCGAACAAGAAACTAAAAACAGATGATTTTTAACAGTAATTGAAACCAGATTTTCCTAAATTTGGATGATTTTAGTCGTATAAATAGAGACCCAAAACAAGTTCGATTAGAATAGAGTTAAATTTTCCACGCCAAAAAGAAAGAAGAGTTAAATACTGACAAAATGGTTTCAAAATCATACCACCTATTTGTAATTTGTTTGACATTCGTCTGGGCATCGAGCGTTGCCAATGGCGTCAATGTGGGTATAACAACACTTGGTGCAGTTGGAGATGGCAAAACCGATAGCACAAAAGTTAGCCCCTACATTAACATATATATGTTATTTTAAGTACATGCGTTGTGCATGCAGGCTTAATTTTGAATTTTGATCCAAGTAACACAACACAATACTTGTATTTAAAATTATAAATGCATGCAGGCATTGTCAGATGCATGGACTCAGGTATGCGCAGCGGCAGGAGGTGGAACAATAATAATTCCAGCAGGCGATTTCTTAGCCGGACCCGTACTATTCAGTGGCATAGCCGGACAGCAGAAATGCAACGGACCCGTTACAATCCAACTAGATGGCAATCTGCTAGGCGACACCGACCTCAACAAATACACTAAAAACTGGCTCGACTTCCACTACATAGACGGACTCACCATCCAAGGCAAAGGCATAATCAACGGTCAAGGTGCCGCCACCTGGCCCAAAAGCAACTGTCAGAAACAATGGAACTGCAAGATACCTCCAATGAGCCTCAACTTTGCCTTTGTGAACAACGTACGCTTGTCCGGCTTCACCTCCAAAGACAGCAAGTACTTCCATTTAGACTTCTTCCAGTGCGACACCGTCGACATTCAAAACCTTATCGT
Organism: Allium fistulosum; assembly: GCA_030737815.1. Lineage (NCBI taxonomy): Eukaryota > Viridiplantae > Streptophyta > Magnoliopsida > Asparagales > Amaryllidaceae > Allium > Allium fistulosum. Next base: position 1,010,393,137 of record CM060907.1, read on the forward strand.
AACTGCCCCAGGAGACAGCCCTAACACCGATGGCATCCACTTCGGCCAGTCCAAGAACATCAACATCGCGCACACTAAAGTCGGGTCTGGCGACGATTGTATATCTATTGGTTCTGGTGTTACTAACATGACTCTACTCGATGTTCAGTGTGGCCCGGGTCATGGCATCAGCATCGGCAGCCTAGGGAAAGATGATGACAAGGGCGATGTCACTGGTCTTACCGTCAAGGACAGTACCCTAACTGGAACCATGTTTGGGCTCAAGATCAAGTCCTGGCAGGCCAAGGAAGGTGCACATGATGGTGTGACCATAACTGTATCCGACTTCACTTATGATAACATCACCATGGTTAACGTTTCCTATCCTATTCTTATCGACCAAGAGTACTGTCCTTTCACTTCATGCGCTGAATCCGAACCTTCTACTGTGAAGATTCAAGGAGTTAAGTATTCCAATATAAAGGGCACTTCTTCCACCCCAGAGATGATCAAATTCGTCTGCAGTGCCGCGAATCCATGCGAAGGGGTGCAGTTGAGCAATATCGACTTGACTTATTCTGGCACTAATCCCAATGCCAATCGAACTGCTGTCTGTACTAACGCTCTTGGTACCACCAGCAATGTCAAGCCCGTTACTTGCTTTGCATAGAAAAAGCAAAAGAAAAGCTTCTAATACGTTCGGTCCAAAGTTCAGAATTACAGACTCTGAGATTGCCTTAGGAATCTAATGTCTCGTTTGAATGACGACATTCAGATTGTACAAAAGACGCTGATGCAAATTGTTAACCATTGTACATTGCATTTTTTACACATAGTAATACTGTTTTTATGTGAGCTTTCACCTCTGGATGTTTGGGAATAGAAGCATGAACAAAACAATTCAGTGCAATAAACAAAAACAACTGTAAAAAGAAAAAACCTCTACTGCTTGAAGTGCGTACTCTTTAGTTTCCTCCCTTGATCCTCATTTGTCTTCTCAAGCTGGAAAAAGGAGAAGCCGCAGATGAGTAACGAAGTTGACAAATATATCAATGTCTCTGGATAAAATAGTTATTTCGATCTGCATGGTTTACCATGTACAAAAAATATATTCCTACAACTAAGCATGTTATCAGGATCACTACATAAGCAATAAAATTAATAGATTAGTCACATATATAAGGATCTTAATTTTCAGTAATGATATGTAAATCTGACACACACAGAAATGATGTTGGGAGGCTAAAAGAGAGTTAGCCGTTACCACATCAAACTACCAGTTGACTTGGCCCAGCTAAGTTAAAGGGGGCGTTGATTTGGTTTATCCGAACATGAAAATTGTTAAACTGAACTTAAACCAAACCAAATCAGTCAAATTAAAATTAATTATTTTGATTGGTAAACCGATATAACTGAACTAAAAACGATTTACATTTTATGTTTCGAATATCCATTGTAATTTGAAAACAAACCCAAATATATATTAAAGCATTCTTATTTAGCGTTCTTATGCTTTCTAATTGTAATTTTGATACACATATGACAAATAAATTTTATCTAGATCATTAAAGTAATTATGGTTAAACATTAGTAAATTTTAAAATATAATAAAAGTTCGGTTAATTTGGTTAAACCGATAACCAAACTAATTTTTTTTACGGACTGACTATAAACCGATCCAGCTTCAAAACCAAATCAAACCAAATCAAACCAAACAAAATGAATTGATTTGGTTGGTTTATATAATTTAACCAAAAATTGTTCACCCCTAGGCCTAACTTCAAAACCAATCTATAAAAACGAATCACTAACAGATAAAACCTCAAAAAAAATTTCAATTCACTATGACAAATATTTTCCCGTTTTATCAACTAGTATTTTGTTCAATTCACTAATCATAGAATTGAATTGAGTCGGTCAAAGTAAGTGAACAAGTAATACTTAGTTGTGTTGTGACTAGTTCAATTCATTTTTTTAAATGTACAACGACCTTATTCGAATAAAACTATGAGCAAATTCATGTTATTGTACAATAACGGTTGTATGCATAGACAAAAGTAACACATCCGTGAAGTGAAAATATAACGCCATAGGAATGTGGAGAATGCAACAACAAAATTAACTACTCATTATAGTAAAAACTGTGAAGGACATTTTGGACTTTGCAACAGTTTCGAATAAGGGTTTCCTCATTGTATATAGATTATTATGTCACCATTTTGTACCCCAATAACCACTTATACACACACGCATGCACACATAAATAAAATATGATGCCTTTAGATATCATGGTGAACCATCAACGATTTCTTTTCGGGAACCCTTCTTCCGTATTAGGAGAGAAGTTGCAAATTCTTTCTAAGTCTAATTTAGTAGAGGAGGTTTAAGTGAATATTAGAAATGAGAAATAATGAGAGAAATTAGTTATGTTTTAGGGAAAAATAAGGGTATTTGGGCTCTCACATGCCTTATCTATTAATTCCTTAACAACTCTTATCACACTAAAATCTCCACCATTCCTTTTAATAAAACTTAATTAAATGTTTTATCGACGATGCCTGCCATGGGGCATGTAATCGACCACCCTTCACCGACGCTAGGGCGATGTTACGTTATTGACAGTGTTATACCCTCTTTTAGAGATGCGGTAAAATACGAAAATTGGTTAAACAATGAACTGCGAAATAAGTCGTGCAGGACCAAACACATAGCATAGTAAACTCACACTATAACTCTAAAACAAAGAGAAGGACAAGTATCCTTAAGATGCAACTGCCGAAACATAACGCATTAAATAACAGGATAATAAGGCCAACAAAATCACTACGAGGACAAATCGAGGTCATACAAGGTCAAGTATGCGCATTAGTAAACTAGCTTGATCAAATAGAGATGAACTACACTACATCATCATATTAACAATCCACTTGATAATTTGAGTGTTAAGTGTAGAAGCAGGCCATTATGCGAAGAACTAATTAACTAAACTAAATAAAGTCAAGCTGCACCGTATTGCCATAATCATGTTTCATGATTATGTTGACTATAAGATTCCTGGCATAGGAGCAAAGAATCTTGGTATGATGCCAATGCAACACCAATGTCGCCAAAGAGGACCGAGGCAAGCCAAACAAAGAATAACAACGCCACGCTTGTAAACTGCTTCAAATCCAATAGGAAAGGCCAATCTAATATGCAAAGCTAGCCAATTACATCATTATCAAAATCGAGTTCGTGTCAACCAAATGTGCTAGTACACTTTGGAATCATAAACCTCATACTGCACCGATGAGAAGCATAATCCTCATACTGCACCAATGTGAAGTCAGGTCATGATGTCCGGGCCCATCTTAAACTGAGCAACCCGTACAACCCCGGACTGAGCCGATATCCCACATTGGAACAAAATCCAGATAATAGAACTGACATGCAACTTTAATATTCTTCTCAAATCGAAACTTGCGGCATATCTACTTAAACAACCATCCCCAAGCAAGGACACATCGCAAACTGAAATTAACATCTAAGCTGACAGGTCTACACCGCAATGTCGCATCACATAACAAAGCTAAAGTTTGCCCGATATGACTTTGAAGAAACATGACTACACTACAATACAATACCAGTGCTTGCACAAGACAAAATCATAGCGGATGGCACAATCACTACGCTCAACCCTTCATTAATACATATCCCTAAGTCACTCCGAGCAAGCCATAGACCCGCGCTACGCTTACTAAGGACTCCTTAAGTATTATCACGAGGAAGCAAAAGCACCCCAAGGGTTGCACATAGGGTTACCCAAGCATCGCTCTACTATAGTTCTTTACTTGTTAGAAAACAGTAAGAGCGCAAGCAACCCTTATCAAGCAACTTGCGCATGTCACCATCAAGAGCAACTCAAAACAAATTCTTATAGATATTGAGCCAACACCACAGGTCAAGGCAAATCAATTCAGCCCCGTTTATCCTCGGCACAATGCCAAACAAACACCGCACATTGAGAAAGACAACTCAATTCTAACTACCCCTAATGTAGTTTTACCTGCACAATGCGCTGTTCAAAAATCAGTTACTCTGCAAAATCAAAGAAGGTATAATTTATTCAAATTTGGATGGTTCCCACATCAATTCCAAATCGTCCCGCCTAAAATCAAACCATCCCGCCAATGGGGAACTTCCCGCCTAAAGCTACATCACCAATCCACATATGCTTAAAGTAAGCAACAGATGGACGACACGTGTAAAGGTTTAAGGAAGGGATTAAAGCATAGCGGGGTAGCATTGCCAAATCATACAAGGAATGCCAGATTATAAAGAGAGAGGCATTGTGGCAGTGCAATGGGGCTTTTGCCCAATTCCTAAAAAAGAAATGTACTATGAAAAAAAGATACTCTGTAATAATGCAGCAATGTAAAATGTCAAAGGAGGAATGAAAGAATAGAGGATGAAATTTCTCGTGGACGTAGGATTCATTGAAATCGGAACCACGTAAATTTTGGTGTCTTTATTTTACTGCATTTTCTATTTTATTCTTTGAGTACAATTTTATTGAGGAATTTATTAGGAAGAATGGTTAAAGTGAAAGAGGCAATTTAACAATTAGATAGAATGCTACTTCCTAATTACGTAAGCATATTGCAACGTAATTATTAGGAAATTCGACATCACTTGAAAATACTGATTTGTAATCGTAGAAGTAATTGGCAGTATAGTTATTATATGATCATCTTTGGTATCGTAGGAAGAAACATCTCATCAACATTTTGACGCTAGAAGGAGGGCTCGAACCTGAGTCCAGTTTCCTTTGGACCACTACTCTCACAATCATGATCAACGTGGGTATGGAAGAATCCTTCGTCCATAGAATAATTTAACAAAGATGCTCATATTTGTGGCATTCAGCACAATGGATATCACACAAAAAGATGCATGGTAGAATATCTCATTACTTTCAATCATTATCATTCATAATCTTACTTTGCGATTCTTACTGTGTAAAAAATACTATATCTTGAGTTGAAGTTTCATAGTATTTAACATTTCATCTGTGCCTACTATTATTTATGCATATTAATTGTGCTTCCAAAATTAAGTTATTAAAGATCAATCCTTAATCTTACTTGTTAGTTATAATCCATCTTGAAATCTGATTTAAAAAGAAATGTTTCATATAATATGGATTAGAACATTTCCAACAAAGTGCAGGGAAAAATATGAATCAAGCAGACGCCACTACCCAATCCTTGCAGATTGATAACATGCACTGGTTTAGTTAGCACTATTCCATTAGCTATCAAACTAACACAAAAAACTATGTCCATCAGTGCAAACGTACCCATATCACTCTGTAGGTCACTGCCAACGTCCTCCAGTCCAGCTAATTACGCTGTTGGAGAGCAAAAACGACACTCTCGATATTGAGAATAGTGATACTGAATTAAGATGTACGAGGGAAAGGATTTCAAAACAAAGTTAACATACGCCAGAAAAATGGATGGCCCGAAATAAATGTGAATTCCAAAACTCACCAAGGAGAACCTTCTCCTGACCCTTCACAGTTCACCGTCAATGGTCGCTAACCAAGCTAAGCACGCAGTTAGTAGACAAGAACAACAAACTCAGCACTAAGAAAAGTGAAATTGAATGCAAACACTTGGAATTGCATAAATGTAGTCCAGCTCTTCAGCCAAATTACTGCGCTAGACGTAGGGATATTAGAAGGCCCGAACCAGCTGTCAAAACAAAACTGCGCAAATGCAGCCTGACATTTTAGCCAAATAACTAAACCGGATGTAGGGATATTGGACGACCCGAACCAATATAAAAATCTCTTTATGTTAACCAGTGGGAAATAGCCACACTAGATGTAAGCCTATTATACAGCCTGAACCAGTACAAAAAACCCTGTGTCTGAATTAAAAAGGTCGTAAATGCATGATCTAACTTCACAGTCAAAATACAGTCCACCCCCAAATAGCAGAGCGAACCGTGCCAAACACACGAATATGAAACTGCAACCAAATAGCAGGGTAGGTCATACCAGGCATGCGGCAAAAAATGCATGCTAAAAATCAAGTTTGGGAAGCATGAACTGCACAAGAAGTTAATCCGACAAATGGTAAGGAGAGACAACGCACGGAATGTACTGCAACCAACAGATCAGGTACGATTCCAGAAATAACTTAAAGCTTGCCAGGTAAACATCAAAAACTAAGATCTGCTCATATTTAATTAGCTCTATTTATGCTCACTAAAAACCCACACATGTTTACATGTTCCACACATCCGCACACGCTTCGTTGGAAAAGATAGATAAAAACAATCACAATACATGTTACATTAAATGTTAAGTTCACAAGGCTATAAACAAAACAGAACAACACTATGAATCTGAATCAGGCTCAAACTCAAAAGAAGATGAGCCATGATTTTTCCGTGATGGTCTGATCTTTGACCCTCTAACGTTGCATGCTGAGTAGAGCTGCCATTGAGTTGGGAAGAAAAAGATGGATCATCTAACTCAGTAATTAAAACTGATGAACGGATAGGATTAAAGCGAACATAAATGGCTCGAGGATCGTAGTTAGCATCAAACCAGGCATCACCATAGTCCTTTGGATCAAAGACGTAGTCCGCACGATTATATTAAAAGGTTAAGTCAAGTTCGGCTAGAGGTGAGAATAAACATCGATTAAACGCTTTACGGCAATGTCAGCCATGACCCTCCCAAGTCGCTCTTTATAAATTAGCTCCACTAAGGAAGCCCTATTCCAACTACCTAAAGAAGCAATGGAGGTTCCATGCAGCGCAATAGCGGGAACTCGACCAAGGGTCTGTATATTGGGTTGAGACTCCAAGGAAGAAATTTTATTTTCGAGGGCATTCACGTGCTCCATAGTCACCATCCTAATCTAATCGATCTCATACAAAAGCCCTATGTTTGTCTACACCAAAGTCTCTCTTCAAACAACAATAAACGGGGTTTCCCTAAGGGAAGAGATTCAATTTCTAAGATGGAGCCCTACTTGCGCAGTACTAAATCGTATAGTGCATCCGTTTCATGAATAACTTGTGTAATTTTGGATTAAAAACCTTGAGTGTCTTTTCTTAATTGGGTAATATTCTGCTCCAATTCATTCTCCCTCCTACATGAAAAGGTTGTCCTCATCAATAGTTTCTCCATGGCATTCCGTTATAAAACCTTAAATTGTTGAACTAAACTACATCCTTCACATAACTTTGATAAAACGGGTTATCAATACTGAATGTTATTACATAAAAGAATGAAGCAAAAATTAAAACACCGAGTAAAAAATATAGATAATTTCATTAATAAACTTCATTGTTTACAAAATGACAAATTAAAGCATGCACAGTACCATTACAACAGAAAATATTTTTTCGAAAAAGGAAAAGGATGGAAAGGGAGAAGCTTAATAACCAAGAAGCTGAAAGGGTCAGATATTTACTTCCTCAACATCTATAGATCCTCATGGAACAACCTTGGGCTGGACTTCTAAAGTAGTAGGGCCTTTGCCTCCATCAGAATAATCAGATATATATTCAACATGCATTCCTTCAGAGGAGGAATATTGACGCAGCACGGAAGTAGATCTGAACCAACAGTCAAATCTATCCCGGATCTAATCACGAATTGCGGAAATACGAATCAATGAAACAAGATAAATTGATGAATTGATGATACCCAAATGCCCAAATCCGTTGATCTCTCGAGATACCGGATTCTAGCTATCTTCTACACGTTGATCGCGCACGATACCGCGTTAGAAGATCTACGATTCTTCGACGTTGATCTCGCGCACGAGATTCCGTGACTCGGCTTCAAAATCGTTGATTCGAGCACACTCGAATATCCGAAGATGGAGAAAGGAGATCACACTCAACTTCCAATTTTTAAAGAGGCACAAAGCTCTCAACAAAATTTATTCAAAAATCAACTCCTTTTTACAAATGACAACACACCCCTATTTATAGGAAATTACAACACACACTCGACTTAACATATGCGACATAACAACACATTACAACATACATGCGACACGACTTAAGAAAAGCGGTACAACAATTACAATACAAACGACTTAAGTTCACCAACGACTTAACAACAAAGCGACATAAGCATTTTTGGAGCGACATAAGGAGCTTCACGACCTAACTGGAGCGACATAAGGAGCTTCACGACCTAACTGGAGCGACATAAGAAGCTTCGCGACCTAACTGGAATTCTGGAGCTCGCGACCTACTAGAAGCGACATAAGGAAAGCTCGCAACCTAAGGACTTCTGTAGCTCGTGACCTACTGGAAGCGACATAAGGTTTCGCGCCATGGGATTCTGCTCGCGACCTAAGTTATGTCGTTCGCGACCTAGGCTGGAGCGACCTAGGGTTTCGCCGCGACTTAAGGTAGCGCGATTCAAGGAAGCGATTTTGGGGGATCGTTTATCTCGCGCTGCATCATCCTCCCCTAGTTGAAAAGAATTCGACCCCGAATTCACACTTTCCTCTTCTTCGACCTGCTTATTCTCATGATATCGAATCAAGTGTTTGACGTTGAAAACGTCAGCAGTATGGATATGATCTGGTAATCTTAACCGATAAGCATTCTCATTAATCTTCTTTACGATTTCCAAAGGACCAATCTTTCTAGCAGCCAGTTTGTTGTAAGTACCAATAGGAAATCGATCCTTAGTCAATACCGCATATATAAAATCTCCTTCTTTGAACTCAACATTTCGTCGCTTAATATCCGCGGATTGCTTATATTTCTCACTCGCCCTAAGCAATCGTTCCTGCACGACCTTGTGGCACTCTTGCAATTCATTCACAAAATCACTAGCTCGTTTGATCACTCCTTTTTGCTGTGGCACTATAGATAAATCTAATGGCCCCTTAGGCATTATTGAGTAAATGACCTGGAATGGACTGAACCCAGTGCTCCGATTAACTGCATGGTTGTGTGCAAACTCAGCTTGACACAACTTGGAATCCAAACTCTTCAAATTGTCATTCACGAGGCATCTCAATAGATTACCTAGGGATCTATTCACAACTTCTGTCTGTCCATCCGTCTGTGGATGATAAGCACTACTGAATTTCAACTTTGTCCCGACCATTCTCCATAGTTTCATCCAAAAATGACTCAGAAAACGAGTGTCTCTATCCGATACAATAGATTCAGGCAACCCATGAAGACGATAGATCTCTCTGAAATATAACTATGCGACATTAACTGCATCTGCCGTCTTCTTGCATGCGATAAAATGTACCATTTTTGAAAACCGATCAACCACCACGTAGATGGAATCATTGCCACGTTGCGTTCTCGGCAATCCCAATACAAAGTCCATACTAACATCCACCCATGGTTTAGTAGGTATAGGAAATGGCATATATAAACCTGCATTTGTTGCAGTCCCCTTTGAAACTTGACAAATATGGCACCTCTGAATGAACTTTTCAACCTCCTTCCTTACTGACGGCCAAAAATAAGACTTTGAGATCAACTGCATAGTACGGTCACGGCCCACGTGTCCTTGTTTATGTAATTCTTTGATGATTTTCATTCGCAGACTACAATCTGGAATACACAACTGATTTCCTTTAAATAGAAAACCATCAACCAGCATATATCCATCCATGTTTCCCTGCTTTACTTTGTCTAGGATTTTGGAAAAATATGAATCTGAAGTAAGCAAATCTGGAAGTAATTCAAAACCCATCACCTCTACTCGCATGGTTGTTAGTAAATTATTCCTCCGACTCAATGCATCGGCGACGCGATTAGTTACTCCAGTCTTGTGTTTTACGACGAATGTAAATTGCTGCAAATAAGCTATCCACGATGCATGCCTAGCTACAATTTTATTCTGCCCTTGTAAATGTTTCAATGCTTCATGATCCGTATACAAAACAAATTCTTTGTGGAACAAGTAATGTCTCCAATGCTTCACGGCCTGCACAATAGCATAAAACTCCACATCATAAGTACTGTATCTCATCTTTGCTCCAGAAAGTTTTTCACTGAAATAGGCAATTGGACGACCCTTCTGACTCAACACTCCTCCGATTCCAACTTTGGACGCATCTGTATGTAACTCAAATAGTAACTGAAAATCTGGCAACACTAGAATCAGTGCTGATGTTAAAAGTTTCTTGATCTGTTCAAAAGCAGATCCTGCCTCTTTCATCCATGAAAACTGCTTTCCCCTCATACAATCAGTAACAGGAGCCATCACACTACTAAAGTGCGGTATAAATCTTCGATAAAATGAAGCTAACCCATGGAAACTTCCGACTTCTGTTATAGTTTTGGGTTGTGGCCAATTTCTGATTGCGGCTACTTTACTCTGGTCCACTTGTATCCCTTCCTTGGACACGACATAACCCATAAATAAAACACTCGGCGTCATGAACACGCACTTCTTCATCGCTGCATAGAACTTTTCTTGACGAAGAATAGTTAACACCTTTCGCAAGTGTTGAACGTGCTCCTCTGTGCTAGCACTATATATCAAGATATCATCAAAGTAGACTACAACAAACTTCCCGATGTATGGTCTGAAAATTTGATTCATCACCCTCATAAATGTACTTGGTGCATTAGATAGACCAAATGGCATGACCAGCCATTCATATAATCCTTCCCGAGTCTTGAATGTTGTCTTCCATTCATCACCTGGTCTTATGTGAATCTGATGATAACCACTCTTAAGGTCGATCTTAGAAAAGATTACAGACCCACTAAGTTGATCCAATAGATCATCAAGTCTTGGCATAGGAAATCTGTATCTGACAGTTATTTTGTTGAGTGCCCTGCTGTCTGTACACATTCTCCATGAACCATCTTTCTTTGGCCCCAACAGAGCTGGTACAGCACAAGGGCTGAGACTCTCTCGAACACGCCCTTGCTCAAGCAAATCCTCAACCTGTCTCCTCAACTCTTCATGCTCTTTCGGACTCATACGATAATGCGGCCTATGCGGTAAAATAGCACCTGGCACTAGATCAATTTGATGTTGTATGTCCCTTAGTGGCGGTAAATCCTTGGGTAATTCCGCAGGAAAGACATCTTCAAATTCATTTAACACCGGTCTAACCTCCGTAGGAATTTCAAGATCTTCACTTGTTTCATACCCAATCAACATAAACAATTCAGCACTATCTTCCACTTCTTTAACAAATTCTCTCGAAGATAATAGACTAGTTGGTTCCACTTTCTTCTCTGACTTGCTTTCACTTTGTTCACGCTTCTTAGGAACTAAGGTGATTTGAGTACCTTCGAACATGAAACTGTAGTTGTTGGTGCGACCATTATGTTGTACAGCTCTATCATATTGTCATGGTCTTCCCAATAGTAGATGACACACATCCATACCGACAACATCACACCATATTTCATATTTGTACTTCTTCCCAATAGAAAATGTAACAAATGCTCGTCTTCCCATTGTCACTTCTCCACCTTTCTTTAGCCATGCCAGTTTATAAGGTCTAGGGTGTTTTTCAGTCTTCAACCCTAACTTCTTGATGGCTTCTTCAGAAATAATGTTATCGCAGCTTCCCGCATCAATAACAAATCGACAAACCTTTCCCAAGATAGTACATGTAGATTGAAAGATAATGCTTCTCAGCCAACTAGAATCATCCTCATGTTTTGGCGTTAAACAAGACCTCCTCATCATCAAGTTACACCCTTCGTCTCCTGACACAACTTCTTCATCTTCATCAAACTTCGGTGGATGAGAATAATCAATTTCAGCTTCCACATCCTCACACTCACATTTCTCTACAATTAATGCTCTCTTCTTTGGCTTTGTACATTCATTACTTTTATGGCCAAACTCCTAACAATTATAGCACTTGATATTGTTATTGACCTTTGCTTTAGCGGCTTCATTGACAATTGGTTTATTGACTGCCTTGGAAACATTAGCACTGCTACTAGCACCCTTATTCTGGTTGTTGGAACTCGTAAACACACCACTTCCTCGTCTCCCTTGTTTCTCCCAAGCTAGAGCTTTCTGATGTGCTTCAGCAAAAGACATAGGATTAAACATATTAACTATGTCTTGAATTTTCATTCGTAACCCTCCAACATATCTAGCAGTTAGCTGTTCCTCGGTTTCCATAATATCATTCCTTGCAATCAATTGATAGAATTCATCTGCATAGTCATTCACTGTCTTCGTCCCTTGCCTCAAATTCTGCAAATGTTGATACATAAGAGATTGATAATTGTACGGCAAGAAAGTCGCTTTCATCATCTTTCTCATCTTCTCCCAAGTGACAACTTTTGATTTTCCCGTTCTCTCCCGAGTTAGTTTAGTTTGTTGACACTAAGCCATAGCTCTTCCCTTTAGTCTTGTAGCAACTAATTGGACTCTACGATTCTCAGGCACATCCTTGAATTCCAAAATTTCTTCAACATTCGACAACCAATCAAGAAATTCTTCTGCTTGCATACCACCTTTGAATTCCGGAATTTCCATCTTTATACCTGACTCCCATTTACGATCATTTTTTGAATCTCGATACTGATTTCGCACTTGGCCTTGATTTCGTTAATGACTACTACCTCCATCACCATCTTCCTCAAAATCAGATGTATTTCGATATCGATCCTGACCATCGACATCCCTACGACTACACATATCCCTCCTACCCTGTCTTTCAGCATTACGATATGGTTCATTTTCAAAACCGCGTTGAGTTCTTCCCTCTTCATTTCGGTACCCATGGTGGTCTTGCATCGTTGAAACTGATGACTCTCTTCTATCTCGATAAGACTAGGGTGACATCCTCCTTTCTTCCGAAACCGATGGCGAAACCCTGTTTCCACCCTGGTTCGAAACTGGTGACGTTCTCCTTTGATTTTGATTCATGTCAATCATTAATTTCTCCAATTTTTCAATACCCTCATTGAACTTTTCATTGATACGCTGCTCCATCTGCTCAGCTTCTTGTCTTCTATATAAATCTTCAACATTTTGATAGCGGTTAGCACGTCTCGGAGGCATGATCAAATATTCAACAAATTCAAACACAAACTTCACTTCGATCCAAAAAATCTCGAATCCAAACTCCCCAACTTGTTTGAAATCTCACGAACACCCAATGAACTTGGAAAAGTTCGTCTCCTCGCTCTGATACCAAATGACGCAGCACGGAAGTAGATCTGAACCAACGATCAAATCTATCCCGGATCTAATCACGAATTGCGGAAATATGAATCAATGAAACAAGATAAATTGATGAATTGATGATACCCAAATGCCCAAATCCGTTGATCCCTCGAGATACCGGATTCTAGCTATCTTCTACACGTTGATCGTGCACGATACCGCGTTAGAAGATCTACGATTCTTCGACGTTGATCTTACGCACGAGATTCTGTGAATCGGCTTCAAAATCGTTGATTCGAGCGCACTCGAATATCCAAAGATGGAGAAAGGAGATCACACTCAACTTCCAATTTTTAAAGAGGCACAAAGCTCTCAACAAATTTTATTCAAAAATCAACTCCTTTTTACAAATGACAACACACCCCTATTTATAGGAAATTACAACACACACTCGACTTAACATATGCGACATAACAACACATTACAACATACATGCGACACGACTTAAGAAAAGCGGTACAACAATTACAATACAAATGACTTAAGTTCACCAACGACTTAACAACAAAGCGACATAAGAATTTCTGGAGCGACATAAGGAGCTTCGCGACCTAACTGGAGCGACATAAGGAGCTTCGCGACCTAACTGGAGCGACATAAGAAGCTTCGCGACCTAACTGGAATTCTGGAGCTCGCAACCTATTGGGAGCGACATAAGGAAAGCTTGCGACCTAAGGACTTCTGTAGCTCGCAACCTACTGGAAGCGACATAAGGATTCACGCCGTGGGATTCTGCTCGCGACCTAGGCTGGAAGCGACCTAAGTTATGTCGTTCGCGACCTAGGCTGGAGCGACCTAGGGTTTCGCCGCGACTTAAGGTAGCGCGATTCAAGGAAGCGATTTTGGGGGATCGTTTATCTCGCGCTGCATCAAATATGGAAGGTCATCATGCTCCTGAACCCACTTTCGTCTGCAGTATTCCTGGGTTTCTTTGATTAGATGTGGTTTTTCTGAAAAAATCAAATCAAATTATGTGCCTTCTGCGTCGGATTATTCTTAAAAAACTATCTCTTTACTTGAGCATAAATGTCATAAAGAACATTATGGGCTGTTGTGTTTAGATCTTTCTTTGCTTTAGAGATATTTAATCTAGTCTGCTTATTTTCTTCTTCTGCCGCACAACATCTTGCTCCATATCCATAACCTTCTTTAAAGAGCGTCCAGTTAAGCTTTGTAATTTGCCTCCCTTTTATTTCCTGCCTCGTTGTCTAGGGAGACGATATCCAAATCCCATCTCAACTTTGAAATTTCTTCTTGGATAGCAGTAAGAGTCGACTCCAAATTATCAAGCCCATTGTGCAACTCCATCTCAAGAGCGATGACCTAAAAGCATGAGGATTATAATAAATAATAAAGCACATAAAACCATAAGTAGATGAAAGCAACATTACAATACATTAACCTGAAAGCCATAACTAGATGAAAGCAACATTACAATACATTAACATGGAAGCCACAACGGTGCAAGTCCTAATTACGCAAGCACATTGCAACGTAATTACTACCTTAAGGAAAATTCGATATCACTCAAAAATGTTGAATTTAATCGCAGAAGTAATTGGCACTATAATTATTCGCTGATCATCTTAGGTATTGTGGGACAAAAAATCTCTTCAACAGACACCTTACAGATGACAAGCTAAATAGTTTAGTATAATTGCATAAAAGAATGGAATCGGGGAAAAAGTATTCTAAATACATGCACAATCTATAATTCTAGGAAATGATTATCCTTAGGGAAATAACTAACCTAAAACGGTAGGTCAAAGTTCAAGGTGAAGCTAAGGAGGAACTAGGTTTACAATAAGGCTGGTTGATTAGAAGAAGGCTATGCCAAATGACGGTTAATGCTTAGGAGGCTACGATGGAGGTAGATGACGACTAGAGGTGGCATCAAACGATGTCGTGGCTAGTTGATTCAAAGTGGAGGTGACGATGGGGTTTGTTT
The DNA here is from genome assembly GCA_030737815.1 of Allium fistulosum. NCBI lineage: Eukaryota > Viridiplantae > Streptophyta > Magnoliopsida > Asparagales > Amaryllidaceae > Allium > Allium fistulosum. The sequence continues at coordinate 1,010,408,268 of CM060907.1, forward strand.
CTTTTTTCCTTTATATTCCCTTAAAGTGATTAGGTCAAGTTAGCGTTAATGAGGGCCGAGGGAAGGGTAATGAGGGTCGATGTCGTACCAATCACATATCGATGCCTCTCTTTATCACATCGAACGGACTAATGTAGGTAGTCTGTGGTCGACTCCATACTGATGCCCTTCTTATTCGCATTGGTATGGTGTCACTACGGTTATGCACATAATTAACACGTCCTCTAGTAGTGAATGTTATTAATTATCGAATTTTTAATTTAATTAACCATCTAAGTGTCATTCACATGATTAGTCAAATTTTCTATTAAGCAATTAAAATTATTTTCAATTAATTAATTACTTATTTAACTAATATATTTACTAGATTACTAAAAATTAAATGATGTCACAAACAGTGAAATTAAAGTCCCTCAAAATAAGAAACTTGCCTAAAGCATCACCCCCAAAGATTTATCGAGGAAGACTGTAAAGAAAATAAAAATGGTAACTAAAGAAGAACAAGATAGATAATAAAGAAGAATGAGATTGAAGAAGAATGAGACTGAGATCAGTAGCTGTAACAACCCGCATTTTTCGATCCTTTGCTTTTACGCCCGAATCGACATACAAACCAAGAAATCTGAAAGCCACAAATCATTAAGAGATGATAACAAGAAACAAAGTAAAATATCAAACTATATTTTTCTAAACTCGCAATGGAAGTAACAATTTAAAAAGTAGTCATCTATTCAAACCATACTCAATTACATCATTTCACAAGTTTATACAATTACAATAACATGACACTATATACAGGTCATATGATATATTTACAATATATAAATTATTTACATAACAAGGTCTTCATCACCATATACTCCCGTCTCCATACTCCATCAACCTAAAAATACAGATATAGAGGAAAAATGGAGTGGGTCAAACATAATGAGCGAAACATGTTTACCCCATGTATACTACAAAGATACTAATATAACAAAATCGGTGTCTAACAAGTATGTAACCATCTCCACCTCTGCACCCATACTATCCAAGAGTACTACAGAGTAATACTGTCGAATAATATGGCGAATGTGGCTATGTGGGGTACACACATGAATATTCCCTTGGGCTAACATTGGTACGTATTAAAACATCGAATACAACTCACTACAAAACGTACCTAGTATCGGCACAAAGCAATAACACGTATGCCTCCAAGATAGAACAATACACAATATACAGTATATAAACAGAGAACACAAAGATAGAATCACAGCGATAATATCTCATACAAAATATACAAAGTATTTCTAATGTACATCACATGGATATACCTACATGAAACAATACAATACAAAATGATGACCACTATAATGAATATTAGCCTTCTCTATGCCCAAAACACAAGCTGGTCTCACTGTTCCTAAACCTGAAATGTCTCGGACCGACCCGAGTATTATAAATAACACACAAGTCAGAATATGTCTAAATCAAGGGTTAATATACATATGTAACACAATATATGCGAGGTATGAAAGCAGCATCAGAATAACACAAGATAAACATTCATAATATCAGTATATAAATATCAATGTATGCATGGTGTAAAATTATAAAGTCATGAACAATCCCTAGAGTACCACATAACGTCAAATATCCCAAAATCATGCATAAAAAGATGCCATCACCCATATAGAGTCACACTAATCAATAAATCACAGTACCAATATCCCTTGGGTGAATCATCCATATCCAGAAGCTGTAAACCTATAAATCAATAATAAGTGAGATATCACCAAATATAGTCAGGTTAGCACATGGCATTGCCCAAATATATCTCTCAATCTCAAATAACAAAACAACATCATCAATATAAAATATAGGTCGTCCATCGGTAAAATCATATACAATAAAAGACACGAGAATCAACTATACTCTAGACCTATCCAGGTATAGTCTCATCTCCTCAAGTAGAAATAAATGATGATGGGACATCAAATCATAACGTATGGGTTAGCCACCCAATAAATCTCATAACATTTGGGTTACACCACACTGTCAAACCACAACGTGGCTCCCCGCCATCTCCAAGAGCACTGGGTTATTCATCCGAATTCTCTTTAATACTAAAGTAAGGTGTATAAATAATATGTACTTATCTACCGATCCATGTAGAACCAAAAGGGAGACTTATAGCATCCCCGCCTGCTCCAGGAGCCCAAGGCTACACTGCCTGGATTCGCTCCTACAGTCTTCAATTACCAACCTGGTATCATGATTATGTCCATCGCATGTTATAAATATACTTCAAGATTAAGATATGCATTAATCATGACCTAGATCACACCCTTATGGTAACAAACTGCTGACTTTCGTGACTAAAGGGGTTAGGGCTATACTACCCTTCATTCAAATCCCACAATGCGCATCTAATACAACAAAAGGTGGCATGAATCTGGGCTCGGCCCTAAGATCAGGCCATCAGGATGGACACTGGCCATTTGGTCCTCGCTAACTCCTAATCATATCCCAACGCTCCTCATGATAGAGAGCATACATACGGGTACACCCCTGTAGATCAATCTTTCGTAATGCTCTACCCCAAGCATATATACTTTCTCTACACCGAGCATATAAACTTGCGCTACACCGAGCATCACCTCATGTAAGTATGATCCTAACTCTCGCCACTTGAGTGACATCTACTTACAATGAATAATCGAATGAGTATCACATCGACATCCTATACCACCTTGTGATGCTCAAATGTTTATTTAAAGCTCTTAAACTACACTCAATCTTCACAAATATTCCATATAACGAGCTCAAAGAATAACTAGAGAAATATTATCGAATCTCCCATCTCAAACGGTATTATAACTCCGTTTATTCAGATTCCTCATCGCACAAAATTAAATAATAAAATCAATATAAAAATGTGACAAATCCATATAGAAGTATGTCATCAGCGTATGACATCAAATCACCAATCAAATCAAATCAATGGTGGATCATTCATATAATCAAATTCAATATACAAGGAAAGAATGAATAGAAAAGTAATATATAATAAATTATATATATATAAACAAATAAATCAATATTTAATAATAAATCATTCGCAACATATATTCTTTTATAAAAAAATAAATACTTAGAAATGGATAATAAATATATATTCTCTTTTCAATAAATTGCTAATTTCATAACCTTTTATAAATTTAAATATTAATTTAATATTCAAAATAACTTTGGAAAGCTCATTGCCTTCTTTTGAAAATCAAAAATAGTATATAAAACTAAATATTATGCATTACATTTATTTTAAAATTTTCTAAATTAAATACTACTTTTAAATAATTTTATAAAACTTCCAAATCAATTATATTAATTCATAATCAATTAAATACATTTTCAGAACTAGGTTTATACATTAAAATTTCATAAAAAATACCTTGAAAACTATAAAATACCAATAAAGAACCATTTCATACTTTTTGGTTTAAATAATACAGTTAAACTAATTTACTAAACTTTAAACGATATGTACATTCATATATAATATCTATATGTGTGTTTGTGTATTTGAAAGTGGGTAAAATTTTATTAGGTGCATTTCAACCAAAAACAATCGACCCAAAAGTCTATACAAACGCACACAAGTCACATACCACTATACAGTACAAACCCACTTTACAAAAGGTAATAACATCAAAGAATAATTGAAGTAATTACTTTCCAGATCTAACTCTCTTTCTTCTCCAAAACGCGAACTCATGGCAGCCGAGAATTTTCGCTGCTCGTATGTAGGATTCCTTCTCGTTCAGGCCGACGATCCACTGCTTCAAACACGCTTCTGCTCGTCCAAGTTGCTGGTGAGTATCTTCCTTTTTATTCTCTTACTTGTAATCTTCATTCTATTATAGTTGATTTACTAATTTCCGATGCATTTCTGACTTTACTCTGTAAAATTTGACGATTTCTTTCTCTCCATATGCCCTAAACAGTGGCTGTCAAGGCAGTTCCCTTCACTATGGCTTCCAAGTTTTTGTTGTGTCCACGCTCGGTCAGGTAATCGATATTTTCATTTAAGTAATTGCTAGAATTGATGAAATTAATCAACTTTTTGCAATTTTCCCAAACTGGCTTAGAAAATCACATTCAAAGAAGAGATGCATGTGGCTTTCCTTAGCATTGTTGCAAGTCTATCACGAGTTGGATGTCTACCTAAGATAGCTTTGTAAATAGTTAGCGCCATTTTAAGGCAATTAGCACGGTCCCACACTATTTTACTCCACCAGTTTTATGGAATTTAGTTCTGGTAGCATTCCAGCCCGACTTTGTAGTAAAGTCTTTAGCTGAATGTCTCCATGCCCAAATATCATTTTCTCTACCTGTTAAAATAGGTATAGCTTCTATTTTCTGTTTAAGAACCTAGTTACACGTAATAGTTTCACAAACCAATTTATCTCCTTGAATAATGGAGTTCATCGTGCTTGTCGGGCACCTACATGCTGAGTATGTGTCCCACCTCAAAAAGTCAATCAAAGGTTCCCCATTTATCCACGGGTCACACCATAAATATGTTTCTCTCCCTCTTGCTATTTCTCTAGAACGGTTTATTTACTCTAATTTTTAGTATAGCCTTCCAAGTTGGAGATGCATTATTATCCAGTGCCATTTGCCAAAAGTTTTTCTTAAAATAACATTGTTTCATCCACCTAGCCCACAGACCATTCGAATTTATGATCTTCCAACCTTATTTCATGGTAAACACATCTCTCATTTCTCTAAGATTCCTAAGCCCAACCCCCTCTTAATTCTTTGGCCAATAAAGATCTTGGAATTTTATTTTATGAAACCCACCTTTCCAAATAAAATCTGCACAATTGCTTTCAATTTTTGCAATAAAATTATCAAGCAACTGAAATGTTTGCATCTATAAAATCACTTTGTGTTGTATCACTATGTGCACTAGTTTTATTAGTCCAACAAAGGGTAAAAGCCTCGAACTCCATCCTTGCAATTTCTCCCTAATCTTTAAGACCAATTCCGCACATTCTCTATCTGTTATCTTATTAGATGATAGTGGGACCCTTAAATATTTAACTAGTAACTCTCCTTCCTTAACTCCCAAAGTCTCAAGAACTACAGTTTTGTCTCTACAACACTTGTTAAAGTAGCACTTAGTCTTGAGTTCATTCACTTTAAGGCCCACAAACTCTTCCAATTTAGAAAAAATATCTTTTATAGTGGGGGCTTCTTTAACATTTGATTTTTTTGCAAATTATCAAGTCATCCGCATATAGGAGGTGGCTCTCTTTGGAAATTGTGTAAGTATGGAATAGCTTGTTATGTTTAGCAATCTCCATTTGGAGGGAAAAATAATCCATAGCAACAGCAAAGAGGTAAGGAGATAATGGATTTCCTTGCTTGATTCCCCTATTACTGCTAATATGGCATTTGGGAATGCCATTCACCAGTATTGAAAAGATAGAAGTGGTAATGCATTCACTAATCAAATCAATAAATTTACCAGGGAATCCAATACTTCTAGGCGTATGCAGAATGAATTGTCTATTAATCTTATCATATGCTTTGTGGAGGTCAACCTTTAAATAGAATTTATCAGCTGCTTATTTATTAAAGTTTCTAATCAGTTCATGAGCTAGTAATGAGTTCTCAGAAATGCTCCTCTCCTTTATAAATGCACTTTGGCACTCAACAATTATGTCGAGCAAAATTCTCTTCATTCTATTGCATATTACTTTGCTTAAGATCTTATAAATAGCATTGCGTCATGCGATAGGTCTGTAATCTTCAATTCTAGCAGGGTTGTCTTTTTTTGGTATAAGGCCTAAAAAAGTATGATTCACCCCCCTTCAAGATTTTACCAAAGTCAAATGATTCCTGAATTGCTAACATTATATGTTGTTTCAGGTACTCCCAATGCTGCTTGAAGAAAGTGGCTCCCAAACCATCAGGCCCGGGGATTGGAGTCCCTATGTATCGAGGCCAGAGCTTCCCAAGTTTCAGCTTCGGTCGCTCTTATTACCAATGTACGCCTGCAAGCAAAGTTCACGAGCCTCCTGCATTCAATGTTGGGTAGGTTAGTTTCATAAGAACCATTATAGAGATTATGATAGTAAGAGATAACTTCCTGCTCCATCTTATTTCGATCATTTAGCATTGCCCCTTCTTGGTCAAGACATTGTATATTGTAGTTAGTGTTTTTCCTGAAAGACATCTTTGTATAAAATAATTTTGTGCACTCATCCCCTTTTGTGATCCACTTCTCTTTAGCTTTCTGTTTTAGTTCCACTACTTTAGTCTTTAAGGCATCCTTGAGTTGATTTTGAGCTTCATAGTATGCATTCCAGACTCCATCACGGTTATTAGGATTATCATCAATCTGTCTAAGATATTCTTCACATAGCTTTTGCGGTTGGTTAATTTTTTCACCGTCTTTGGATCTTCATATGTTCTAGTTTTTGAATCGTAGCTTAGCAAACTTAAGAATATGAATGACTTAATAAAATTGACAACCTTCAACTTGGGAACAAAGAGCAAATTTAACGGCTTCAATATAACCATCCATGGTGTGCCATTCATTTGCATAACGAAAAGGCTTACCCTTCTATTTTTCAGCATGTTCGGTTAGTAAAACATGCAAAAGGCTATGACCACTAGTAGAGTTTGGAAGTATCCTAACCTTGATGTTGAAAAATAAATTCAAGCAGTCTGAATTAATAAGAACTTTGTCTAGCTTACATGATATTTTCTTGCGCTCACCATTTCTTCATATGTATTTCAGGCCTGAGTGGATTGGCTTTAGCTACCTAGTGGCAACAATGCAGCTATTAAATTTTGCCAATTGGGAAACTTTCAGCATAATACCACCTTTCTTTTCTTCTGCTTTAAGAAATGCATTAAAATCACCCATGACCATACAAGGTATTTGAATTGCCTTTGCTATATCACGTAATTTAGACCATAATGTGTTTCTACAAGAAGCTAAGTTACTAGCGTACACACATGGTAGAGTCAGTACTAATCTTCCAGAATTATGTGCATTAATTGTAATTTGCTACTCATCCTTATCTATAACCTGAACCCGCCACACAATCTCATTCCACATACATAATATTCTGCCTTTACCCCTGTGTCATTGTTGTATATGAACTCCCAATCATCTCCCATGGTAATTGAAAAGAAGTTAATACTCCGATCATTGAACTTATTTTCCAATATACCCATAATAGAAGGCAGATAAGTCCTTCTAAGATTATAGAGGTCAAGTTTGCAGGTATCACTATTTAGACTCCTCACATTCCAACTGATTATGGACATTTAGAGTTAAGGGAACTACTTAATTTTCTAGGAGATATCCCTTGCGAGTTATCAGCCTTACTATATTTATCTGTCTTGCGGAATTTCTTATTATATTTCTGATTGGGCTTTTTATAAGATCTTGGGCTATTCAAATCTACTTCCCCTTCCTCTGAATTACTTATATCAACATTAACATTCCTCAAATCTTTTGTTGTTTCAGGGAGCTGCTCACCACCTTCTTCAACAAGGCTTGGGTTTACTGTCACCTCCGGGGTATCCTTAGCTGGGTCAGCATGGTCCTTCACTTCATCAGCTTTTTCCTCCTTATGGAAAGACTTACCCACCACCTCCTGGACTGTAGGCTTTTCTGTTGTATGATCTAGCTGTGTATATATAGAATTTAGCTTGTAGTGTTAGCGATGGTCTCTAAGTTCTCTGCAATGGAGGACTTATTTTCATCAGCTTGATCACCTTGTGATGTATATAGACTACTATCTGAATGACTGCTTCCTGATGTTTGTGAATCTTCTTTCCTCCAAATTTGCATAACTGGTGGAGCAACAGTGGAACATTGCGCATTAGAGTGACCAAACAATTGCATTGCTAGCAAATCGGAGTTACAAATTCATACTCTATCTCCTGAATGTAGACATCACCCTTTCTGTCATTTTCCCTGACTTGCGTTTTCAGTTCACCACACGCCTTTATATCTATTAGGACTCTAGCAGACTTTAGTCTTTTAACGTTTCTTGTAAAATCATCCGTGGCTAGTGGCGTCCCAATCAAGCTAGCTATCTTACTAATTCCTTTAACATTCCACAGCAATAAGTCTAAATTTAGCATTCGTACCCAAATTAGATGGGATTCAAGCATATCCCTTTCTAATCCCAAATTTGGTTCCCATTTTTTGATAAATATTAGCTTGTTGTCCATGAACCATGGTCCACCATTTAGAACTTTCTTACAATCTTGTTCACTAGTGTGTAATCCGTGCGTTGCACACGGTAATGTTGTTAAAAAATAGTATATATATTTTAATTATTGCTAAAATATATTTTTATTATGTAATAAGTGATAATTTATTGTGATGTATTAATAATAAACTAAAATGACTTGCGACGCTCAGATATAAGGTTGATGTTCAATACTCGCTAACTATATATCTCTGTAAAAATTAATGTCCTAACTCAAAAAAATTATAAATTAAAATTGCTAATATTGTATATTTAAATAATTTATGTTATGTAATATATATATATATATATATATATATATATATATATATATATTTGAAAGGAGTAATATATATATGAGTGAATACGTAATTTCACCAGTTTGTTAATATAATTGAATTTATTTGAATAATTTGAATTAATGATCGACACTAATTAAATATAAGTAGTTAATGGGGAAAAAGTTAAATTAAGAAGAGCAGAGATCTTATAGTTAGCTTATCCACATGTGAACTTTTTTTTGAATCAGACATGAACTTTTATTCATTTTAAGTTTCCATTTTAAGATAATTTTATCCTTGTAGTTAACCATATATTTCATGTTCCTGTAAAGGGTCATGCTTACAACTTTGATAGTTGTAAAAAAATGTTATGTAGTATTTAGTTGAGTTATGAGTTGAGTATGGTTTGGTAACATGTTAAAAGTGAGAATGTTTGTATAATCTAATTTCTATCGGTTTAATCTGTGCGTTCACATCGTGATGTTGTAAAATATAAAATTATCTTTTAAAGTTTGTTAAAAACGAAATTATGTTACATAATGTATGATATTTTTCTGAGGTAAATGAATTAGAAATTAAAAGAGTTATTATTACTTATATATACATGTTATATTATTTGATTTAAATATCTTCATACATCATAATAAAGAAGAAATAATTTTATTATTTTTCTCATATACATGAATATTATATATATTGAAATCCTCTTATTTTTATGATTTATCAAATGGATTAACAAATATTAGTTAATCATGGTTATTTCAATAGTTTAAATTTAGATTACATAATTAGTTAAATATATAGATTTGAATGTAAAATGTTAAAAGAAAATTAAGAAGGGTTTCTAAATAATAGTAAAAAAATTAGGCTATGTTTGGTTTACCATTTTTAGGTTTGTATTTTCGTCCATACAAAAATACGCACGACGCATGTATACTATGAAAAATGACCATTTTAGAAAACGAATTTAACATACAAAATAGAAAACAACTTTTTTTCATTTTTCGTGTTTTGAGAAAAAACGGAAGCACGAGCAATAATTCATCCTTCCGTCGTTTCACTTCATGGTCCCCTCCAATCTTCCGTTCATCCCTTCCGATCTTCCTTCATTCTTCTCATATTTTGTAATTAATGTTGAAAACTCAAAACATAAAATACAAAATAAACCAAACGACCCTTTAATTTTTTAGGTATTTGAAGTTAATAGAATTTTATAGTGCAATGTATGATAGATTCATTCAGTAAATAAATTATAAATAAATTTGTTATTGTTATTAATGTACATAATTTATGTCATCTGATTTACATATATTTGCATCTAAATGAATTTTTTTTACCAATTTATTGATGCGCTTATAACATTCATATTGAAAATTTCATCTTTTAGGATTTATTAATAAATATTAGTTGATTAAATTTATCAATTAATTTAAATTTTGAATTACGTAATTAATTCAAATATATGGACTATAATGTGTAATTTTGGAAGAGAACAGTTAAATATTTGAAAATAATTATAGATTATTTCAAGTAGGTATTCAAATGTAAAATAATGTGAAAATTTTAATAGAATAATTATAAAGGGATAAATGATAGAATTTTGAAAATAAAATATCTAGTTTGAGAGAATTAAGGAGAATGAAGATAACTCCTAGAATCAATGAGAAAGCTTTAAATTCTTCTGCTTTACTATTATTTAATAGATTAGCAAATTTTATTAAATAAAACCAATTTTCACGAGCAAAGACATCCCAAGATCCAGTTGGTTTCCATTCACGTTTTATGTAAGCATTTAAATGAACATAGTAAGATCTCTTACCAGCCAAATAAATGTAGATATAATTATTCCACATCTTAGTGGTGTCATCAAATACCAAGTCATCGAGATCCGCATACTCTCCCTCATCATCATTCTCTTTGTCAAATCTCTTGACCCCACCATTAATATGTGTGTTTCCAATTGTAGCCTTGGCCTATGTGCGACTTCCAATTTTGAATTGTTGCTGGGGATTCGGCTTAGAATTTGAAGCAGCTGTTACCCTAGTTTTGGATGCTTTCCTATTATGAATACTCCTGCCATCCTGTATCATTAATTTCATCGTCTTCCACAGGAACAGGTTTTTCGTTGCTAGGGTTTCCGTTCGCAATAGCCGCCACGGCATAACAAACTTTATACACAAATACTCACTTTAACTATAAATTACTAAAGCTTGCACACATACGTAGAGTTGCACACGCACACATTGCATCACTACAACAAAAAGGACTTTTTATAGTGTGTAAAAACCACTATAAAAACTTTCTATAGCGATTCTATAATCGCCATAGATCAACATGTTGTAAAAAGTCTGGTAGATACTATAGCGTGTCATACTTGTAATGGAAAACGTATTTTTCTTGCCATCTAAAATAGGCCATATTGGTGCAACTGCTTTTCTATAGCATTATGAAACATGCTATAGAACTTTTTATGACGCATTTTAGTTGCTATAAATATGTCGACATGTTATATTATTATAGCATTTGAACGCGCTATGGAATCATCGTGTCAACCTTTTATGACACATTGAAATGCTATAGAAAATTCATTACTATCTATTATAGCACCGTCTTATTGCTATGAAAACTATTTACTCTTTGCAAAATATTTTGTATAGCACTAACATGATGCTATAATATAACAAAGCTGAACAATTTTTCTTTTTATTGCATAGTTAGAACGCTATAAAAAAATTCTGTTGCACATTTTTTACTGCCATAACATTCAAAGCTTACAATTTTCAATTCTACTTATATATTATAACTCAAAAAAACCACATTCATCACATTAACATAAGTACACAAATTGAGTCATAAGCCAAATCACAATATATATATATATATATATATATATATATCCATAATATTTCATACATGAAGAATTAAACATAAATATTTGTTTATACAACATGACCGATTTAAAGGAGAAAGAGTGCGACATCATGTATCAACCTCAAAAGAATCATACAACACCTTTGAAGAAGAAACACAAACATACATATGTTAGTCAATATATACAAGTATGTATAAGTACGAAAGATGCATCGCCAAAGACTAAGTTACTGAAACTAGCATAACCCGTAATGAATCTGTTATTGTGATCAATCTATACCCTAATATGGTACAAAAAAATGCATTCCTTTTCAAAACTTGCATGCAACTGCAGTTGTAATTCAAGCACTAAAAGTTCAAAATGCAAAAGCAAAGCTAGCCTGCATGCAAAATTTAATCAGCAAGCAACTCAGTTTTTAAAGCATAGAAGTAAAAGCATTCAACTGCAAATTTTGAAATCAGTTTCAAAAGCTTTCCAAATCTGTGCTCTGTTTCATGCTATATCAGGTGAAATATGAAATGTGTTGTGCATATATCTGTATTTCCTATGATTCTAGTTCCAGGTCTACCCACAGCTTAGTATCACATAAAAGTATACAAGTCCAATCATTCTTTGGTATCATTTCACAATGATGACTGGTTTCTTATTAACATCAGTAGTTCAATTTGAATAATTTGCATCAAAATTGATTTTAATACAAACATATATAGATAGCAACATAGAAATATCAATTTTGACTATGTTAACGTTACCAAGAAATCTAAAAGCTGAGAAATAGATCACCAGTCATCAGACATTATCATGAAATCAAAATGGTATTGAGCTTGCCAGTCATATGGCCAAAACACATGCATCACATTTCTACAAAGTTGGGATGATACACATACTCTACTGCTTTAACCAGTAATATCTTAGCTGAGCCCATATGCTGTAAATCTCATTGCAGTCCTGGTTAGTTAGACTGCTAATTATGATCCAAGGTGGAGAGGATTGAAAAAACTTGCAACATATTTTTCATGGCACTAAGGTGAACTTTCAAAGTTATTTGATAATGTCATGTTAACAACAGTAAATGTAAAATGACTTAAGTTATCCAATCCACGATTTTGTAGCATTTACGTATCCAATAGAATAAAAAGTGTAATGTCACAAAGTGCATAAGCCTGACATGTCATAAATTTAAATACGATTTAATAGCAGCCAAATTTTGAAGATTCCTGTAGGTTGGATAACTTAGTATACATGGATAAAATGAAATGAGATAAGGACTACACGAATGAAATGAAAGTGAACAGATGCCGAGGAAATAGATTGAGCAGGATATTTTTTGCCTTATAAATATTAGAGGTGACATAGTTAGCTAATTATTTAATTCCTACCAGCAATCAACAAGTAATTTATCACAATTATCTAATAATTTAAGATACCTAGAAATATAATATATAATGTATTCTAATCAACTAATTATATAAAAATTAAATTGAAAAGAGAACAAAAAGAAGGGGAAAATGTCCGTAAAAGATGCATCTTTTTCTATACTAGAATAATTTATTTACAGTGAATGATTTTGGACACTTACTTCTTTGCGTGTCAAGAAGAGAATGCTTGAAAATATAAAAAGTAATACATGTACTCTGCTGATCAACCGATTAGTTGATTGCTAGGTCAAGGACTAAATTTATTGGATGTGCAATTTTATTTTCACTAAACCTTGTACTTTCTAATTACTGAAGTAACAAAACACATGAATTTTTTAATATAAAATGGACTGATTGCTCAAAGTGCAATCAAAGTCAAGGATACAATGCAATGTGTAATACATGTAAAGTATATGAGCTAGAGTTAAAATGCAATGTGTAATAAATAATTACTGTAATTATAGTACACAATTTATCAGTGGGTAGATAGTATTCAACCAAATCAAAAAAGTTTCATATCTAAACAAAGATTGAATTATACTTACTAGAAATCGATTCCATTATAACGTTCGCAGCAGGCCAAGCTATCGTAGTACCAAGTGCATCTTCAACGACTTCTAAATTGGACGTTGTTCTCCATAGACGTGCTTTTGGAATTATTACAAGATCTACCTAAACTTTAACTTCATTTTTTCCCAAAGGGACACAATGAACCATTGTGTTTGGATCGGTTGAAGACACGCGGCCTAACGCAACTATTTCTCTCTTTCCCGACCAATCAATCAACTTGCATTTACTTTTTCCATAAAATTCGTACTCTATCAATTAAACAAAAAGGTTATTTTAGTATGTGCTTCAATAATTTGTCTGATGAAAAATAATTGAATCGCATATAAATAAGTTTGATACCTACCTGCTCGACAACTCCAACGTTACTCGTATGATTATTTGATGACGCAGTGTTAATTGTTTCGATAACTACTTTCGATTCAGGCCATGCAACTTTGGTACCAATGGCTTCTCCAACTCGGGTCAATCCTTTAGTGGGCCTCCATAGAAAAGCACCTTCGATTTTTGGATTATCTATCCAAACTGCAATGGCAGCCGGACCAAGAGGAAGATCATTCACAAGTTCTTTTGGATCACTCGAATGCAGTCGTCCATCTGCAACTAATTCTTCACTCCCACTCCAATCGATTAATTTGCATTTATGATTTACGCTGTTGCTTTTACTCTTATAAAAAAAACATATTATTCTTTTTGTACATTGAAAATAAAAAATTAATTAGTAAAAAATATGAAAGATTACCCCATTATCATCTTTTTCAAAGTTATCGAAGTTGCGCAAAACAACTCTAGTAACCGGCCATGCTACTATCTCACCAACAACGTCTCCAATATTTTTCGAATAAAGTGAAGGTCTCCACAAGAAAGCATCCGGTTTTCTCACAGTGTCTATTATAATTTTATTAGCATCAGAACCTAAAGGGATTTGTTGGACAAGCTCCTTTGGGTTACTTGGCACAACTCTTCCTTCCGCAACAATTTCGTCTGTCGCAGTCCAATCCAGTAAGTGACACGTGTCATATTGTTTACCATGTTTGTTCTATTATTAATCAAAAGAAAATTATATTAATAATGAAATTAAATGTCAAATATAATAATATTACACTAGTACTATAAATAACTTTTACCGCTTGATGCACATTTGCTTCTTCCAGGCTTTCTTTTCTCTGTCAAACAAAAAAAAACAGTACGTAAAAAAACAGTAACGATATATAATTTCATGATTAATTAAAGATAGTTCGATAAAGCATAACTAATGATATTAGCAAATATAACGAGATTTTAGTTCATGCCATCATGTCATCCTATGGTAATCTTATTTCTATGCTTTCTCTGATCGCACATTTGCAACCATGCTGGCAGATTTTTGTGATATCAATACCACTAAAACCTTAAGTATACTTGACTGGATTCACCAATGATTTAAACAGACACAAGCAACTTGCAATGGAACAGTGAAAAAATTTACAGTAAGATAACTTTCTTCAGACATTGAAAATTAATGTCATGCTTAGTTAGATGTCACTGTATCAGTGTACTACAAAGCTTTGAGCTGAACTTTTATAAATATGTACATGTGAAGTGGTTTTAACATTTTTGTGATGGTATTAGAAAGCTTGAATGTTGGGAGTATGAAAATGCGTGTTATATGCAAAAGCATTGCCAACATAAACTTGAATTGTTGAAGATTGCATATTGAAATTTTGGAAAGCATACACAACAGATGCTGACGTAGAAGTACAATAACAATTCAAACTCAGTTTCAAGCAAAGATGTGTATTTTGTATGATTTAACTAAGGTTGTGTTTTTTGTTGAAGTGGAAAGCTCGATGAAAGAGGAATATGTTTTTATGTAGCGAAAGTGACGGTGAAAGGGTATTGGTATTTGATTTATATTGTAATAATTGCTGTTAATGGTAATTACCTTATGGTTAATAAGTATCACACATAATTAAACAATGCAGCCATAAAAGTTGAAGATATAAATGCAGATATATATATATATATGATAATACACGACATATGTTTATACACATATGTTTATCCATAAACCACCATATGTTTATACAAGGAAACTGTTTTCAATTTACTAGTGGATATTTCTTGGAAACATTACACATATGTCATAAAATAAAAATGCCAAATATACCTGATTTTTCATAAGCATACGAACCATCGCGTCTAATTCTGAAATTTTATTTTGCATTTCGACCGTTTGTTTATCCCTTACGTGTGACCATATTGCTTTGGTGTAGGTCATACCCCTTCCCATTGCTCTCAATCGCCCTGGTCTATCCGGTCCCAATACTTTTGCAAGCGCATCATCTTTATAATTACTTGTTGAGCTAGAATTTGATTCATTCTGTATTTGTTTAATTTTTTCCTACACATGTTGTCATACATGCATATTATACACAATCAAACTATCACAATAGCAAACATATTGTTATCTAATAAAATTTCAAAGTACTTACAATAGCATCTGCAGCAATCGAATTTACTAGTTCGCCATTTTTTCGTGTGTGCGATTTGATCCACACTTGAGTTCGACCAACAGAAGATGGATGAGGACTCGTCTTTTTCTATGTTTAAAGAATATTTTTTACAACACGTCACAATGACTAACTAGCTAATAAATATTATGGTATATAAATTAGTAATTCTTACCAAATCATCGGCCACTCGAGCCATTCCTTTACGACTACATGTGTGTGGTATTTGATTGTCTCTAATAGCTTGAAATTTCTGACTCAATTCCTAAGAATAAAATGAAAACATGCATTAGAAAATCCAGCTTGGTTTTCGCATCTCATCAACATTTGAAAATGTAAATGTTACCTTAAACTCTGGAGCCATTTTAGACTTGACAAATTTCTTCCACTCATTCATACTTAGGTTGTCGGGTTTCAACCGATTTCTTTCTTCTTCGTTCCTTGCTTCCGCTATTTTGCGAACTAATCGAGATTTTGAACCTCTATCGATGCACCCCATTTGATGAAATATGCACGCTTTTTGCCATTCCTCGTCCAATTTAAATCTAACCTGCAATATTTAAAGGCATATGAACTTGTGAAAAAGAGTTTAAATTTGTCATAGTACAAGCTGTGCACATGTAAACAGCAGTACTTACATGTGAAAACAAAGAGTTACACGCTTTGCACATGTAAACAGCAGTAAAAATGGTACAAGAAGATATTGGCACGTGCATGAACGTCAAACTGTCATTGTACAAAAATTCTGACAAATCATTAATTCATCTAATTACTCTACCATGAATTGGACTTGGTGGACAATTATGTTCATCTTTTTAATAAGTTTTCTAGCTGAATTAAATTTACATGCGGCAGTAACAACTTGCAATTTCTAGCTCAACTAAGACGTATAGAATTTTTACAAACCTAAAGTCTTTTACGAGTTCATAACTAAAGTCAGTTAGACTGTACAATTTTGGTTAACAATTACACTTGTAGTTGAGATGCGCTCTAATCTCATAGAAGACCTCTGAATTGCAGTGGGGTATATGTAGGATATTATAGTTGAGATGCGCTCCAATTTTGGTTAACATTTCTGAAAAAGAATTATAGTACAGTAGAGAAAATAATAATCTGTGCACATATTAGATTTCTTGCATGCATGGGGTAATCTTATTTTAAACAAAAATTGCAAGATAACTGGAGCTGTATGAGACAATGTTATATGGAATTAAGTGTACAAATTTTTCAGATGAAAATAAGAATACATGATGCAAGGTTAAAGTAAAAGTTAGATTTGTCTATATTGGTTACTTGTAATTGCATTTTGAATCAGTTTAATTCCTATATGCAGGATGATGGCAGATCTATCGATTAGTTTATAACTGCTGATCAACCTCCAATTAATAATTGCAGTGCGATCAATTGCTTTGCGGATTGTGCTGATGACTACTCTCTGCATGGTCCTCTTATTCTCAAAATAATAGTATTACAAACTTGACTAATAAACATGCATACTCAATAAGCTCATATCAATTACCGTATTTTTTAATACTATTTTATGAACTTTGGAGTTAAAAGTGTTTATTCTATGTGTTAATAATTCTGTCAGAATTTACTATGATCTTCCAAATTACTGTGATCAAAACAAATTGACCAAAAAACAAAACAAAACAAAACAGCAAGCTATAACAAATAAATAGATATAAACAAATGAAGATATACCTGAATGCAATCCCACAAAGCAACTTGTAGTTTGTCACTTAGATTCTTCCATTTATCAAGCGTAACCGGAACATGCTCCCTTACTAGCGGACCTAGATATGACGATGACTTGACAGATCCATCTCCTATTGGTTTGCCATTCAAATCAAATTCGACTTCAATACGGTTAGAAGGATTCAATGGAAGTCTTTTCACTTTAGTTGGACCTCTGCCATTGCGCTTCACAACTGGATTTTCATTGACATCTCTAGTAGTTCCCTCATTCGTGTCAACTTCAAAATTTTCTAAAACTTGCATTGTATATTTGTCAACTGCTTCATTGTTGTCTTGAATTCGAGCATTGTTATTCTCAACGTTTACATCTATTTGGTTGCCTTGGTTTCCAAGTTCTTGCGAGTTGTCTTCAATATGAATGTTGCTATCCACCATGTTGTCCTTGCCTTTTGCATTATCATTGAACGTGGTGGATTCTTCGATTGTTTTTAGCCATTTTTGAGCAGCCCTCTTCCTTTTACTCACTTTCTGCATATAAAAATAGATTATTCGAAGTGTGCATGAAACTAAGATGCAGTCCGCTTAAATAATCTACAAATTTATTATCTCTGATCATGGACGAGATTTCTAAATTACAAAATTGATGAAGAAGAGATCAAAGAAGCCATTTTTAGCACTAAAGATAACACAGCCCCCGGCCTTGATGGTTTGAATGCAAAGTTTTGCAAAATGCACTAGTTACAAATGAGGGAATGCAATCATACGTTTATTCATTTGATCCCCAAAAACAAATGTGCTACTGAAATTTTAAATTTTTTGGACATGTCTTGTATGACAATATGTTATATAAAATCTTGCAAAAGTGTTGTGTGATGAACTAAAATTATTTATGAAGGACCTTATCTCAGAGGACCAATGTGCTTTCATAGAAGACAAATGGATTTGTGATGGAATACTTACAGCCCACGAAATTATAAGAGGTTTCAAAAGGTTAAATAATAAGTAATGTGCATTAAGGTTCACCTTCGAAAAGCTTATGATTCGATTAATCATGAATTTTTGTTGCATGTGACGAAGGATATGAATTTTCTATTATGTATAGAGGCAGTCCACATTGTTTCTTTCAGAGAAATAATGGCCTCAGACAAGGTGATCCACTTTGCTACTTCTGTATTTGTGAAATGAGGAAACATGAATGCATAGTTAACAATATGATAGGGTGAATAGGGTGGTGGAAAGGGGTAGCAGCTGGGTGGTCTGAAGAGAGGGGTTGGTGAAGAAATTGTTGTCATTGTGATGCAGACAATAGTATGACAGTGCATTTGGGGACTGTTGTGAGATATGGTGGCAATAAGGATTTGTAATGGCTTGTGGAGAGTTGATGGGTTGTAGCACTGTATGGGCCGAGGCAGTAAGTGATATCTGGTGGTCAGTGGTAATTGAGTGGTGATGAAGTGCTATAGGGATGGTCAGGGGAAGGGGTTTGTAATGGTGCACTGTTGTTTGTGTGTTGTGGTTGAGGTGGATGTGTAATGAGCAATGTAACAGGGACATATAGGATGATGTTGTGAGGGGATGTTAGAGATGATGTATGTATGTGAAGTCAGAGCAATGGTGCAAGTTAGGCTATGAGATGATGCATGTGCATAGTGTGTGCAAATGTAATAAGTTTGTAAAAGAAAATGGAATTTATAAAAGAACTTGTAAATGTAATGCAAAGCAGAAATAATAAAAAAAGATCATGATATCATATACTCATAGTTTTGTAGTGAATTTAACCAAATAAAGGTGGATGAAAAGTATTAGATGTCTTAAGAAGAAAAGCACCCTTTTTTCGATATTTGATGTCCTTATAACATTAACCAGAATCCTTATAACAATAATGTTCATCAGCATTATTTTTCATCAGTACCAGACTTTGGATTACAGATTGTCAATAGGAACAGGTTATTCCAGAAGTTGAGCGATCTGTCAGGTATAAAATTCTCATCTTTGTTTATTAAAAAAAGGTTGTTAATAGTTGGTGCATAGGAGGAATCGAAGGATATGTATCACTTATATATATATAATATGGAGGTAAGAAATTTATGTATTATTGGCCATTATTGAGGAAAAACAATGTGGATGTACATGTTAATAAACGATAAATTCTGCATAAGAAGAAAATAGTGAATACTGAATAAAAGAAGCTAGTTTTGACTTCTAAAGTGGACAAAGATAAAATATAAAATACAAAAACTAAATTACCTACACTAATATGTAGAGCTAATCTTTACTCATCACCATTTTCTCTAAATTCATCGTGAGCCTAAGACACTCAAAAGAAGTACATATATTCATGCAAATGCAGACAATATATTGTAAAATGAACATGTTTCCCCACGTAATCATGTAAGGTTTACCTATAGTTTCCAAGCGTAATCAATGACGGTTTTTAAAACTTTTCTCCAATATGCCTTCACAATCCTCCCTAACATAGCTAGCATCCTCCAAAAAATCGATATCCATCTCGTTTTCTTCACAATCTTGGACAACACCGCTTGTGCTTTCAATAGAATCGATTGTCTCTAATTCATGAAAACCTCTTGGTGGTGCCTTCATTACAACATACCAATTAGAGGAGTCATTCTCTCTTGAATAAAAAACTTGTTTCGCTTGAGATGCAAGGATATACGGATCCCTCGAAAATGAAACTTGATGTTGATGTAAATTAACAATAGTAAATCCATCTTCAACCTTCACCCCGTTTCCAATGTTTGCCCAATGACACTTGCAAATTGGAATATAAAATTTGTGATAGTCTAACAAGATTATGTCGGTCAAAATCCCATAATAAGTGACCACATCTACTACTTGAGAGACATCTTTCGCACATGCTCTACACATGGTAGTAGCATCATAAGTCACTCCAGAATTCTGAGTTTCTCTCTCAACATCTTTTGTGTGAAAACGTAACTCGTTAATTATATATCCTGTGTAGGACAAAGCAGTGCTACTTGGGCCATAGGCAATCCATTTTAATAATTCCTCATGTTCACTTGAGTTAATAGATATCTGGAAAAAACTCAATCCACTTAATATAGTCAAAAATAATATTTTCAAACCTATAAATGAAATTTAAACTATTTAATTAACCTTCTTTTTTATCCAATCGGTGAAGTTTTTTGTGTGAGTTTTCCATAGCAATGTAGCATTTCTTTCCATGCGCTTGTCCAAACTTTGAAACTCTTCCAATGCATACTAGCATAATATAAAAAATGCTAAGTTACATTTATAATTACACATATGTTAAGACAGAAAAAAATAAAAAAATATGTGCTTACTCTAAATATGGCTGTGTTATAGCCATATTCATTAGCACGACCAAATGAGCAACTTCCTTCTCATTAGCCGTCAATGTAATTGTCTTGCATGATGATATTGGACGTCCTTCGAGTATTGCATCATCATTCTCATAATCTTCATTTCTACCTTCTTTCTCCCCTAATTTTGATGATTTCTGTAGAAAATCGCCAAAGAATCTCATGGATTCATCTGCGAGATAGTTTTCTGCAATGCATCCTTCAGGTCATGCATGGTTCCTTACATAGTCTTTAAGTGTTTTCATATACCTTTCGAAGGGGTACATCCATCGAAAATGAACCGGTCCACATAATCGAGCTTCTTTAGTAAGATGAATCGTTAAATGTATCATTATGTCGAAAAACGAAGGTGGAAAATATCTTTCAAGATCGCATAAAATTTTAACAATCTCATCATCCATTTGTTGCAACTTCTCTCTATCAAGAAAACGCTGGCATATTTTATTAAAAAATATACACAAACGAGTTATTGCTTTCCTTGGCTTTTTCGGGAGCAATCCTCTAATTGCAACCGATAGCATTTGTTGCATTAAAACATGATAATCATGCGACTTCAATCCACTAACTTTGCAATCCTCCAATGACACACATCTTTTGAAATTTGAGCAGTAACCATCAGGTCCCTTAAAGTCATACAATCTGTTGCAATTTTTTTTTTTCAAAACTAGACAAAGTATATGGAGCCGGTGGAAGATATGTTCTCTTCCCACGAGGTTGTGCATATAGAGCATGTCTAATTCCCCAATCCTCTAAATTCTTTCTAGAATTAATACCATCTTTTGATTTGCTATCATGCAACATTGTGCTGAGTAAACTTTCGCCAACGTTTTTCTCAATATGCATCACATCTAAATTGTGGCGGAGTGGAAGTTCCTATAAACATCATTAATATGACAATTTAATATTATATAATTTTATAGTTAGATTATTACGAACAAAATAAATTTTGAACACTAACCTCCCAATATGGTAATTCAAAGAAAATTGATCTTTTTTTCCACCTAGATAGCTCTACTTTTGTAGGATCGGTTTTATCTTCTTCGTAGGCGGTGCATTTTCTTTTCTTTGTCTTCTTGCCTTTTTCTATTTCAACATTTTCAATTTTTCCAAAATCATTTGGAAAATCTCTCAAAATAACAGAAATATCTCTACCTGTAAGAATTCTTGGTTTGTTACCTTTCTCCACTTTGTTATCAAACCAAGCCTTTTGTTTTCTTAATGGATCTAATAGAGGTAAGAATCTTCTGTGCCCCATATAAACATTTTTCCGACTATGATTTAGCCATCGATGATGAGTATTAACACCGCATAATGGACAACCTTTTTTTCCTTTTACACAACATCCAGCAAGATTTCCATATGCTGGAAAGTCGTTTATAGTCCATAACAAAATTGCTTTTAAGTTAAAAAGTGTCTTGCTAAATGCATCATAAATCTCCACCCCGTTACTCCATAAGTGTTGCAAATCTTCTATCAAAGGAGCTAAATATATATCAATATCATTCCCAGGTTGCTTTGGACCAGGGATCAATAATGTTAACATAATATTCTCTTTTTTCATACACAATATAGGTGAGAGATTATATGTCACAAGCATCACTGGCCAGCAACTATACTTGGAGCCCTTAATGTCAAATGGGTTGAAACCATCGGTAGCAAGACCAAGTCGAAGGTTACGCGGATCACTTGAAAATGATTTCCATTTACCATCCACCATGCTCCATGTCAAAGAATCCACAGGATGACGCATTTTATCATCATTGCTTTTATTACTAAAATGCCACCTTAGATCTTCTGCCATCTGTTTGGATCTAAACATTCTTTTGAATCTTGGAATAATTGTAAAATATCGCAATACTTTGGCTGGAATACCTTGCATTATCTCTTTCGTCCGCTCATTTGTCTTCCATCTCGAAGAACCACATTTCGGACATCTATCTAAATCTTTGTACTCTTTCCTGAAAAGACAACAATCATTCTTGTAGCCGTGAATCTTCTCAAATCCCATGTCAAATACTTTGAGAAACTTCTTTAATTCGTATAAAGTCTTCGGAATGACATTATTTTTGGGTAATAACAATTGTTGCACACTTAGAAGCTTATCAAAACCAGTATCCGATAATCCAGTTTCACATTTAAGGTTATACAATGTAATGATAGCAGATAATTTCGTTTAATCTACACAATCAGGGTACATTGGTGTTTCTGCATCTTCCAAATTTTTAAGGAAATCATCCGTTCGCTTTTGTGCATCATCATTCTGCTTATCATCGGAGAAAAAAGTATGGTTTACAAAATCTTCATCTTCAAAGTGAATGGCTTGAAGTAATTCATATGTGTCATCCAACTTCACTTTTTTAGCTACATTTACCTGCTCACCATGACTATACCACATACTGCACTTGTATAAAGGATCCATTCCCCTTAT
Source organism: Allium fistulosum (assembly GCA_030737815.1). NCBI lineage: Eukaryota > Viridiplantae > Streptophyta > Magnoliopsida > Asparagales > Amaryllidaceae > Allium > Allium fistulosum. Next base: position 1,010,431,653 of record CM060907.1, read on the forward strand.
AATCAGGTGCTCAACAATAATGTCATCATGATGACGACTAAGATTTCAACAATCTGAGCAAGGACACAATTTTTTTTCCATATTTCCTGAATTTCTCTTTGCTGCATGCACAAAATTCCTTGCTCCTTGCTCGTACTCCTTACTAGTTTTACGGTAAAAATAAAATATTTAACGACAAAAAAAATCATTATTATAAATTCCAAGTTCAATTTTAAGCTAAAATTGTACTATTACCTGGGTAAATGCACCCAATCTTTTTCCATCGCCATATACAATATTGCAACAAGCAAATTTCTAAAAAAAAACATGATAATTTAATACTCATCGATATCTACAAGTATAAAATTGAGAAGACAGCTGAACCTATCCAATATCTTGTATGTTAAACAAAAACAAGAAATAATAAAAATAAACTGTTCAAAAATGACCAAGGTCCCATATTAGTACCTACCAGCATCCAACAGTTCTAGGAAGAGACATCTCAAAAACCAACAAACATAAAATATAAAATAAAACTTAGATGTTTAAAAATGTCCAAGAGCCCATCAATACATGAACTGATATTGTTACTAGTCTAAAATAACATCCTTCATTAAGTATACTAATTGGACTGATTATGGTCATACAATAAAATAACATCCATCATTAAGTATAAAGTTCCAACAAATATGAAAACATCCATCATTGGTTAATCATAAAGTTCCAACAAATAATATCTTAAAATAGTGCAATGGTACAAAATCAAATTCATGAATCTACATACTTTCTTTTCTAGATCTATTGAGATTAAAAAAATATAGAGAGTGAAAGAAAATGTAAGAATGAAGTATTATATAATCTAATGAAAACAGGGGAAACATAGGATTTGTTATGTCCACATGATTCAGAGAACAACAACATAATCACCTGACCAAAATCAAATATGAAAAAACAAAAAAAGCCGACTACATCTGACCATCATATACATAATGTATGGATACACTAAGACTGATTAACACAGAAATTTGATTAGGATTAACATAATAATTAAGCATAGTAGAAATAGAAGATGAGTGCTAATTCATCATGATGTTACAAGTTGCTTGTAGTGTGATGGAAGCATAAACCATTGTATCATTCAAATTATTACTACAGTTTACATCTAATATATTTATTTAAGGACACAAAATTGATCCCAAATGCTATGAATGAATAATTTCTCTTAATAGACAAAATTAAGAAATGCAAGCAATTCAAGTGCTTGAGGAAAGAGAAAATTATACTGCTTTATGAATAAATAACATAAAATTAGATGATCGTAACATAAATGAAAGGGGTGCAGTTAACATTTCATCTGACTGCTTCACCTAATAAAAATAGGTAATAATTGTACCAGTTGATTAGCCACAGCTACCAACAGACAATCAATTTTTATATTCTCAAGACTATAAAATGATTGAACAAGGCTATCGTTTTGAGGACTAGTCTAATTTAATAGCACATGACTAAAACTATGTATTCAAACGTATCCATCACAGTTCACAGATTCATTGCACACAGTTTCTATTTTACGAAATTAAGTATCCAGTTGACATTTAAGTATTTAACCACAACAAGTTCAGGTAATGCTAATCACAATAACACAGGGAAACATGACAAAAAATGGTAAAAACTAAAATAAGGAGAATATGGTTGGTATATAGACTATGGTTGGTAAAAACTAAAATAAGCTTCACATATTCAAAACCTGAAACCAGTGTTTACGATTAAACACTTAAAACCAAATATGGTTGGTATAGACTATATGACTGCTTGATACTATTTATAGCTATTAAATCCAGTGTTTACGATTAGTCATTTAGACTACTTTTTATATGACTGCTTGATACTATTTATAGCTATTAAATCCATTGTTTACGATTAGTTTAATAATCAAAATAATCGTTATATATCATAAATATATCAACATTATCTATTAAAATCACAAAATGCTTAAGTTTAATAAAAAAATTACCGACACCCAGTTCACGAAGTTGAAATACCGAGAACTGCTTGAGGAAAGCGAAGTTGAAATACTTCTTCAGCTGCCTTGAAGAACCGCTTGAGGAATCGAGCCTAGAAGACACGCTTCAGCTGCCTAGAAGGATTCCAGTGAATCACTTGAGGAATCGTGCTTTGAGGGTTGCGGAGGTTTAAGGAATCGAGCGAAATCACTTGGAATCGATGCTGAGATCTGAAATTAAGGAAGAATTGCAGTGACGAGGAGAATCTGAAGAGGAAGTGATATCAAAAAGGAAAAGGGGATTTGGGCGGCATAGAAAAATGATGGAGGGAAATAAAATTTTGGACCGTAAAATTTTCTCAACCGTTATTATCAATGCGTTAAATTATTATTAAGAATAACCAATATAACCATTACCTAGTTAACTATAGCAAGCAACCTCCCGTGCAATCCCCACTTGCTATCAATATAACATTTTCTTATAGTGCATTCATATTGTACAAAAGACGCAGATGAAAATTGATAATTATTGTACGTTACATTCTTTACATATAGTAGTACTGTTTTTATATGAGCTTTCACCTATGGATGTTTGGGAATAGAAGCAAGAACAAAAACAATTCAATGCATTAAACACAGCTTTTAACAAAGAAGCAATATAGGCCAGAGACCTTTTACTTCTCAAGAAATTGTTGCACATTCTAGATTTCAACAAAGAAATAATTTTAGCCATAGATCTTCAATTCCTTCTCAAGATACTACTGCAAGCTTTCAATCTCCGGCAGAACCTTCGAAAAAAATCTTCTACATGGACAGATATGCTTAAGAGTATATACAAACATTCATATTTATAGTTTAAAACTTATTTAAACTTTTACTACTTTTTAAATTTAAGAGTTATAAAAATTCAACTTTTGTATTTCAAATTTTCTTTAAAGAAAACTTTAAAACTAAACACCGGGTTTTATTTCAAATCGTTTGAAATAATCACATACACATATATTCTTTTATATCGAATCATACTTTTCGGGATTAAACCGAAAGCATTTTAAAAATCAATTTCTAAAAAAATTTCTTTAAAATCCATGGAAAATATACATATAGATCGAGTAACAACAAAATGATACAAGGAACGAGGTCCTACCAATAGGTATCATATATCACGTTTACCAAGAATGGTAATACTCAAGAGAAGTGCTTATCATCTGAACACATCTTCCATCCATTTTTAGTCACTTTTGAGCCACTCGAACTAAATACCATAAAAATACTGTGATAACCCGATTTTTCTATGCCCGAAAAATCGAACCATTAGGGTTAAAGAAGAAAGAGGTAGAAGAAGAAAATAGAAAATCAGCACAACATCAGAATCTCACATACGCAGCGGAACAAAATATAATAGATGATAACAGATCTTTACACAAAAGAAATTATATCAGTTTTATACATCTCATCATCAGAGTACATCACAATCAATAATACAATACTGGACAGTTATGACAACTTGTCCTCACAAATCTGACTATACAACTTATGATATACAGCAGAATACATCAAATACGTGTGATACGTCTCGCCGTCCAGCTCGTCTTCTGAGCTCTACAGAATCCTATCCTGTATCTGAAATACTCGGTTTGACCCGAGCATTATAATAAAATAACACCCGCGTCAGCCTGGAAAACCAGCGTGAGAAAACCACACTCAAATTGATTATTAAAGTTTTCCAAACCCTTTGAAACCAAAAGCATCTCGTAAGACCACGCCACAAATAAACATGACGGGTTTTTACCTTACGATAGCCAAAACACTTTTTATCAAAATCCTCTGATAATATAATAGTGTCTACATACAAATACTTATTTAAATAGCCGAAATTGTTACATCTATTAAATTCCAGCTAATAGGTATACAAACAAAACCGTAAAGGCACGTAGGAAGAATGGATTTCCAACTAATGACTAGGCACTGGGGTACCACCTGCCACAGTACCTGGTCTAGATCAGCGTACCGAGGACCACGCCCGATCCCCTGCAACACAAGACCGGAACTACCTAAGGGTAATTCCGAGTAAGATCACCCCATGGTTGGGATCAGCAACCGCACCACTAAGCCGAAATAAAAAGGGACATCTAGATAGGGATGACCTCACCCTAATCGGCGCTACCCACATAGCCTTGCTGCATAACCCCTTATTTTCAATCATTCCCGGTTGATGAGGCTTGAGGCTAAGCGTTACCTTTATAGAACGTTTCACTTAGAATGCCCATCGTCCACCTGACGATGTTCCGAAAGCATTCATCCATACAAGTCCGTCCCGGGTTCGAACGGAACCGAAGGCACTACTCCTACTACATCCATTTTGGAATCACCCTCAGGATTAGTAGCGATTAGCCCTTGCACTTCACTGCTCCATCTTTGACTCCGAACTCATTTTCCCCACGAAAACGTACAAACCGAATCGAAGTGGTTTTCGGGAAATAAATCCCGATCCCGGTCTCTTCGAAACGATCAGCGCATTGGCCAATATTGATAGTCGGTTATTTAACTATCAATTAACAACCACAAACAACCATCAAACAATAAATAATTTCCCAAATTATTTATTTATCTCAAATATCTTCGCAAGATATATTTCCACTTTTCACCCTTTGAAAACAGTTTCAAACCATCTTTCTCTTCACGGAATAAATTTCCCAAATATTTCTATTTCCACTGAAATCACCCAGTACAAACACTTTGGATTTTTAAAAATAATTTAGAAATACTTTATTACAAAAATATACTTTAAATTAAAAATTACTTTAATACTTTATTCAAAAATTTATACTTTAAGAATATTTAAATTAAGCTACTTTATAAAATATAAAACTAACTTTTAACCTTTAAAACATAATACCTAGTCACCTTTAAATAATTACTACTAAAAAATTTGAAAAATACTTACTTTAAACATAAACATTTAAAAATAATAAATTTTCTAAAACATGCTTTAAAAACAATTCTTAAAACTTTCAACTTACACTTAAAAATTCGCCTTGAAAACATACTTGGCTATCCAAGGAAATACACTTTACTTTCACATCTTTAAAAATAAATCACTATTTATTTTTAAACAACTTTACCCATTTCTTTAATAAATTTCCGCCGTGAATTTATCCTTCCAAATATCCACTGATATATTACTTCACTTTTATAAACCCAGTTTATATATTTGATGGTCTCATCCATCTTTTAAACACAGTTTCAAACACTTTATCAAATTTCAAATCGATTTCAAAATCAACTCCATTTTAAAAATAAATTCTTTTATTTACCCATTTTATTTTAAAATTCTATTAATTCCATTAATTCCAGATTTGACTTCTTATTATGATTTAAAAACCTTATTTAAACTGAAATGTCAATTTCATAATAATTTTTTTTATTACTTCCAAATTCCTTCCTTATCCTTGAATTTTAGAATAAATTCTTTATTCCTTTAAATAATATCACTTAAGTTTAAAATTTATTATTTTCCCCTTTTATTCAAAATCTCCTTTCCTTATGCGGAATTTATTTACTAGAATTTAAAAATCACTTTTATTCTTTCCAATTCATTCTTTAATTTATTCAAATTCTCTAAAATTATTTTACTTAAAAATTCTCTCTTTATTTTCTTTCAAAGATCCACTTTTATAGATTTAGATAACTCAGTATACCAAAATATATTAAATCAAACCATAGCATCCATCATTTCCAATTACCAATGTAATCTATCACAGATCACCAAATATATCATATCACAGAATAATAATATAATCTAAATAAATTTGAGGAATCCAGTTGGATCCCTCCAACCTATTTTCCTGCATCCACAGATGTTAGCACAATACCAATTCCACTTCGAGGTGGAATATCGCGGTATATGGGTTTATAAAATATCTTCCGCTATTATGCGGCGCATAGGGTCTCATCCGCTATATAATGCGGGAAATCAATCACTCCAATATATATATATATAATTATATAATCATATCACATCCAATCAATCAATCAATAATTTAAATTCGAACCATTTAAATTAAATTCTGGAAATCCAGATGTGAGTGAGATTAACTCACCTTTGCTTTTTTTTGCAATCCACTTCAATATTGCCTTGGTTTCTCAATTTGACCTTGAATAAACAATTTATATGATTTATTAATACTTGAATTAACCGAACGATTAATTTCCCTTAAATAAATTTAATTAACCCATAAATTTATTTAGACTAATTTTTTTTCCTTTAATAAATAAATTTTAAGTTATAAAAATAAACTATATAAGTTTTATTAAACAAATATATCTCTATCATATATTACTTTAAATTTAAGCTAGTAAGTGAAATATGAGTACATATATATATACTTGTATTGTAACGACCCGTAAATTTAACCGATTTAATAATGTAATTAATTGAATTTTGTGGAATTTTAAATAATAAAATTTTGAAATAAAAATTTGATATTTGGAATGCGTCTAATTAAACATAGCAAACTGTAAATTTTCATCCAAAAATATGAAAGTTTATTTCGTGTGTAATTTTATTTCAATTTAATCAGTTAGAAATTGATGAAAATAAAATGTTTTCGAAACCTGAATATTTTTATATAGAAAAATTCTAAACAATCTCTGAGCAAAACGTCATTTTTCGTTTTTCCAAATTCGGACTTCTTTAGCTCCGTTGATCTTATTTTTCTGCGTTTTTGCTGCGTTTTCCGCTAGTAGAAAATTTGAATTTTTATAATTAGACCGTACCACTAATATCTGTATACCGTTTTGATCGTCTCGTTGTGCTGATCTTTGCGGTATATTCAATTCTTTATTTTGAAGTCCGATACGTGGCGGAAATCTGTAAAACGTCGGACCGTATCGATACAAGAATTTGTGATTTTTGTTTTAGTGAACTTTTGAATTCTTTGACCATTCGTTTTCTGATGTGTAAACCAAACTGACATTAGCATTTAATTTCTCTCGGAATTCAACGTACTACTTGTAACGACCCGATATTTTGAACCATTCGCATCCATTATAAGTGTATAGGTAGACACTCATGCCGGAGTTGAATTGCTCAAAATACTGCGTTGTTAATTTAAATTTGGCAAAACTGAACATATACAGTAAATAAATAATCACAGATCACAGGCACAGAGTAATAAGTGCAGTGGAAATAAAAGAAATAGTAGTTCATGAAGCTACTATATGAATATAAAATACATCAGAGTTTACAACAGAAGAGTAATACGATACATCAGATACAAATCAGAATACATCACTGGAATCATCGAATACTGAAAGCAGAATAGATGGCTGGATCTTCAAGCAAAGCTCCAACTTCAAAGGTGAGTCTCGAATACTGGTACACTCAGTCTGACCCGAGCGTAAAGCAAAAACACAAGACACTCGAGTGAGAATTAACATTCTTATATTAATAAATCCGACTCAAGTGAAATAGCAATTGAAATACAAGTAACTCAAAGGATGTTTGGAATAACCCTCCTTTAAGGATCCGTTAAACTATCTACTATGTAGTAGTGTACGATAAGTAGATAATGTCTATCAGTAATATAAAGATATCAAAATAGTGTTAAGTCATGGCCCATTCCACCCTTAACACATTTTTATTCCCAAAAGCATATACAAGACCGTAGTTTCCCCAAAACCGGAAGTCACCAGAGGGCAATCCATATACTAAAGGTACAAAACAAATTCGTAGTGGTCGCGTATAAAGGGATACAAGTATGACAAGGCACATGAGGCAATACCCAAGGTAGTGATACTACCGTTTGCCTGATCCGGACTGATGAGAACGCAACGCCGCAGCGCCCGCAACACCGTGAAACAACACTCCCAAAATCAAGGGTGCACCAATCGCCAACAAGTAATGAGTAGTTCGAAGAAGTGTGTCCACTTGAGGTAGCTAATCCTCCATTGGCCCAGCACGGCTCCTGTTTTAGTCATTTCCAATTTGACACAAGTGTCAAGGCTATCCATTATCGTTCTCTTTCTTCAGTCATCACGTACATCATTCCAACCACTTCATTCTGGATCACACTCCGCGTATAGTTATTAAATTGGTTTTCAGTTTAGACAGAGAGTATGTCCATAACCGATTCCGGTCTCTTTAATAACTTTCGTAATTATTTCACCGATTGGTCGTTTATATATTTCAAAACCAAATCAATTACAATTTCAATTAGAATTTGCAAACCAACATTTCATTTGTCTTTCTAAATCAATTTCCAAAATTTACGTTTCAAAACTTCCGAATTACCATTTCAAATCTTATAATTCAATTTCAATTTCAATTTTAAACAATTTAAATATTGATTCAAGTTCGTATATAAGTTTCATTCCGAAATCATTTAAATTAATTTAATTTAACATTCAAATCAATATAACTCATTTATCGATTTCATTCAATATTCGTTAAGTTACTTTATCATTCAAAACAATTTCTATTAAATTTCCAATTCATTAAAACAATTACTTAAGTTCAACTTCATTAAATCAATATTTACTATTTTGAATTAAACTAAATCCGTCAATCAATTCTTTCAATTACAAGTCTTACATTAATTCCAAAATATCACATTTCATTTCTTGTTAAAGAAATTCAATTTCACTTATTTACTTACTTAAATAATTTTCCAAAACTTAATTAATAAAGAAAACTCAATTTCAATTATTTACGAAATAAATTCACTTATTCAAAAGTTCAATTTTACTTATTACAGAATTCAATTCAATTTAATCATTAAATAATTCAATCTTATTTAATTATTAAATAATTCAAAACTTAATTATTAAATAATTTCAAAGTTTAATAATTTCAAACTTAATTCAATTTCAAACTTAATTATTAAATCATTCCAAAGTTTAATAATTTCAAACTTAATTCAATCATTTCTCAAATTAAACAACATTCTTTCATCAATTATATTGTTAATATTTTGTTTCAGATTATTAAATAATAACATTTTCCTTTCATTAAAATTCAAATTTCAACTTCATTTCAAAACCGTATTTTTATTCAAATAAAATCTTCGTTTATTTTTAAATCAAATTATTAACCAATCGGGTTTTATTTAATTCTCTATCCTAGGTCAAAGTTCAACTTGGGTATTTATCATTTCAACCCGATTCCAATTCAATTCAAAATCATAGCATAGCAAAGGGAACTTGCAGTGTGATAACTGGGATGGTGTCAAAGTAAATAAACAAACAATAACAACAACCAATATCAATCCAATAATCAATTCAAATAATCCCGAAATAATCGTATTAATTCGCATTGTTGTTTGTGCAAATTAATATAACTATCTCTAGAATCTACACTATCATTTCATGTAGATTAAAGATTATTACATTATGGTTTTCACTTGTCATCTATTACAATTTCATCCATCATCAATTTAACAACATACATTCAGTGGTTCAAGATGTAATTAAACAAATCCTACGTGTCAATAAATTTGGACAGTTAAATGGGTCATATTATACAAATGTCATTTGATCAAATTTAACATTTAACTATCCTATATCAATTTCACTTGCATACTATTTAACATTTTAACATTAACAATTTAACGTCCAATATAAACATCAACAATCAATCAATTATCAGCCAAACTGTATTATCATCGCATAAATAATTAACAGATAATGGTGTCAGATGTCACAGGTGAACTGATACAGGTAATAGCATATATAACAGTGTAATTAACTAACAGCAGCATATTTCAATTGTCGTTTCAATTGAAATCAAATTTAATAAATAAAAGAACGTTAATCGTGAGTGAGTGCTCACCTTTCGAGGCTAGAGATATAAACAATGAGGATGAGTTTTGAAATCCAAGCACGAATCCAAAGCAAAGTAAGATTGGCACGGATTCGACGGATAGATCTGATAACAGAATTTGACGAGAACAAATCAAATCAGAATTGGTTTGATGATGATAAATTCGAACGAAGAGTATATTATAATATTATTTTATTACTTTCTTTCAAACATCGATGTTTTAAATCAAGACATGTAATTTAAAATAAACTATATGTACATTTGAAAATAAATTTAAATTTTAAAACGCATGCGTTTGAAATCAAAAATCTATATATATTAAAATAAAAATACAGACATATATATATACATTTATATATAATAAAATAAAATTTATAAGCATTTAGAAATCAGCCTATATATAATAATGCATGATAGGACACATATATATTGGCAGACATACTTTGAGCTGAAGGAATATTTGCATGCAGGTTAATAACATATGCATATGCAGACACACCATAACCGAATACCATTTCTTATATAAACACACATCTGCCACACAAATACTTATTCAACAGGCGCCAACATATGCGTGCTATAGAATTATATTAAAATAATATGTATACCATATAACTTTCGGATATATAGACCGATGTTGCAACATGTACAGAAAAAAAAAATATTGTCAATAATAGCTGCTATAGTTAAAAATCAAAACAACAAAGAGAAAAAAAAACAGCCACTAACCGAGCATACTAACCAATTATATATAAATACTTATATATACATATAGCCACGCAGAGCAAAGATAATTTATATATAAATTTACACATACACTTTTAAAGTCAGACATAAAAATACTAACTGTAACTAAGATGTATATACATGTACTAACATGTACTCTATATATATAACAAACACTTAACATACTTATATATGGAACAGTGTATACATGAATCTTTCCTTTTTTTCTTTTTATGCAGCATCAATATTATATCCACAAACAATATGCATACCAATAATATATACATTATAAGAATCAAAGGATTATCATATAAATAAAACAAAATATATCGTTTTACATAAAATAACATGCTAACACATAGCTATATATATAACTGACAATTTTAAGATATAAGTATGTATATATATCAAATTGAATATCATAACCAAAGACTTATTATATAAATACACTAAAATGATCCATCTAACATAAAGGAAGTCTTAAAGTATACGTCTTGATATATACACATCTATTTTTGTAACATATAGTAAAATATATATAAATTTTCTTTGGAAAGCAGAGTTTTTAAAACAACAGTCAATTCTAACATAGTTTTTAAATCTGTATAAATAACATAATTATATAATTACCAATGAATCAGACTTACATAAAACGGGCGCGCGCCGAGTCGGCAAAAGAGGGGAGGAAGGTCGGAGATGGCAGCGACATGCACGGGTGAGGAGGTGTGCGGTTGGCGTTGGATGAAGGGAGAGATGCTGATGAGGCACAGGGTCGGGCCGGAGTTGTAGGCGGAGGTTGTGGGCGATGGCCGTGAGGTGTCGGTGGTGACAGGCCGAAGGCCATGGGGTGCGGATGAGGCTGGTGAGGGGCGATGAGCTACACCGGAGGATCGGTGGTGGAATGAGGGCAGAGGCTTGCAGCTTGGGTGTTTGAGAGGGATGAGGCAACGGTTGGGGATGAGGTGGCTGCTTGGGGTACTAGACGGAGGAGCTACGGTAGGTTGGGGAAACTCGCGGGTTTGGTAGGGGTGGCGTCGAGTGGCTTCGAGAGGCAGATGAGCAGTTGCTTCAGCAACCAATATGTATAAACGAGTGAGAATAGGCAATAGTCTATCCAAGCAAATGAACCATAAAATAAAAGAAGCCATGTTCTCAGAAAAGAAAATGAAGAGAACAAAGTAACGTGTGAACGAACAAATGAAATGGCCAAAAATTATGAATAGGTGGAATTGCAACAGTTGGATGTAAGTTTTTGGGAATATTGATAGTTAGTGGCTGCTTGAATTTCAACGTTGGAAAATCAAAAAGGCACACGGAAAACAGTAGGTTCAGAATTGATACCGATATGGTGACTCGTTTTTCGCGGCTTCCGTTGCGTACCAGACCTCAAAACGTAGAATTGAATATACCGCAGAGATCAGTACGACGGGATGATCAAAACGGTATACAGATATCAGTGATACGATTGAATTATAAAAATTCGAATTTTTCTACTAGCGGAAAATGCAAGAAAAACGCTGAAAAATAAGATCGACGGAGCCAAAGATATCCGAATTTGGAAAAATGACAAACTGACATCTTGCTCAGAAGATGGTTTAGAATTTTTCTATGTAAAAATATTTAGGTTCCGAAAACATTTTATTTTCATTGCTTTTTAACTGATTAAATTGAAGTGAATCTACGCGCGAAATAAACTTTCATATTTTCGGACGAAAATCTACCAGTTGCTATGTTTAACTAGACGTATTCCAATATTAAATTTTTATTTCAAAATTTTATCGTTTAAAATTTCACAAAATTTCAACTAATTACGTTATTAAAACAGTTGAAATTTACGGGTTGTTACACTACTATCCTTTTTCTATTCCCAAAATCATTATGATACGTTGGTTCATATTTACGTTGGTTCATATTTTCTCTGTCACTAGAGAATATTATTGCTCATCTACTTTTTATTTTGCCGTAGCTTCTCATTTTCTTCTCCTCTGCCATTTCATCCTCTCCAAAGTTTTGCCGACCACCATATCCTACCACCGCTCCTGCTCCTCCACGCCTCCCTCCGACCTAAAGCCGACGTCTTCCACCCGGAAACCGAGCCACACCCAGCACTCGACCTTCCGCCTTAACCAGCCCGCCACCTACCGCGCCCGACCTCCTCAGCCCTTTTCCACCTCCACTCTTTGCCTGCTCCCTTCCGATCCACTCGCCGACCTCGTCGTCAACCCGAACATCGCCCACCCGTAACCGCCCCTCTGCTTTCTCCGCTCCAACCGAAGCAAACCCATCAGCCAAGCCTCTCATCGCAACCCACTGCCGATCCCCACCTCAGAACCTGACGCAGCATCTTCCCTCAACCTTATGACGTCGGCCACTCCACGAACAGCCTAAAGCAACCCACCGAAGCCACCACTTGCCGCCACCTCTTCCCACGCCATGGTCAACGTCTCCAACCTGTGCCTCTCCTTTACTTCGACCACCAATCGGCAGCATACCCTTCCACCTTCAGCCCGCGTGCATCTTTCCTCCCCTCTATATAAATGGTAATATATATTTCTTTATTTACTTATACATATTTTGTATGTTTATATATGTACTGTTGCCCTTGCAAAAAATTTCTCTACGCAGATATATAATATATAAGTTATATAGTATGTATATATATGTTTTGATTTCTTTACATATGTGTTTAGGAATTTCTTTTGATTATATAATATAGTATAAAATTTTGCTTTGTGGATCAATTTCATAAAGTGTATATGTCTACTGTGCATTATAAGGTTACAATATAAAGGTATACCTACTGCTTTATACATTGTTTTCGAATATAAAACTGTTTTAAGTGGGTTTGGTTGTATATTTAATAGTATAATATATATAGCTTTATTTATGTTATAGGACAGATTCCCAAAATATCATAAAGTATGTTGCGTGTATATGTAGCTTGCATAGATCTTATTATTTACAAAAACAGTTCGTATATCTATACATGCCGCAGTATTGTATGATGAAGGAAGTTCAAACTTAATTGTATTGCATTCATATATGTGTTATTACTGTTTTCTAGGTGTATATGTATATTTGAGTTTACATTTTTTTCCAGTTTTATATATGTGTATACCTATATTTAGAGATACATGCGTTTAAAACTGGTAGCTGAGAGTACATATTTCAGGCTAGGGTATGTTTATAGATAGCCTTAGTTATAGTTATATTTAAGCTATGTTTGATTTTGTAAACTTACTTATGTTTTCATTTTATAAATATAGAGATACTTCCTGTTGATAAGCATACGCTAATTTATATAGGTAGTTTAAGTGAGTTTATATGGGTTTGTATTTTTGGATTTAAATTATAATACATTAAAGTATTATATAATATTTCGAAATAGTGGGTGTTTACCTATATATGTATTTTAATGTATTACATTGGTATATTGTTGTTTATACATTAGCTTATGGATATGTGTACGTATCTGACTTATATATTAACTTGTAGATTTTAAGGTAACATTCAAAGTGTATATGTAATATGGTTATTTGCGTTAATGTTTAATAAAGAAAAAACAATAGATATTTTGATATATTGTTGATTTCAAAGTATAAATGTCTATAGGCTTATAATAATATTGATTTGAAAATAAATAAATATGTATACATGTTATTTAAATGGGTGTTTTAAACAAAAAAAAATTTGGTTTTAGAGAAAATCTATAACGTATATTTTGTTTCTGTTTTTTTGTATGATTCTAATTCATTTTCATCAACCCCCGTTTATCAGCTTGTCCGTCGAATTCGAGTCCATCGTGCTTTGCTCTGAAATTTGTGCCTGGATCCGTAACTCATTCCATTGTCTATACTTCTCTAGACTCGAAAGGTGAGCACTCACTCACGTTTAACGTTCTTTTATTTATTAAATTTGATTTCGATTGAAACGACAATTGAAATATGCTGTTGTTAGTTAATTACATTGTTATATATGCTATTACCTGTATCAGTTCACCTGTGACATCTGACACCATTATCTGTTATATATACAATGATAATCCAGTTTGGTTGTTAAATGGTTGATTGTTTGATTATTTACATTGGACGTTAAATTGTTAATGTTATAAGTGATAAATAATTTGAAATTGAAATTGACGTAGGATAGTTAGATTTGATATATGTGTTAATTTGATTGATGACATTTGCATAATATGACCCCTTTAAATGTTTAAATTATTTGACACGTAGAAATTTGGTTAAGCACACCTTGAACCTTTGAATGTATGTTGTAAAATTTATGTAGTATGAAATTTAATAATTGATATCAAATGAAGAACCGTTTAAATATTAATGTAATAATCTTTAATCTACATGAAATGATAGTGTAGATTCTAGAAATAATTATATTAATTTGCACAAACAACAATGTGAATTAATACGATTATTTCGGGATTATTTAAATTGATTATTGGATTGATATTGATTGTTGTTATTGCTTGTTTATTTACTTTGACACCATCCCAGGTATCACACTGCAAGTTCCCTTTGCTATGCTTTGATTTTTAATTGAATTGGAATCGGGTTGAAATGATAAATACCCAAATTAAACTTTGACCCAGGATAGAGAAATAAAAACCGATTGGTTAATAATTTGATTTAAAAATAAAATGAAGATTTTATTTGAATAAATAATATGGTTTTGAAACGAAGTTGGAATTTGAATTTTAATGAAAGGAAATGTTAATATTTAATAATCTGAATCAAAGTATTAACATGGTAGTTGATGAAAGAACGCTGTTTTAAAATTAATTATTTAATAATTAAATTTGGAATTATTAATAATTAAGTTTGAAATTATTTAATAATTAAGTTTTTAAATTATTTAATAATTAAATAAGATTGAATTATTTAATAATTAAATAAGATTGAATTCTTTATTAAGTAAAATTGAACTTCTTGAATAAGTGAAACTAAGTTTCATTATTAATGGAGTTTTGAAATTTGTAACTAAGTAAATAAATAAGTGAAATTGAATTTCTTTAACAAGAAATAAAAATGTGATTTATTAAATGAATGTAAGACTTGTAATTTAAAGAACTTGATTTGACGAATTTAATTTAATTCAAATTTGTAGGTTTTGATACAAAGAAGTTGAACTTAAGTAATTGATTTAATGAATTGGAAATTAAATAGAAAATTGTTTTGAATGACAAATTTACTTAATGAATATTGAATGAAATCAATCAATGAATTTAAATTGATTTGAATGTTAAATTAAATTAATTTAAATGATTTCGAAATGAAACTTATATATGAATTTAAATGAATATTGAAATGGTTTTAAATAAAAATTGAAATTGTATTATAAGATGTTGAAATGGTAATTTGGAAGTTTTGAAACATAGAATTTTGGAAATTGATATATAAAGACAAATGAAATATTGGTTTATAAAATTCTAATTGAGATTGAACTTTATTTGGTTTTTGAAATTTATTAAACGACCAATCGGTGTAATAATTACGAAAGTTATTAAAGAGACCGGAATCGGTTAGGGACATACTCACTGCCTAAACCGAAAACCACTTTAATAACTACACGCGGAGTGTGATCCAGAATTAAGTGGTTGGAATGATGTACGTGATGACTGAAGAAAGAGAACGATAATGGATAGCCTTGACACTTGTCAAATTGGAAATGACTAAAACAGGAGCCGTGCCGGGCCAAATGGAGGTTAGCTACCTCGAGCGAACACACTTCTTCGAAAACTACTCATTACTTGTTGTCGATTGGTGCACCCTTGATTTTGGGAGTGTTGTTTCGCGGTGTTGCGATCGCTGCAGCGATGCGTTCTCACCAGTCCGGATCAGGCAAACAGTAGTTTCACTACCTTGGGTATTGCCTCATGTGCCTTGTCATACTTGTATCCCTATATACGCGACCACTACGATTTGTTTTGTGTTATACCTATGGAGTACTCCCTGATATCCCACTAGTTTACGGTGGAGTTTACAGTGCTGTATAGACTATAATGCTTATATAAAATGTGTTAAGGGGGATAATGGTAACGCCTTAACACTATTTTGATATTTTATATTACTGATAGGCATTATCTACTTATCGTACACTACTACATAGTAGATAGTTTAACGGATCCTTAAAGGATGGTTATTCCAAACATCCTTTGAGTTACTTGTATTTCAATTGCCATTTCACTTGAGTTGGATTTATTGATATAAGAATGTTAATCCTGACTCGAGTGTTTTGTGTTTTGCTTTACGCTCGGGTCAGACTGAGTGTACCAGTATTCGAGACTCACCTTTGGAGTTGGAGCTTCGATTGGAGATCCAGCTATCTATCCAGCTTTCAGATATTCAGTTGATTCCAGTGATGTATTCTGATATTGTATATGATTATTGTATTCGAGACATCTGTTGTACCTTATTTAACTCTGATATGTATATAGTAGCTTCATGAACTACTATCTTTTGTTTCCGCTGCATTTATTACTCTATGTCTATGATCTGTGATTATTTTATTTACTGTATATGTTCAGTTTTTCCAAATTTAAATTAACAATTCGGTATTTTGAATTATTCAAGTCCGACATGTGCGGATGCGAATAGTCCAAAATACCGGGTCGTTACATGTATTCTACTTCTTCTTTACTGTATATATACATACAAATGTACATGTTCATTTCTAAATTGTTTTATAATCTCACTGTATATAAATTTATATGTGTATATCCAATCCTATCCCTATATCTTTATTTCGTTTTCTGGATATAAATATACGCATTGATAATCTGCATATATGCCTTATTGTCACAATTTCCTATATGAATATATATATATATATATATATATATATATTAATAAAAAAAACACTTATACCTCACTGCCTTTTCCTCTCTAGTCTCCAGCTCGAACCCTCCCCCTAAATTGATCGAGATCGAAATCTTCTTGCTGTTGACATGCTGTGACCACGGAGTGCCTTTGAGATTTCAAAACACGAGAGTTTCCTCCTTCCATCGATCCCTTCCTCACTTGCTCGCCACGTCTAAACCCCAGAAGAGCAGCTCGACTATCCACAGCCCAGCGCGGCGAATTCCCTCTCCCCGCGATACGCCACAAACTCGCGCTCTCCAATACTCGTCTTCGAGAAGCTAAACTCCAACATACGAACAAATACCAACCTCAAACTTCTCATCGCTGATCAACTCAGTGAGGCATTAAACCCTAGTTCGAACGACACTGTCGAACAAAGGGTAGGAGTGTTTGATAAGGTGAATTGAAGAGGAGGGGAGACTCGCTATTACGATACGAAATCGAATTCGATTTCGTCTGGGGAAATTGATTTTGATTTCGAATTGGAGTCTAGAGAACGAGCGGCCATTTGAGCTAGGAAGAGAAAGAACGAAAATATGGGTTTCGTTCCATTTTTTTAAACGAATACAGATTGGAAGGGGACGCCATTTATTTCTTTTCTGTCTTGATTTTAATTTTCAGCGAGATAAGGAGTGTTCGAGAAGGCAAAGGAAGCATGTTGAAAAAAATATAGCTACAGTAAGTTGATAGTAAAGTAAGCAGCTGATATGAGTATATATGTCAATCAACCACTAATATATATTTATAAAGTTCAAATTTAAATTCAAATTGATTCTAAATTTGCAACTCAAACTCTCGACCTCCTATCGAGACGTGCCACTAGGCGTTTATAATGTTAAAGCCCTATTTCGAACATAATGGAAAAGGTTTTGAGTCCTAATTTGATCGTATGTAGAAAATAGATTTTTGAACCCAGTTATTATAATGAATTTGAGATAAATTTCAGTGCGTTTATATATCGTATGCTCACACAACAACTCCAATTACTACGAAGATTGAAATCCGATAATAATACACTATTACGGATCCAATGGAACTGGTTTCATCGAATTCCGAGATTGTGCCCCGGGAGGCTATTTTTAAATTCAATTTAAACGATATATTTTAAAAACTGAACAAAACACCTTTAAATTCAATTTTATCACTCCTGTTATCTTCAATATTATC
Organism: Allium fistulosum; assembly: GCA_030737815.1. Classification (NCBI taxonomy): domain Eukaryota; kingdom Viridiplantae; phylum Streptophyta; class Magnoliopsida; order Asparagales; family Amaryllidaceae; genus Allium; species Allium fistulosum. Next base: position 1,010,450,218 of record CM060907.1, read on the forward strand.
AATATAAATTTTATAAGCCATCAAATCATTTTTAACAGGCCCAGAATTCCCGATACAGCAATTTACTCTATTTCCAATTATTAAATCCAAGAATTAAATTATCCAATAATTAGTTATATTTGAAATTCAAGTTAAAATTAACCTTTTAAATATTTAAAATCAATTAAATATTTCAATTTCAAATGCTCAAAAATTTCGGGTCGTCACATTCCTCCCCCCTTAAAAGAATTTCATCCCCGAAATTACTTGATAAGAAATGGTCCATAACCCGTTCACTCACTTCCCAAAACCAAATAGTTTTCAATGACTTCCCAAAACAATCTTTTTATCAAAGACACAATATCCCTCTTATTAACTTTTCAAACTTATTTATAAGTTTCAACAATATTACTTACTTAACAATTCAAATTTAAATTTGAAACCAAATTTTTGAATTATCAAAAATTTCCTCAAAATTTTTCTAACTCCTTAAATTTTGGAAATTTTTTGCCAGCGTCTCCTTTGCGCGGCTAACTCGGTACAACTACAAAATGTCTCTACGGGCCCCCAAATTTCAAAAGAAAACAAAATCCAAGTAGCTAGATCAGAAAATCATCAAATTTCATATAGAAATTTAAAAACATACCTTTTGTTGAACAATTCAATATATCTTCTGAATCAAAAATCCAATTTTCTTTTGCTTTTAAAACATCTGTATATCCTACTCAGCAATAATATCCAATCATGGCTTTCAAAATCATTTTATACATTTCTTTACAACCATTACAATTATCTATTTAAATCAGGCCCGTACGATGTACATATACCATCTGTACGCAATACCAAATCCGATCACTCACTCAATCACACAATTTCACTTCCGAACTAGTATCGTCCACCCGACTTCCTAGTGCGACACAGATCTGGTTTCTTGATCAGAAACCGTCATTCCCCTTGCATAGCCACAAACTATGATAGAGAATATCCAGAATCAATCAAATTCCACATCCAAGGTTCGCCGTCGAAAATCGAGTGAAAAATCCTAACTCGGATCGATATAACTATCTCGAAATTCTGTGCTCGAATCTGGATCAAACCGCTATGCGAATAAAATAATATACGTACATCCTACATATTAATTCCAATTGATTATCAACTATATCAATTTCCTTTTTTTTATTCACATTCATTTTGATTGTTATTCACTTATCCACAATTATCTCATTTCACAACTTTCAGTTTTAATCTTCATTCAATTATTCACTTAGAATATTTCTCCATTCCAAAATTATTTAGTATATTCCCAATACCAATTTACTTAAGAATTTCATCCTTGCATTTCTTAAGTTCAGTATAAATATTTTATATACTTCTTAAATTTATTTTTACTTCACTATTGAAGTTTATCCATTTCTATTCACTTTGCCTTCACAATTCCATTTGAATTCAATTTGCTTCAATTTACAAATTATTTCAAATCTAAATACTTTTTCCAAATTTTCATTCATATTTTCTTTTTCAGTTTTACTTGAATTCAATTCATCTCCAACCTCTGAATATTGAATTTTATTTACCTTTATCTCAAATTCAAATTTTAAACCATTTGTCCTTAGTGAAAATTTCCAAAAAATTTCTAACTCCCAAAATTTCCGAGAAATTTTGGCAGAGTCTCCTTTGTACGGAGGAGCTTTTGCAATTTGACAAGAGATATAAATATATATACATTGACCCACACGGTCGGAAAAACAAAAACAGTTCATATTTCCTATTTTTATTGCGTAGGTGTACCTTATTTAGCATTTTTAGGCAAGCAGATAATTATTTTAGCATTTTGCATGACCCAACCCAGCCAAACGGCTTCCAAAAACCTGTACTTACTCAATTAAAACATGTAAGTACTAAATATATGAAATTCAGTATCATTTCATTCTTTTAAAACAACTACAACCCATGAATACTAAAAGCAATGCACACGAACACTTTCATAAGCAATTTCAATGTACCAACATTAATTTTAATTGCTTACAACCAATCACCCCTCGTTTTACTTAATCAGAATGGTTGACAATTCAATTTCATACATTCAATGTATTTTTAAGCCAAACAAGCTCATATTCAATTCAATTGATTTCACAATCAATTTTATTCCACTTCTATCAATTCAGAGAATTTAATTTAATCTCGTTTCCATCAAACGACAATTTATTTCTACACAATTCGACTATATTCATGTGAATAAATGATTACTTAAGCTTATAACCATTTTAAATTTATTCACAATCCATACATTCTCATTTTCATTGCATTTTTAATTTTAATCCATTCATTCGCATCTCATTTTATTAACCAAACTAGTTTCATTCAAAACCATTTCATAAATCTCAACAACAACCATTTCAATTTTATTTCCACTCTCTTGGATTTTATTTGCAATTCAAACCATTTCTGTTTTAATCCAACTCCATTTCATTTCACCATATTTCATTAACTAATTAATTATCAATTTGTTTATTCCAATTTTATATCCAATATTTGATTTTTATTTCAAAAATCACTTTAACTATTTTACATTTTAACTCGGGATTATACATTTTATTTAGCCAAGTATATATTTTTATTATTCCATAAACATTTTAAATAAGATTCCAGAGTTCAAACAATTTGTTAGATACTCAAGAACATTTTAAACCAATTCCAAAGTCTTTAATAATCACTTAAGTATTTCAATAATTATTTGAAATCAACTATATCCAAAATTCTTTGGTAAATTCAATTATCTCTTTGAATTTCAAAATCAAACCCGGTTCTGCAAACAATTCCAATTTAAAACAATTTGGTAGCAATTCCTCTCCTAGAAACTCGAAAATGAACATCGATGATGCTGCAGTCATCACCGAAGTTATTTTCCAGCGACCGAAAGAGTTCAATGCTTTTATCTCTTTAAAAACGATTCAAATATTTTTAAATTTCAAATCTCTCCAGATTTCAAATCCAATTCAAAATATTTCCAAAATAATATCAGTATTATTCCTTCAAAACCTTTGAAAACCATTTTCAAATTCAAAGGAATTCAAAACTTCCCAAATGCCAAATTCCAAATCCATCCAATTCATATTCAACATTACTTTGGAAATTTCAACTCAATTTATTTTCAAATATTTCTTTGGAATTCTATTTCAGATTATAAATCACATTTACAATTTACATTTACAAATCCCATTTGTATATGAATTTATTTCTTAGCTTTTAGTTATGATTTCAATTTCTTATTAAATTTTCTCACAATAGTGATAATAATTTAATATTATCACTCCTTAACAACCAAGCAACCATATTTAACTATAATAAATTACGAAAATTATTCTTCACATACAAAAATAATTTGGGTAAAATTATTTCATTTACCCTATTTTAAAACAATACTGTGTCGAATTGTTCTATTCAAGCGTTTAGAGATCCCTATCAATAAGTGTTAATTACTCGTATTGACCATAATCCATAAACTACTCAATAAACCAACCAACACAATATAAAACAAATTTTATATTCACTAACAAATACGCGCTCATATCTATTAATACAATCAACTCATTCTTAGAGTAATATGGACTCTATTTCAATGAGTAATTCCCACCAGAGCCAAAGTCCTCGCTTAACCTTCAGCTCTGATACCAACTGTGATAACCCGATTTTTCTATGCCCAAAAAATCGAACCATTAGGGTTAAAGAAGAAAGAGGCAGAAGAAGAAAATAGAAAATCAGCACAACATCAGAATCTCACATACGCAGCGGAACAAAATATAATAGATGATAACAGATCTTTACACAAAAGAAATTATATCAGTTTTATACATCTCATCATTAGAGTACATCACAATCAATAATATAATACTGGACAGTTATGACAACTTGTCCTCACAAATCTGACTATACAACTTATGATATACAGCGGAATACATCAAATACGTGTGATACGTCTTGCCATCCAGCTCGTCTCCTGAGCTCTACAAAATCCTATCCTGTATCTGAAATACTCGGTCTGACCCGAGCATTATAATAAAATAACACCCGAATCAGTCTGGAAAACCAGTGTGAGAAAACCACACTCAAATTGATTATTAAAGTTTTCCAAACCCTTTGAAACCATAAGCATCTCGTAAGACCACACCACAAATAAACATGACGGGTTTTTACCTTACGATAGCCAAAACACTTTTTATCAAAATCCTCTGATATTATAATAGTGTCTATATACAAATACTTATTCAAATAGCCGAAATTGTTACATCTATTAAATTGCAGCTAATAGGTATACAAACAAAACCGTAAAGGCACGTAGGGAGAATGGATTTCCAGCTAATGACTAGGCACTGGGTACTACCTGTCACAGTACCTGGTCTAGATCAACGTACCGAGGACCACACCCGATCCCCTACAACACAAGACTGGAACTACCTAAGGGTAATTCCGAGTAAGATCACCCCATGGTTGAGATCAGCAACCGCACCACTAAGCCGAAATAAAAAGGGACATCTAGACATGGATGATCTCACCCTAATGGGCGCTACCCACATAGCCTTGCTGCATAACCCCTGATTTTCAGTCATTCCCGGTTGATGAGGCTTGAGGCTAAGCGTTACCTTTATAGAACGTTTCACTTAGAATGCCCATCGTCCACCTGACGATGTTCCGAAAGCATTCATCCATACAAGTCCGTCCCGGGTTCGAACAGAACCGAAGGCACTACTCCTACTACATCCATTTTGGAATCACCCTCGGGATTAGTAGCGATCAGCCCTTGCACTTCACTGCTCCATCTTCGACTCCGAACTCGTTTTCCCCACGAAAACGTACAAACAGAATCGAAGTGGTTTTCAGCAAATAAATCCCGATCCCGGTCTCTTCGAAACGATCAGCGCATTGGCCAATATTGATAGTCGGTTATTTAACTATCAATTAACAACCACAAACAACCATCAAACAATAAATAATTTCCCAAATTATTTATTTATCTCAAATATCTTCGCAAGATATATTTCCACTTTTCACCCTTTGAAAACAATTTCTGTAACGATCCAGATTTTCGCGTTCGAAAATCGACATCCATACTCTACATCGTACTCGAATGTCATAGATTCGACCGTTCAAATCCGATTCGCCGGAGCTTATAACAACATTAAGTAAATAACACAGCGGAATAAATGAATAATACATTGATATACAATATCTGATACAACAGAGTGATACAATGAATATCAATATACATCAGAGATATGATACAACAAATAGCAGCGGAATAGAAAACGATAACACCAGTAGCGGAATAGAATGTCTCCAATAGAATGCTCTAAGATAAACAACGTCAGTCCATGAACTCCAAGAACTGAACTAGCTCCAGATAATCTACTAAACCTGAATATCTGAAAAACCCAACTCTAGACTGCCCGTGTGGAAAATAGTGGGCACCCAGAGTTTAGGAAGGGAACAATAAACTCCGGATCAGTCATGGGACTGGTGTGAGCAACAAAAACAGTTTATCTTTAAAAACAAATAGCAAAAGAATTTTAAACATTGAAATCCGCAATGCTTTTCGAAAATGAAACTACCATAAGACCTCCCGCCACACACACAATGCAAACGCAGACTTGGAGGAGATTTCTTCTTATGTTAGTCAAAGATGCTTACTACGCAAAATCAAATCATTTTTGATATTATTATTAGTGCATAGTGTAGAAAACATTTCGAAAGTATAATATCAATCTTAGCCAGCATAGGTACCATTATACTATGCCTACTATAGCTACCATATTAGATGGAAGGTTCTACAACTAATACCGTACAAAGTTCATATTGGAAGATGGATTTCCAACAAATGGTCAGGCTAAGGAACTTCCAATGCCACGATGGGTACGTCCCTGGAATAGACGACCCGAGAAATAACCTAACATTACGGTTAGATCTCTGCCAACACAAGGCCGGGTTACCTCTGCAAAAATAGGTAACTACTGACACGCGTATGTCATCCCCCGATCGTAACCGATCTTCCCGAGGATCCCCGATTTCCAACAAACCACAAAGTAATAAATTTGCAGCAACCACAGAGGTTAAGTATCTGGGCTCCATACCATGATACCACCTTTATCCAGAAGAAATGACATACACTAAGGGGCGCTACTCCCTAGAACCTTGCCGCATCTTTCCTGTTTTGACCATTTCCGAGGTGTGAGGCTCGACGAAGTCTCGTCCACAAAGCTACGCTTTCTACAAAGCCATGCTTCGGGTCAAACAAATGATCAACCTATGATCACAAAGATATAAGATCAAACAAATGATCATATCACAAATGATCAAACACTGATCATCACACAGCAACACTCAGCATGCCACATTACCAAATTGGGATATATCGCTGATAAATTCAACTACATAACCTCTGAGCTCGTACGTCTCAAAGAAGGGTGTTAAGCTAAGAGAATAAATTCTCCGCCACCAAACAGAAATGTATTTGAAAGAAATCGGCTTTATATCTCAAAGTGTAATGTCAGACATGTAACCATACAAGTCTGTTCCGGGATCGAACAGAACCGAAGGCACTTCTCACGAAGCCCTTGCAAATCCGGATAATTTTCAAATCACGTCCGGACTTCCCGTCACAAAAGAGTGATATAGATCTCTATACCGGCGCGACTCAGTGCAGAGACATTCGACAGGTTGTCCTTTCATTTTCAAAAAATATCCGGTCTTCAACACCGGTCTTCAAATGCTATCCATATACGACGTAACACTATTCGAAATGAGTTATACGACCCAAAGGTCCTTTCCCGGCTAACCCGAATAGTGAGCGAAATATTTAAAAACAAATGGATAATGGGATTTCAATTAAGTCACAACTTATTACCCAAAATCTTTCTTCAAATGGTTTAAACAAATTACCATTTTTATCTTTTTAAACAAAAAGATTTAATTCACAAAGTTCACTTAATTTCACAAAGATTCATTCACAGATTTTCCAAATTGATTTCCATTTCAGTTTAATTTATTCGTTAAATCTTTAAAACAAAGATTTAACTAATAGCTTTCAAAACAATTCCATTTCAAATGGGTTAAACAAAACATCAATTTAAATCTGTTAAAAATAAACAGATTTAATTCATAGCTTTCAGAAAGAATTCATTCATAACTTGGAAAATCATTTTTTTTCAATTTAATCTTGAAATTCCTTTACCTAAATTGGAATTTCACTTCTTATCTAAAAGCTTTTATTCCTTTAAAACAACAGTTTTCAATTTGGAAATCTGATTCATTCATACGAGTTGAAATCCTTGGGTTAAATTCAAATTCCCAACTTATACTTTAAAATGGTTTAATTCATACAAACACATTTATATCATCTTTTATCCCTAGTTTCCAAATCATAGATTTAATTTCAAACTTGAATTCAAATTTAAATCTAATTATTTAAATTTTCAAAAACTCGGTTAAGTTATTCAAAATAACTTTTATCTTTGAAATTCCATTTCAAAAGCTTTTTATTTTAAACCCAAATTTCCGATTTCAAAATCAATTGAAATTAAAATTTCAATTTCAAAACATCAAATTTAAATTATCTGTGACTTAACCGATTTCCACGTGAAATCCATATTTGTGTGTGTAAAAGTGTGGTCTAGGGGTTTTACATAGTAGTGCAACATCATACAATCATCACAGATCAAAATACAAAAATATAGTTGATAAGCGATATGGACTATAACGCTTATCATTCATTCACAGATCACAGATACATATCACAGATAAGTAAATTACAGATCACAACATAAATCATGATGTATCACAAAGCATCATAATTAGGGATATCAAACAATCAAATAGTCCAATAGAATCCAAATATCCATAAATAAGGTCAATTTATTTATCTGATTAATTTAAATCAGATTTATTATTTATGAATAAATCACAAATCCTGGTTAATTAACATTAATTAATTACAATCATTTTGATTTATTATTCTTTATTCATTTATTCATTAACCCTAAATTTTTGAATTAATTATCCCCGTAAATTTCACTAAGTAAATTCACTTATCCAATTATTTTCTTAAGTTAATTAAACAAATTAAATTAACTCTAATTAATCAAAATATCCAAAATCAACTACAATAAGTGATTAATCCTTAATTACTTTCATTAAGTAATTTCATTTAAACTTCACTATTTATTATTATTACATAAATTAATCCAATTAATTATTAGATATAAATCACATTAATTTATTATAATAATAATCAAGTTAATGACCTTTATTAACATTTATTTAATTATTCTCCCAAAATAATTAACTTACCTTAATCATTATTAGTTATAGGTTCGATTAACCATTAAAATTCATTAATTAATTAAAGTCTAATCTATGGTTCTCAATTTCATATTAATTACTTAACTCATTATTTAAACTTTAATTAATACATTTAAACTTATAATTACTAATTTAATTGATATAAATTATCAATTATCTATTCTGATTTACCTTAATGGTTAATGAATATAAATCTTAAGTCTTCATTTCTTAAAGTAAATTTACTCTTATTATTAATTAAATTTTCACTTTCGAACATGTTCAAAAATATTTATTTCAAAATCTGGAAGTTAAACTTCTATTCAGTTAAATTTTGATTCCATTTTAAAATCATCAGTTAAAAATTGAAATGTGTACAGGTTAAAAACTCTAGAAGCAAAACTACCCGAGACCTTCACATTTTACTTCGAGTGAAACCCCTCCCTGCTTTGAGTAAAATGCACGAACGACTCGAGTACTTCACGCAATCTCCTCTGACTTCTTCCCAGGAAACAACATACACACCAGCGTGCTTGTGCACGTGCACAGCTCCGATCTTCTCCTCCAGTCGACGTCGCCTCGTCGAGCAAGTCGACCATCACCTACGACTCAATCCCTGACCACCTGAACTTCGTCCATCAACGCAAATCGAATTCGAGCTCGATTACCACCTGGAAACGAACAGTGAAACAACACCCGCCTGGAAACCTCCTCGTGCTCGACACTCCGACCACCAGAAGCTACCCAAACCCGGCCGTAGCCTCGTCGACACTTCCGCTACCTTCCCTCGAAATCGCGTGGCACTCGATCTACGAACGGCGATGAACGAGGCGAAACAACAGACCCCACTAAATTAGGTCACCAGATTTCGAACGCCTCCTGCCGCCACCATGGTCATTGGCCGACCATCACGACATTTTCCCTTACTCCCTGATCACTCCTCCACTTCCAGCCCAATTTCCGACCATCACCAACCCATGGATCACCCGATACAACCCAATCTTCAGTTCCCGTTCAACTCAAAAGAACAAGCCCAAAACTCAATTAAAAATTGTGATTCTTCTTCTAAAAATCATGGTTTTCGATTACGTTTTAGATCATATATCTGAAACAAGAAAATAAGAAGTTTGGTTTTTTACTCCTTTTAAGTTTGTTCTGATGTTTTGGGTTTCCAGAGACCATTTTAAGTTGTTTTAATCTTTAATGAAATTTTAAACTTAGTTTATAATGATACAAACAACTTTTGTTTGAATCTTAAGTTCATCCATCAATTAGAACGAGAGTAATTAATTTTTTTGAAAACCAACAGTTTGGGTTTTTGAACAGAGAACAGAACAACAGCCTGCATATTTCATTTCCTATCTTCCCATATATATATACAGATAATTATATATGCACACATACATATCTTAGATATACTTTCACAGATTCAACCTTTATATTTTAAAGAAAAATGTTCTCACTTGGATTAGTGAAAGAACAGTGGAGTTCAAAGCCAAAAATATACAAACCAGACATGCATACATACAGATATTCAAAATACTGAGTTATCATTTATATATGCATAAACAAGTATCATCAATCACAGAACTTCATAAGCAAGCAATCATTTATTACTTAGTTTTAAATAATAAAAAATGTTACTCACTGTGATTTAGGAAGAGAAGAACAGAGCAGCCTATATATATTTGAAAACATGCTTGAAGTCTTCTCTCTGCCTTTACTTCTCTTGTTGAATTTATTTAAGTAGATGTTGTTTGAGTTGAGATTTTTGTTTTAAATTTCTGAGATGCAATTTCAGAGGTTACTCAGTTATAGATCGAACTGAGATGAAAATGAAGAGGTTGACATATACAAGAAGCTACAAGTGATGTTTGTTGTACAGGGTAATAAATGCTTGTACAATAATAAGCATGGCTAAAGATATAGTTGTGGCATGCCTTAATGCTGTTGTACAAACAAATATATAAACATATTTGTTTTCCTTCAATTCGGCTGAGATGGTTTTCTATAGGGTGGCTAAAGATCCAAGCATTTATTGCTTTGTAAAATCTACACATATACCATACTTGAAGATATTTTATTTCTTTTGCTTTTAAAATGGTGGCTGCCTTGTCTACTTATTTACAGGCTGAGAATTTGTTTCGTTTGTTTTATTCTAATGTTTGTTTGTTTGTTATTTTACTTTGTTTTGTTTACTTTTCATATTTATTTACAACTTTGTTTCATATTGTAAGTGTTGTTTCTTTTCTTATGGCTTAATAATATAAGTAGATTTCTATTTTAATTTATTTGTTTAACTTACATTTATTTCTTTGTATTATTTTATAAACTCAATTATTTATTTTACTCTAATTTTATCCAAAAATTTATTTAATTACTCAGTTTAATTCAAAAATTCATTTAATTATTAATTTAAATAAATTTAAATTTCGGGGTCGTTATAATTTCAAACCATCTTTCTCTTCACGGAATAAATTTCCCAAATATTTCTATTTCCACTGAAATCACCCAGTACAAACACTTTAGATTTTTAAAAATAATTTAGAAACACTTTATTATAAATATACTTTAAATTAAAAACTACTTTAATACTTTATTCAAAAATTTATACTTTAAGAATATTTAAATAAAGCTACTTTATAAAATATAAAATTAACTTTTAACCTTTAAAACATAATACCCAGTCACCTTTAAATAATTACTATTAAATAAATTTGAAAAATATTTACTTTAAACTTAAACATTTAAAAATAATAAATTCTCTAAAACATGCTTTTAAAACAATTCTTAAAACTTTCAACTTACACTTAAAAATTCGCCTTGAAAATGTACTCGGCTATCCAGGGAAATACGCTTTCCTTTCACATCTTTAAAAATAAATCACTATTTTTTTAAACAACTTTACCCATTTTTTTAATAAATTTCCGCCGTGAAATCCTTCCAAATATCCACTGATATATTACTTCACTTTTATAAACCCAGTTTATATATTTGATGGTCTCATCCATCTTTTAAACACAGTTTCAAACACTTTATCAAATTTCAAATCGATTTCCAAATCAACTCCATTTTAAAAATAAATTCTTTTATTTACCCATTTTATTTTAAAATTCTATTAATTCCATTAATTCTAGATTTGACTTCTTATTATGATTTAAAAACCTTACTTAAACTGAAATGTCAATTTCATAATAATTTCTTTTATTACTTCCAAATTCCTTCCTTATCCTTGAATTTTAGAATAAATTCTTTATTCCTTTAAATAATATCACTTAAGTTTAAAATTTATTATTTTCCCCTTTTTTTCAAAATCTCCTTTCCTTACTCGAAATTTATTTACTAGAATTTAAAAATCACTTTTATTCTTTCCAATTCATTCTTTAATTTATTCAAATTCTCTAAAATTATTTTACTTAAAAATTCTCTCTTTATTTTCTTTCAAAGATCCACTTCTATAGATTGTGATAAATCAGTATACCAAAATATATTAAATCAAACCATAGCATCCATCATTTCCAATTACCAATGTAATCTATCACAAATCACCAAATATATCATATCACAGAATAATAAAATAATCTAAATAAATTTGAGGAATCCAGTTGGATCCCTCCAACATGTTTCCCTGCATCCACAGATGTTAGCACAATACCAATTCCACTTCGAGGTGGAATATCGCGGTGGAATATCGCGGTATATGGGTTTATAAAATATCATCCGCTATTATGCGGCGCATAGGGTCTCATCCGCTATATAATGCGGGAAATCAATCACTCCAATATATATATATATATATACATAATTATATAATCATATAACATCCAATCAATCAATCAATAATTTAAATTCGAACCATTTAAATTAAATTCTGGAAATCCAGATGTGAGTGAGATTAACTCACCTTTTCTTTTCTTTGCAATCCACCTCAATATTGCCTTGGTTTCTCAATTTGACCTTGAATAAACAATTTATATGATTTATTAATACTTGAATTAACCGAACAATTAATTTCCCTTAAATAAATTTAATTAACCCATAAATTTATTTAGACTAAATTTTTTTCCCTTTAATAAATAAATTTTAAGTTATAAAAATTAACTATATAAGTTTTATTAAACAAATATATCTCTATCATATATTACTTTAAAGTTAAGCTAATAAGTGAAATATGAGTACATATATATATACTTGTATTCTACTTCTTCTTTACTGTATATATACATACAAATGTACATGTTCATTTCTATATTGTTTTATAATCTCACTGTATATAAATTTATATGTGTATATCCAATCCTATCCCTATATCTTTATTCTGTTTTCTGATATAAATATACGCATTGATAATCTGCATATATGTCTTATTGTCACAATTTCCTATATGAATATATATATATATATATATATATTAATAAAATAAAACACTTATACCTCACTGCCTTTTCCTCTCCAGTCTCCAGCTCGAACCCTCCCCCTAAATTGCTCGAGATCGAAATCTTCTTGCTGTTGACATGCTGTGACCACGGAGTGCCTTCGAGATTTCAAAACACGAGAGTTTCCTCCTTCCATCGATCCCTTCCTCACTTGCTCGCCACGTCTAAACCCCAGAAGAGCAGCTCGACTATCCACAGCCCAGCGCGGCGAATTCCCTCTCCTCGCGAAACGCCACGAACTCGCGCTCTCCAATACTTGTCTTCGAGAAGCTAAACTCCAACATACGAATACCAACCTCAAACTTCTCATCGCTGATCAACTCAGTGAGGCATCAAACCCTAGTTCGAACGACACTGTCTAACAAAGGGTAGGAGTGTTTGATAAGGTGAATTGAAGAGGAGGGGAGACTCGCGATTACGATACGAAATCGAATTCGATTTCGTCCGGAGAAATTGATTTTGATTTCGAATTGGAGTCTAGAGGAATGAGCGACCATTTGAGCTAGGAAGAGAAAGAACGAAAATATGGGTTTCGTTCCATTTTTTTGAATGAATACAGATTGGAAGGGGACGCCATTTATTTCTTTTTTGTCTTGGTTTTTAATTTTCAGCGAGATAAGGAGTGTTTGAGAAGGCAAAGGAAGCATTTGAAAAAAATCTAGATATAGTAAGTTGATGGTAATGTAAGCCACTGATATGAGTATATATGTCAATCAGCCACTAATATATATTTATAAAGTTCAAATTTAAATTCAAATTGATTCTCAATTTGCAACTCAAACTCTCGACCTCCTATCGAGACGTGTCGCTAGGCGTTTATAATGTTAAACCCCTATTTCGAACACAATGGAAAAGATTTCGAGTCCTAATTTGATCGTATGTAGAAAATAGATTTTTGAACCCAGTTATTATAATGAATTTGAGATAAATTTCAGTGCGTTTATATATCGTATGCTCACACAACAACTCCAATTACTACGAAGATTGAAATCCGATAATAATAAACTATTACGGATCCAATGGAACTGGTTTCGTCGAATTCCGAGATTGTGCCCCGGGAGGCTTTTTTTAAATTCAATTTAAACGATATATTTTCAAAACTGAACAAAACACCTTTAAATTCAATTTTATCACTCCTGTTATCTTCAATATTATCAATATAAATTTTATAAGCCATCAAATCATTTTTAACAAGCCCAGAATTCCCGATACAGCAATTTACTCTATTTCCAATTATTAAATCCAAGAATTAAATTATCAAATAATTAGTTATATTTGAAATTCAAGTTAAAATTAACCTTTTAAATATTTAAAATCAATTAAATATTTCAATTTCAAATGCTCAAAAATTCCGGGTCGTCACAAATACTTTGTTTCCGAATCAACTTGCCGAATTCGAGAGAAACCTCGAACTCTAACAATCTTAAAATTCCTCTTTCAAAACATTAGCCTTTTAAAAATACTTTCAAATAATATTATTATTATTTACTCCAAAATCTTGAAAAGCAATTTTTTTCAAAAACGCCATGATTTAAGTCCTCAAAATCTCAATTTAAATCCTTTTAGTTTATAAGCCATATTTAAAAACCATACTTATATAAATTCACCTTCTTATATAAAAATATTTTCACAAATATTTATTCTCAACAAAATTATCTTATCTTTCCTTTAGATTTTAATAAACAACCAATATTGAAGTTAACTTGCATTTGTTTTCATTTAACATTTATATTGTTGCACAACAACATTACAACGCAACATATATCCATTTGATGGTGTAACGACCCGTATTTTTACGGATCGAAACATCGTAAAACAGTTGTCATTAGGTCGCATTGTTGATAAGTGGTCCAGAGTCTAAGTCTTAGGTCGTATAGTAGTTAGGTCGTATAGTAGTTAGGTCGTATAGAAGTTAGGTCGGAGTAGACGACCTAAGGAAGTGGAGCGACCTAAGGAAGTTGGCGACCTAAGGATTTTGGGATAGGTCGTATAAGAGATGAGTCGTGTGGTGGCTTAGGTCGTGGGGTAGGTTAGGTCGGATGAGCGACTTAAGAGGTTGGAGCGACCTAAGAGAGTGAACGACCTAAGAGTTAGCAACCTATAGGAATCAGCGACCTAATGGAGTTAGCGAGTTAGCGACCTAAGGAAGTTAGGTCGTGGGCGAGTTAAAGTTGTTAGGTCGCGAGAAGGTTAGGTCGTTAGGTCGGCATCACAGTTAGGTCGTAAGTCGCGCATATGATAGGTCATATATGTGTCAGGTCGTATAAGTGCTAACTCATACCTCGTTGGGTCTTAGGTCATGCCTAAGTGTTAGGTCGCGCGTACGTTAAGTCGCGTCCCAGTTAAGTCATAGGTCGTAACATTTTAGGTCATGATGTTTTAGGTCGCGTGAAGGCTTAAGGGGTTAGGTCGCTGAGTGTTAGGTCATGAGCGACCTAGGAGTTTAGTTGTTGAGTCGAGTGTGTGCTAAGTCGAAAGATGTTAGGTCGCGATCTTTGATAGGTCGCTAAGCCGCATTTGAGTGTTAGGTCGTTGGATCTGTAGGTCGCGCAGAACTGGTAGGTCGTGAATGTGCATAGGCTGGGGTTTCGTTAGGTCGTAGGTCGCGGGGTCTCGATAGGTCGTGGACGACCTAAGAGCGAACGACCTAAGGGGAAATCAGCCTATAAATAGGCGGGTTCTTCTTCATTTTTGGGATCTGGATTTTGAAGCGACGAACTGCTGCCATTTTGAGAGCTCGAGTTCTACACTTCTTCACTTCTTTTATCCACTTTGATTTAGTAATTCCTTCCATCCAAGATCGAAGATCCAAGAGATAAAGTTGAAGATCTACATTCTTCGACGAGTGATTTCATCGTTTGAAGCGGGATTGCGATAGATCGAGTTAGATCCTTCGCTGTCCAGATCTGAAGTGTGTTGCTTTTGAGGTGTTTAGGTGATTTGGTGAGTGGTGATTATCTCTCACACGGATCCAAAGGAGTATATCAGATTGATGGCTTGATTTGGTGTTAAAATAGTGATTCCCATGCATTTCCATAAACTTAAGTGTAGATCTATTGTTCATGATGATTTGACATCCATTTTACTACATGTTAACCTATGCAAGTTCATTCATCAAGTTGTAGAGATATTGTTCATAATTCATGCTTGTTAGATTTAGACTCTTTAATTACAAGATTGCCATTATTGTTAAATATTGTTATTTAGATCATGTTTGAATGTTTGATTACTTGGATTAATGTTTGACTTGATTGATTGTTGTAAATTAGTTGATTGATGATTTGATTTGGACAAGTTAGTCGAAGATGATTCAAAAGCTAAGGGAAAGGCTCTTGAATTGGAAAAGCTGCTCGTGGCATATGTGGCGGATGATGAAACTCATATGGATAGATTTGATGATGATGATGTTGAGATGAGGCTTTACTATGATGTGATGAAGCGAGGCATGGTATGAGATAGCCTTGGTTTAATCCAGACGGGATCATTCCAAGCATGTTGATAACTCGGTGAAATGGTTCGAGTTGAGGATAATGGTTTGCTCGAGAGGCGCTTGAGCTAGTATGGAAATAGTCCTCGAGGAGGATGATTAGAAGGCTGAGATTTCATCGTTGTTGAAGGTGCTAGCAGGCTCAAAGCAAGAGTACGCTGGGCAGATTCGATAGTCCCTAAATACTATGATTGTAGTCGAGTACTCTGGGCAGATTCGATAGTCCTAGGCACGGGCTGCGACGACGTGCGGAGTTATGTCTAGAACCAGGGTTGCCATTAACCCTTGACGGACGGATGAAAGAATGAGCCGGTCATTCAATTAACGGTGGTATCGAAGCAATGATAACAGTGATAGCTAGAATCATGGATGTTTGGTTGTATCGTCATTCGGTCTCAAGAGCGATGTTTTCTGGGTGCTTATCTGATCTTGGTTTAGGCCTTGGGGGTTTGTACTTGGAAAACACCGACCTCGACTCGAGTGATAATTGCTTTACTTTAAATGTCTGCTTTGCTATGTTTACTTCCGCTTAGTGTGTGTCTGGGGGCTATCACTGTAGAAAGAGGTGGAGTGGGAGGGTTGGATTCCTATTCCTTTTCCTTTATGCTCTTTTGTTATGTTGTTAGTTAATTTACTGCTCACTAAGACTGTTGTCCGACTCAAGGCTTTATGTTTAACTCTTATTGCCTTGGGCTATTCATCCATTTTGGGATGAGCAGACTAGGTAGCAGGTGACAGGTGCTGTTCTTAGTTTCTCACGATGCAGAAGACGAAGACGAGCTGGAGGCTTGCATATTATTTTCTTATTATATGTACTGGTTGTTCCGCTGCTTTTTATATTCTCTGAGTGATATGTAGTGAGGCTTGATGTATTGACTATTCAGATGTTTGTACCAAACTATTATGAAGTTTAATTGAGATTCTGTTCTGTAAAGCTTCACTATATATACTTTCTATTGTATTTTATCCATGCGCTGTGAGTTATACGATAGATTCTGCTGTTTTAACTTTACCTTGGCAACCGTCCATGGCTGCCTGGCACACTTTACAGCGCACTATGTCTATGTTTAGTGCAGGGGTCATGGGCGGTCGTCACATTTGGTATCAGAGCTTTGGTTAATCGATTTTACCCAACGCTCGCTGACGTAACTACGTATGAGAGACGTAATTGTATTTTGATGGATGATTACTATATATATTATAGTAGCTTAGAATGATTTGAGTCCTTTATGCAGTTGTTCTCAAGGTGTATTAATCATTCCTTTTTCTAGATATTAAGGATGAGTCGAAGAGGGAGACCAGCTGCTAGGGAAGGCCGTGCTGCTGAGGGAGCTGCTGATTATGTTGCTATGTTCGAAGCTATGATGACTTCGATCATGAGAAGGATGCCAGCTCCGGGGCCATCGGTGGATGTTGGAGTTCAAGTTCAAACTCCAAAACCGGTGGATTTTGCTAAGCTGTGTAAGGACTATACTGCTCTTGGAGGAAAGGTTTTCTTGGGGACAGAGTCAACCATTGAAGTTCAGAGGTGGATAGATGCTTGTAGAAGGATCTTTGGTGATTTGGGAATTGAGGATGCAACTAAAAGGAAGCTAGCATCTAGACAGCTTCAAGGGAGAGCTTCTGATTGGTGGAACTCTATCACCATTGATACTCCGGAGGAAGAAATTACTTAGGAGCAATTCCAAGCCAGATTTGAAGCTAAGTTCATTTCTACTGCTCAAATGTCTGTTATGTTCAAGAAGTTTGTGGAGCTCAAGCAAGGTGGAAGACCAGTTCTTGAGTATGTTTCTGAGTTTGAAGCTTTGTCCAAGTATGCCCGGTCGTATATTGAATCTGCATACCAGAAGAATGAGAAGTTTGTGACAGGCTTGGACAGTTATCTTGGGAGGCAGTTGGTGGATCATTTGGATGATTCATTTGAGAAGCTTGTGGAGAAAGCTCTCAGGCATGAGAATCTGTTTCCTAAAGAAAGGTCTGTTGTTGCTGTGACCAAGGAGGAGTCTAAACCACAGCAGGGTGGAAACAAGAAGAGGAAGCAGCGGCAGCAAAAGGGTAAGGATGGTCAGAAGAAGCCGAAGGGCGAAGTGACCTGCTACAACTGTCAGCAGAAGGGCCATTTCTCTAGAGATTGCAAGAATCTGAAGGTGCCGATGAAGTGTCACAACTGTGACAAGCTGGGGCATATCAGGAAGAATTGTCCAGAGCCGTGGAAGGACAAGCAGATTGTGCAAGCTTATGCTTTGGGAGCTGTTCCATCATCTTCGAAAGCTCCTACCGCTGAAGAGAAAGGAAAGAGTGTGGTGGTTCAGGGTACTCTCTCCATTTGTGGTGTTCCAGTTAGAGTGTTATTTGATACTGGGGCGTCGCATTCTTTTGTTTGTAATGAACTTGTAGGCCGGTTGGGTTTAGAACCGGATATCGTTGATAGGCCATTGGTTGTGACTAATCCAGTAGGGGGTTCGTCTTGTTTGTGTATGCTATGCCGTGGTCTGATTGTATCGAGTCATGATTGCTCTTTTGTTTGTGATTGTTTTGTTCTGAACATTGTGGGGTTCGGAATTATTTTGGGTATGGACTGGCTTAGGAAGTATGCGGCAAAGGTTGATTGTGAAAGGTTGGAGGTGACAGTCGAGAATGTGGAGGGGCGAATGGTTGTGATACGATGTAAGCATGAGGAAGGCGTCTTCATGAGCTTCATGTATTCGCTGGTTGTTCCACGGGATGGACTGTCATCTGTGCCAATCGCTAATGGATTTGAGGATGTCTTTGATGAGGTCAAAGGATTACCGCCGCATAGGAAGATCGAGTTTCATATCGATTTAGTTGAAGGAGCCAGATCTGTTGTGATGCCTCTTAGGCGGATGGCGCCTAGGGAACAGCAGGAGTTGAAGGTGCAAGTTGATGATCTTCTACAGAAAGGATTCATTCAGCATAGTGTGTCCAAAGCAGATGGATCGCTAAGGTTGTGTGTGGATTATCGTGAGCTGAATAAAGTGACTAAGAAGAACAAGTATTCATTGCCGAGAATAGATGAATTGTTTGATCAGCTTCACGAAGCTAAGGTGTTTTCTCAGATGGATTTGGCAACGGGATTTCACCAATTAAGAGTGGCTAAGGATAGTGTGCCGAAGACTGCTTTCAGGACACCATCCGGTTTCTTTGAGTGGCTAGTAATGCCGTTTGGATTGACCAATGCACCAGCATATTTTGTGGATCTTATGAATAGAGTGTTCAGAGATCAGTTGAACAAGTTCGTACTAGTATTCGTGGATGATATTTTGATTTATTCTAGAACTGAAGAAGAGCACAAGACGCACTTGCTTATTGTTTTGGAAATCTTACGGAAACATCAGCTGAAGGCTAAGTTTTCGAAGTGTCACTTCTAGAAGAGCGAAGTGAGGTTCTTAGGCCATATTGTCTCTGGAAATGGAATAGCGGTTGATCCCGCTAAGGTGGCAGCAATCCAGGATTGGGTTAGACCTAAGAATGCATCTGATGTGAGAAGTTTTCTTGGATTAGCAGAATATTATCGCCGATTTATCAAAGACTTTTCCAAGGTGGCTGCACCATTAACAGGATTGACGAAAAAGAACCAAGTATTCAGATGGGATGCTAAGTGTGAGCAAGCTTTCGGAATCCTGAAAGAGTGGTTGACAAGTGCTTCTGTTTTAACCATTCCAAGTGGGAATGAGGAGATGGTGGTTTACACCGACGCATGTGGTATTGGACTTGGAGCAGTGCTGATGCAGAAGGGTAGAGTTGTTGCATATGCAAGTCGACAACTGAAGCCGCATGAAGGGAATTATCCGATTCATGATTTGGAGTTGGCAGCGATTGTTTTTGCTCTGAAGATGTGGAGACATTATCTATTGGGAGTTCGATTCGATCTGTTTACAGATCATAAGTCATTGAAGTATCTTTTCTCCCAAAAGGATTTGAATCTTAGGCAGCAACGATGGCTAGAGTTTTTGGCATCATATGATTTTGGTATAGCCTATACTCCGGGAAAGGGTAACGCAGTGGCAGATGCGTTAAGTCGAAGACATGCAGGATTGAGAGTCATGTTTTCAGAATGGAAGAATCTCGAGTATTTAGCTGGATTTGACTTCAGGCCTAGATGTGAATTGGAACCTGAGATGTTGGCAAACTTATCGATAAGACCGACTCTTGTGGAAAGAATTGGCGAGAGCCAAAAGCGAGACGATAAGCTTGTCAAGATTATCCGTGATTTAGAATTTGGATTGGACCCAGAAAAGGATAAAGGATTCGAGGTCGATCGAGAGGGTTGGCTTCGAAAGCAAGGACGACTAGTTGTTCCCGATATAGATGAATTGAGGAATGAAGTTCTGAAGGAAAGTCATCACTCGAAGCTGACAATTCATCCAGGTGGAAATAAGATGTATCGGGATATGAAGAGAACCTATTACTGGGAAGGTATGAAGAAGGATGTTGGAAATTTTATTTCCAAGTGCATGACCTGCCAGTTGGTAAAAGCCGAACAGAAGAAGCCAAGTGGATTGCTTCAGCCATTAGAAGTTCCTACATGGAAGTGGGAGCAAGTATCGATGGATTTTATCGATGGGTTACCTAGAACCAGAGCGGGAAATGAAGGGATTTGGGTCATCGTAGATCGTTTGACTAAGAGTGCAAGATTCATTCCTGTTCGATCGACTAGGACTGCATCAAAGTTGGCTGAGCTGTATGTTAAGTGGATAGTTCGATTCCATGGTATTCCGAAGAGTATAGTGAGCGATCGAGACCCATTGTTCACTAGTGGATTTTGGAAGAGCTTCCAGGAAGTTTTGGGAACCGAGTTGTGTTTGAGTACAGCTTATCATCCCCAAACAGATGGTCAGACTGAGAGAGTTAATCGAGTTTTGGAAGATCTCCTCAGAGCTTGTGTCTTAGATTTCGGAGGATCATGGGAAGATCACCTTCATTTGGTGGAATTTTCGTATAATAACAGTTACCAGTCAAGCATTGGTATGGCACCGTATGAAGCATTGTATGGAAGACCGTGTAACTCTCCGACATGTTGGTTAGAAACTGGAGAAAAGCTGATACTTGGGCCAGAAATGATTCGACAGACTTCAGATTGTATAGAGATCATTCGACAACGAATGAAGGCAGCCCAAGACCGACAGAAAAGTTATGCCGATAAGCGTCGTAAGGATTTGGAATTCGACGTAGGTGATATGGTTTTTGTGAAGATTTCTCCACTAAAGAATGTTATTCGATTCGGGAAGAAAGGAAAATTAACTCCGAGATTTGTTGGACCATTCCCGATCAACGAGCGAATTGGAAAGCTCGCCTACAGATTGGAGTTACCAGAAAGGATGTCAAGTGTGCACAATGTTTTTCATGTATCATATCTATGGAAGTATGTGCACGACTCGAATACAGTGGTTTCTGCTGATAGCTGTGAAGATTTAGAAGTTGATCTAGTCGATAAGAGACCTCGTAAGCCGCTTCGTGTTGTGGAGACTGACACGAAACAGCTTAGGAGGAAGGTAGTTAGGTTACTCAAGGTACAATGGAGTGATGATTTCAACGACTGTACATGGGAGGTGGAAGAGAGGATGAAGGCAGCTCATCCTGAACTCTTCAAGGTATGGCCATAAGGTGTCGTGTCATCTCATGATATTGTAACTTGTTCTAGTTTTAGAATTCTGCATGCTAAGCTAGAATTGGATGCATGGTTTGTTGATTGCTATGGATGGTAGGCATGCAGAATAGTCTTTGATTGCTTTGTTTGTTTGGAATTTCGGAGGCGAAATTCCTAAGGGGAGAGAATGTAACGACCCGTATTTTTACGGATCGAAACATCGTAAAACAGTTGTCATTAGGTCGCATTGTTGATAAGTCGTCCAGAGTCTAAGTCTTAGGTCGTATAGTAGTTAGGTCGTATAAAAGTTAGGTCGGAGTAGACGACCTAAGGAAGTAGAGCGACCTAAGGAAGTTGGCGACCTAAGGATTTTGGGATAGGTCGTATAGGAGATGAGTCGTGTGGTGGCTTAGGTCGTGGGGTAGGTTAGGTCGGATGAGCGACTTAAGAGGTTGGAGCGACCTAAGAGAGTGAACGATCTAAGAGTTAGCAACCTACAGGAATCAGCGACCTAATGGAGTTAGCGAGTTAGCGAGTTAGCGACCTAAGGAAGTTAGGTCGTGGGCGAGTTAAAGTTGTTAGGTCGTGAGAAGGTTAGGTCGTTAGGTCGGCATCACAGTTAGGTCGTAAGTCGCGCATATGATAGGTCGTATATGTGTCAGGTCGTATAAGTGCTAACTCATACCTCGTTGGGTCTTAGGTCGTGCCTAAGTGTTAGGTCGCGCGTACGTTAAGTCGCGTCCCAGTTAAGTCGTAGGTCGTAACATTTTAGGTCGTGATGTTTTAGGTCGCGTGAAGGCTTAAGGGGTTAGGTCGCTGAGTGTTAGGTCGTGAGCGACCTAAGAGTTTAGTTGTTGAGTCGAGTGTGTGCTAAGTCGAAAGATGTTAGGTCGCGATCTTTGATACGTCGCTAAGCCGCATTTGAGTGTTAGGTCGTTGGATCTGTAGGTCGTGCAGAACTGCTAGGTCGTGAATGCGCATAGGCTGGGGTTTCGTTAGGTCGTAGGTCGCGGGGTCTCGATAGGTCGTGGACGACCTAAGAGCGAACGACCTAAGGGGAAATCAGCCTATAAATAGGCGGGTTCTTCTTCATTTTTGGGATCCGGATTTTGAAGCGACGAAGTGCTGCCATTTTGAGAGCTCGAGTTCTACACTTCTTCACTTCTTTTCTCCACTTTGATTTAGTACTTCCTTCCATCCAAGGTCGAAGATCCAAGAGCTAAAGTTGAAGATCTACATTCTTCAACGAGTGATTTCATCGTTTGAAGCGGGATTGTGATAGATCGAGTTAGATCCTTCGCTGTCCAGATCTGAAGTGTGTTGCTTTTGAGGTGTTTAGGTGATTTGGTGAGTGGTGATTATCTCTCACACGGATCCAAAGGAGTATATCGGATTGATGGCTTGATTTGGTGTTAAAATAGTGATTCCCATGCATTTCCATAAACGTAAGTGTAGATCTATTGTTCATGATGATTTGACATCCATTTTACTACATGTTAACCTATGCAAGTTCATTCATCAAGTTGTAGAGATATTGTTCATAATTCATGCTTGTTAGATTTAGACTCTTTAATTACAAGATTGCCATTATTGTTAAATATTGTTATTTAGATCATGTTTGAATGTTTGATTACTTGGATTAATGTTTGACTTGATTGATTGTTGTAAATTAGTTGATTGATGATTTGATTTGGACAAGTTAGTCGAAGATGATTCAAAAGCTAAGGGAAAGGCTCTTGAATTGGAAAAGCTGCTCGTGGCATATGTGGCGGATGATGAAACTCATATGGATAGATTTGATGATGATGATGTTGAGATGAGGCTTTGCTATGATGTGATGAAGCGAGGCATGGTATGAGATAGCCTTGGTTTAATCCAGACGGGATCATTCCAAGCATGTTGATAACTCGGTGAAATGGTTCGAGTTGAGGATAATGGTTTGCTCGAGAGGCGCTTGAGCTAGTATGGAAATAGTCGTCGAGGAGGATGACTAGAAGGCTGAGATTTCATCGTTGTTGAAGGTGCTAGCAGGCTCAAAGCAAGAGTACGCTGGGCAGATTCGATAGTCCCTAAAGACTATGATTGTAGTCGAGTACTCTGGGCAGATTCGATAGTCCTAGGCACGGGCTGCGACGACGTGCGGAGTTATGTCTAGAACCGGGGTTGCCATTAACCCTTGACGGACAGATGAAAGAATGAGCTGGTCATTCAATTAACGGTGGTATCGAAGCAATGATAACAGTGATAGCCAGAGTCATGGATGTTTGGTTGTATCGTCATTCGGTCTCAAGAGCGATGTTTTCTGGGTGATTATCTGATCTTGGTTTAGGCCTTGGGGGTTTGTACTTGGAAAACACCGACCTCGACTCGAGTGATAATTGCTTTACTTTAAATGTCTGCTTTGCTATGTTTACTTCTGCTTAGTGTGTGTCTGGGGGCTATCACTGTAGAAAGAGGTGGAGTGGGAGGGTTGGATTCCTATTCCTTTTCCTTTATGATCTTTTGGTATGTTGTTAGTTAATTTATTGCTCACTAAGACTGTTGTCTGACTCAAGGCTTTATGTTTAACTCTTATTGCCTTGGGCTGTTCATCCATTTTGGGATGGGCAGACTAGGTAGCAGGTGACGGGTGCTGATCTTAGTTTCTCACGATGCAGAAGACGAAGACGAGCTGGAGGTTTGCATATTATTTTCTTATTATATGTACTGGTTGTTCCGCTGCTTTGTATATTCTCTGAGTGATATGTAGTGAGGCTTGATGTATTGACTATTCGGATGTTTGTACCAAACTATTATGAAGTTTAATTGAGATTCTGTTCTGTAAAGCTTCACTATATATACTTTCTATTGTATTTTATCCATGCGCTGTGAGTTATACGATAGATTCTGCTGTTGTAACTTTACCTTGGCAACCGTCCATGGCTGCCTGGCACACTTTACAACGCACTATGTCTATGTTTAGTGCAGGGGTCATGGGCGGTCGTCACAGATGGCGATATAACACACATTAAAACCAAGTTAACAAACATCAAAAGCCACTAGAACCAAGGCAACACTTCCCTACCATAACCGTGAAGCCAAAGCAACCTCCTTTGCTCACCAAAACACAAGAACAAGCCTCCTCTACAACCTTGATGCTCACGGCCCAGGTCCAACCTCCCCTTTGCTCTGTAATTTCTTTCCTTCTTTGATGCTAAACCATGTTCTAATGATGATATAAGACCTTTGTGAAAGTTTGGAGGATAAAGGAGTAGAATTGCTATGTTTTGAAGATTTGAAGAGGGAAAATAGTGTTTGAATTTATTTTCTTTGGCAAAAATTTGGCAAATGAATTAATAAAAGAAGCCTTGCCCACTTATTTATAACCTAGAAAATGAAGTGCCAAATGACCACAAACTCCCTCCACCTTCTCTACATGAACATGCATATCATGCCTCTTACACACACCATACTTCCATTAAATCACTCCCTAAATCACTCTTTAAATCAAAGGTCAACGTCCTCTTAATTAACACTTGGTTCTAATTAGTTTTGCTTATGAACGAAGGTGATTTATTTTGTTGTAAATGTCTTCATATGTTACTATACAAATAAAAAAGAGTTCAAACAACCTTTATTTAGCAAAAAGTCATTTATCGATGAAATAGTTTTCGGTCATATTATCGATATTTCTTCGAACTATTTATTTTTGTAAACAAATTTCAATAACAATTTTCTTATCATTAGTCATTATTTCAAAGGGGGTTAATAAAGTTATTAAATCAATTTAATCAC